>JAHHUM010002882.1:0-600000 GCA_036173005.1 Crenichthys baileyi
ACGTGAAAACTGTTCAAATGGAATTCATATTTTCACAAGACACTGAATGTGCTATCTGATATTCAGTGGGGATACATGATCAAATCAATCATAGCATTTCATGCTAATTAGACTTAAAACCAAAAATCGTACTTTTTTAAACTGATTTAAAGGAAGGCGTCACCAACTGTTTCATTTTAAGATTAACCAAAATTATGATTTTATTAAAATGAAATAAACTGTAATAAATAAGGAAAAAATATTTGTTTCCATCATTTTATAACCTGCAGTAAAGTACTGATTTAAACCTAATGCTACAGGTTATTCTTTGGGTCTTCATGACACGTAATTAAATCTTACCATATATTTAATTAACTGGCATCAGCAGAGTCTGTCAATCATCATAGATAACACAGTTCAATGCATGCTGCATATGAACATGGAGCACATGCAGGGCAAATAAAGAGTCATGGAGTCTGACAGGCTCTACGGCAGTCGAGTATGAAGACATTCTGGTGCATGCTCTTCATCACAAACATCCCCTCTGCATGTGTGTTTCATTTTGTCTGCAGGGCCGCAGCTCAAGTGAATAAAACGTTGCTCAGCTAAAAATAAATAAAGGGCTCCAGAAGGGAGTGAAAAGCATTGTGCCCTTGGAGTCACGACCAGGAGTGGTGGTGACGATATATTCTCATCACTGCACACACACGCACACACACACAATCACATCTTCTTCTTTCTATTGAAATTCTGAGAAAAAAGACTATTATCAGGCTATAAACAACATGACATCATGACTTCCAGATGATGCAAAAAGCCACGGTGAATGGGAAATAAAAAACCAGTACAGGCAGTGAACATAAGTGCATAGTAATGATAATAATAATAATAATAACAAGAACAAGAATAATACAGTTGCATTTCAGAAACAATCAAATAATCACCTGAAAACGTATTTGTAGATTTTATTCCAAATTAGTATAAAAGATACACTCAGGTACATTTTTTTTGTTTTGTATTTTACAAAGGTGATACATAATTTATGTAGCTCTACACTGCCAGGCCAGGTTAATACAATATTGGTTATTATTTAATGTTCTGTGTTATGTTTTCTATAACACAAGACTTTCCTGAAGAAAACACTGCAGAGCTGCATTACATACTGTACGTATGGGATCCAAGATTAAAATGCAGATTAAAGCTCACCAACTTTATAGTTGCCTTTCATCACCAGCTGTGCAAACATTGAGAATTTATTTAAAATTAGTTAAATTCCTTCTGTTGTGAGACTTTTATTGCACATCTTAAAAGTTACATAGTTTGGAAATGTTTGGGAAGGGTTTTTTTGATTAAGTTGTTCAGCTCGATATAAGAAGAAAACTGTGTGTTACTTTGTGTGTCTGGCTACAATCTAAAATTGGCCAAGGTTAGGTCAACGTCTGACCCATGAAAAAATGTCAAGCTCTGTGACTAAAACGCTTCACCAGAGAACTCATCCTCCCTTCAGTTTTCTAAAACTCATTCTTTAATTTAATAGGGGTAAACCACTTGCATTAGGAGCTCATTTCTTACAAAGGTATTCCTGCTCTCTAGGAACAACCAGTCTGTAATTTTCAACATGCGTTACTAAAACCAGAAACATGATCTCTGCTTTTGCTACTTTGGAAAATAGATGAAAGAATATTTGCTTTTCCACTGAAAACATTTTTGGCTTGTGGCTGAATTAAGATCTTTAGTTTGGCTAACTTCAACTTAACATCTAACTGGTTTAAATGAAAACCCTGCCAGCTTTAGAAACTCCTCTAACTAAAGTGACGGTCCAATCTGATGGTAGAAAATAAAAGATTTTAAGGTTTGTGAGGAAAAAACCGTACTCAAAGGTGAGACAGGGGTATCTGTTCTTTTTTTATTTAAAACTAATCTAAGGCTTATTAATAGGAAACACTTTTATACATTTGCAATGCCTCTCTGTAATATGCTGTATAGGCATATTGTCGGTGGTTCTTAATGATCTTGCTAACTTGTCTTTATGACTTGGTGATTCCTGAGCTAATAGCAGCTTGGTAACAGTTTCTGGTTCTTGAGGAGCTGATCTTAATCACTTTCCCCTTTCCTAAATTTTGACACACTCTACGCAATATCCTGTCATGTCCTGTCTATTCAATAAAACAGCAGCCAAAGTCCACAGAAAAACTCTGAAATATCTTTAGAAAGACATAAGTGATGTTGACAAAGACTTTTTTAAAAGGCAATCCAAAAGGTTGGATCATTTAAAATAAGGTATAGACAATGAAAGACAAAAAAGGTGAGCACCTAAACGGAATACTCCAATCTTCATGCAATTTGATATAGATGCTGATCAACGATGGGTATGCAATGAATCGGTACAGTATGTATAAAACACACAGCGGCATGGCTGGTGGCATCATTAGTGAACATATAATGCTACAAACAGTTGCCAGGGAGTCAGAAGGTCATCAGTAGAGAGCACTACCAGAACATGACAGAGTATTATGGGAGTTTCATTTTGGGTTTACATGAAGCCAGTTGCTTGTTGGCAATTGTTAAGCAATACTTGCATCGATGTAACAGTGACCCAACAGTGGAACGTATCATCTCATATCTTGCCAAGGGTTACAGAACCATAAGACATCATCCCACACAGAACCTCAACAACTGGCATCTCATTAGCATGACAGAGTGTTCAATGTACAATCAAAAGGCTGCCATTAACACCAGTGCATAGTGCCACTGAATCAGGTACAGCAATAAATCACAGGCTTACATAAAACTGATGACCATCATGGGACTGATTGGCAGCTTCATAGAGAAGAGACTAATCTGGGCTCTTCTGGACTCTGGTAATGTTTCAGCATAGCTACAGTATTCCCAAATGCATTTATTAGTACACCTGAGACAGCTTCCTGTTTTTGTGAACACAGCATGGGTGTCTATGGCCTGGCTACTTCTTCAGGTTCTCCTGAGGCCACCTAGATCTGTCCCGAATTGATTATGTGTTGATCTCAGACATAAACCCAAACCCAGGTCTGATCTTCCAAATCTCATGGAAAGTTACAGAAGCTGTGGGCCAAGTTTCTTAGTGTCTGACTTTTTTTTATATCTTGGGTGCTTCCCTAATTAATGGTTTCCTTGGCCAGCCTGGCAGTTTAGTTTGACAGCCATGTCTTGGCAGCTTTGCAGTAGTGCTCCGATAAATGTTCAAATTGTGGGATATTATTTTTATAGCGTAACTCAGCTTTAAACTTCTCCACAACTTTCTCCCAAACCTGTCTACTGTGCTCCTTGGTCTTCATGATGATGTTTGTTCTGTAATGTTCTTCAACAAGCCTCTGTGGCCAGAAACAGGATGGGATTGGATGGGAGTTAATGTACTGAATTTTGTTTAGGGGACAAGGGGACTAAACATAAATGCATGCCACACCTTTCAGATTTTTAGCTGTAAAACGTTTTAAAAAACCTTGTATCTTTATCCTTCCACTTCACAATTATGCAGTACCTACTGTTCATCACATACAATCCCAATAGAAAAGAATGGAGTTTCTGGTTTTTAACATAACAAAATGTGAAAAAGTCCAAATGTATTGATCCTTTTGCAAGGCAATATATTAATGTGCTTTGAAAATGATTGCGGCAATTATTGCAAGCACTGCATTAAAAAGTGTGAAAAGTTCCCTGACACAAAAAATGGGACTTTATTTGTTTATTTTTCCAATCATGCAGATTGTAGATCTTTTATCAGAAGATCTGCACAGACAAGTTTGGACAAGTTTTTTTCTTTGTTTTTTAGCTTTAAATTTGGATATTGTGTAACGTCACTTACATGTGGTGTGTATGTCTTTATAAAACATCTCCAGATCACATCAGCGTGCCACAGATTAAACCTAGTCAAGATGAAGGCATACCTCAAAGACAATAAAGCAATGAGAAGAGTGGTTCTTTTTCTGTTCTTTCATAAACTAAGGAAATCTCAAAGCTTCAACTAACGAGACCAGGGGAAGATTTGACTGCTCAGCAGAGAGGTTACATCAGTACTGTACAGACTCAACATCAGATGTAAAACGCTATGAAATAAAAAGAATGTAATGCAATGTCAAATAAATTTGAGATATCTCAGGAAACTAACTTGGGGTAGATGTCATATCAGTTGGAAGTTAGATGTTAAATCCTCACGGTCTCTTGATAGGCTATGGTTTGGGACCTAGGTTTTAAAGACAATTACAGTTCAAAAGCTGCTTAATTTCCCAGTCACACTGCTGCTGAAGTCTCAGTCCAGTTAATGAGATGCAACATAAACTGCAACTAACCAAACTAACCCCATATGTTGCTGCACTCCGCTGGTCAGATGGCTGCGACACTTTATCTACACATACAAAACAAGATAGGTTTTGTTGTTTGGAAATCTATCCAGTTGTGAAAAACATGGACAGTCTTTATGTGGAAACCAAAACAAACTCCATCCATTACGATTATTAAGGTAATGCTGTTTTAAAATTACAGTGATAATGCTGCGGGCTGCACATCTGCTAAGCAGCTGACTGTAGACTCAACCTGAACAGACAGCCTAACTAATTAACCAGTTAACCTCATTTTACATTATATATATTTTATTTTATATATATATAAAGAATTGCAAAAAGATATGACAATCTGAAATAGGCACTTTAAAGCTACTTAATTTAGTGGGTTGTTTATTCTATATTTATGCTGAATCTGTCCATCAAAATCAAACCAGAAGTCCATGTCTATAAATAAAAAAATTTGTAAACACACATTTTAGCAGCTATTTTTTATTTTTTTTTATTTAGATAAAGTTAAACATGTTTGCTTACATTTTAATGAAAATACTGTGATACCATTAAACTGTAGTTATTCTGACAAAAGACTTATCCAGCCATGGCAATCTCATACTGACCTATGCCTTTCTCCTGGTATTATTGTGGTACGTCTACATTTTAAGCTCTGCCAGATGAGTTATCCTCTCAAAAAGATTCCTTATGGATGGTATGACTGGTAGTGGTAAATAATTAGGAACTCAGGAACCTTTAACAGAGAAAGGACGTCTGGTGAATGGAATCTTGAACATTTTCTTAAACTGAATCATAGGTGTGGATGTTAGCACATCGAGGTTCTTCCTTCCCAGTTGCTTGCAGGCAGCGGGCAAAGCCTTTACCCTCATCAAGCTCTTTCTTCTGTAGTTTACTCTGGACCTTATTTTGATCATTAGGGAAGCTAAGCAGCTCTGATGAGGGAACTACATGTATTTGGGGACTACTTTTAACTTTGATTGAGGAACAACCTATACACACATTTTATTAACTGCATGGTATGCAGGGCGATTTAGATGTTCTGTGGCACATTGATATAGAGCTTTGGTAGTGAGAAAATGTGAAATTTTTAAAACATGAATGAAAGAAATTCAAAAGAACGGAAAACAAGGTGCGAAATTTACTGCATACATGTTAACCACAGGGATTATTATTTGCATTTTTATTTTTGCTTTAATTCACCTGCAGCCCTAAAAAATGACCCCAGAAAATACAATTAGCAAGTAAAACAAGCACACAATGATAGCTTATGTCTAAAAGTCACTGCTAAGCCAAACAGAGCAAATCCTCAGCTGAAACTGATCGAGTGGTACTGTCCAGGGGATAATCCCTTTAACTAAGCACCTAACAGAAAAATATAATTTATGACAACAATAATGAATAATTTACTGTATGTGTTGGGTTGTTAGCAATTGATAAGACCTCCATCTCTTTTTTTGCTCATGACTTCAAAGCCCCTTGATCTCAGTTTTAACCATGATGTCATCTTCCTAAATATAGCTTATCACCTGTAACTCGTATCAAACAAGACAAACGATTGTTAGTGGATATTTAGGAACATGCTGTGATTTATTATATGGACGGAGACACCGATGCTTCAGTGCCTTTAGAAGACAACAGAGTAAAGGACTTCTTCAAAATATAAATCTATGAAATAAGAACTCATCTCCTGTGTGTCTGCATATGTACTTGGTCAAGATGTCATGAGTAGATGTAATGTATTTTTGTGGCAAATTATAATTCCCACTCTTTTGCAATTAATCATGATCATCTAAGGTTTAAAAGTAACTCAAGGATTGAGCAAAAGAGCCAATGTGCAACACCAGCATCGTGTGTGAGGGCACGAATGAAGTAATACGCTGGCTATCACTAGTTTAGACACACTGTAATGGTGAAGATTACCGGTCAATAACAGTATTGTGTGTGATGAAAATATTGTTTTCAGAAGAAAAATAGATAAATAACGAGCAAAAACATGTAAATCATCTATGTTTTCTTCGAGTGACGAGGACTGGGAGGGTCTGGTGACTCACTTAACCCAATTTTTGTCTTCTAGCAGATCTTTCAGGGCTACTGGTAACATTTAAATCAGAGTTTTCTGCAATTGTTTTCATGAACTCCAGCTGAAGGAAGCTGAGAGGTGATCCCGTCACAGAACTACTAAATTAAGGGATGCTGCATTGAAACATTTTATTTTTAAATTTACAGTTTGTCTGTCAAATGAATTCATATGCACAACTCTATACTGAAACGTTTGAGTGCTCTGGTGCAGTTTGATAGTTTAATTTTATAAACATACAGGTTGGCCAGTACAAATTTTGCAGATATGTTAAAATGATATGGATCAACCAGATGATATTTAGAAACCTATAAAAACATGCATATTTGAATGTTCACATTTGCTTAGAGTCTTTACAGATAAATAATCAGTTGAAGGTAGCAACAGATACTTTAAACTACAGACTAGTTTACACAGGCATAAACATAAAGAGCAGTTTTGCTTCTGGTCTCAGCGTATGATCACGGAATCAACAGGCAGTTTATGGAATGGACTCTGGCTCACTGCCCAGGGCAGTATTCTACCAGGGGTGGCATGAGAGCAAACACAGTAAAAATTTGATTTTGATTTGATTTGAATCCTTTGATTGGGAGTTTAATCAAAGGGTTGTTCATCAGTTTTTTTTTTTTATAATCTAAACTGTATTTGCAATCTCTCTGTAAAAATATAAATTACTTAGGCTTGTCAAAGTTAAACGACATTATTCTAAGCTGAACAGCTATTCTTTGAAATGCCATTTGAGATTTATGAAACCTTTACTCCATGAAAACACAAAAAAAGGAGCATTCTTAGTGCTTTTTTGGTACTTGGTCTACCTGAAATGAAGATGAGCAAGAAAATCACAGTACATGTGTTGCATTTGATTTGTCTAGGAAATCAGACCTCACATCTGGGAGTGATGCCACACTCAACTGAGAGCATTTTAGTTGGAAGTTTGAACATCAGTTGGAATTGCCATTCATTGTGGTGATAACTTAGCTGTACTAGCCAGTGAGAATGTCTTTTCCTCCATTTTATGCATTCAAATTTAAAAGGAACATGTTCACAAATAGGTACTCTACAGTACTATGTGTACAGCTGGTTTAAAGAGATACAAACCATTAGAGGTGCTAGTAAGTAGTTTAAACCTCCAACTTTACCAAGGTTTTTTAATTGCAGCAGCCATATTAAACACTGAACTGAATTCCCAGTCAGATGTCCAACTTCATGGGGCAATTTTTTCTTGTGTGTTTCCGACTGCAAACTTGAGAATATTCAACTTTTGAGTACAAAGTGAATGCTCTACTGTAACTGAATTATCCTACATTTATTAGAATATTTTATAGAACATTGTGAGGGGCAGAGGATGGGGCCTGAAAGAAGGGGCCCACCCAGGATGTCGGTCAAGCAAGAGCCACTGTTGGAACATATTGTGCAAACCACTTCCTGTCACAGTAACAGAACCTCAGGTGGCTAATTGGTCCTTCAAAAGAGTTATTATATTAATACGTTTAATAAGCAGTTTGCTGACACATCTGCCTAATAAACAAAGACCTATCTATGTGAATATATGCGCAGTGAAATGTTTCCCTGTTGTGTGATTTTTTTTAACAAATGGATGGGGTGTTGACTTGTTTTCTCAATAAATCTTAAAAACTGAGACAATTAAATCCAAAGTTATGCTGAAGAAACAGTTGGAGGTTGCTTTAAATTCACAACAAGGAAAGTGAGGCATTTTAGAGTCGCTCAATATACATTTACAGTTGAGGAACTGTACAGAAATGTATGCAATGCTGAAACTAAACACGCTGAATTTCCTGGCGTGACCTAGCAATCAAGCTGGACACAACCAGAGGACTTATTGCGACAACAACGTGCTTCTGCTCCAATATTAGAGAACAGCTTAATGCATAAAAAGAGACGAGAAAAAACTGCACGACTGAACAAGGATAACGTCATAAACTATCACAAAATACTCATAGACCTTTGTGAATGAACTCATTTAACAGGTCGTGAGTATTGCAAAAACCTATATACATTTGTGAGCATAGGCTATTTTTAAGACAATGATAAAAACTAAATTACAAATTAGGCAGCAGGTGATTCGACTTGGTGTTTATAGATCAATAAAATTCCAGCCAAATAAAAGAAAATAGGTGAATCCAACAGCATTAGACCCTCTGCAGGTACAACATCTGCTCACAACCACCGAGCAGTAATTATGCGCCTTACGCAGAACCCAAATTAAATGCGGGTTTGAGTTTTACATCATAAGCAAACACATACCCCGTGCAATTACCTTTCAAGGGCGATGCAGACAACAAGGGGGTCTCTCTGCCATTCGGTCCTCGGTGCAAACCTCCTGAACGCCAGTCACCTTATCTCTCCGGAGCGCAGCTGGACGACTCCTACAGCAGCAGCAGCCTCAGCAGTAAAGTCCACACAAGTCACCTCTCCATGACGAGCCGTGCTTTTTCTTGTTACTGTTTTCTCCTGTAAGACAGAAATGGCAGGACAATCGTGATCGTCGTGCTGAATGTTACACTGGAGGCCTTGCAGAGTCAGGGGGAGACATCGGCAGCGAGAGAAATGCCACTTAATGACCTTCATCCGACACAGAACCTGGAAACTTTCTTTACGCGCCGAGCTGAGAGAAATTTATGCAATACAATGTAATAATCACGCTTCTCTTTTTGGCATAGATCACATTTCCACCCAGATGTGAGCAGGTTTCATTAGAGATACGGTGTTTTTGTCGTCTTGGGCGCCAAAAGTGCAAAGAAACCTAGGCCTATTCTTTAGGTCAGAGGTCGGCCTTTATATTAATCTGTATGCCTTCGGCGTCGCTTTCCCCCTGAATAAATTCTTAGTGTTTTTTTTAAAGACCATTGAGAACAGATGGACCAAGCTTTAACCTTCTGAAACATTTAGACTTCATTACCTATAAAATAGCAGGCGAAGAGGAATGGCTCTCCTGAAGATCCACAAAGTGCGCAACAATTTCCAACCCGCACAGGACTCACGGGTCCGGGGATTCTCCAGAGAGTGGGAGTGAGTGTCACACTTAAATATGAAATTCCCCCCACCCATTTTCCTCCTTTCCCTGTTGTTTTCTCCAGTTTGAAACGCGAGTTGTTACCAAGTTCAAATTCTTGTAAAAAAAGACGTCTGCAAGCATTTGTTTAATTTCTGCGTTAGACTTTCTTCCTCTTTAGATTCGTTTGTAATAATTTATTGTATTGTAAAGATTTATGGATTATATATAATCCATGCATCAGAAACAAGGGGGATTATCATACATAGCGCGCCTCAGATCCGTCCCTCCTCCCTTCTTCTGGCTGCTGGCTGGGACAGTAAATGAGACAAAAACTTAATGTAGAGTTCGCTCTGCCCTTTTTTTCTCCTCCAGGTAAAACTAAGTTGGATCTTCTTTTTTTCTTTTTACTCTCTCTGCCTATTGCGTACATTTTTACTTCTTGCTTTTATTTTCATCAATCTGAATACTTTGGTGTAGGACCCTTGTTGCATTACAATGTAGCTTTAGAAGGCAGGGATTTTGCTTTGCTGTATAACTTGGGAGTGCATTGGTCGGATTGTTGCTGCAGAAATCTACTGTAGGTAATGTTTTATGTATTGTTATTTATTTTTTGCACGTGGAAGAGGTGGGGGGGGTCATATGCTGGAGGGACGTGGCCGTGGTCAGCTGCTTTTCACAAACTTGGAAGTGAGACACGTGTGTGTTTCCAGGCAGAGCGTGCGTGAATGAGAAAGCTGCTTGGATCACAATAAGAATTACACGGTCAGTGTTTAAAGGAGGGCGTATAGCGGCTCATATCCGTCCTTCATCAGTTCGGGTTTGTGTAGGTGTCGGGATGGACAGTTTGGGGGAATCCCTTTTCACCGTGCACTTCACTAACAGATGTGCGCGCTGGGCGTGTGTGTAATTCCCACAGTTAATTTTCTGAATCGGGTTTTAGCTGTAAGATCCTAGTGGAGTTTTGTGAAGTAAAGTGACACCTCAACTCGACCCTCCACGTGTAGCGTGGAAGGGTCTCCCTGTGTTTACACTGTGCTCTGCTGGGGCCCTTTCTTATTTGCTCAGTTTGGGACGAGGTGTAAAGGGTGGTGGTGGGTGGTGTTTAGTTGAAGGAGTGACTTGATGTTACATGGTTCAAAGTTTTGGGTCCGGGCACATGTTTGTTGACAACAAAAGAACAAACTTAATGTTTTCATGACCCTCGTAAGACAGAGATAGTTTCACCATAGTGTCCAACATTTAAAAAACTGAAAAAAACGAGACAGTATAGAGGGTAATTAAAAACAACCATGATAAAAAAGTCACTGTTGTCTTAATGGCGAAAATGGCCAGGGTAAATACGGATAGCTATTAATCAATATTGAAAACTGGGATGGAAAAGGAGAAAATTCCACTAAAAAATACGATTTTAAAATTCCACGAGTGGACCCCGTCTTTGCGTTGAGCACGTCTTGGCGCGGCGATTGCGCCCTCCGCGAATGCTTTTTGGGGTAAGGGCTTCCCAGATTAATAGTAATGAACAGCAAGCCCAGACCGCAAAAAGATTCGTGAAGGACATTATCTGCTGCTGCTGCTGAGGTCCCACGGAGACTCCGTGACACCCGGGTAGCACCGCTCTCCTGTATCTCCAATCCCGGCTCAGTCGATTGTACCTCCAGTTTTCAGCGAGCCGCGGCTTAAATTTCCTCCAACGAGTACTCAGAGGAGGAAGAGAGGATGGATGATAGAAAAGATGGGGGTGGGGGGTGGGAGAAGATGCGTCTCCGACTAGAGCTGCTGCTGCAACTGAGAGCTGTCCAAGGTCCTTACGCTCCTTTCTCCAGTTTGAATTCTCCTCTATCATCCCCCTCTCGTCTCAAGCGTCCCCATCCAAGTAGACTGTTTTGTTTTGTTTTTTTTCCTATAGCCAAACGCAATGCTGTGCAAAGCCCGTGTGATCGCAATGAGCTGTGCACCGATGCGTTTTGTTGTTAATGTGTGTGTAATATTATCTGTTCCCTGTATAGTAAAAAGCGCTGTCTGTCTGCAGCCTCTCCAAAGCTCTGGGTGAGGAGGGAGCAAGGCTGTAAACTGCTGGCAATAAATAGAGAGCAGGGAGGGATCTGATTGGAGCAAACTCAATCTCGTCATCGGCCAATCGGTGCCTTGCTCATATAGGGACCCCCCTTTTTGAAAAAAAAATAATAATAATAATAATGGGGAAAAAAGACAGCTAACCAAATTGTAATCTATATCAGAGAGCATATACTGAGGTTTTATGCTGGGGGGTCCAGCAAGACTGCGAAACTGGCACTGAGTCGTGATGAGTGAAAACTAAATATGATGATAATAACAACAAACAAGGATGGGCCATTTCCGCCTAACATTACCCCCCAAACATCCCTTCTTCAGCCAGAAGAGCCAGAACAGTGACAATGAACAATGTAAACAAGTGATGATAATATTATTAATAACGACTGGATGTCGGTCAAGCAGGATTATACTCCCACTGCTCTCTAACATAGCATCACAGCACAGAGCAAGACGGAGGTCGCCAATGCACCAGAGGATAGAAACTCAAAAACCACAGGGGTGGTGGGGGCGGGAGGATGGGGTTCCGTCTGGGCAGGGGGGTGGGTAACTCCAAACTCTGTCCGGAACAATGTGGTTGAGGTAAGTAATAGAGGTAACAGGAGCTTTACCACCACTGCAGTGCAATGCAACAGTTTACTGCAAAAATGTACAGCATAATGCTCAAAACAGCGTGTCCCAGAACTCCACAGTCAAGAAATGATAGACAAGAGTTTACCGCGTCCATAGAGCAACTTATTCTCACACTCTCGCACACAGTTTAAATCATCTTTAATAGGTTTTCTTCTTCGACATCATTTTAAAGTGAGCAAAAGGAAATTAAAACAGCAGAACTTACCTTCGCCTTACTTTTTTTCTGTAACAGTTCCACTAGTTTGAGTTTTTGTCAGGTGCTGCTGCAACTCGTTCATCCTGGTTCTTCCTCTGCTAACTATAACAACCATCAAGTACCCCTGTAGGAGAAGTTACTCTGGTAGAGGCCGGGTCACGATATCTGGACTGGACCCCCTGCCTTAAGCTTCACCCGCCCTCCAGACACCCACTCCATATTATTTGTTCCCCAAATAACCCCCCTAGCTCTCTCTCTCTCTCTCTCTCCCTCCCCACCCCCCCCCCCCTCTCTCTCTCTCTCTGGTTACTGATGAAACTTGTCTGCATTCAAGAAGACCGCCAGAGATGAGATGAAACTGCTTAACGCAAAAGCCCACCCAGCACCTAAGCAAGACCCCTTACACTTTTCCTTTCAAACAGCCCCCTTAACACCCTCCAACCCCAGCCCATAAACCTATCCCCCCCCCCCTCCAGGTGTTAGTATGTTTTTCCCTTGTTTTGTTGATATAAATACATTTGCGTCTTTTTCCTTTTTTATTAGGTGGTCTTTTTCATTTGCAGCCTAGTCAGTCACGACTCTCCCCCTACCGTCGGCAATGCACAGTGACTGCCTCTCCTGACGCAGCCAACGCGCACATGACTCACTTTGGCAGTCACGACTCGGGAATCCGTGTTGTTTCCACCGAAATTACACGCTTGGTGTTGCATTATTGAGCAAGATCCGCTCTCCTGGGTCGACATGGGCGCGTTTTGTGCGACGGATAGGAGAATTGTTTTTTTTTTATTATTGTTTTTTGTTTTACTGTGTGTTTCGAATAGGTGGAGAAATGAATCGCAAATGTCGTCCGAAGATGGATTTTTGCATGACAAAGACGGGCGCTATTTATGTTTTCTTTTGTCCTTCGTTTGTTGCACCGAAGCCTCGCAGCTTGCATGGAAAACGCTGAGACATTTAGCCTAGCACCGGCTTGCGCTGATTGTAGGGGAGCGCATAATCCGCTGTCCCAGTCGGGCTGCAGGGCCGTGCAAACAGACGCCATAGCGTCTCCACCATAATCGAAAAGGGTGATCCCTTCAGTCTGTTCTTAGAGAATAGAAGCCACGGCGGCAGCTGCTGCTTTCGACTCGTGTGCGCCTCCGCTCGTCAGGAAGCGAAGTTATCGTGACAGCATGCACGCCGAATATGTCAACTCTTTTATAGGTGCAATGCAAGCATGGTTGAGCTGAAAATGCTGGGGGAAATCTGGTGTTTTCTATGAGTTGATCGGACTCGGGAAGAAATCCAATTCGTTTTTTTTCTGATGCCTCTTCGTCTTCTCTCTTTCTTTATTTCTCCGGCCTCGGATGAGACAATTCAAACTTATACATTAGAGAAAAGCTCTACTAAGGTGTTTTTTTCTTGCTAAATGTCTCCAGTAATTTTCTGCAGGAAATATCATGAAGGCGTTGTCTCTTTAGAAAAAGAGGATTCACTCAATGTGGTGAAATTACTGGTTCCCCCAGCAGTGCCAGAAACAACACCAACTAAACTCCATGTATTCACACACATGCACACAACAGACACACGCACACGCATGCACAGCAACAGCCCACTACTGCCGCTTGGTGTAGTTTCAGCACCACTGCTGCTGGGCAGCTCCCGGGTTTCCCCATGCGGTGCACCTGGCTCTCTGCTGCAGCAACAGCTCCTTCACTCCCTCCTCTTCTTTCTCCTCTTCAAACGCTTTTCTGCCTATATGACGTTTTTTAGACAATAACAATAGAAATTGAACAAGAAAACGATGGGAAAGTCGTCCTCAAAGCATTAATCAGAGAAGGGTCCCCCTTGCTTTCACGGTTGTACAGAAATGGGAGGGGGGGAAATAAGCGCGTAATAGAGACTCAACAGCGCCAACAAACAAAGAGACTTTTTTGCTCTAGCTTATTTACTGAAAAGGGTGATTCCTACTCTGCAGGAAGGACTGTCTCTTTTCTACGAGCAAGCCCCCACAAAAAATCCGTCCGAACGACTAGGTGTCAAGTGCATGAGGTAGAGCAGAAGGAAGGAGGATAAGCTGAACAGGCACCGGGAAGCATGCACATACACACATATATATACATAGAAGTACAGGGAACTCAACATTGCGTGTGCGGATGCCTCTCACCGTGAATCTGGCACGTCCTTGCTCTAAACTGCAAAGAAAATGGGGAAGATGCACAAAGAAACATTGAGATTTTTAGGTAAAGCTGCAGCAGACGTCAGGGGAAAAATGCAACAGATTAGCCCTCCTCCACATACACATACACACAAACGAGCGCGCGTGCGTGCAGACACACACACACTTGTTTTCATGTAGGCTTACAGAGGCACGTCCAAGTTGGATCGCTTCCTTTTTTACAAAAGTGATACCCCTTCTGTCTATTTCTGGCGCACGATCAAAACTATGATGCTATTTTTAGCAGTAAAAAACACGTACACTCACGAACGCATCGCTTGGGATCGTTACGTGAAGTGCATCATGTAATATAAATTAATTTTTGCTGTCTGCTTCTCCAACTCTGCTCAAGAGCGTCGATTCCCCATCCGTTGCATCATTGCAGTGTTTAAAAAACGTCCGTCTGATCCTTTAAACGCCACTTTCCTTCCCAACAACTAACATCTGGACACTACCACTACCATCGGCTATTTCTGATGTCTTGTCGCCCTCTTCAGAACCGTCTGATCCCAGTGTTACTTCAGCACACGAAACTCATGAACCAAATAGTCCAAATAGTGATGAACACAGACTACCCGGCGCTGCCTGCATGGATTTTCTTTTTTGTTCTTTAGTTGACGGAGCAATGGAAATGTTAGTAATTAAGCTTTGCTGACGAGAAGAGAGGAAGGAAAAAAATAAGTGAAAAGCCATTTTATGTTGAAGGGCTGCGTCAGTTACTAGGCATTGACGTCACGTTTAGATTCTCTCACTTTCCAGCCCGTAAAGCCTGATTACAGACTGCCTCCCTGCGCTCCGCTCTTTCCAAATTGTGCCATGGATAAAAAAAAAAAGACTGAGAAGACGGGCTAATGTGGCGTGGACTCACTGGAAACGGCAGTTTTTTTGGAGCAGGTTATATCCAGGTAAAATCCCTCCTCTAAGGCTGGAGCATCTGGGTTTCCAGCAACCCTCCTCTTCCCTCCCTCTCCCGTCTCTCCCCTCCCAAACATTTCTCTATATATCCAAGTGTTGGTGCTGTTTTGGTCCTGGAGAATTTATATCCCAGCATCCACTGCATCTGGCGGGCAAAAAACCCAAGAAGGGCCACGGCGAGCAGAGCCAGCTACCATGCATCTGACCCGTAGCTTACCCACGGATCAGAACGCACACTTGTGCAAAGGCGCACAAATAAACCTTCTTCCGCCGTATGTTCTGTCTATCGCCACCAGTCCTCCAGTATATTCAGTGCAAGACCCTCTACACACACCAACCCTGTCCATCTGCACTCACATACCGCGTGGAGAGGAGGCAATGGGACAGGGTGGGCTAGGGGGAAATAAAACTGTGGCATTGAGTGAAAGCCTAAAAACTCGGATCTGAGAGAGGATTGGGGCTGCGCCCGTCGCATCGGGTTGTACTATTTTTATCCCTACCTGTAGGCTAACTGTATATCTGTGACCGCTGACGCGTGCGTGTATGAACTAGAACACATTCAGAGCGCGTCAATAAAATCAGTATGTTTAACAGTGTCTGCCCCAGCCTAATCCTATAGTCACAAAAAATGACAAAAACAACAAGAATCTCCGCCACGTGCAAAGATATCTGCACAAACAGACAGAGAGGTGAATAAAAATAGTTTTTGTGTTGCTCTAGATTATTCAGTCGAATAGTATTGCATCAATTTGAAATCCAGCCGAGGTTCCCCGGTGTAGTGGACCTTAAGAACCACTAGGTGCTGACAAAATCAGGACCAAAGCCTCGCCATTCAAAACCCAACCCACCCAAGAGAAGAAAAAAACAAAAACTATCCTGTCTTGACTAAAGCAAGTTTCTGGTCAAAGCAGACCCCCACCTATCTCTGCGTGACTTCATTTCACCCTATCATTATTGTGCAATATGCAAAACGTTTTGTCTCTCAAAAATGATTCAATTCGGGTACTGAGTTTTTCCGAGTAAGAAATGTTGCGGTCGGTCACAGTTTCGTGTTTCGTGCTCATGTTAATTCGTACCCGGGACGTTTTGTACCCTCTTTGACAACCGATGATCTAAAGTAATTTTATAAACTCTACTAAGAGTTTCCAGAAAGTAAAAGTTGTATCTCCAGTATCTGCCAGTTATCTTCCAGCAGGAGGTCGGCTGAAGCTATTTTGGTGTAACCAAAGGGTCATCATCCGTCATATTTCAGAAGAACTAACTGGCCCAAAACAGAAGTCTGAGTCAAAATAAATAGACTTAGTGCAATAAAAAATACCTTCAGAAATTGGTACAATCAAAGTAAAGAATACATTATATTAGATTTTGTTATGATTATTTTGCTGTATGATGAATAAAAATAATGAAAAAACATGTTACTTCAAAGTAAAGTGAACTGAAACGTCGTTTAGGTACATTGGTGCAAAATGGTTAAAACATTTTATTCTTGAGGATCCAACTGCAGTTTCCTAACGTCTGAAACAGATTATGATTTCCCAGCATGTCCAACGAGACAGCATCAAATCAAAGTTAGGCTTGGACATTTTGTTTAAGCTACTGAGAATGTTGCTTTAAAATGGCATTTTTAAATAAATTGTGATAGCAACAATATGCAGCCTGTATTGTGGATATTTTATGTTATGGTTACTGAAAAACAATGAATATTTCAAACTAAGAATTTTTAGTCTATAAAACCCCTTTAAGCTTATACATATACTCGTTTTTTTTAGTAATGATCGCACTTCATATGCGGCACTTTTTAACCATCATAAAACACATATTAGTATCCTTTAGAGGGTTCAACGTCTTGACCAAGGACAGTTTAACACCTGTTAGTGCTGGGGATCGGAAATGATCAGACGTAGAGCATTCACTAATGTAAACCGATAAACAAAATAAGACAACTGTTGCATCGTTTCAAAACATCGATCCTCAGGATATTAAACTGTGTCCGACAAGAAGAAACCATCAGGTTAAAGAACGAGAGGATATGTGATGGGAACTGTTCTTGGTGCTGAACTGCCTCGTCGCTGTCTGTTTCGGTGTGTTTTGTGTTTTCTTCAGCCTGATCACCAGTAAAGCCTCATCTGACGTCCACAACATCTTTATAATGCAAATGACTCAATATTAATCAATCAACGTGCCTAAACGTAATTCGTCCCAAGCCATGATGGAGAAATAAGGACAGAGAGAATACTGGAGTGAACTGCAGCTGGATTTAAAGAAACAAAGTCAGGACAGCTGGATCTTGGAGATTTCCCCTCTGTTAATATTAATTCAATCCTACAGGCTTCACTGCAGAGTAGGTGTTCAAAAGCAGAGGAAACCCAACACACGACTAATACTCATTAGATGAGCCCGTCTTTTAGTATCTACAAAAAAATCCTCTAGAATACGATCTCATTGCCGTGTTTACATCCTATTCTTGTTACCGAAGTTACAACATTAAAATGCTATCCTGCAAAACAACACAACATCTGATGAGTCTATCCTAGGCATTTTGAAGACATTTCCCCCCTCTGCTGAAACATTGGGCGAAAAACCACCTTGAAAACAACGGGTGACCTGTTGTTAGGATGGTATACCCCGCTGCTATGCCCCAAATCCGTGATGTACTGCCACATTCATCTTCAGATCACCAAAAAGTTTGCACCACAAACGAAGGCACTTACCTTTCAGATTTAGATTGTTTTTATTTGTATAAATAAAATGGAGTTTGCAGGCTAAGACAGAAAGAAACAGGGCAAAGCGGGATCGCCCCACAGTCTCTCTCTACCCCGTGCGTCAGGATGTGCGCCGTCTCCCTGTTCTTTGGTAAACTGACATATTTGTGGTTGCCATTTATGATTCAAGGAGTCCTCTCGAATGAGGGGTGGGTTTGCTTGGGAGGGGCTAAGGGTCTGAGAGTAGCAGTGGTGGTTGGAGAGACGGAGAAAGTAGTCAAATACAAATGGAGCCCAGTGATCCCGCCAAATCAGGGGTGCTTTACGCATGCGGAGACACGACTCATCTCGCAACATACACGCACAGTCGTCGGCTCGCCGTTTTGTCGTGCCTGTGTGTGTGTGTGTGTGTGTGTGTGTGTGTCTGTGTGTGTGTGTCTGTGTGACTGTGTGACTTCTAGACAGAGACGGGAAGCATCAATGAAGAGGGGAAAGCAGCGCGACGCGCAATTATTGTTGGCATTCAAATAAAGAAAGTAAAATAATTAAATGTTAGCTGCAAATATTTTTGACACCAAACAGGGAGATGAGTTAAGATTATTAACCACCTTTCCTCCATTGTAATCTCGCCATCTATCTGTGTGTTTTCTCTCCCGTTCTTTGTCCCTCTTCTCCAGCAGTGTGCTATTGACCTGCATTGACGTCATTGCGTCATTAGGTATCCCTTAGAAACACTGACTTTCAAAAATAGTATCAAATTAATTCAGCTGGCAAGAAGAAGTGGGGGATGATGGGGGTTTTGCGGGTGGGTGTGGAATAGCATGAGATTTTTCTTCACCCCCGTTCCTCACCATTTGCAAGCTGACCGGAGCAGACACACATATTTACATAGCTCAATATGAAGGAACTAAAATGCAAAAAAAAAAAAAAAAAAAAAAGGCAAAAACGTGATTTTGCACATTCATATTGAGGTTTCTTGTAATAAGGACGGAACATGAGCATTTTGAATTAAGATGACAAACAGACTTTAGAGGATAAGCTTCGGTAATTGGGTCAAAGCAGTCAGAATAGGTTCGTTTCTTTCTGTTTCTGTCCCTCTCTCTGGCTAAAAAATATCCTCCAACCTCCAGCTAACTGTGTTTAAACTCTCTCCCCCATTTAACCCGAGCACGATAAAGCCAGGAGAAGCAGAAAAGAGAGAGACGCTCAGCGAAGCTACGATTGTACATGGTCATGGTGTGCTTATATGAAGATAGAACTTATTATTTCACTGAGGGCTGCATGGTGATGCAGTTGGTATCGCTGTAGCCTTGCAGCAGGAAGGGGTTCAAATCCCAGCTTGGGGTCTTGCTGCGTGGAGTTTGCATGTTCTCCCCGTTCTGGCGTGAGTTCTCTCCGGGTACTCAGGATTCCTCTAACACTGCAAAAACACGACTGTAAGGTTAACTGGGGCTCCTAAATTACCCTTATCTATGAATTTGTTTGTGCATGATTATTTACCTTTTGTGCCTCTGTGTTGCCTCGAGATGGACGGCGATCTGTCCAGTGTGTACTCTGTTTTCACCCAATGAACGCTGGAGATGCACTGGTGCCCCTGCAACCCTGCAAGGATAAGCGGATGTAGTAAATCTATGGGTGAATGATAGTTGGACTACCGACCACTCATAGCGCTTTATACTAGAGCCACAACGTATTACACGTTCAACCAATCGCGCCCAAACATGCACGCATTCATACACCGATACGCAGAACAGTATGCAACTGGAGGTTAAATGCCTTGCCCACATCGACATGTGGCAGGAGGAAACTGGAATCCAACCCAGAACTTTCGGATTGCAAGACAACTTATCCTCTGATCCACAGTGGCCTCATGTGTGGATGGATGGACTGATGGATGGATCATTGATTTTCAGTTGTATGGAGCCTGCAGTGGCTTATATAAAGCACCAATACCATATCCTGTCCTCATCATTTGAATAGAACTGAATTATATAAATCCTCATGAATTAGAACATGACCATTAGCTCATATTTCTTAGTTTGGACCAAACATTGATCTAAATAATAAGTGTTAGCAGAATATAGGGAAGGCAGAAAATGTCAAGCATAATTAAGTTTAAATGGCCTTCTTCAGCAGCTGAAATGCCAAAAGCAACCTCCCCTTAATCTAATACCCTCAAATAAAGTCCAGGGCAACCAACTGCCCCATCAGAAGTCCCCAAAATCGACCTGTGTGTAATTTAATGTGAGTATAAATACAGACATTCTGTGAAAACCTCAAAGGTTTGTTAAAGAAGCTTTGTGAACTAACATCTTCCTAGAGACCATGAAAAACAGCCGGCAGGACAGAGAGAAGGTTGTTGCAAAGTTTACAGCTGGGCTAGGTTACAAAACAACACACCTTTGGGCATTTTACATGCAGAGCACTGTTCAATCCATCATATGAAAATGCATAGAGCACGTCACAACGATAAACCTACCTAAAACATGGCCATCCACCCAGGCTTACAGGCTGGAAAGGAGAGCATTAGTCAGAAAAGCACTTTGTACAAGCACTTTGAGATCAATAAACTGTTGTAAAGTGCATTATAAATTAAATTAAATTATTATTATTGTTATAAGCAGTTAAGAAGCCAGTGGTAATTCTGGAGGAGCTGTAGATATCCACAGCTCAGGTGGGAGGACCTGGACACAGAAGAGCTAGTCATTCACTCCACAAATCTGCTCCTCATTAAAAACAGTTAAGAAGAAAGTCCAGAACTAAATCCAATTGACAATGTTTGGGAACACATGAAAACTTGATCCAAAACTGGATGAAAATCAAATCTATTCAGCAAAGAAGAATGGGGAAAAATGTCCATCTCTAGATGTGCAAAACTAGCACAGACACACCCCTAAAGACTTACAGCATGTGGTTTTACAAATTATTGACTCAAGTGGCACTGAATATAAATACATGTCACAGTTTTTAGATTTGTATTTGTAAAAATGTTGAAAAGCATGAATCCGTTACTTTTCCCTTCAGAAAAAATCACTATTTTCTGGTAGTCCATGGATTTGAGGTTAGTTCACTTCTCACTGAAAATCTTTACTCACTATATGTCAATTCTAGTATAGCCACCTGAGAGCTTTATTTCTAAGCCTACAGTGTAGGTGTGCTTTTGTTGGTAATATATGAAAAAGAAGAAAAGACTAAAGGATTGAGTATATATGTCAAGAGGGAGAGAGGCAAGAAGCGCCACTGTGGCAAAAATACTTTTCCATTAGGACCGAATTAGGCCTCATGATTCATCCTCTTGAATTGAGAGCCACACATTTCACATGTCGAATGATGCTCCATCTCACGTTCAGTAGCCATTCAGCACCACACCTTTCAGGTTCACGCTGCTAGAAAAGTGTGCAAAACACACTAAAAAAGGGTACTGTTGGGGAGGTGGAAGAGAAGTGTGTGATCGACGAGAGATAGAAAAGTTTCCATCTGCACCCAAATACATAGCTGAGCTGCCTAGTAAAAGTGGAGAAAAGAAAGATTTGGAAGTTCTCTATCTGATATGAAAAAAACACTGAACCCTGCTAAAGGACCATAAAGTCCTTCTTCCTGAACATTGTCTTTCTTTATTTAGCAAGATAACAATGATTTAGTAAAACAGTAACAGGTAAACAAAGGCTTTTGCAGGTAGAAAGCGTGGGACTCTGATATGTGTGATCACAGGACATGCTGGAAACATAGGAAGGAATGCATCATGGGAGACGTCATCAGCACCAGTGGAAGTCACGCAGCACTCAGGGGTCAGTGCCAAGGCTGACGACACACTTAGAGATTCAGATAGAGATCCTAGCTATGACTAAGACACGCCAACAATGGAAAAACACTTCATTATAGCATAACACACAAGTCAGTCTGCTTTAGACGGGATTTATTAATCCCTCTGCTTTCCTTTTATAAAGTACATCAAAACAATAATATATTTTAAAACATTTGCCTCCGGTGTTTGTTGGCGCTCGTCTTTTTTTCACTCGAATCCCAGCAGCTTTGTGTGTATATGAGTGTTTAGCTGTTGTAAATGTAATGGTCCAGATTTATTGATGTCTCCCCCTACATTTGCCTTGTGGCTTTCCGTTCTGACTAGTAGGCTTCATCCTTCTAGGAAAGAGTGGGCTTTCTAGTCAAATGTTTACCATTGGTATGAGGACAAGCACACAGAGTCTAGGGGACCTTCAAATGACCAGTGGTTTAGCACCTTGTTCTAAGACACATGTCTTAGTTAGATTAGGGTGTCAACATGAAATTCAAAAGCTAACCAAAATTAACAGGAATCAGATTAGGACAATGGGGGCTCTAGCAACATAGAGTGTATATTCACACCCCATGAGGAATTTTTGCATTCTATCACATTACAACCACAAACCTCAATGCACTTTATAGGGATTTTACCTGATAGATCAACACCAAATAGTAAATCTTGTGAAGTAAAAGGAAAAAATATGCAGTTTTCATTGTTTTTTTCAAACAAAAATCTGAAAGTGTGGTATGTATTTCGTTTAATCTCCCCTGAGTCGATACTCTGTAGAGCCATCTTGTATGGGCACTAGAGCTGCACGTCTTTTGGGGTTTGTCTCTACAGGCTATGAGCATCTAGAGGTTTTTCTTTTTCTTTTTTTTTTTTTTACCAATTTACCATTTTTTTTTTTTTTACCAATTCTTTACCACTTCTTTAGTTCAGGCTCCATGAGACTGGATGGTGATCATTTGAGAACAGCAAGTCGTGCCAGACATTCTGAATTGGATTTAAGTCTGGACCATGGCTTTCTAATACATGAATATGCTTTACTCTAACATACCGTTGTCTCTGCAAGGTTTATCTTCAACAATCGCCCTGTTCCATCCATGCTCCCAACAACTCTGACCACCTTCACCACCAATTAAGAAAAAAAATCTATCTCCACAGCATAGTGCTGCCAACAGGATATTTAATTATGTGGATGGTGTGTTCATGGTAATGTGAAGTAAAGTGTTGATCGCACCAGACGGGTTTTTTACCAAACATTTTTTTTTTATTTAAGTGCAAAATGATTAATTTTGCTCTCGTTGGACCTGAGCAACCACTTCCAAATTTTCTCTGTGTACCATGCATGGCTTGGGGCAAACTGTAAATGGAACCTCCAATGGCTTTTTTTCAGCAAACGTTGCAATCAAAGCATGATATCATGCTTTTATACTTTACTTTTACATGTATATTATTGAGGTGTATATTTACTGTAGGTCATAATGTTCTGAATAAACAGATTAAGTCAAAAAGAAAAGGGCTGGAACAACCGTGGTCGGGTTTCTTGCATTTAGAACCACTTTTGTTTTGAGTATGCAAGGTGTTTGGGGATGGCTGGCCAGGTTTTGTTTGAAATTTAAACCCAGATTAAGGAACCCTGTTCCCTCCCCACTCCTCCCCTCCCCTCTCCTCTCCTCTCCTCTCCTCCCCTCCCCTACACCTATTTATTTTTCCATCTCCCCTGCCAAACTGATGTCAGTGGAAACAGTGCCATAGTGCTATTTATAGACCTTCAATTCACACACACAAATACATGCAACACCACTACCGCAAACACACGCACACGCCGTACATGGCATGGTGTGTGTTTGTTCTGGTTATTGCTCGTGCAGCTATACTTCCCTGAGAAGGAGAATAAATAGGGGAGAAGAAGCCATTGGAAGGGACATGAACACATGCGCCCCCTGCGTTTTGCTTCTCCTCCTGCAGCCGCTGCTTTTCATTCACTCACCTCGAGCAGTCATTCATTCATCTCTTTCTTCCCCACTCACTCATTCACACAGTTTTTGCAGCAGAACCTGTGAATGGAAGGGGGGAAAGCAAGCCACCAGTTCAGCTACATGGGCGCCCATTTACTGTGGCTCAGCTTGTTTGTTTGTGTTCAGAAGGCTGCATTTAAGATTCAGCAATTTAGGCGCTTGCGTGTGCGTGAACGCGCATGTTGGTGCGCGTGTGAAAGGGGTACGGGGTAAATATAGTTTAACCTGGCAAGTCTCGCGGGACAACACGGTACACGGTGTTCCTTGGGTATCGGGTTCGTGTGAATAGACTCTTTCCAAGAGTCGTTCTGACATTCACATGCCAGATTACGTAAAGTGGATGGGGTGCGAGCGTGTGCGCACATGTGCATGTTTAAAGTCTCCCTCCATTGCAAATATAACACACGGTTTTGCTGCACAAGCGTCTTTGGCTTGAAAGGGACTCGTGAGTGACATTTTTTTAGACTACCTTCTATTTTCGAAAGGCGGCCGTGATAAAAATAAAGCAGTTCACCCCACCCCTCCCATCCCTGAAACCTATCATCCACCCCCAACCAATGTTAGACTCCAACCCGCCTTTCATCAACTTAATCGTGTAAATACCTACGAGACGAAAATGGGAGATGATATGGGTTTCATGTCAATCATGATTTTATGAGCCCAGAATTTGAGATGGTTAACTTGTCCCTTTTTCCTATCATTGGCTTCATCGCAATCTGTGTTAGCCCCGCCCCCAACCCACCCCCGCGGTGCATACCTCTTCCTTTATTATTAAACAAAACACTGACACGGAGTGCAATGGGTTCACAGAAGCAGCAGCATAGAGAGAAGCTGGTTGGTATTTATAGCCAAACTCTGTACATCCACGCCGGTCACACGTGCAGCAGCCGCTTCCTTGCACTCCTGCTCAAGTTGACATGTTAACACTCACTGGCTGCTATATTTAGCCCTGCCTCACAGTGCTGTTACTATTCCCAGCATTGTACATGAGGGGGCGGACGGTAGGGGCTGTTTTTTTCTTTTTCTAAAAGGGAAGAAAAAGTTCCCTTTTTCACAACTGATCTATTTTTGCACGTGCATTCCGACCTGCGATCCGCCACTGGCACCGAGTAGTTCAAGGACGCTGCAGTTAAAGCTGTCACGATTCCGTGAAGAGGAAAGCATAAGGGTTGAGACGACCCGTGAATGGATGAACATGCGAGGAGAATATCCACACAGCGGTGTCCTTCAGAAAAAAGCGTTTGTTGTCTGATGGAATCGTGTGTACGCTGACTAAAAATACAAAGCAGATTCTATTGAGCTTACTCTTGTTCACTCTAAAGGCAACGAAGTTTCTCTAACTTCTTTTATGAAATATATGTTTTCCCCATGTATAAAAACTTTAGAAACTTTTCTGAGTCGCACCTGTAGGGATCCACGACCAGAGACAGTTCTGCATAGCGAAGACAGACGTTCAGCACCGTGGACAGCTCCAGTCCGGCTAGGCACGACTCCACCTAATCTAATCTAACATGCATATTTTAAGCATGAATTTATGGGGGGAAATACTCTATAAATTGCCATGTTTAGTTGTTGGTCTTTCTTCATGTCTAATTTGAATGTTTGTCACTAGCCTCCGTCACAAAAACTTTCTGTTTGACCACAATCCCTTTCCTAAACCTCTTCAAGGCGGATTAAGGCACCCTTAAGGCCCCTGAATTGCAAAGCAATGTGGTCACAGCTCCGCATTAGCCGTCACAACATACGGTGGTCACAGAATATGGTGTAACATATTGATGGATGGTTTGTTCGACCAGGCAGTCCCAGGGTTTAAAAGTGTAAACAAAACTCAGAAATAATTTCCAAAGTCAAAGAAGGTGAGAAATGTAATTAAAATGGGAAGTGCGTGCTTGAACAACAATAGGATTGCTACATTATGTTCGTCCACAATTACTGTTTTGTAAAGAATGGTATGAAGAGATTTTGGATACAGATTTTATGCTTAGTTCTTATGTTGCTGCTGCACCACATAACCTGTCCTCCTGCACTGCTGGCTTTATCTCTGAAAGCTCACAGCTTTGCAGGATGTCAAAGTGTCTACTTGTGATTCATGAATGGCTAAAGGGAGCTCGTCTTTGAAGATTTATGCTGGAAATGTATTTGAAAGAGGCTAGTGACATATGTTTGCTGTTAAGCCACAGCCACGCAGTGAAATGTGGTCACAACAAAAACATACCACGTAGAAAGGTGTGTCATGCCATTAATCCACATATACCAAAACAGATCAGATGTCCAGTTATCTGATCAGTCTTGCAATATTTTAGTTCGGTTCTTCAGTCGTATAGAAAACAGAAAAACTGGTAAAGCCATTGCACACCCCCAATGTGTTGAACCATTTAGATGCTAAGCTCAGATTTTTTGTGTAAAGCTCTATATCACCCCAACTGACTTCCTCACCACACATCTTTTGGTTGCCCTTATCTTGACTTTTGAAAGCTCAAAGGATACTCAAAAACTTTTTTAGTAATGGAAGGAAATTAGGGTTGAGGTACAATACACGTTTCGGTTGGGGGTCTTTTGTAAGTCTAATGTACTGGGGTTGGTTGATAACAGACGACGAAGCAATGAACAAAATTAGCACCAACTGCATTTTTCTAATGACCACATCCAACAGAAATTTAGAGGGCCCCTTTATCATCATTCATTAGCTCAACCAAAGGCGGGTCAAAGGGGTTTGCCTGAACTATGTATACTTATATATAACTATACGTCTTGATTTTGTGCCTCGTGGCCTTGCAACCCCACACCAAATTGTAAGGGATCCCCATCTGGCCTACTCCTTGCAAATTTTGTTGAAGCGCCCCGTGTTCTTCATTTGCAGAATCTCCGTTTGGAATGTCATCTATACTGGTCTATTATTTATAGCATCCACTTCTTGCAAATCCTAAAGTCAACACACTTTGTTTGGGCTTCGAAGACCACCAACTATGCCCGGTTATTGTAAAACAAAGTCCTACCAAGCAGCATCACCAGTGACAAGTGGACATCATCTCATGCAATCACTAAAACAGACATGCAACCTATTATCTAGCTCCTGCATCAGGTCTGTTTTGGTCAGTATTTATAGTTTTACCATTATTTATACCCTCTCAAAGGTCGTTAATAAAGTGAGGAAACCCATCGAGTTCCACCAAGTGCTTCAGGACTATTGATTTACCTTCACTTCCCCTCTCACATGCTGGTACAGTCGCTCTTTCCATCTCCCTCTCTCTCTCTGAGGGTCGTCTTCTCTCCTGCTCCTGCAGCTGCCGCCCACTCCTCCTCCACCACTTGATTATTTTCAGCTCAGTCCCTGTGTGTATGTGCGTGCTCATAAATGCATGTGCAAGGCAGTTTGCTGGCTGACTGACTGGCAGGCTGGTTTGGGAAATACCTGGTCACGATCTACTAGGAAGGGATTTTGCCGTGGTAGCGTGGCTCCCCCTACCGTCCTGAAATGAAAATAGCTGTGCAGCAGAGAAAAAAAATATACAAATATATCACACAGCAACTTAATGAATAGTTTTACCGCTTTAGTAACGAATGCAAAGAGGTGCATTTGCATACAAACACACAAATGATGCTTTCATCCAAAGAGGTTTGACAATAGATCAAAACATGCATCTAGTTAATTTGTACTGCTTTGCCGCAAGATCGGTTACAAATTTCTTTAAAAACACATTTTGGGGTTCAGCACGACCTTAAAGGTTGATTATTTTAAGGATTGCATGCTTAAAACAGCAGATTTCTCTGCGCACTCCAACAGTAATACAGCGACACGAAAATACATCATAGTTGCTTTAAATTCAGCTGGTTTAAAAATAGATCTGGACGCGTTGAGGAAAGCCCAAGTCTGGAGCGCCCTCTGGAGGGGGCATTCTGCCAGTACAGGAAACACTGGCACAAAACGTCTATAGACCAATAATTTGAGCCTTTACAGTAATCTCTCCACCATCACGTACCTGGATATGTTTTATCCCAGTAAAGACCATTTAGTCTGACCTTGCCTCTCGCCTAAAGGGCGCCACAGCCAATTTACAAAATGAGTTCGAGCACCCTGCCTCCTCCTCCCAAACATCTACCCACACAACCCAACACTTGTGTCTCTGCATGAAGACCTGTTGCTCACACTGAGCTTTGGGTGTGTGCTGCACTTTTATTGCCGTTTTTCAGTTTTTTAGACTTTTAGGGCTCCAGCTTTCTTCACTTATTTTTTACAATTACACTGTGAATACCAGCAATTGGTGTATTTGTTCACTAGCAAATGTACACTAAATATTAAAATGCAGTTGGGTAGTACGAGTATGGATTTCCAAAGCAGGGTTTTAAATATAAAGCTCTTTAAAAGCAAAGTGCCAGGGAAAAAAACACAGCTAAATCGATTTTTGTGTTGATGACATCACAGGGGGCCAAGAAACATTCTAACTAGCACATTCATAAACATGAGACAAGACAAAGACTTGACAGATCAATCTTACATGTTTCAGCCAGAATTGAACCCCAATGACCTCTAAATGTGTGGTGTTGCATCCCTCATGTATTTTACATGGATTGTTGTTAATGGACCAACTTTTTAGTGTAAATAACCACAATGTAAAAGTGAAGGCACTGTAAAGGTTCATGTATTAATGCTTTCAAGGCAGCAGTTTCTCCTTCTCAGACCAGCTGTTAGTTGTCTGAACTTCTTTCTACTTATCCAGAGTTTCTGCAGGTATGGCACCAACTTCTCTCCAAAGCACCCCACTTTAACAAATCATAACTATTATAGATAATTCATGGTTCCAGCGAGAAAGGCCTATGTGATGGAAATTTTATGCAACGCCCAACTATCCACAGGAGTCCTCCAGGTCTCCTGTGGAAACTCCGTGAGTGCAGCCAGAATTCCCTGACCACAATAGCAGCATCATGATGAACCCTCATCCGAAATATGTGGGAACCTAATAAGGTCCGCTTACTCATTTTACTTTAAAAACTGCAGCCAAACAAGTATTAGAAGTTTGAATGAAACACAATTTGGATAAACAGTTGTTAAATGTAGTTAATTTGAGAGTAAGAGATCTCATGGTCTGTTTTCCCGTAAGTGCAAATGGGAATCTCAGTCCATCTTTCAGAGAGCAAGGGGCTCCACACCAGGCTGTGTAAAAAGGCATTCTATACATTGGAGCTATTTATAGCATTTATTCATTAAGACCCTGATTCTCCCCTTTACCACTTCAAACACAGACACCTTAGTCAGAGAAAAGGGCCTGTTTTTTGAGACTTTGTGCTTTCTAAATATAGATGCCACATTGTGAGCTAAAATTACTTTCTCTTCTTATTGAGACACAAACAGGTGAGTATAAATGTAAATATTGGGTAAATGTTACTGGGTACAGTGCTAAAAGCTTTCAAAGTTTAGCAGTGATTTGATAACAAAAATGAAATTACATGCAGTAGACTAGCATAGGTTTCTTATAGAAAAAGGACAAAAGATTGTACTTCCATTTAAGTTTATGATAAAAATCCAATGAAACAGCATCATTGATTTGTACAAAGAAGCAGTCAGCCAATTCTAATTAGGCTCTGTTAAAAAAACAAAACAAAAAACATGGTTAAATAAAAAAAGAAATGAACAAATTCATTGACATGCTGCTAAACAAGAGGATCTTCATCTTTTCCCACAACAATGTGACAAAAATATTTAGTTACTGGTTGGTAGTCTTTTGTTCCACGAAAATACACACAATGTTTAAAAGTTTGAGAAAAAAGAAGAGGGAGAAAAAAATAATGCACACACACCTAGATTTACTATTACCTTGGCCAAGAGAAATACAGCTACTACATGTCGTCATGGCAAGTAGAAAGGTTGGAGCCAGACATGCTGAAGACAGAAACTCAGAGCCCCAAATGAATGGCAATACGAGTAAAGTAAAAGAAAGTAAATGGTAAAAAAAGAAAAAGGAAAATTAAAAGAAAAAAGGTACAGGTAGGTGACAAATAGTTCATTCTGGTGAGGACGCGGTTCACAGAACAAAATGTACACGTCTGTCTCAGTAGATTCGGCCTCGGCTCCTGTTGCCTCTCACCCCGAAGCCTCGTCCTCGGCCGCCCCTGAAGCCACCGCGCTGTTCTGCAACGACGCGGCATCAAGAAAAATTCAGTGAACATGCTAAAGACGATGGTGAACATTAGTCTATAGAGCATGCAGAAGTTAGATAAGTGTTCTCCAATGTGAGCAAACTTTAATCATGACTTTGCACTTAATTATTTGACATTTCTGTATTTTCGTCCTTAGAAAATGCCTGAAAACCACAGCCTGGACTTTGACTGGGCTATTTAAGTCATGCTCCGATCTAAAAACATTCTGTATCCCTGGCGGTAGGTTTAGTACTGTTGTACTCCTAGAAGGTGACCCACCATCCCGCTTTGTACAGCCTCCAGCAGCGTTTCTCCCAGAATCACCTTGTATTTACCTGTATTCACCTTCCCATTAACTCTGAACAGCTTCCCCGTCTTGGCTGAAGAAAAGCATCCTCTACAACATGATGTTGCCAATGTTTCACCAAGGTGACGGTGAGTCTACAGTAATCTGGTTGATTGTTCTGAACTACAACCCGTCTTATAGCTTTCTCTTTCCACTTGTGGAGTGCACAACTTGTATCCGGTCGACAGCTTCTCCCACCTGAACTGTGGATCTTTTATTTAGAGGCCTTAATAAAAATGCATGCCACACTTTAGATGATTTTTATTTGTGAAACTATTTGAAAATAATGAATCATTTTCCTTCCACTTGACAACTATGCACTACTTCACATTGGTTTTATCACACATACTCAATAAAATAAAGTTTATAGCTACACCATGAAAAAAATAACACTAAAGGGGTATAAATATTTTTTGCATGGCACTGTAGTTCCATGTTGGGATTTTAAGAAAGCAAAGCATTTTTATAGAAGCGAATGCTACGTAAAAAGCCAGCCTTGATTATAGATTCTTAGAATAATTGAAGATCAAACTAAACTTGCTGTATTTCACAACACTGTGCAACAGCATGGACTGCTTTGTCATACTCAATTGATAAATTCTTTCAAAAAGACAATTTGCATCTTTGTCAGTTGGATTTTGAGGTCATAGCTGGTGGAAAACTAAACTTTCCAAGTTAGAAAAGCAACTTAGGGCCAGTCCAGTTGTTTTTGTTCCTTTGACGTTAAAATGAAACCCACCATAAACCGGACGTTCCCACTGTACTTCATTAGATCTAGCTTACTTGCACGAAAATGATGTGGCAAAGCTGTATTGTACCAATCGCATGGATCATAAAGGTACAAATTGAGTAGTGAACTATGGCTACTGTTTTGAAATAATACTCCGCTAATAGTATTTGAGTACAACAAAATAAAAATCTGAGAATTTGTGATATCTTGAACCAGATTGATAATAATCCGAGTTTCTCAATGTGCACTCAAAAGTCAACACAGAGTAAGAAAACATGTGGTTGTAAATCAACAGTGAACAGAAAGACGTGCCACCAGACACTCCTTACCGTAGTTAAAATTGCCAATAGTGGCGCTGTACTTGCCGCTGGGGGGGTTGTAAATTTGTCTCGCATCCCGTCGTGGCAGAGGTGTGATCTGTTTTTTTGTGCTACCTCCAGATCCCATTTCTTCACCTGATGGACGTTTGGGCCTTTAAATGAAACAAAGAAAAGATAAAAAGGTCCAAGGAGCAACATTGAAGCATTGCATAAACGTCTTCTGGCTGTTAAATAATGTCTTTTCTATTTAATGTGAAATAGGCTTACGCTGCTGCCTCTGGCTTCTGGACAGGTTTCCAGGACAAGGTTACTGTGCTCTTGTATGATGGAGGGTTGTGGAAAAGATCCTGAAATGAAAACATTTTGTTTTAACTCTTGTCAAGGAAAAAAAAGGGTGTTTTGCTTTGAGACTGCAGGCTTATTGCAGTTTAGCGTCTATAAGCAGAAGGGGAAGAAGAGCCTGCTGCCTTAAAAAGTTAACTTCTGAAGGAACATGTTCCCAGTTTGCATGAGAGAACCAGACTCCCTCTCCAACAATAGGCCTAAAAATGTAATTTTATTCAAACTCATCATTAGGGCTATAATAAATAATAAAATGTTTTGTTGGTGCACATTTAATTACTGTAGATGACATTAAATCCTAGCTCGATCCATCCTTCAAACAATCAATTTGGAATTTACCTGCAACATGTAAGCTAACAAAAATTTAAGACTCCCTCCCACTACTATGGCTTACCACTGGAGAGCGACTCTCCCATCACCAAAAGCTCCAGGTCCTTCTTGCACATGGTGCAGGAAGGTACTTGTGGATTTAGTCCTTGTTTCGATCATGTTTTGTTTCAAGTGTTTTCGAGCCAGCGGTCATTAAAATGGCGACCGCCTGGCATGCTGTTTTCTCCCACTCTCGGAGAGGTGCGCAACTAGCAGGACATGGTTACGTGCTCAAAGTAGGTCTGCTTCATAGCTATGCTAGAGGACGCCGCATGTCCAGGAGCTGGTCTTTTCACCAGGCGATGTCTGCTGCTCACACGCCAGTATTATGAAAAGGAGCAGACCCACTCTGAGCGGCAGCAAGGCTTTCTGAGACTTCATTAACGGCAAAATGATCGCTCTCTACTTTGTGCCTTTAACATTAAAATATTAAATTGAGGTTTTAATCAAACTGTTGGAGAGCTCTTTAGTACAAAACAATGCAGTTAGAATATCAAGCACTTTCAAAGACTTTATACAGAAATCAAGTACTTTCCAAACTTTGAAAACACCTTTGATTTTAAGCACCCCAACGAATCCTGTTTATTGTTTACTTGCTGCATATTCTACAACCTCTCCTCATGTTTGTTTGTGTTTTGTGCCAATTTATTTAGTCATAAAAATAAGCAAATAAACAGTTTTGCCCTTTCACATCCCTGCCTGTTGAAGCAGACACCCGTTTCTAAATGTGGTTAGTTTTCCTCTCCACTCCCCTTCCTGGAAGCCCAACATGAAACATGGGCAGAAACTGAGAACTTAACCTTAGCTTTAGATGAGATGTTTGAATGAACATGACTGTATTCCAGTTTGCATATTTAATAATGATTTTGGTTGCAAAGTTGTTAAGAAAATTCCCCAATAATGAACCAATGCTGCCTCTCAGGAGAGGAAATTAGAAAAATCACAGCTGTTTATGAAGCCCTTACCTTGATGAGAACATTGATGTTGTTTGTGATCTTGAGGGCCACCACTTTGATTTTGTTCTAACAGAATTCAAATAATGTATTAGTCATGAGGATATTTTACAGCTGAAGTGTTAGATCATGTTTAACAGTACAGCAGCCAGCAGGCTGTAAGTAGACGGCTACCTCCTCTGTCTTCAGAGCATCTCCCGTCTTCCCCTGCAGCGCCACTCGCAGCTGTCTGATGTAAACCTGCAGACCTCTGGCAAAATACTGCAACCTAGTTTGAAACAAATCCAACGCAATTCCCAATGAAGACACCACGTTTAGACAACATAACTAATGTAAACGTCTGTGCACTTTAGTACATCAATCACATTTTGACAAGAGGCTTAAAAAAGCTGAACTGCAAGAGTTTTCAGCAGCATCTAATGATGTCACAACCTCACCTGATCTTGAAGTCTTTGAGGCGCTCCGCATCCACTTTGTCCACAAGGAAGTCTGGCAGCTTCCTGCCCAGCTGGTGGAAACTAAATAGGAGACACTCTACGTAGCTGAACTGTAGTTTGGGCTCCTCACTTGCAGAGTTTTCACCGTTCTCAACCTCTTCAGGTGGCAGGGGCATGAATTCCTAACGAACATCAGCAATCAATCAGTGAAAAGGGCCTTTGTCTAACGTTGTGTGTTTGAGCCAAGTTACCGGCGCTGTTATGAAGTAGACTCAACGAGAGAATGCCTGTAAAGCTTTCACTTCAATTACTGTGAGCAGGAAACTTTGGTCCTTGTATTCAGGGAATGTATAATATCACATAATAGTATCAGGAAATAAACAATAACAATATTTTTAAAGTAACAGATTAGGACAACAATGGTAATAAAGGTAGGCTGTACATTTCAATAAGAGGCAAGACACATGGCGTTATCAGGCCACAATTATTTAAGCATTTTATCAAGAGAAGGAAGACGTTGCAAAAAGTGGCGTAAACTTGATCTGCATTATTCATCCATTCCTCCCTCCCTCTATCCATCCATTTTCTATAGCCGCTTCTTCCATACTGGGTCACAGGTCTCCAGGAGTCTACGGGCGAGAGGCGGGGTACACCCTGGACAGGTCGCCAGTCCATCGCAGGGCAACTTGATCTGCATTATTTTATCCTTATACTTAAAACATATGCATACTGCAAATAGGTTTGTTGTATCAAGATATTGTTAGCTGAGACTGGCTCACACAATTCTCAAGAGCATTGTGTGCTTAATTTAGGTAAAATATCTGAAAATAAATCTCATTACTTAATTTTTATTTCAGTTTATTTCAGCTTCTAATCAAACGGATTCTATTTTGTAAAATGGATTGGAAAGAAAAAAAAAGTGGTGTTTTTGTCCATATCACCCAGTTAAATAAAAATAAAACCAATTCGATACATAAAACGGATTTCTATAAGAAATTTCCAGATTCTACTCTAGGTGTCTGCTTGGGAGTCCTGATCACAAAGCTTTTAAATGATCGGGCTTCGGACTCTTGAAACTTGATGTCGTCTACTACCCGCAGCTGCATTTTAAAAGGTTATTCTTGTTAGCAACAACCACCTATTTCTGTGTGCACGGTTTCTAAAACTGTATAATACTTCATCCATGTTACTTTGTTGTTTTGAATTTAGGGTTTTCTACTTGAATCTAGGCCTTTTTTTTGAGAGTGTCCCTGTGTGTCACTGGTGGACTATGGACATAGCTCATAGTTAGTGTTCAGGACCCAAGATCAGCCCAAGATGAGCTGAGTATTTTATATCCCATTCAGCCTGTTAACACACATTTCATGGCCTGAACCAACACCACACTCTCTTATCAGGGGGCCGCTCCCCCAAGCAGCAAAAGATGTGTGGACAGGAGTTACATTAGGTGTTACATAACAGACACCAAGGATATAATCTAGAGCTTAACCAGGATGTTAACAATCACATTAACCAGAATTATGAAAATAAAATAAAAATATCCCATGTGGTAAGTGTGGGTTTACTGCATTTGTACGTATCTAGTCAGATTTATCTTTGGAGTCAAATGATGAAGCTGTGTGTGTTCATGTGTTGTGTAAACATAACAGTAAGCCTGAGCTGGAAAAGCATATCAAGGCTGACCTGCAGAAACTCCTGTTGGGATAAAGTACCTGTTGCTGTCAAGTGAATTGGACAGGAGAGACTGCAGCTTCCTGAACTTCACTGGTGACCAAGTATAGTACTGATAAAATGTAATGTCATTTTAAAGCTACCTAGTTTTCAGGCAGATACACAACATTCATTTTATTACCCTTAACAAAGCTCTAAACCCTCTTTACTGAGACTCAGCTTTGTTACTGGCCTATTCCTAAATGACTCGGATCAGTACATTCCTCGGTTTTCACATAAATGAAATTTTCCAGGAAGAAAATCAGACACAAATAAATTGTTTTACTGTCATGCACACTCCTGCCTTATTTTATCGTGGATCCATCTAGCAGAGTAGCTCTTACCACAAGCTTGGTAAACAATGTGTTGAGGTTGGCCTCAAGCTTCTCCATATCTCCACAGAACGGACTCATCTCCGCCAGCAGCTTCAGCACCTACAAACATAAACACAGAACTGATTTTTGCTCTCCGTCAAATATTCATTACTAATGAGAAACAGCGCTGTGTGGCGCAGACTAATGACCCATTAACAACATGCAGTTGGCTGCCACCTCCGGCAGGTGGCTGCCACGCTGACATTGTTTACCACTCACCAAATGTCAACGTCCTCACAGCAGCGCTCATATTCAGCAGGCATTGAAGTGCTGAGTCAGGCTGAAGCTACCCGGGTCAGGAAGCTGCGTTTTTGTGTGTGTGTGTATTGCCAGTACTGCCAACAGCAGTTGTCTACTTTAGTTATTAACCCCTTTCAGATCACGATTCTGCACCAAACGTGAAACCGTGAACCCGTCCTCAGTTACGGATCACTATTTTGTTTGTGTGGCTTACAACTCGCAGCATTCACCTGCAGAGGACACGATCCCTATTCAGGCAGGCCGCACAGATCCATTCAACGCTATAATACACACAAAGGGTTAGGCTTGTTCACTCCTCAGAATGTAAGTCACTGCATTAGATGTTGCTGATAAACGCATTTCTTAGACCAGGCATTTACTGGAGGATGATCCGTTCAGATCTATGAGCACCAACGGACTGTGCTGCTGCAGCTGCTGTCTTTGCTTTGTACTATGTCACACTTGTTCAACGATCCCATGTGACCCCTTAATGTTCATACTGGTATGGGTTAGGACTATTTCCTAAAATGCATCAGGGGAGTAGAACTGGTGGGTGGACGTTAGGGGCGTATTCACACTACTGGTCCGGTCTAGCGATCGGTAAAAGTGAGAAAATTCACACTTTTAGTTGGCTCGGGTTGCTTTCATACAGAGATTTTTTAGACCGGACTGAAAAGCGTCATGAAGTTGCAACAGATTGTTTTGGGGGCAGTATTGCACAGATCGAGAAGAAAAAAGCATGAAGAAGAAAGTCTGCGTCATCTGGGTTTCTGTTGCTGCTTTGGTGTTCAAATGTAGTGGTGCTTCTGCACCTCTTCACTACTCCACATAGCCCCATGAGACATTTTCAAACTCTTTGTCTTCGGATTTGTGCTCTTACTTTGTTTTTTTTTCTTTCTACTACTTCTTCTTGTGCCAAAATGCCCTGCTCTTATGTCTCCCCTATGGTACGCTGGGAACAGCATGCATTCATACTGCAAACGAACAGCTCCAGGGTACAGATAAATCACGTCCAGACCGGCTGCTCCGTTTCAGGGTCCTGGGTTCACACCGGAGTGCTCCGCTCCAGAAACCGGACTCTGGCACGCTAAAGAGTTCTAAAGGTTTGGTGTGAAAGACTGTAACCCAACCATTCCATGCCTTGGACCCATTCAGTTGATTGCAAGGTGTAGACGTGTAGATCATGGAAATAAAAGATGATCTGAAAGGGGTACTATAAGAAGGTTATAGCTTAAAAATATGAATTATATTGAGCCAAAAATAAATATCTTCCCTGTGACTACTCTTTGCACATGGATTATGCTGAACTCGGATCTGGAAATGAACCTTCACGCAAGTTGAGCATGTTCTAGTAACAAATGGGTAAACCAGAGGGATTTGCCAATTGTTGCGGTGCTAACTCAGGTTGCAAGAAAAGCTGAGAAAGCGTTTTTCTCCATTTCATGTGTAAAACGCTTAAAAAACATGATCACACATAGAGGTTGTATAGTACTGTGTGTGTCATTGATTTAATGACCACAAAGCCCCAGAAGTGATAATAAACACGTTTTTTTATTGCATAGCAGCAACAGCGGAGCGCACAGAGATCTCCAACTTTCTACACAGACTGCTGCTATTTTTGTTGATTTCTGACTCAGAACTTGGAAAATCTGACTTCCAATTAAAACAGAACACATCATTAAACAAACACACCACCTTACAATTCTACTTTTAAAATGTTTGGGGTTTTTTCTTAAATGGAGACAAATAGAGACATTTTAACACATTAGGACAGGTGTCCAGCACATTTATATCTGTCCCTGCAAAGACATAGCTGACTCAAATGGGACATTTAGCTCCCTAGCATATCATCAAGTTCTGCAGGAGCCTGGTAATGAAACATTCCTTAAAGTCAGGTATGTCGACCCAAAGGAACATCTTAAATATGCAGAACAGTGGCCCTTGAGGACTTACGTTATTATCTATAATTTTCTTATATTACAGCAGCAAAGACTCAATAAGACTTGAATCCTCACTTAAAGAGCAACTAAAGTTACAAATAAGTAGCCATGCACCGGTTACTGCTCTCAAGACATACAAGTTCTTTTATTAAGGGCAGAGACAATTATTCATGATATACGTTGTTCTAAATGTTTGTATTGTACCGTGGTATTTTTACTAATGGTTGCCATGACATTAGAGCGTCGTACCGGCCCATGGCTCCAAATAAGCAGCAGTAGTGAGAAAGATGAACCCACCTCCAGCTGGATGTCCAGCTCTGCCACGGGACTCGTCAGGGTGCTGAGGTTAGGCAGGACATTTTCGCAGAAGTACGTCACAAATCGGGTGGAATGGACATTTTTCTGCAAAACAAAGACAACTGTGACATATACTTATATTAAAATTATAATAAACTAACTTATAATTTCTTTCACTGTTACAGACAACTAATGTTAAGAACCATAAAAATACAAGGTTCTCAAGCATAAAATGTTGTCATGAACCTATCAACAGAACACATAATAGAAGCCTTCAGACAGAGTCAGAGATGATCTGATTGGTCAACATCTAGCAGTGCTTACAGAGAATAATGGTAGAGCTTGCCGAGTGCACTGCAGGAGCCGGTCCACAGCGTCTGGGTCTGCAGGATTGAGGGCTTGCTCCAGGTCAGCTTGCTCCACCACCAGTTCCACAAGCTGCTGTCGTCCATTTACAGACTGCAGCACCCGCAGACCAGACACCACCCGCATCAAAAGCACAAACTCCTCTCCTGTGACGTCCTCCATCACCTAAAGAGGCAGCAGGGAAGTTAACTCTTCTCTTATACAACTTCTCATCAAATAGCAGCATTAAGCCAACTGGTTCTGCCTACATAGCTATTCTATATCTATCCATCTATAATAAAACATGACTAATCAGTTTCCCTCTAAACACAAACCTTCTTTGTCTCAGCAAAGACGTACTCCTCCACCTCCTTTGTCATGACGTCCTCTGTTAAGGTCTTCAGTTTGGTGGACAGAAACTTGATGGCCCTTTCTCGCACGATGTCCTCGCCCTGCAGGATCTGTGAGAAGAGACCTCCAAGCGTACCTGGATGACCAAGGACCACCATGGAAATAGTTTAAAAGGGATTTTAAACAAAAACGCCTTTCCATCAGATTCTCTCAAGTATAACATGAACAGAAATGAACAAAAAAACAACAACTTACCCTTAGCATCCATTTTGGAAATTGAAATCAGTGCTGCATTCACTTGGTTGAACTCTGCTGTATCGTCTAGAAGCACAACAGATACAAAGATAATCAACACTTCTTCTCCATCAGATCCTTGGTAAACCACTAAACGATAAGTGAGATCCACATTGCTGCTATACCTGTCTGAAGGAGCTGGGTCAGAATATCAGCAACTCGGAAAATGTTTTCGCTCGTCGCAAACCGGGGTAACTCCTTGATGGCTTGCCGTCGAATCTGGACAAAGGCAGACAGAGCTTACTTTTACTGTGGAATTAAACCTGGCAAATGGCTAAGGGCTTTCTGTTAAATAAGCCTGAAAACAGAAATTAGAAACCTATGACAGTAGGATATAGGAGAAAACTCCAGGCAAGCTACAGGTGACATGTCCGACTGCAGGGTCTCCACGAGCAGATAGCCCAAATAATTAACAAGCTAACATCAGCTCGTTAGCCCCCCAATTTACTCTATAGATATAACAGGTAGAATATTCTGCACAATAAGCATGTTTTATTGAAAACTACTAAAATTAGCAGATATTTTTTTCCAGAATCTTTGCTTAAGTGTGTGCATCCCAATCAAGCTAACTTTAAATATATTTTGTATATAACATTACAATACAGTCATATTCAATATAATAGAATATGCGTTCCGATGAGACTCGTTTGTCAGATTAAACAACCTTTAAGCCTATGTTTAATACCTTAAACTTTTATGGTATTAAACCTACTTTTCATTAAGAACACATTTCTGTATCAAAAATGATTTTATTTATTGGTCTGATGTAATATTCTAATCACAAATATATTTTCATTTGCTGTAAGTTAAAAATCATCATAATTAACAGAAATATAGGGTTGAAAACATCAGTCTGTATGTATTAATATATATATATTATGTGTCTCACTGAGTGAATTGAGTTACTGAAATAAATGAACTCTTCAATAACATTTGAATTAAATATTAGTGTACTCCCAATAATAAATGCGTTTTATTATTTTAGCAGCAGTAGATATGTCCGCATTTCTGTTTTTAAAAAAAAACAAAAAAAAAACAGGTCTTGTTAGACATTTTTGTAAATGTTTGTGTAAATACTACGATACTGTTAAACTATCCTCTGTGTTCTTGTACTGTGAAAGTCTCATCCTGGCCCAGACGTTAAATACCTGTTTGGTTTTGTACTTACAGATACATCTTCATCCTCACAGAGATCAAGTTGGGCATTTATGGCTGCATCTGCCAACTCTGGAAAGCTGCTGAAGAATTTAGGAATAAACTGTGCCGCCAGTCGCTTCTCTTTGGGACCCCCCTTTACGCCGTCCAGGATTGCTTGATAGGCATCTTTGTGCTGCAGACAGAAATACATGAGTTAATGAGGCCGATACAACAATAACAGGATAAACATTGGATACTTGGCCTATCACCAGAATATAACAGGTATTTTATGATCAAAGTCAGCGGGTGCGGTTTTCTGTTCCAAAACTTGATCGGTGATTAAACTAAACCAGCTGTTTTATTTGCTACTGTAGGCTGATAACATAAAGGTTACATCCTCAAAATAATTACTAAGGGGTGAGGGGAATATATTTTTTTTCTATTCATGTTGATGAAGCCAACCTTTGTGTTAAAAAATTTAAATATTTGATAAATGAGAGCATTCGCAGTCCGGATTGAGCCAAACATTGGAAATAATTCATTGTTCAATGTAAGGATTTTTCTATAATGTTCACAAAGCAATCTGGATGTTTATTTGTTTGAAGTGAGAATGTTCCCCGTTGCTGTTTGTAATTGTAAATGTCATATTCCAGAGTAACTTGATGTGATTTTTTGTCTAAAATATGACTTAAGCGACAGCCTAACCACTAAAAGGAAAACTTTCCAAAACGATGATTAACATTTCAGGACAATAGAACAAACATGTAATTTTGGCTCTTAACCTCACAGGTTTTAATGCAAATTAAGGGAAACAATTTACCCAGATTTTTAGCTTGTATAACATATTTTCTAACCAACATGCATGATCTAATTTTAAAGATATTTCATTTCTATTATTTCCATTATTAAGTTAAGATGCAACCCTTTTGAACATCACTACATATCCATATTGGACCAGTGGCACAGTCGTTGGCACTGTTGCCTTGCAGCAAGAAAGTCCTCGGTTCGAATCTTAGCCTGGGGGTCTTTCTGCATGGAGTTTGCATGTTCTCCCAGTGCATGTGTAGGTTCTTCCCGGGTACTCCGGCTTCCTTACACATGGTGTGCATGTATGTTCGCCTCCCCAGTGCTCACCTGTCGCTATTATAAAAATAACCAATACTAGGCTGTAGTTTGTCAGAAAAATTCCCATTATTTCTGCCAATATTAATTGCTTAACTGTGATTTTATTAAAGAAAGAGTATAATAGAAGAGTTACTTTCATAAGGCTCAACAAACTAATAGTGCGAAAGTTGGCATCCTGATACAAAGAAACGTTTCCAGGTTTAAAACATGACTCCATAAAAATAATTCGTTGAAACCGAGTCTCGAAAAGTCAAGAATGAATGAAAATATGGGGGTAAGACTCGTTGGACCAGTTCGTTATGATAATTTTCGCAAGTTCTCAGCGCCGTTTATGGTTAGGGTCGACACGGCAAAGCCGTGTACATTAGCCTGGCCACTATTACAGCTAGCTGCAGCTAACACCGTCTCAATAAATCAGCTAAATCCAAGCACCCCGCTGTGGACAACGCCACGAAGCTCACACAACCGCAGTATTTAAAACTGAGCGGGCTGCCTCTTCCTCACCTGGCTGAGGTTGTCTTTAGCATCAGCAAGGATTCCGTAGTTCCGATAGAGCTCCTCGATTGTGACCGCCATCAGCGTGTGTCCCAGTCCCTGGCTTTCTCAGAGAAGACCGCTGATGAAACCACGGGGAAAAAAGAAAAGATAACACCTCACAGGGTAGCTGTAGCTCAGCTTTGGAGGAACCAAACGACGATGAACGCAGTAATGTCAAATACTATCGTGAAAGCAACAGAGGCGTGAGGATGAAATTTCGAGAAAATCGTGAATGAACTTCCCCCCTCCGACCGTCGGTTTTCCCGCAATGTTGTCTCTGGCTTAATGGCTACAATGCTACGGAAGATGACGCACTGCACATGCGCCGCTCTTGTCAGAACAAGACGGCCTGAAGGGCACGTGATATGAGAGGAGCGGAAACGGTATGGCGGGATATCCGCCATATTATGAGTGGCACGTTCGCCTTTGAAATCAATTTAGACACGTTTTAAATAAATATATTGGTAAACACGTGTGAGATGTAAAACCACACAAGAAAATTAAAAAGTAATTGCCTCCATAGAGATTTTTCTGTTTATGCTTCTTTGTAACATGTTTGAGATCACACTTGACACCAAAGATAACCTGATTAAATACAAAAAGCTATTTTTAAATTATGATTTTATTTAGTAAAGGAAACATGCTATCCAAACCAAATTATGTGAAAAAGTACTATTTTCCCTTGTTAAATCCTGAATTACATTTGATTAACCATATCTTTTGCAAAAGCTAGTTGAATTTCAAAAGACACAACCAGCCAGATTGCCGCTAGACCTGTAGAATCAAGAAATCAGTCTAGAACCCATCTAACAACATAAAAAGTAGGGCAAAATACCTCGAGCAATACAGCATGCCCCAAATCTAAAGAAATGTGAGAAGTCCCAAGACTTTGGGGAAAATATTTCTTTGACTGACAAGACAAAGTGAACTTTTTGGAACCCCTGCACTCCGTTACATCTGGCTTAAAACTAACACAATATTTCAAAGCAAAGAATATCTTATATCATAGTGACAGTCAAACATGGTGGTGGTCATGTGATGGTCTGGAACCATGAATTCTGCTCTCGACCAGAAAATCCTGAAGGAGAATGCCTGACCATGGGTTCGAAACCTTAAGTTTGAGCTTACTAGGTTTGAGCAGCAGGACAATGATCCAAAGCAATCAGCACGAAGTCCATTTCTAACTTTCTCTAAGAAAAAAAACACCACTCACAATTGGGCAGCAACGTTAGGGTATCAACTGGACACTAATGTAGCATCTGCTATGGTTCATTTATTAGATGGCAAATCTACTCCTGCTCTGAATTAAGGGGTGCGGTGCAGAATTAACCCTTTTTGTTTGTATTTTGTGGTTTCTGTGTATCCACCTGTTAATACAGGTTAAAATCTTTAAAATAATCAGGTGATTGTTTTCATGACTGCTAAATTGAAAGAAAAATAGGTTAGTTATAAATCTAAACCAATAAAAAGCTGACCAAACAATCTAAAAATGTATAATACTCAAAATGAAACTTGTGGCAGTAAAACTGGGGCTAATTTGTAACAGTTTAGACTCAGTTTTGGTGTTAATAGAACTGTCCACAGAGACTTAGTCTCGAAAAGGTGCATTATTGTTGGGTTAGAAAAATCTCAGAATAAATGTGTGGGGGTTGTAACATCTGTAGTGTATAGTACAGTTATAGAGAAATCAGTATGTATTTGAGGAGGCTAACAAGCAACACTTATTGGTATACCTTGACCACCGGCTTGTACCACAATAGAAATAGGACTCTGTAGCGCAAATACCGTAAGGAATCAGAAAAAATATTCTAAAAGATAAAACAATAACTCACTGAAATAAAAATAAGAATACTAGCAAAAATAATAGCCACATTCTTTGTGCAGTACTATTTACAAGGGACAATGGCAAAGTAAAAGGATAACACCGAAGTTCATGATACTTTTGAATATTCTTGTTTTTTAAGAAAACCTAAGCGAAAGAAAATAGTTACACAAACGATTCTGAACAAATATCTTCTCATTTCACAGAAAATGTTAAAAAAAAGATGCATCACAAACTAAAGTCAGATGAGACACTTTTAATTAACTACATTTTTCTAACAATACTGTACAAGCAAACATTCAATACAACTGATAAAAGTCCAGTAGCTTCACAAGAATCTAATTCCTGCTCCAAACTGGAAGCCATCACATATCCTGCAAGGAAAACAGAGATCTAAATCAAAGCAACAAACTGTCTTTAAATGTGATAAAAATCAAAATAATGCTGTCTGGGAACTGTAAGACAAGGAACTCAAAGTACAGACAAATGAAGTAAATGTTAAAATGGAACATGAAGTTACACTTCTTAGTGTTATGATGATGATAAACTGACCTGGAAACCCGAGATCAGATAAGTTTAAAGTAAAATATCTGAAAGTATTTCTATATTGAAAAAAGTCAAAAAGCCTTCTGCATTCTGTATTGTTCCTTTGTTTTACCAACTTTAAGTTACTACACAGAGGTTTGGGGAAGCAACTACAAAACAAAACTACAGTCATTAATCATACTTCAAAAAAGACCATTAAGAGTAATTAACAAGGCTCGGTAACTGGATCATACTAAACCACTACCTCTACAATCAAAATGATTAAAACCTACTGATATAGTTAAACTACAAAGAGCTCTAATAATGTCTGAAGCTAAAAATTACGAGCTGCCAGGAAATATTCCAAAATTTCGTTTTGAGTTCATGAGTTAAGAGGTACATGTCAGTTTAAAACACAGATGATTAGAAAAAGAAAACGTTTCTGTATTTCTGTCTGTGGGGTGAAGCTTTGGAACAGTCTGAATGTGGAGCTTCAGATATATGTTTTGGCATTATTATCTGACAGGCAGAAGCCTCTGCATGGTAACTGATCTGCAGGTTGCACTTGACTGAGACTTGGTTACAGCTGACCTTTTTCTTTAAGACTAACCAAAAAATAATAATAATCACATCCATTTTAGTGAGGATATTTGTCATTACTTTATAATAACATAAAAGTCTAAAGTCACTACCTGTCTCCACTTTGGACCCCCATGGGAATGCAGTAATTCAGTTCCAGCCTGGCAATGTTCCCCAAACGCAGCACAATGCCCAATCCATATGACCAACGGATGCATTCTGCCAGCTTCTTCAAATGTGCCTGCGGCCCCTCACCTTGATAACAGGAAACATGGGAACTCAGCCAAACAGAAAAGAAAGGAACATAGGTCTGTATGCTACATTTGAGCTCATATGTTTCTAGTCACCATAGTTGAGGTTACAAAGGTTTCCAGCATTAAGAAAGAAATGGGTTCTGAAAAGATCGCCAAAACCTCCTCTGCCAGGTCTGAAAGGTAGAGGCGTGTAGAGATGGAGGCCTCCCGCCCAGTAGACTTCACCTCCAAGGTAATCACCTGCCATGTCAGTAATATCAGAAGCACAGCTTTACAGTAAAATCCTGACTGATAAGCAGCTAAACAAATGTTAGGTCTTACCATCACTCTGTGGGCCCATACTGTACATACTAAATCCCCTGATACTGGTAGGCCCACCAAGGTAGAACCTAGTAGGTTCGCAAACACACAAAATAATGCAGTTAATATTTTCTGTTTTTATGTGTCCAATGACTGCATTTAATTAATATTGAGACTGTGAGGTGGTGGAAACTGGTTGCACATCAACTCTGTAACATGTATTTTTTCCTATTGTTTGTGTTTGGGGGGTTTGTTTTCAGTGTCATTCACCTTTATACAATAGGTGGCAGTCGCCTTAATGGCTTTCTGTTTGGATCTATCACAATGTGTGGTGCATGTCAGCAGAAATTTGTTGTCCAACACTGAATATGCTCTGTACATGACATTACAGTAGCTCTGAATTAGTTAGGTCAAAGCTGTATAAATACGAATAGAGGTATAAGTACTCTATTTACCTTTTCCATACTTTTCCAAACCTGAAAAATACTTAAATCAAATTCCAGGCTGCATAGGATCCACAGATATAATCCAAGTCCAAGCTCAAAAGATAACGTGGTCCTGGTTTTGTCAGAAACTTATATGGCCATAAACTCGCATCAAACTTTAAAACTCCTTATAGACTTATCACATAAGTTAAGGTGCTCTCTCCATAGGCACATACACATATATTACCCTTACTAAATGTAGTGCTTTTATGTACCTGTCTGCAATGCATGTTGTCTTGTCACCAATGGGTAAAAGCAGGCCGCCCCACAATGAGGCAGAAAGAACCTGAATGAAAACATAAAATGGTTAATAAATTTGGCTTGAGCATTGTTATTCTATTTTATTTAAATGGAACCTTGGCTAAAAACTGAGCTTTTTTTTCAAACAAAAAGGTAGTTACAGCATTCTGATCAGATAAACCCAATAAAATAAGGAGTTGTTTATGACCCTGCAGGGATAAGCGGGTATATACATTGAATGGATGCATGTTTATACAGATACATACAGTGGCTTGAAAACCAGTCTGTCCCCTTGCAGATTTATTTTTGTTTTGCCTTTCTTGTATCACTTAAAGGTTTCAGAAAATAAAACTAATAAAATGTAAGTAAATACTAAAAGCAGTTTTCAATTCATGACTTCATTATTAAAGAAAAAAGATACATAAACCTGGTTCTATGTGAAAACATAATTGCACCATTGACCTTATAACTGGCCCTTTCGTTAAACATTTGCATCACTGCCAATGAGTGTTTTACATTGTTGTGGAGGAATTTGGACCCAGTCTTCTTTGCAGGATAGTTTTAATTCAGTCACATTGGAGGGCTTTTGATTGTGTGCACATTAATGAACCTTTATATGTAAATGTGACAAAAGATTAGATTGGAACTTTCCCAGAACTGAAGGTGGTAAACTGTTCGACACTACACTGCCAGCAACAGTTAAAGTGATTTTCCTGAAAGTTTACAGTCATCTCTGCTAGCTGTGCTTTAGAATTACCAGTTGTTCTTAATCTAAAGAAACAGCTTAATAGTTGTGGAGCTAAATTCATGTCATATTTTGTAAATCAGGCAGTAAACTTGGAAGTTTTTGAAATTTTCAAAACGTACTAGTTCGAATTTCAACAGTGTACTGCAATGCTGATACAGGTTGCTTGTCCAATATTTCTTCTATTTTTCTGTCATTATGATTTAGCACCGTCTACCCTGTAAAAGGCCGGATGCTGGTGTGATCTGGATCATTCATGTCGTTTTCTTCATTTAGCATTTAGGATCCTACTTGATATTTGTCAGGCAGGTTCTATTCAAGTGATTTCTCTACAGGTCAAGCAGTATAACTAATGAAGCCTACATGTGGCTGGTAAAAGTGAAGCAAACAAATGGGGGTTGGGGGGGACCGTGAGTAGTTTAAAAATTTTTGTTCCCCTTAATAAATGCAATCATTCAAAACGACATTTTCTCATCAACTCGGGTTATCTTTGATCTTACATTTTTATGACGATCTGAAACATTAAAGTGTTAAAATAGAAGAAATCTGTCAGGGGCAAATCATTTTTCACACCACTGAAAACAGTAATATTACTACATGTTTAAATCCTATTCTGCCACAATGAAACCTGCCTAAAACTGTATTTTTGATGATAATCTTTGATCAGTAGATGAGGAGTCAAATATTAAATCTCACTGAATCCCAAATGAGAGATTTGTTGAGTTGTATCTCAAAGTCCTCCTTCAGGAAACTGGTATCACCCCCAGTGTAACCAGCGAGTTCCTATACAAACATGAAACATTAGTGTTATATACAAGATCCGTCACATTGTTTTCATGCAGCAATTAGGAGCTAAATGCAGTATAGGCCAAACCTGATGGATCTTCAGTAGTCCACCTTTCCTTGGAAGGATGGAGGAGTTTCTACTATCAATGACCATAGCATGCTGGAAAAGAAAATGACACAAGACAGGTGCTAAAAATATATATATTTTTTTTATCTTCTTAGACATTTCATTTTCAACCATTTGTCAACATCACCCAAATAAGCCATTTAAAATCTCATTGAAAGATACTAATTAAAACTGGTTTAAAACTGTAAAAACCTCTGCTACCTATTTCACAAACATTCCTTTGAAGCGCCTTTGTGCAACCAGACATTTCTGACTTCATACCATAGGCTTTTGACATAAAAAAGAGGAAAAATACCGAAAGGGACGACTTGAGGGAATGACCACTCTCCTCACGGATGGCGAAAGAGGCCGTCTGACCCAGAGAACCCAGCTCTCTCCACACTCCTTCCCACTTGAGGGTTTGGTTAGTCTTCCATAAAGGAAACTGTAAGTGGGAGGTTTAAAATAAGACATTGTGTTTTGACTTTTGTATTAGAGCTCTGCAAGATAAAAATAATTTCATCCAGGATGGCCTGTGAAACATTTTTTTTTTATTACAACACAGGATGGTCTCTATAAATGTGTGCAAGACTTCTGTCACCAAGGCATTTACAGGCCAGACCAGATCAACAAATCCTGGCACAACTGATGAAGTCCAAGCTTATCATTTCTCAGAACTGGAGCTCAGAGTTAGACACCGTTTAAAAAAAAATAACATTTGCATACCCACTGTTAGACATACTTTTGCCTAATTTAATTGATTAATGGCAAAATTCAAATAAAACCCTAATTTATTCAACTATATGCAAGAAGAAAATAAAAGAAATGTTTTTATTGTACGAAACATGAAACAACTGCACTTAAACGAAGCGCTTACACCAAGTTCTGCAGAGATGCCTCGATCCGTCTCTCTTATTGAGCTCCATGGAAACTGACCTGTTACTTTGTACACGTTAACAGAAACACTGACGGGAAAAAGAAAAGAGAAAATTAGACACTCTCCTGGATTTTTTTAAGAATAAATACAGAACATCTTGGTTGCTATGGCTTAGTTTTTCTCAGGATCCCTGAGTAATGAACTAAAAGTATGACAAGTGTATTCTCATCTTCAGATTTTCCAACCCGACCACTTGGTTATTAAGAGTAGGCATGGGCTGTCTCCCAATATAAAAATTGACAAAGGTTTTAAAGTATTGGAGTTTTAAAAGTGCTAGAACTTTTAATTGAAGCATGTCTATGGTTTGAAGTCCTTGGCAGAGTGGCAGAGTGACTGGAGTTTTCTCCAGCTATATAAAGCATAGAGTTGTGCAACCCTGCCTCTCCCCCACTGGTTGCTGTACGCTGCCAGTCAGCAGGTGGAAAGAAGACATCCACACTTTTCTGACTCCTGGTTGAGAGCAGTAAAAATCTGCTTCAAACACACCTTTCCCAGATGTAAAAGACACATTCCAAGAGATTAAGTTAACTCTTGTCGAAGCTATGACAGTGCACATTATTTTCACCTATTATTTTGTTTTCTGAAGCTGTTTACATCTTACTTGCGTTCGAAGTGTCCTGGTTGGGGTTTAAAGAAGGAGAGTCCGTAGGATGTCTCCTTGGTACCGTAAGAGAACTGGAATGTCAGTTTTTCTGCCCGACCAAACACATTTGGTAATTTGAGCCCGAGTACCTGAAATAACAAAGTAACACCTTATCAGGAAGTCACTACTTTCAAAATATATTGTCAAAATATATTGTCAAAGTTATACATAATAGAAAGAATATGTAATTCAGTTAAAGAATTTAAAAAAAAATTAAACAAACGTTTAATAAAATAATAATAAATGTTAACTTGATTTATAGCACTAACCATGCTGCCTTCATTGTTTCCAACCATAGTGTTATAGCTGCCTGTCAAACGCCTCAGCTCAGTGACCTCAAAAGTCACATCAAGGCCATTAGGAAGGGCATCTTCACCTGAGTACAAAAGAACACAAGTAATAAACATGTGAACACAGCTAATGTACTGCAAATCAAATTCTTCCAAATAAAAATGAATTCCCAAAGGGCCACGGTGATGGACTGCACCTTGTGAGGTGTCAATGACAACTTCCACCTTTCTGAAGATACCGAGACGCAGCAGCTTCTGTCGGGCTTCGTGAGACCTTCGCATCACCTGCATCATAAAATGAAGTGTGTTGGCGCCAGTGAGTGCTCCAAACAAGTAGGCACAGCAATAAATAGCGCAGTGGCATAAAGCAGACATACATCAATCAAGTTATTTGCCCTGAACACTTCTGCAATTTCATAACTCAACAGGTCCTCCTTTGTTCTTCCAAGTCCATCTATGTGCACTCGCTGAACAACAACCTGAAAAACAGGAGAAACACAGTCTAAAACATCCAAAACTATACTCAACTGTGGGAACAAAAAAAATTATCTACGAAAGGCACTAATACACAGTATTACATGGTCAGAATGTAAAGGATCCATACCTTAAAAAAGGGCAAACAACATGACAATGTGAGAGTGCTACAGAAAGTCTTGAGAATTTGCCTTCTAAAATTAAAAATAATCAAACTCTTACATCTTTGTTTTCAAGAACTTCTTGCTTAGGCTCCTGTTCAATCTCTGGAGCTTCAATGTCATCTGCTTGGACACCTAACTCTGGCCCGTGCATGGGCAGAGGGTCGAGGCTCTACATAAAAAAATATAAGAAAAGCAACAAAATATATTTAATAAAATTAGATGTTGTTCTTAGTAGAACTACAGAACAGGACGGGTTGACTGAGCAACACACCTAAAACAGAGACAAAAGTCCCATGGCAACATAAACAACGCAAATGTTAGCCCTCATTTTGATAACCAAATGTTTTTAGAACATATCACGTATTTTCAGATCTGATCACGTAATAGGAATGTTTCCAGATATGGTAGACCAAGGATTTAAAAACATAAAAAATAAAAAAAAACGACAGCTACTGCAACAGTTATCCATCATGCCGATCCTACGGTTTAAAGTCCTTTTTAGAAGATGCTGTGGGGAGCACAGGCTAACACAGGGCTGCCCCTCTCCTCCTGTTGCTGCACACTGCTGGAGAGAAAGGTTCCTGTACTTTTTCCTGACTTAGAAAGAAGACAAATTCAGCTGGACAATCATGGAGGGAAAAACTAAAGGCCACCCATAACTGCTATTTAGAAAACACTGTTTCAAAAGCACAGTCTGAAGCAACCGGAGGCATCTCTCTTCAGCAACTAACTGCAGACAGACTATACTTATAGTCTGGTATACTTGAAAAACTTGAAAAATGACACAAACTTTTTTTTTATTTAAATTGTTTTGCATGTCCATGTATTGTAATATTTAATACACTAAATAGTCTTATTGTAAGTTTAATAACCAACATGCTACATTATTTTGGCTGCAGTAGGAATAATTGTTGCTTTTCTGTTTTAGATAAAAGCATTACACATTGTTATACAAGGTTATTCAATGGGGGCTAATGGAGAACATGAATAAGGGTAACATTCAATAAAAATAATGCAACAGTAAATCATGTTTACGTGACAATTATACATGTGTCTTTGTGTATGGACAGAAATCTTTAAACAGTGTTGCGGGCATGGGTATAATCTGCTGTAACATTGTAACATTGCAGGGGAGACGCACCAGCATCATCTGTATTTATCATCACAGACAGGAGTCGAAACAGTTGTTCGTATGTTATCATTATTCCGTTACGATTTAACTTAATCTAACTGGAATTGACAGTGTCATGCTTTAAAAGAGCGGCATGTTTGAGCCCAGTGAGACCTCGCTGAATGTACAGTGTTGGGCCTTTTCTGTCAGTTCAGGAGCCTCTCTGACAGATAACTCCACACTAAAAACTCACAGAGGTCAAAGTCCTGGTTAACTCGTTCCCGCGGACCCTTCCTTACCCTGGCATGGACGGTGCCCATGCTAAACTCCGCTGGGCGCTGTCCCGAAAAGTACTGGCGAAACTTTCCGTGGAAATTACAAACTAGTTTAACCTACAAGTAACCGAGGAGCAGCGAGGATCCTCCGTATAAGAAAGCGGCCATGTCACTTCCTGGCCACGCCTCTTCCGGTCAGCGTTCAAAAAACTCAAAGCTGTACGTGCAGAAACGGTCCCCTTTCACTAGAAATCGTTTTATACAGACTATTTAATGCTGTATTTAAACACAAATATCTAAATTATAATACCTACTAAAGAAATGTAACTGCGTTTAGCAGGACCTGCTAATTTTTAAACAACACTCCAAATATAAGTCCTTTATATTGCGTTTTTTATTATGCCACACAGAAACACTAACATTTGAACTGTGACCAAAGATATGGAAATTAATTGATTCGACTAAATATTTTATATTAGATAAAATCTCAGCCTTTTGATATTGTATCCTCTAAATATGAGATAGCTAGTAAGTAATAATGGACTTGTGTCTGTACTGGTTCTGTTAGTTATCAGTGCTGCATTTGATACAGTCGATCACAATATTCTCTTAGAAAGGCTGGAATATGCTGTAGGGATCAGGGGAACAGCACTAGGCTGGTTTAAATCTTATTTGTCTGATAGATTCCAGTTTGTTCATGTAAATGATAAATCATCTTTAAACTCCAGGGTTAATTGTGGAGTACCACAGGGTTCAGTACTTGGGCCAATTCTCTTTACTATATATATGCTTCCAATAGGTAAAATTGTCAGGCAGCATAGAATAAATTTTCACTGTTACGCTGATGATACTCAGCTTTACTTATCCATAAATCCTGATGAACCCAACCAGTTAGATAGACTACAAGCATGTCTTGAAGACATAAAAACTTGGATGACTTTACATTTTCTGCTTCTAAATTCAGACAAGACAGAAGATGTCGTCTTTGGACCGGAGTCTTTAAAAAAGAAACTGCTTAGTCAATCACTTAACCTGGATGGCATTAAATTGACCTCCGGAAATAAAGTAAAAAACCTTGGTGTTATTTTTGACCAGGACATGTCATTTAAATCCCATATTAAACAGGTTTCTAAGATTTCCTTTTTTCATCTCCGGAACATTGCCAAAATTAGAGATATCCTGTCCAGGATTTATGCTGAAAAACTAGTCCATGCATTTGTTACTTCAAGGCTGGACTATTGTAATTCTTTACTATCAGGATGTCCACAAAAGGCAGTTAAAAGCCTTCAGCTGATTCAAAATGCTGCAGCAAGAGTTCTGATGAAAATTAAAAAGAGAGATCATATTTCCCCTACTTTAGCTTCCCTTCATTGGCTCCCTGTTAAATCCAGAATAGAATTTAAAATTCTCCTCCTCACATTTAAAGCCCTTAATGATCTAGCTCCATCATACATCAGAGATCTGATTGTTCCATATGTTCCTAACAAGGCACTTCGTTCTCAGACTGCAGGTTTACTGGTGGTTCCTAGAGTCTCTAGAAGTAGAATGGGAGGCAGATCCTTTAGTTATCAGGCTCCCCTCCTGTGGAACAAGCTCCCAGTTTTAGTCCGTGAGGCTGACACCCTGTCTACTTTTAAGGCTAGGCTTAAAACTTTCCTTTTTGATAAAGCTTATAGTTAGAGTGGCTTAGGTTATCCTGAGCTATCTTCCTTATTTTACCTCCGTCTTCTTCTCCCCTTGTTGGATGGAGTAAGGGGGAGTCAGGTTTAGCCTAAACCAGCTCGGTTATGGTTGAGGTGCAAACACACCCTCCATTTCTGCTACCTGTATGACCCCTTCTCTTTTCCAATGGTTATGGTCAATCTGACAGAGAGAGCTATCCCAATCGTTGTGGTTTTTAGTATAACAATGGCCATCAGTGGGCTCTAGATGGACAAACTGTCTACTTTTAAGGCTAGGCTTAAAACTTTCCTTTTTGATAAAGCTTATAGTTAGAGTGGCTTAGGTTATCCTGAGCTATCTCTGTAGTTATGCTGCTTTAGGCTTAGGCTGCTGGAGGACATAATGACCACTTTCACCCTCTTCGCTACATTCTCACACTACTCTTCAATTTTGCATTATTTGCTGTTATTTCAGCTTTTAACTTTGTTCTCTCTCTGTTCTCTTCCTAGAAGCTACACCTGGCCTGACTCTGTGTCTACCAGTAACACCTTTCTGGAGAAGGGAATCCTCCAAGCTTCTGCTGGCAACAACTTAATGCTCACCTTCTACCGATGATCCACATGGCCCTGTCTTTCAGTGTTTAACCCTTTCTCGCTCCTAGACATAGCTACTGACTGAGCATTTACTGTAACTAACTCTATGTGCTCTCTTCAGACTCTAAACTTGAAAACTGGCTCAGAGTTTATAAGTTCTTTCTTTCTAGGTGAAACGACTAAAGGAGCTACATCCATTAACATTTACCTTTTCCTTCCCATAGAAAGTACTCCTGGATCAGTCCTTTGTTCTCTTTGTGTCTCTGCTCTGTTCTCTCAAACCCCCAGTCGGTCGTGGCAGATGGCCGCTCACACTGAGCCTGGTTCTGCTGGAGGTTTCTTCCTGTTAAAAGGGAGTTTTTCCTCTCCACTGTCGCTACATGCATGCACAGTATGAGGGATTGCTGCAAAGTCAACGCCAGTGACTGTCCACTGTCTCTACATGCTCATCCAGGAGGAGTGAATGCTGTAAGTCACTGACTGGATGCAATCTGCTGGGTTTCCTTAGACAGAAAAACTTTTTATCCAATTTGAATAAATAACTGAATCTGACTGCACTGTTCAATGATTAAGATTAATTGTAATGTATGTACCTGACTTTTGTGAAGTGCCTTGAGACGACATGTGTTGTGAATTGGCGCTATATAAATAAACTGAATTGAATTGAATTGAATTAATAATGAGAAAAGCAAGTCAAAATTATTTAGTATTATCTTATAACTAAGAAATACTTGTTATTGCTTTAAAAGTGTGGTGGAAACGAGCTTCTATAAAACTTATTAGAATTAGCAGGCATAACCTTAAAGCTTTACAATAAAACTATAGTTATTGTGTGGAAGAAACTTGAAATTAAGTCCTGACACGTGTGAGATTTTTCACCAACAGTGAAGACAATTTGACAAGAGTGGATACTGAAATATATTTATTAGTTAAAGCGTATGGTAAAATGGCAATGTACAAAATTGCATCAGAATAAAAGAAGCAAGAATTCAGCAGGGAATTTCTGCATTTTCTACAGGCAAAGCAACTCCAGATTTATGTTTTCCTTTGTCAGAACCAACAGGAGCAGGGTGACTTTTGACATTAAACAAGCAGATAATGGCTCTACAATTATAAAAAAGATAAAATAACAACCGCATCAGAAAGGAAAAAGAGAACCCTCAGAGTGATGCATATGTTGCTGAGCGTCTCTGCAGACCTGCCATCCTAAGAGAATATCACAAAATTAACTCACAGAACAGTAAATGTAAAATACTGACATAGCAGAGACAGCACGCTGCACTTACGCTTCAGTTTTAAATGTTTCCTGGGATATCCTGTCTTCATTTACACCTTCAGGGCATTCATTGATGTCTTTTATGCCAAGCATGGTCAAAGCTGTGGGCAGAAACTGTTTGGTTATTAGTATGCAGAGTTTTTATTTTGTTTTTCATTATATTCACCATGAAGCACCACAACTTGCAGTACTGACAGGAATAAAAACAATACATGTGATAAATACATTACAATTGGCTTGTTGAGATTATCAACAATATGACTCATGCAGGTTAATTGGGTTATACTAAACAGCACGATGCACCAATACAGTGGAGTTACAGGGGTGTTTAGGTCAAACTTGGGAAAATCTTATAATCTAATAAATTAATAACTACAGAGCTTTGGAAAATGTATTGCTTAAGAAGAATTGGTCTATTTAAACAGGACAGTACATTACTTTGGAGAAAACCTGTTGTCAAAAATACTTATCGCCACTTTGTCAATGAGTAAAAATTAAAATAATTACATCTAAAACGCCCATAGACTGCTGTAGATAGGAACCACCTTCCCCGCAACCCACTATGGAAGAAGCGGTAGAAAATGACTGACATCTAAAATGCAGTATTAAAAGCAGAAGAGTCCTGAATAGAAGAAGTTCACTCTTTCATATCTTCAAGCAAGTATCTGTGCTCAAGAAACTTATAAAATGTTTACTTTACACAAATGAACAAGGTTTTCTGGTCAAGGTTGAAAGCAGAATAACTGCAATACCACAAAAAGACTATATTAGACCATTAAATGTATCAGTTAAATGGAAAAATAAACATCTGCTTATTTATAAAGGACTGTGTACAGAGACAGTTCTGTGTTTTAAGACCTCCTGACAATGAACAGCACCACTCACCGTGCTTGTACTGTCCAAACGTGATATATTTTTGATTAGCGGGATCCAGTATCCCAAAGACGGCATCCAGGTTAGAACTGTCGAACAGATTTGGCCCTCTTACACCACTCTCCTGGGACACCTTCAGCTGCTCCAGCTGCTCAATGAGAAACTCCCTCGGATTCTCTGAATGACACAATCAGCGAACACGTTAGCTACAAAGACAAAACTATAAAAAATATTGTCTTTCTGATTTACAATGTAAATTAATAATTTAATAAATGGAAACGTAAATAGAGCAAAACAGCTTCAATATCATCAGAAAAAAAAATTAACCACTGTGATAATGCAGCATCAAAAGATTTTTATAGATTTACAGATATGATTAATAAGTTTCATACCCTATGATGATCATTAACGTCAAACAGTTTGGGGCTTAATTTATTTATATAAACCATTCTTTTTCCAGTGAGGATAGGGGGGCTACAATGATCTTTGTCTAAACAGTAATTGCACGGATGTGAATTAATTTTGGATTTAATCAAATCCACACAGAAATTATAGATAGAGGTTCATATATATACAGGGGTTGGACAATGAAACTGAAACACCTGGATTTAGACCATAATAATTTATTAGTATGGTGTAGGGCCTCCTTTTGCAGCCAATACAGAGTCAATTCGTCTTGGGAATGACATATACAAGTCCTGCACAGTGGTCAGAGGGATTTTAAGCCATTCTTCTTGCAGGATAGTGGCCAGGTCACTACGTGATACTGGTGGAGGAAAAAATTTTCCTGACTCGCTCCTCCAAAACACCCAAAAAAGGGGCTCAATAATATTTAGATCTGGTGACTGTGCAGGCCATGGGAGATGTTCAACTTCACTTTCATGTTCATCAAACCAATCTTTCACCAGTCTTGCTGTGTGTATTGGTGCATTGTCATCCTGATACACGGCAACCCCTTCAGGATACAATGTTTGAACCACTGGATGCACATGGCCCCAAAGAAGGGGGTTCGGTAGTCCTTGGCATTGACGCGCCATCTAGCACAAGTATTGGGCCAAGGGAAATGCCATGATATGGCACCCCAAACCATCACTGATCCACCCCCATGCTTCACTCTGGGCATGCAACAGTCTGGGTGGTACGCTTTTTTGGGGCTTCTCCACCCGTAACTCTCCTGGATGGGGGGGAAAACCCCCAGTAAAGGGGGACTCATCAGAGAACAATACATGTTTCACATTGTCCACAGCCCAAGTTTTTGCGCACCTTGCACCATTGAAACCGATTTTTGGGCATTGCATGAGTGACCAAAAGGTTTGGCTATAGCAGCCGGCCCATGTATATTGACCCCTGGGAGCTCCCGACGGACTTTTCTGGGGGAAACAGGAGAGTTGAGGTGCACATTTAATTCTGCCGTGTTTTTGGGCAGCCGTGGTTTTTATTTTTTTGGAAACAATCCGGGTTAGCACCAGAACCCCCCTTTCAGACAGCTTCCTCTTGCGTCCACAGTTAATCCGTTGGATGGGGGTTCGTCCTTTCTTGGTGGTATGCTGACATTACCCTGGATACCGTGGGTCTTTTAACATCACAAAGACTTGCTGTCTTGGTCACAGATGCGCCAGCAAGACGTGCACCAAAAATTTGTCCTCTTTTTAACTCTGGTATGTCCCCCATAATGTTGTGTGCATTTCAATATTTTGAGCAAAACTGTGCTCTTACCCCTGCTAATTAACCTTCACACTCCGCTTTCTGGGGCAATGTGCAATCAATGAAGACTGGCTACCAGGCTGGTCTAATTTAGCCATGAAACCTCCCACACTAAAATGACAGGTGTTTCAGTTTCATTGTCCAACCCCTGTATATATACAAATATATAACGTATATGTATATGTATATATATGTATATGTATATATGTATATGTATATATACATATACGTTATATGATTTGGGGTAAATATTCCTTTGCAGATGTACCTTGACCTCACGCTTTTTGTACCCCTCATGGCGGAATTTTTACCAGTTCATGTAATTCAGAGATGGATTAAGTTTTTATGCATTTTCAATAGGGTTGAGGTAGAGCACTTGAGGTTTGCCTTTAGCCATTCAAAAAACAGCTTGATGTGTGTTTGGGATCATTGGCTGTTGAAGTAAGTTTCAGTTGAAAAATGTGGAGGCAGTCCTCTTTCATATGCCTTCCATTACCACCTTTAAAGTTACTGGTAGCACAACAGCATAATGCTACGATCAAAATCCTTGACAGCTAATAGTGTTTAAGGTTTAGGTAAATCTCTGTACTATATAAATTTAAGCCTACATGTGTAATTTTGTGCATTGTGGAAATTTAGTGATGCATTTATCAGTAGGTTTTTAAAATTGGCTAATACTGATTTCTTATTTGCAAGTAATGTTCGTTAAATCCTTATAAACTTAAGACAAGCATTTTTCAGTCTGTACACACATCTACAAACAACACACTCTTTGTTGCACTTTATTCTTTATCCCACCCTCCTTTGGCCCACAGCTTTCCTGTCTCACCTCAAATGTTTCAAATGATCTTTCACATCAGCCATGGACCCTTCTGCTTCTACATGTTTGCCTTCAACCAAATAAGAAGATGCTGTTGCTCCATTTGCCTTCCCCTTCCATCTGTGTGTCTCAAGAAGTCAGGTGAAGAGACAGCTGCAAAGACTGAACCGGAATAAGGCTGCAGGTCCAGATTAGCTCTAGAGTCCTAAAGGCCTGTGCAGAGCAGCTCTGGGGTATTCTGCAGCAGCTTTTCAATCTTAGCCTCGCTCAGAAGACAGAAAGTTCCAGTGTTGTGGAAGACCTCCTGTCTTGTTCCGGTACCAAAGAAACTCACCCATCAGTCCTCAATGACTATAGACCTGTTGCCCTGACATCCTACATCATGAAGCTCCTAGAGAGACTCCTGTTGGTCCACCTGAGTAAGCAAACAATAAACCATCAGGACCCCCTTTAGTTTGCTTATTGCTGTGGAGTTGGAGTTGAAGATGCCATCAAACACCTGCTTCAACAAACCCACTGTCATCTGGACAAAGCCAGCAGCACTGTGAGGATCATGTTCTTTGATTTCTCCAGTGCATTTAACAAAATTCAACCTGATTTGCTTTGTCAGAAACTTCAGAAGACTCAGGTGGAGGCCTCAACAATCTCCTGGATCAAAGACTACCTGATAAACAGACCACAGTTTGTGAGACTGAAGGGTTGTGAGTCTAACCAGGTAGTCAGCAGCACAGGAGCACCACAGGGGACTATACTCTCACAACTCGTTTCATCACTTCCAGCACAAGACAGACTCCTGTCATCTGTAGAAATACTCAGATGATTCTACAGTTGTAGGGTGGATCAGAGATGGACAAGAAGCTGAGTACAGGGAGCTGGTGGACCGCTTTGTGGCATCTTGTGGAAACAATCATCTCATCTTGAATGTGAAAAAAACAAAGAAGATGATTGTAGATTTTAAGAGAAACAGGAATAGGTCGAACACTATTTTTATCATAGAAGGAGAAGTAGAAGTGGTGGAGGAGTATAAATACCTCAGTGTTCACCTGGACAACAGACTGGAGTGGAGATGCAACTGTGAAGCCATCTACAAGAAGGGACAGAGCAGACTGTACTTCTTGAGGAAGCAAAGGACCTTCAGTGTTTGCAGCAAGATGCTGCATATCTTCTATAAGTCTGTTGTGGAGAGTGTGATCTCTTCTGCCATCATCTGCTGGGGTAGCAACATCAGAGCCAGGGACTTAAAAAAGCTTAACAAGCTGATAAAGAAAGCTGGCTCTGTTCTGAAGACTCCTCTAGAACCTCTGGAGATCATTGTACAAAGAAGGATTCTTCATAAAATGAAGAACATTATGGAGAACCCTGAGCATCCTCTTCATGAGACTGTTCTACAACAACAGAGTGTCTTCAGTCAGAGGCTTCTTCAGATCTGCTGTAAGACAGACCACTACAGGAGATCTTTCCTGCCCACAGCCATCAGCATCTATAATGGCTCTTTGAAGAAACCGACATAATGAACTACAACAACATTTAATATCCCTTTGAGATTAATAAAGTATTTCTGAATTGAATTGAAACCTGAGTTTAATAAAACTAATAAAAAAGTAATAAAAAGATGGGCACATATGGTATCATTTGAAGAACATTTTTACGTCTTTTCTGATTTTTGATGTTACATTAAAACAAAGCTTACATAAATGCATTGTATAATTTTAGCTGTTTGAAAATCAGAATCAGCCAAAATTGGAAGTGGAAGTTCCAATTTTCAGAAAATCATTAATCAGCACTAATAAAAGTCTGCTTGGTGCATCTCAAAAGAAAATTGTATCAATCTTTGTGCATTTGTGTAAATCCTTATTTGACCATGATGAGTAAAGGCAAAGAGAACTTAAATGAATTTCACTATTAAGAGTTTAAAGGTTCAGCTTTTTATCAATACAAATTTCAAAAGACAGAAAAGCTAAGTCAACATCTATCTACAGCAAATTAAAAATCTCAGAATACCTAACATTAAAACCCTCATAATAGGGGTCAGAACTGTGATGTGGTAAGCATAAACTAGTTTGCTAGCTGTGAAAAAGAAATCATGCTAGTGAAGCTCATTAGAGACGGATATTGTATGTTTGGGGTAGAAATAAACTCTAACCGGGTCTGTAAAACAGGAGCATGCTGGTCATGTTGTCCAAGAGTTCGATAATCTTGTGGTTCCTCAGATATTCTTCCGCTTCTTTCTCTCTCTGGGTCGCCATTTGTTTCTCTTCTCTGCTGGCACCGGTTGCTATGATACGGGCCAGGCAGGTTAGCGGAAGATTTGTTCCGCTAACATAAACGCACCGCTGTCAGGAACAAACCAGTTCTGTAAATATGTATTAAATATGTTTTTCTGTTTATTTTGTGAACCGAAAATAAAAATTTTATTCACAATGACACCATACAAAAAAGAACATCTTCATATTTTCATTTTAGACGCGGAACAAGAGGATTGGGCTTTCCCACAAAAATCAAACTATGCATTCCTCGGTTTCAGTTTCATCGTAAGACATAGTTAACATGGCCAACATTCTAGTTTATATTATATATGTCACATTCTTGTTGGAAAAGGTGGTCCTTATAAGCATTTAAGCAGGTAATGTGTTCATAAAACATTCCAGTGTTGTTTTACTCTTTTTATTATTTCTCCAAAATAAGCAACATTTAAAAAGCATAGACATGGACTAAGAGTGATCAAAATATTTATGGTCATGACAATAATTCCTAGAAAGCCCAGTGCCCAGGAATTATTGCAACTGATTATTATAACTGTTATTAAACTAAAGTGAAATACAAACAGAATAAAGGTAATAATGCTGTGGTGGAACAGCGGAGGTGTGTTGGTTCTGTTCTGCAGATCTTTTTTGACTAAAGTTTATTTAAATACGAATATTTACTCTCTGTGTATAACATAAGGCGAAAGGAGAACATATCCATTGTAGGGGTACCAGAAAAGATTGTGTCCCAAAGCACATTGCAGCATTTACTTGTACCAATGTTAACAATTCTTACATTTCCTAAAAAGGAAATGCATTTCCCCATCAGTCCAAACTTTGCTCCTCCTTAAGTTTCTGTAAGGCTGCAGCAGCTTCTTCTCTAGCTTTATAACCATGTAGTTCTGTCTGAAGCTCTCCGGGTTTTGGTGGAACTTCTGGTATACTCTGAAATACAAAATTTAAAAAAAACAAGCAATCTTGGTCTGAGTAAACTACTTAGTCATAGTGGAAACAAATATTGGTATGAAACAATGACAACACTTTTAGACATGATCTGGAGACTTCTTATGGTTTACGACATCAAGACATTTTACACAGTTGTTAGCTGGCCGCTAAAATCTTCAGACATTAGTGTGTGTGTGTGTGTGTGTGTGTGTGTTTGTTTGAGCCTCTGTGTTAATTTCTGTACCTGTTAGGATCAGAAAATATACACAATAAATTCAAACTTTTGGACTTCATATTGTTTAATACATTAAAATTGTATGTTGTACAATCCATTCACTCTGAAAAAAGAACAGAATATATAAAAAAAGATTAGGAATTATTTTGACATTCATAGTGATGAGGGTTGTCTGTAAATGTCTGATCACAACGTTACATACAGGGGCTGGACAATGAAACTGAAACACCTGGTTTCAGACAACAATAATTTATTAGTATGGTGTAGGGCCTCCTTTTGCGGCCAATACAGCGTCAATTCGTCTTGGGAATGACATATACAAGTCCTGCACAGCGGTCAGATGGATTTTAAGCCATTCTTCTTGCAGGATAGTGGCCAGGTCACTACGTGATACTGGTGGAGGAAAACGTTTCCTGACTCGCTCCTCCAAAACACCCCAAAGTGGCTCAATAATATTTAGATCTGGTGACTGTGCAGGCCATGGGAGATGTTCAACTTCACTTTCATGTTCATCAAACCAATCTTTCACCAGTCGTGCTGTGTGTATTGGTGCATTGTCATCCTGATACACGGCACCGCCTTCAGGATACAATGTTTGAACCATTGGATGCACATGGTCCCCCAAGAATGGTTCGGTAGTCCTTGGCAGTGACGCGCCCAATCTAGCACAAGTATTGGGCCAAGGGAATGCCATGATATGGCAGCCCAAACCATCACTGATCCACCCCCATGCTTCACTCTGGCCATGCAACAGCCTGGGTGGTACGCTTTTTTGGGGCTTCTCCACACCGTACTCTCCTGGATGTGGGGAAAACAGTAAAGGGGGACTCATCAGAGACAAATACATGTTTCACATTGTCAACAGCCCAAGATTTGCGCTCCTTGCACCATTGAAACGACGTTTGGCATTGGCATGAGTGCCCAAAGGTTTGGCTATAGCAGCCCGGCCGTGTATATTGACCCTGTGGAGCTCCCGACGGACAGTTCTGGTGGAAACAGGAGAGTTGAGGTGCACATTTAATTCTGCGTTTTTGGGGGCAGCCGTGGTTTTATGTTTTTTGGATACAATCCGGGTTAGCACCTGAAGATCCCTTTCAGACAGCTTCCTCTTACGTCCACAGTTAATCCTGTTGGATGTGGTTCGTCCTTCTTGGTGGTATGCTGACATTACCCTGGATACCGTGGCTCTTGATACATCACAAAGACTTGCTGTCTTGGTCACAGATGCGCCAGCAAGACGTGCACCAACAATTTGTCCTCTTTTGAACTCTGGTATGTCACCCATAATGTTGTGTGCATTTCAATATTTTGAGCAAAACTGTGCTCTTACCCTGCAAATTGAACCTTCACACTCTGCTCTTACTGGTGGAACGTGCAATCAATGAAGACTGGCTACCAGGCTGTTCCAATTTAGCCATGAAACCTCCCACACTAAAATGACAGGTGTTTCAGTTTCATTATCCAACCCCTGTAGTTTCAAAATAAAAAACAGAGCCTGAACAGTTGCCTCTTACCAGATCAGGAAGGTAGTACTGGTGGACGACCTGCGCTCCTGCAAACATGGCTAGAACACTGGCTCCAAACATCCGAATGTACCGAGGCCACGACACACCAGCTGGCATCTTTACAGAGTGATTCAATCGGACTCAGCCTGTGGGCAAGATGAATGTACAAATTAGTACTTGAAAAAAACATGCCCAATATAAGCACTTTCTGCTGTCTGTTGATGCCAGGCTTACTATGGCTTTTATTTGTTTTAGAATTAATGATCTTAGTTGGGCCTGATCTGATCTCCTTATACCCAAAGACCCTCCAGAAGCCTTAGATTTTCTAAGGGTCTTCTGTTGGTACCCAATATACAAACTTAATCTCACAGTGCAATGCAATTTTATTTTTAGGATTGCTCTGAAGAATGCTACACATTACATTTGACTGAATGAGAAGTGTCCTGTGATGGACTGGGTCCATGCTGTACCACCCTCTTGTCCACTGACGACTTGAGACAAGTACCAGGGTAAATCTAGGTATCCTTTGTCAGAAAGTCTGCTTATAAGTATCTTCTCTAATGCTGTTGCCACTTCATTTTTTAAAGCACCTATATGCTGTTAAATGTTATCTTAACTTAGGTACCGTCTGCATGTCATAGCACATAAATATGATTTGATTTAAAGCATAGCATTGCAACTCTGGCAGCCTGTTTAGGGATTTTGTCCTGCTGGAAGGTGAACCTCTGTCCAAGTCTCAAACCTTCTACAGCCTAACCTGTTTTCTTCTAGGATTGCCCTGTACTGTGCTTCATACATCTCCCCATTAACTTCCATGATGACGCCACCATCAGGTTTCAATGTGGGAATGGTGAGTTCAGGGGGATGTGTACTGTTAGTTTTCCACCACACAAAACATTCTGCATGAAGACTGAACAGTTTAGTTTTGGTCTCATCTGACTGTTTGCTGTGTCTCCTTCAAGGCTTGTGGCAAACTGAAAACAGGATTTATCCTTGCCTCTCTTCCAAGAAGGCCAGATTTGTGCACTGCGCAATTAATAACTGTCCCTTCAGCATCTTGCATTGTTGCCAGCAAAGTTAAAGGGGTTAAAGGGTGTGTGGGGTCTCTGCAGACCCCACACACCCTGCACATAAACTGTTCAGAGTTTTACCTTCAGGCCGCCGCTACAGAGCGCTGTTCACTAAAACCAGCCGCCACAGAGACAGTTTCTTCCCCCAGGCTGTTTATCTGTTGAACATTCAATAGAGTACAAAACAACAGCATACAGATGTTGCAAATTCACCTTTTTATTTATTTATATATGTGTATATTTGTACATTGTAGATATGTATATTCTGTAGTGCAAAAACAAAAACCAAAGAGCAAAATGTACCGGAGTCAAATTCCTTGTTTGTATGTACAAACTTGGCAATAAAGCTGATTCTGATTCTGAAATTTTTGACCAACATCAATATTATATACAAAATACAGTCTTTCCTAAGGCGCTTTATATGTCATAATCTCGTTTTTTAAACTGCTGTATAGACCCTACCCCCATATGCAATGTCTTACAGCAAATTTGGAGTTTTCCAGCTGTGACCTTGTGGGTTTTCACATTAACTGCATGTAAAATGTTGGATACATACATGTGCTGAACGAAGAGAGGTTACGAAGTCCGAGTAAACTATTATTAGCCCTGACCCAACAACAGTAAGTTCAGACTTACTTATAGGAAGAGGAAGCAATGTCTTAACATCCTTACCTTTTTTATTATATCAGGAAATATGTGCTATGTGAAGCTGTTTCGAACCATTGTACACCACAGTACCTGTCATTGAGACACACGCAGCACGCAGGTCGTTATGTAGCTAACAAACGATTTATACGTGGCGACTTCTCACTCTGCATCTATTTACGGATCTCCTAAACATTGTGTCCATTCGCTCCTGAAGTAGTTGCAAGATCGAAAAGCAAAGAAAATTTACCTACTGACATAATATCCGTTTAATAAAAACATTTTGTATATTGCTGTTGTTCTAAAACCAGATTATCGAACCTAGAGGATATAGAAGCAGAGTGTTTACCAGGTGCACTGATTGAGATTGGGCCATTGTTTTTACTACGAAGTGATGAGCGTTAAAAATATACAATCTTTTCCTTCAGCTTTCTTCTCTGCTATTTATTTGTGTTGTTGTATGCGCTGAAAGCATTGTCTATCCCCACCTAGCGACAGGCTACGCGATTTCATGTCATCCGTGTTCCTGTCTTTAAAATCTGTTGTGAGTTTTCTCATATTTAAGTTGCTAAATATTATTCAGCACTTTGGTGAGACTGATTGTACGTAGACATAATTTCACAATAATTCAGAATATAACGCATAATAAAACACAGAATGTACATCTTGCAGTAGACATTATTAGCACGAGGTGGCGCAAGAACGTCAGTACGCCAGATGGAGAAGAAAATGTTGAGCATTTAAATGGTCTTTGTTTTGCGGCTGCCTCGTTTCCTTATTTTAAGCTTTATCAGAAAATGTACTACAGGTATGTTCCTACACTCCAGTACGTATTTGGTGTATTAATATACAAATCAACCCACAGTTTCAAGACATACGTAAATTACTCGTCATAGCTGTTAGCGTAGTGCAGTATTAGCTCTTTCCTTCCTTTAACAACGAGCATTCCTCTTTGTGTTCGTCGGAGGTGTTATTTTAATTTGATGTATCAGTGAGTTTTAGCAGTAGTATATATTATATTAATGTATTGAAATAAGTCAACAGTTAATATGGAGGAAAAGCAGTTTACAGCATTGACGGTGCCCACGGATTATTTTCAGCAGTGGTGAGTTGATGTTGCAGCTGACTGACTGACTGGGGGAACTTCTCATCTTATCTCCCTCACACACTCATTTTCATGCATGATGGAGAAAATTAGAAGACATCAGGTGTTCGGACTTGACATTTGGGCTCCTTGTAGCTAGTCGTACCAAAATGATCAAGTTATAAATGCACTTTTAAAACTCCCTTCTTAATTTTGTGTTGATGGTCGAGTGGATAAAGCTGTAAAACAGCCGCATGTTTTGTAAAGCAACAGAGTTGAGAGAAATTGATTTCTTATGAGATAGATACATAGATGGACAGATACCTACAATAGATGTATGCTCAAAACAAGGAAGAAAAGATGCAGTGCCTTGCAAAAATATGAGTAAAGATCTGAATAGTCTGGTGGGCATTTATATTCGGTCCCTCTGGGGCAATACTTTGTAGAACCATCCTTTACTGCAATTACAGCTGGAGGTCTTTTGGGGTGTGTCTCCACCAGCTTTGCACATCTGTCTGACGTTTTCGTCCATTTTTTTGTTAAATAGCTTTGGCTCATTCAGATTGAATGGAGAACATCTGAACGGCAATTTTCAAGTCTTGGCACAGATTCTCAAATGGTTTTAGGTCTGAACTTTGACTGGGACATTCTGGCACATGAATATTCTTATGATCTGAACCATTCTGTTGTAGCTGAGGCTTTATTGTTAGAGTGGGTAACCCTCCGCTCCAGTCTCCAGGCTTCTGGAGCCTCTAACAATTTTTCCTTCAGGACTGCATCATATTTAGCCTCATTAGTCTCCCATCAATCCCGACCAGCTCCCCTGTACATGCTGAGTAATGCATCTACTCAGCATGCTGCTGCTTCCACAATTTGTTACCATGGACACGGTCTGTTTAGTGTGATTAGCAGTGTTCGTTTACCTCTACACATGGTATTTTGTAGTAGGTCTAGCCTAACTTCACAGAGCAGCTGTAATTATACTGGAATTAAATTACGCACAGCTGGACTCTATGTACTGAGTAGTAGCCTTTATAAAGCAATTAGTTGCACAGTATTTTATTTAGGGGTATAAGCATAAATGGGGCCAAATGCACACTGCACTACTGAATTTTAAACAGTGTTTTCCTTCCACTTCACAGTAAGGCACTACTTTCTGTTGGTCTATCACATAAAATCCTAATAAATTACATTGAAGTCTGTTTTTGTAACATGACAAAATGTGAGGGAAAAAAATCAAGGTGTATGATTACTTTTGTAAGGCACTGTATGTGGCATTCTTGCTTAAATGAGCTGCACACAATGGTCAAATATAACACACAGATTACAAAGTGATGTACATCAATGCATGTTTGTTTGTAACTATTGTGTCTTGTGTAACTGTGTGCATTTTCTCCTCACCCACGCTATTAAACATTAGACATAACACTTTTTCTTGCCTTCCGCAGATCCAGTTTGTTTGCTCACCGCTCTCAGCGCTCACCTCTTTTTCTCTCTCCTTTTTAGGTACCAGGCCAATCAGCAGCACCCTGAGGCCCAACATGTGATGCCGTATCACAGCTTGGGCCGTTACAGCGATGGCTACATGGAGGAGCCTGTCATGGCAGAGCTGTCTGTCCACAGGGAACCATCAGAATACCAGGAAGCCTTTCACCACAGCTACCCTCCAGCCTCAAATCATTACCAGGAGCAGATCAACCAGCCGAGCTTCATGGAGCATCTGCAGCACCTGCAGCATCAGGCAGTCCCCCAGCATCAGCATATGATGCCGCAGCAAGAAACTAATATTCAACCTCATGACCCTCCTCAAGGTAAATATGTAGGTTATTGAGTAGATTGGGCTCAACTTGATCCATTCCAAAATGAGACGTGCTGTGCATATTCTTGTTTTTGATCAGTTTATTTTCACTGTTCCAGGTGTGACGCCGGTAAAGAAGAAAAGAGGTCGACCCGCTAAAAAGCAGGCAGAGGATAAGGACATCAAGGAGGAGGTGGATGAAGCTGAAGCAGCCAAAAAAGCAAAAAGGGTTCTGAACCGCTTCAACGGCATGAGCGTGGCTGAAGTTATGACTAAAACGCTCCCTGATGTTCTAACCTACAATCTTGACATTTTAATAGTGAGTTGTTGTTTTTTTTTCGTTTTGTTTTGCTCGGATTCTGCTATTGTGGGTTCAATGGTTGTTGATCAGCAGCACCTTAAAAAAATCATTTTGCTGCCATGGTAACCCCTTCATGTTTCTCCTTAGATTGGAATTAACCCAGGACTATTATCAGCCTTCAAAGGACACCATTACCCAAATCCAGGAAACCATTTCTGTATGTTGAAATTCAGTTTTAGTACTGGCTACAGGGTAATACATGCCAATGTTTGCTGTTATCAGGTGTTACCATGCGTTCAAATACTTCGTTTACTGCTGAGTTTTTTTCTGAAAGTGGCGCTTGCACCATCTCCATCCAGCCATCAACAACTTTTTTGAGGCAAGAGAAAAAAATAGTAGGTTATGTAGGTCAGTAGTTATGCTGGCAAAAGCGAACTACCTATAGAAGAAGAGAGCTGGCATCCCATTATTATGTCACAAGTTTCTGTTTGCAGGCAGCATGTTTTATTGCTGTGTTTTCCGCCATGTGTATCTATTTTATAAAGATAATCATCAGATTCTCTGCACACTGTCATGTAGGGAAAACAGAGCAAGTCTTTTTCAAACAGGGAGCATTTTATTTCTGTTTCACAGAACAGCTGTAGTTATACTGAGATTTCACTACAGACAGGTCGACTCTATTCACTAACTGTGTGTTGGTTGCACAGCATTTTATTGAAAGGGTATCAGAGGAAAGGGGGCTGAACACTAATGCACACCACCTTTTCCAGATTTTCATTTGCATGTATCACTTTCCTTCCACTTTACAATTATGTGCTGCTGTGTTGGTCTACCATATAAAATCCTAGAGACTTTAAAGGCATTAAAGGTTATGTTTATGTGACAAAATGGGAAAAGGTTCACGGGGTGTTCATATTTCTGCAAGGCCTCCGAATATCCTGTGAAATAGTCATCTAAGCACAATAAAGTTAAACCTGTTTTAGCTGCTATACCTGTTTTATTCAGCCCATGTGGGGATCTAATGGTGGTGTGGTGTGTTTAGGGAAATGTCTGTTTCTGTCTGGTCTGACTGAACAGCAGCTCAACTACATGGATGACCAGAGCCTGCCTGGGAAGTACAGCATCGGCTTCACTAATATGGTGGAGAGAACCACACCGGGGAGCAAGGACCTCTCTAGGTAAACCATCTGCCCATATGATTCTGTCATATTATCAAAACAAGCTGCATATTATGCATATTTTTCCAAATTCCAACATCCTTTAGTTGCCTTTTTAAATCAGCTGTAAACATAGGTTTGTCTTGTTTCATTTTCTGGCCTTGTTTTCCACTTGCCAGTAAGGAAATTCGAGAGGGAGGTCGACAATTGCTTGAAAAGCTACAGAAGTACAGGCCATCAATCGCTGCATTTAATGGCAAAGGTAAAAAAGCAAAATGTAACTGTTGAAGCAATAAGATATCTTACCAACACAAACACTGACTGCATTAAATTGCAACAATTTTCTGCATTTTCTTTAGGTATTTATGAAACTTTTAGCAAAGAAATCTTTGGCGTAAAGGCCAAGAATATTGAGTTTGGGCTGCAGCCTTACAAAATCCCTGAGACTGAAACGGTATGAGGCAACAAGAATACATTTTATTATTGAAATGTACTCCCAGTACTCTACCAGATCCTCATGGCATTTATCCTGAACCTCAGGTGTGCTTCCTAATGCCGTCATCAAGCCCGCGTTGTGCCCAGTTTCCCCGTGCGCAAGACAAGGTGCATTTCTACATAAAACTGAAGGAACTGCGTGACCAGATAAAAGGCCTGGCACCCAACGGGGAGGTTCTGGAGACACAGTACTCATTTGATCTGCAGCTGGCTAAAGGTAAGTGGCACCACGGCTTCAGCTCTGGTTGGAAATTTCCAAATAACATGGTAGTTTCTTTGAGATGCCATTTTAAGGAGAACATCTAACTCACAGCTGGTGTGTTTGTGCTGCAGAGGATGCTAAAAGGATCGCAATCAAAGAAGAGCAGGTGGATCCGGAATATGAAAGCTGCAGCGGGCTTCATGATGGGGTGAGGCAGAGCAGCTGAGACAGAGCAGAGGTGACAAACAGGCCAACTACTGTAGCACTCAGGTAGTGTGGTTATTTTAACAAGCACTGTAACTATAGAAATGACTCCTGTTCAACGCAAGTTTAACTTCTGTGTTGGTCTGTAATACAGACACGAGCCTTGTACCAATCACCATAATCATCTGCAGGTGTGTGTTAAAAATGTCAATTAAAAAGTTAAAAATAATTCATGGCAGTAATTCAAGTCAGAAAGCTTATCTATTCTAGACATGCACTACCCACAATGCTGTACGGACCTTGAACTGAAAAAACACAGTGGACCAGCACCAGCAGAAGATATGGCTCCCCAGATCATTCTTGAATGTGGATTAAAAGTCATTTTTAGTATTATACTCATCCAGGTACATCTAAAAAAATATATATCATGAAAATTTTCTATGTTTTTGTCACTCATTTCAGAAAGTGAAACTCGTATATTATACAGATTCATTACACATAGAGGGTAATGATTCAAACCTTTATTTCGTGTAATTTCTAGATGATAATGTCTTCCAGGTAATGACAACTCAAAAATTCTGTCTCTCAGAAAATCTAAATATTGGGAAAATGTTATATGTTGGAAACTGGTGGTGTCGCACCCTAATCAGCTAATCAACTCAAAACACCTGCAAAGGTTTCCTGAGCCTCTGAATGGTCTCTGTCTGGGTCAGTAGGCTACACAATCATGGAGAAGACTGGTGACTGGACAGATGTTCAGAAGACAGTTATTGACACCCTCCATAAGGAGGGTAAGCTACAAAAGGCCATTACTGAAGAAGCTGGTTGTCCACAAAAGGCTGTATCTAAGCATATTTATAGAAAATTGAGTGGAAGGAAAAAGTGTTGTAGGAAAAGGTCCACCAGCAACAGAGGAAACTGCAGCTTTGAGAGGATTATCAACCAGAATACATTCAAGAATTTGAGGGAGCTTTACAAGGAGTGGGGTGAGGTTGAGGTCGGCGCATCATGAGCCACTACATGCAGATGAATCCTACACATGGACTATAAATGTTGTATTCCTTGTATAGAGCAACACCTGGACCAGAAACTGAACTGTTGTTCAGTGGTCCAAAGTCCTCTTTTCAGATTAAACTAAAGTTTGCATTATATTTAAAAGTCAAGGTCCCAGAGTCTGGAGGACGAGTGGAGAGGCACAGAATCCATGTCCATTGTGAAGTCCAGTGTGAAGTTTTCACAGTCAGTGATGGTTTGGGGTGCCATGTCATCTCCTGGTGTTGGTCCACTGGGTTATCTAAAGTCCACAGTTAACACAGCCATCTACCAGGAAATTTTAGCGCACTCCATTCTTCCTTTGATGACAAGCTTTATGGAGATGCTGATTTTATGTTCTAGTGGGACTTGGCACCTGCCCACACTGCCAAAGGTACCAACAGCCGAATGACCCTGATGTTACTCTGTTTGATTGGCCAGTAAACTGGCCTGAACCTCCATAGAGAGTCTATGGGCTGTTATCAAGAGGAAGATGAGAGACACCAGACCCAACAATGCAGATGACCTGAAGGCAGCTATCAAAGCAACCTGGGCTTCCATCACACCTCAGCAGAACAACAAGCTGATCTTCTCCACGCCACGCTGCCCTGATGCAGTAATTCATGCAAAAGGAGCCCCAACCAATTACTGAGTGCTTGATATCTGTTTAAAACATCCTTTTTCTATTGATCTTATGTTATATTCAGATTTTCTGAGACACTGAATTTTGGGTTTTCATAATTTGGAAGCCATAGTCATCAAAACTACAAAAAATTAAAGGCTTAAAATATTTCACTCAGTGTGTATACAATCTATATACAGTCATAGTCAATACATTAGAATGTGTTCTGATTAGGCTCGTTTGTCAAATTAAAAGGACCTATTGAAAATAGTCTTTAATCAGGTATTAAACATAATTTTCAGCCCACATTTATGTATTAAAAATGTTTTTTATTGGTCTGATGTAGTATTTTAACCTTAAATGTTGTGTTTTCATTAGCTGTAAGTGGAAAATCATTATTGACAAAAATAAAAGCTTGAAAAAATCAGTCTGTGTGTAAATAATCTATATAATGTTTTTATTTTGAGTTACTGAAATAAATCTACTTTTCAATAATATCGTAGGTTATTGAATATGACTGAGTTTTAGAACCAAAATAATTGAATGTAGATTGTCATCCAAAGTTTTTGGAGAATTATATATAATGAATTAAATTACAAATGAGGTTTAAGCAGTTTTATGAACATTTATCTCCATATTCAATGAAAAGACTTGACTACACTACAGAGGTACAAAGGGGTGTGTTTACAGGTTTAAAGTAGGAAGGGACAAAATGGCCGTGCGTGGGTCTGAAATGGGAGTAGGAATTGGCAAAGGGCAAACTGACCTGCAGCCACTGTGTAAGCTTCATACTGGACCTAGAGCAGGTAGAACTCTGTGCTTCTCCAATCATCTGCTGATGTTGGGACCTTGGTTTTTCTCATGAAATACAAAATTACTTTCATCTAAAGAGATGACTTTGGACGAGTGGTCTGATGCCAGTCATATACCTCACCCTTTAAATCTTCCACTAAACTCTAGAACAGACTTTGCTTCATAATGCTCTCAAAGTTGCACTTACATTTTGTTTGTGCACCTTTTCTACCACACCTTTTCCTTCCACTCAACTTCCGTTAATATGATTGTATATACAGTATTCCATGAATGAGCAGCTACTTTTGTGTTGCTTACCCTCTTCGTGGAGGGTGTCAATGGCTATGTGCTGGACAACTGTCACGTCAGCAGTCTTCCCCATGATTGTTTAGGTCATAACCTTTCTGTTATAAAAATCCTAAATCAATACTTAGTTTCTATCACTTGGTTTGTAATTTATCTATGTGTTGCACGAGCGTTACTTTTTTTATTTGAATTACTGAGATAAAATAATTTTTTTATGGTATTTTAATTTATTGAGATGCAACTGTACTTGCTGTTTTATGCACTTGATGTTGACATGTCTGTTGATATTAGCTGCACTCTACTGGAGTTAGGATTAATCATTTCTAAATGGCTTCTACAAACACATTAAACTTTACATGTGTATTGTGTTTTCTTTCACAGAAGTAGTCCACATACACCAATCAGAAGAGAGAATGGCCCATCTACGGTTGTAAGCCTAGAAATATATGTGACCTGAACTAGTCCAAAGGTACATCAGCAAGGAAAAGAAATGACAAAATGAAAGATGACTGTGCTGCACCCAAGGAACTGCCAGGAAGAGACCACAACAGCTATTTTTCTAACACTCTGGTATCTGTTTTTAATGGTATTTTTATCACTATTTATTGCATCTTGTAAATTTGTTTCAAGTGAATTATTTTGTATTTTGATACAGTTGTAACTTATGATTTGTTTGCTGTATACATGGATAATTAAACTTTTTTTCTTTGATTTGTAAGCACAGCTTTATTAAATCTCGCCTAAAGATGACTTGTGTATTTTTACCGTAGCATGCTCCTGGCCTATACTGATGACACATAATATAAATATAAATATAAATATATATAATAATATATATATATATATATATATATATATATGTGTGTGTATATATAATATATATATATATGTGTGTGTATATATATATATATATTATATGTGTGTGTATATTATATATATATATATATGTGTGTGTTTTAATATATATATATTGTGTGTGATATATATATATATATATATGTGTGTGTATATATTATATATATATTTGTGTGATATATTATATATGTGTGTGTATATATTATAATATTATATATATATATATGTGTGTATATATATATATATATGTGTGTATAATATTGGTGCATATATATTTATGTGTGTAAATATAATATTTTTTTATATATATATATGTGTGTATGTATATATATATGTGTGTATTTATATATATGTGTGTGTATAATATAATATATATATATATACGGGGGTTTTGGACAATGAAACTGAAAACACCTGTCATTTTAGTGTGGAGGTTTCATGGCTAAATTGGACCAGCCTGGTAGCCAGTCTTCATTGATTGCACATTGCACCAGTAAGAGCAGAGTGTGAAGGTTCAATTAGCAGGGTAAAAGGCACAGTTTTTTCAAAAAATTGAAATGCACACTACATTTGGGGACATACCAGGTTTTAAAAGAGGACAAATTGTTGGTGCACATCTTGCTGGCGCATCTGTGACCAAGACAGCAAGTCTTTGTGATGTATCAAGAGCCACGGTATCCAGGGTAATGTCAGCATACCCCAAGAAGGCGAACCACATCCAACAGGATTAAACTGTGGACGTAAGAGGAAGCTGTCTGAAAAGGGATGTTCGGGTGCTAAAACCGGATTGTATCCAAAAAAAAATAAACCACGGCTGCCCAAATCACGGCAGAATTAAATGTGCACCTCAACTCTCCTGTTTCCACCAGAAATGTCCGTCGGGAGCTCCCCAGGTCAATATACATGGCGGGCTGCTATAGCCAAAACTTTGGTCACTCATGCCAAAGCCAAACGTCGGTTTCAATGGTGCAAGGAGCGCAAATTTGGGCTGTGGACAATGTGAAACATGTATTGTTTTTCCTGATGAGTCCACCTTTACTGTTTTCCCCACATCCGGGAGAGTTACGGTGTGGAGAAGCCTCAAAGAAGTGTACCACCCAGACTGTTGCATCCCCCAGAGTGAAGCATGGGGGTGGATCATTTGGGTTTTTGGGCTGCCATATCATGGCATTCCCTTGGCCCAATACTTGTGCTAGGGGGGCGCGTCACTGCCAAGGAACTACCGAACCATTCTTGAGGACCATGTGCATCCAATGTTTCAAACATTGTATCCTGAAGGCGGTGCCGTGTATCAGGATGACAATCCCCCAATACACACAGCAAGAGGGTGAAACTTGGGTTTGATGAAAAAAAGTGAAGTGAACATCTCCCATGGCCTGCACAGTCACCAGATCTAAATATTATTGAGCCCTTTGGGGGTTTTGGAGGAGCGAGTCGGAAAACGTTTTCCTCCACCAGTATCATGTAGTGACCTGGCCACTATTCTGGGGAGAAGAATGGCTTAAAAACCCCTTCTGACCACTGTGCGGGACTTGTAAGTTTTCCCCAAGACGAATTGACTCTGTATTGGCCGCAAAGGGGGCCCTACACCATACTAATAAATTATGGTGGCAAAATCCAGGTGTTTCAGTTTCATTGTCCAACCCCTGTATATATGTGTGTATTAATATATTATATAATATATATAATAAAAATTATATATATATAAAATATATATAATATATATATGTGTGTATTATATAATATATATTATTTATTTGTATATTAATATATATATATATATATATATGTGTGTATTTTTTGGGTATATTTTTTAATATATATATATGTGTTATATATATTAAAATTTATGTGTATATATAAAAATATATATATATAATAATATATATATGTGTATATATATATATATATATAAATATATATATATATGTGTATTAAAATTATATATATATAATATAAAATTATATAATATATATATATACACAATGTTTGAACCCATTATATATTAACACATATTACCTTTATATATATTTATATATTATGTGTGTAATATATATATATATATATATTTATATATATTATATTATATATGTGTATATATATTCATTCACCGGCCACTTTTATTAGGTACACCTGTCCAACTGATAACGTAAGTTATAACTATGCAGACGACACACAGCTATACGTTACGATGTCACCAGGTGACTTTGAAGCGCTGGGTAAATGCTTAGAAGAAATCAGTGCTTGGATGGGCCAAAATTTTCTTCAGCTGAATCAAAACAAAACTGAAGTAATAATCTTTGTACCAAAGGAAGACGTTTAAAAATAAGCACACAGCTTCAGTTAATACAGCGAGAAACCACCAGTCAGGCTCGAAACCTGGGTATAGTGATGGACTCAGACCTGAACCTTCAGAGGCACATAAAGACAGTAACAAGGTGGGCCTTCTATCACCTAAAGAACATCTCCAGGATTAAAGGACTAATGTCTCAGCAGGACCTTGAAAAACTCATTCATGCGTTAATCTTTAGTAGAATTGATTACTGCCACCGGTGTCTTCACAGGTCTGCCTAAAAAGTCGATCAGACAGCTGCAGTTGATCCAGAACGCTGCTGCCCGTGTCCTCACTAGAACTAAGAAAGTGGAGCACATCACCTCGGTTCTAAAGTCCTCACACTGGCTTCCTGTAGCTCAGAGAATAGACTTTAAAATTCTTCTCTTAGTCTATAAATCACTGAATGGCTTAGCACCAAAATACTTTACAGACTTGCTGTCAGTGGATCAACCACCCAGACCTCTCAGGTCTTCTGGCTCAAATCTACTCTGCATACCCAGAACCAGAACCAAACATGGAGAAGCAGCTTTTAGTTCTTATGCTCCACTAATCTGGAATAAACTCCCATAAAACTGTAAAAGCGCTGAAACCCTAAGTTGCTTTAAATCAAGATTAAAAACTTATTTGTTTAGAGTGGCCTTTGACTGGGCCATCTAAACATTATCAGTTACATTTTCAGTCCAATTTTCCTTTCATTTTCGTATCCATCATTCTATTCTCTTTATTTTATTTTTATTTTAATTTTTTTTTTAAATTATCTGTTTGATTTTCTGTATCATTGTCTGTATCTGTGTTTATTTTCTTTGTGATTGTATTGTAATTGTATGTACAGCGCTTTGAGTGTCTCGTTACTGAAAAGCGCTATATAAATAAACTTACCTTACCTTAACTGCTCGTTAACGCAAATTTCTAATCAGCCAATCACATGGCAGCAACTCAATGCATTTAGGCATGTAGACGTGGTCAAGACGATCTGCTGCAGTTCAAACCGAGCATCAGAATGGGGAAGAAAGGTGATTTAAGTGACTTTCAACGTGGCATGGTTGTTGGTGCCAGACAGGCTGGTCTGAGTATTTCAGAAACTGCTGATCTACTGGGATTTTCACGCACTTACATCTCTTAGGTTTACAGAGAATGGTCCATAAAAGAGAAAATATCCAGTGAGCAGCAGTTCTGTGGGCGCAAATGCCTTGTTGATGCAAGAGGTCAGAGGAGAATGGCCAGACTGGTTTGAGCTGGTGGTGTAATGGTGTGGGGGATGTTTTCTTGGCACACTTTTGGCCCCTTAGTACCAATTGAGCATCGTGTCAACGCCACAGCCTACCTGAGTATTGTTGCTGACCATGTCCATCCCTTTATGACCACAGTGTACCCATCTTCTGATGGTTACTTCCAGCAGGAAAACGCACCATGTCATAAAACACGAATCATCTCAGACTGGTTTCTTGAACATGACATTGAGGTCACTGTACTCAAATGGCCTCCACAGTCACCAGATCTCAATCCAATAGAGCACCTTTGGGATGTGGTGGAACGGGAGATTTACATCATGGATGTGCAGCCGACAAATCTGCAGCATCTGTGTGATGCTATCATGTCAATATGGACCAAACTCTCTGAGGAATGTTTCCAGTACCTTGTTGAATCTATGCCACGAAGGATTAAGGCAGTTCTGAAGGCAAAAGGGGGTCCAACCCAGTACTAGCAAGGTGTACCTAATAAAGTGGCTGGTGAGTATATAATATATATATATATATATATATATATATATATATATATATATATTAATTTTTAAAGAAATGAAAGGGACACTTTGGAAACACATTTGAACTCAGTGAGGAAAAAATTAAATTCAATAATTGTTGGATGGACTAATGTGTTAGAAACAAAAAGATGACACATCATGTGATGGTAATTAAACTTATTAACCTTAAGTGGGCTGAATTCAAAGACGCCCCAAAAATCAGTATGAAAAAAATCATGTGGCAGGCTTGTCCATTTTGCAGATATTTAATTGCAGTTACCCAGATCGGAGCTCAGTAGTTGATATGGCCCACCACATAGATGAATACAGACTATATCAGGACATGCTCTTTATTAGACAGCAGGTGGTGTCCTTCCATTTGTCTGAGATACAACTCATAGATTCAGACAGACTGAACATAGAGTCCAAGAGGTGTTTTATTGGATTTAGATCAGATGAGCGTAGAGGCCAGTCAATGGTATTAATTCCTTCACGTCCAGGAACTGCCTGCATACTCTTAGCACATGAGCCTGACCATTGTTCTGCACCAGGAGGAACCCAGGATCCACTCCACCACTGTAGGGTCCGACAATTGGTCCTAAGATTTCATTCTGATACCTAATGGCTGCCAGGGTTCTGTTGCCTATCCTGTAGAGGTCTGTGTGTCCCTTCACACCTCCCCAGACTGAGATGACCAACCGCCAAACCAGTCTTAATGCATGATGGCAGTCAGCATAATATTCTCCAGGTCTTCACCAAACTCTTCCACGTCCATTACATGTGTGCAGGATGAACAGTAGAGGCCTGCTGGAGATCATTTTGTAGTGTTCTGGCAGTGTTCACCCTGTTCCTCCTTGCACAAAAGAACACATACTGGAAACCCTCTACGATTTTCTCCAGTTCTCCTAACTCAGCTGCCGGTCTCCTGGAATCACTGTCCTGCTCTTGAAACTGTGGTTTGAGACACACCACATCTTCCGAATATAGAACAAATTGCTGCAAAATCCTAGAAGAGTTTGACTACCTTTATAACCTCTGGGTTCCAGTTATCGCCTCATGCTAGTAGTAGTGGCACTGACAGATGCAATATGCAACCCTGGTGAAAAAAACATCCAGAGAAGATGAAGAGGGGAACAAATGTCAGTGGTCTTCACCGGTCAAACTATTCCTTGTTTGTGGGGGGTTGATTAACACCAAAGTTGCTATAAATCATTTTCAACCCCTTTAGCTACATACCTGACCAGATTATTATCCCAGGTGTTGAACTGACTTGAGGCTCTGATTAAAATGTGGTTCCTGGGCAGTGTATGTAAATATAATAAATAATTTGGAGCAGAACAGAAGATTAATGTGAAAATCATTACATAAATAACAACATATGAAATAAGTGCTATACTATAAATTGCATAACCATGACAATGGTTCAGCATTCTAATACTTTGAGGCAGAAAGCTGTGTAGAAGTCTGGTGCTTCTTTTTGTTCCAAACCCTCTTTGTACAGCATGTCCACGACGGATCGTGGACAAGAGGGGTACAAATGCTCAAATGAGATTTAATCTCTGTTCACTTTCCTCTGCAGGGCTCTCTGAGTTGCCTCATTGCAGAAGGAGTACTGCGCTGAGATGCAACATTTTTACCTCTGCTCTGTAGAATGCTATGAGGATGCTGGTCTGGAGCAATGGTTGTTTCAGTTTTCTGACAGTGCAGTCTCTTCTAGGATCATTTCACCATCCCACGGGTGTTCATTGACCAAGTGAAGTCAGCAGAGATCATTACTATGAGGATTTTAATGCTATCCACTCTATCTTATTGCACAGTTCCTGATGCTGAATGGTGTGTGCTTAGGTTGTGATCTCTGGAAGTCAGGGATCTTCTCCATTGTTTTGTTCACATTAAGCATCAGGTTGTTGTCCCTGCACAAGTTCTTTAGCTGTTTGACTCCCTCCCTGTATGTTGAGTTATCATTCCCAAGAATGAGACCCAATGCTGTTGTATCATTTACAAATTCATTGGTCAGGTTTGATATTGTTGATCTAAGTTAATAACAAATTGTATTACTCTTAGGTTTTCAGAGCCATTTTAAAAGCAGAAGTGTTTTGTTGTTTTTCTTTTTTCCCCCCATTTTGTAACACAAAAAGGTTAAAATATACTAATAAAATACAATTGATTTGACATTACTAAATGATAAGACACAAGCTGACATGAAAACATAATATCATTATTATCAGAGTATTCTTGCTTTCGAGTTAAAACAAATGATATCGAATCAGTATGCAATTAAGACATAATAGCCTCGCTACGACTAAAAGCTAGTTCTAAATTAATTAAATTGTTAAAGAACTGTGTATTTATTAAGTAAAAAAATCAGCTTTTAATTGTCGTGTCTTTCATTCAAGGTTTTCTAGTAAAAACACGTTTTATCAGTGAGGCTTACTTTGTTAAAGTATTTCAACAAACTACCTTCAACGTGGTCCTTTAAACTACTATCGGCCAATAAAGACAGTCTCGCGGTGTTTAAAAGCCGAGCAGCTTGTACCAACGCTACAACAGGTGTGCTGTGGTGAAATACGTTGGGATTTATGGTGCTTCTCAAATAAAAAAAATGTCGTTTGTAAACAGAAATATTTAAAAATGTCATTAGGGATGTTCTTCACAGAAATATAACGTTATGGGAATTTTCTCTTGAAAACACTGGAAGCCATGTTTTCCAGTCCACCCCTCCGTCTATGACATGAGCTACTCCCGTGTCAAAGTTGGCCGGTTGCTTGTCAAGTCTTTGTTGCTTCTGTAGCCCAGCAGAAACTGCAAATTGAAGTGTGAATCTGATGGGAAAGAAGCTGATATTATCACAAAAGAAAAAAGTTTAAACCTTACCCTGACAAGGTATGTGGACGCCGATAAACAGTCATAAATGTAGAGAGTTTCATTCGGGATTTCTCTCAATGAAGCGAAACCATTGACCCATGCTAGGTTAGCCGACGAGCTAGCTGCTAGCATGGGTTGTGTTTGTGGCACTGTTGGTAAACAGCAATAAACAGTGCGGTACATACCATTACGCTGAATATAAAACATATTTTAATATGAAACTCGTCCAGTTAATTGTTAGGAGTATAATAAAAAGCTAAACTGAATCCATGTTCTGCCCATTTTCATTACTTATTGTGTTAGCAGTGTCTTGGAGTAAAGAATAGCTTGAGCAACTGCATCTCTTCTTTGTTGTCAAGGAAACTACTCCTGATACTTCCGTAGAGTTGCGTCAACAGCATAGCTGGTAATGTAATGGTCCATCGCCATTGTTTGATGTTATGTTTGTCTTTTTAGTTTTTTCTTGTTTGATGATGTAAACGCGAGCACATGCATTCACTTTCATGCCCTGCGCTAGATTTGTATGCTAAACATGTACAGCCAGCAGTTATGTTTCTTCAACATGCATATTGATTTATTTGACAAGTTGAAGTTCAAAGACCCTAAAGATGGAAGAAAAGCTGAATGGATCTCTGCCTGTTGTCTCCCCGGAGTATCTTCATCAGTGGTGAGTCTTCCTCCTCACCAGTATAGCCAGGAAGTAATCAGTGTGTGTGTTCAAAACCTCTTAATGGAAATGAAATGAAAGCATGTGCACTTATTCACACTTTTGCGTTTGTTTTCCACTGTCATGATCATGCAGTAGGATGTTGACCATAATTGATTTTTTACAGTAGCAAGTGTTGTTCTGCAATGTAATGGCGACTAAAACTGGGGAAATACTTTGGGCTATGCTTTGGCTATGTATCATTGCTTATATGGTTATGTACACTGCTTTCAGTAGAATCAGAGCTAAAAAGAGCATTAAAGAAAGTTTTTCTAGCCTGCCATAAGCAGTCATTAATTTTCTATATCGGAAGCTGAGAGAGGAGTCCCTGTAAAACAGGGATTTACTATTTATAAAACAAAGACAATGACTTATAGGTGATGTTTTAAAATGTCTTTAGCATCTAATATGATAAATTAGTACCACTAGTATTATACAGCATAACAGCAGCCTCTGTGTATTGCCTGGAGAATGTAGATCCTTACCTTGAATAAGAGATTTCCAGTTGGTTGGCATTTTTTGCAAATCTAGTATTTTCCATGTTGGACAGAGGTTGGAAGCTGGAAAGGACAGAAGAGAGCAGCTTTGTTTTACTCTGTTTAGCTTTTCTGGTATCTCCTGAAACTCTTGTTGTTGTCTCTTGCGTCCTGAATGAACCGCAGACATATCTTGACCTATTGTTGAAAATACAGTTTTCTTTTAAACAATTTCTTTCATCTTTATTCTTCTTCTGACTTCATTTTTAAAACATCTTACTAGAGCTGTTCAATTGAATCACAATTGTGATTCCCTCTGATGCAAGGTTACATTGGATCAAAATGACTAAGGTGACTCCGTTCCTAAAGGAATCTAAACTTGATGTCGGTTTGGTTTTTTGACTTCGTCCTATTTCAAAGCAGCATTTTGTCAGTAAATTACTAGGAAAGGTTCAATAAAACCACCTCAGATCATCGTGTAGGTTGCAGATTTCGGACCGTTTTCAGTCTGGCTTTCTAAAATAGCTCCCACTGAAAGTGCTTTAGTAAAAGTTTACAATGATCTCTTGATGGGTGCTGATGCAGGAAAATGTTCTGTGTTGGTCCTACTTGATGTCAGCGCTGCCCTCGATATAGTCAACCACCCCAGATTGTTAAATAAGCTGACGGTTCTGGCTGGTATTTCTGGCTCTGCATTGGACGAGTTTTCTTTTTATCTGTCCGATAGAAGTTTCTGCATCAGAGCAGAGAAGTTACACTCTAACCTGGGGTTCCACAAGGGTCAGTTCCAGGCCCATTATTTTCTTTTTAAATTCTTCCATTAGCTGGCATTATCCGCTCTATTTCTGACATCTATCACATCTATGTGGATGAGATCCATTTGTATGCATCTTTCAAACCTAATCATTTGGATAGGCTGTCCAACCTTGTCCAATGTGTATCTCATATCAGTGACTGGCTCTCTTGATAATAGTTCCCAGTCACCTGCATCTAAAATCAATCAGAAAGTTGCCTCTTTTTGCCCAGCAACCAAGTTCAATAAAAAAATCAGTCAGTAACAGTTGTCTCCTTATTAGGCTTTGACTCACACATAATTTATCGTTCCTGTTGCTTTCATTTAAGATAAATTTCTAAAATATGAGACAAGGTCTACTGAGCAGATCTAGAGAACATTAGTTGTGCCTCAGCGTTAAGACTGCTGTAATGCTCTTTTTATCAATCTGGACGGATTATTTCACGCCTGCAAACTATTCAGAATGCAGTAGCCAGACTTCTTGCTACATCTAGTAAATACACTCATATCACCACGGTCCTATACTCTCTTAACTGGCTCCTAGTGGATTTTATAATTCGATTTAAAGTACTTGTTCTCTCCTATAGGGCTCAAAATGGCCATGCTCCCCACTATTTGTCAGCTTTTAACCAATCACACTGCTGCTCTTAGCCTTCAACCCCAATCCCAAGATCTGCTGATTGTTCCTCTAAAGGCTAAGAGGAACAGGGCCTGTCAGTCTGTGGATCATAATCTGTGGAACAGTTTGGCCCTGAAACTTCATTCTGCTGACTCTCTGGACGCTTTTAGAAGCCAGTTGGAATCTGTTTTGTTCTACCGAGCTTTTATAACATGAATTTTGTTTCAGTAATATATTTGGCATGTTGGATGGAGATTAATGCTGGATGTACGTTTTCTTTGTGACTGAGATGCTGAAAGTCACATTGTGATAAAGGACAAAGAAGAAACGAGACAGGAAAATGTGGTTTAATCATAATTAATGATCACAAGATTCATCAAAAGTATCAGAATTACATGTGTTCCTGTAATCGTGCGGCTCTACACCTGACCAATACTGAAAATGGGTAACTTTAAGTCTTCATTCAGCTCTAACGTCTACACCAAAGAGCATTGTTGTCAGTGTGACCTGGTGGTACTTGCGTATGGTACACTCACTGATCTGAAAATTGATGGCACTTACCGCTGCGGGCCGTTCAAGCAGAACCTATTATGTTCACTAGGCAATTTCTTGCAATAGCTTCATCTAGTGTACATATATACATCAAATTTACGAAATGGGTTCAGTTTTATTTTTCTGTTAATTTAGTTCCACAAAGGTGTTATTTTACTTTGTGTTTATGGATAATTCATTTTAGAGGATGTAGAATTGTTTATGTGTTCCTAAAAGACTTATTGCCTTCCTGATATTAGTTTAAGCTGATGAAAATAAAGTTCCTCTAAATCTAAAATGCTTGATATTACCATGAATAACTGAATTAGTTTTTTTTTCTATTATGATCAAATTTTATTTTAAATAAAAGTGCAGTAATTGGTTAAACAAGGATTCTTGTTAGGCACCCTTTCATTCCACAGAGCATGCCTGTGCCATTCTACTTGACGTTCTTGTAATTAACCTCAAGTTTCATTGATATTGTTCAATCACAAGGGTTCGGTCGGCCCAGCAGTTTCAGGCTCTCCAGGCCCAGTACGCCAACTTCAACCCTCAACATCAGTTTCACTACCCAGAGAATCCGACTGCAGAGGCCGCCATGGCACACATGGAGACACCAGAACCCACGATGGAGCAGTTGGAACCTGCTGACATGACCAAACGTACTGTGAAGATTCTTAAATGATAATAACTATAAAACATACTTACTTTGTTTAAAACGTCTTGTTGTACGCGAAGACGTGGAGGTAACTCAGTGTAGCACCTTTAGGTCTGCACCTGAATTCTTGCCAATCCAGTTGACCTGTTGAATCTGTGTGAAAATGTCGGCTAATATTAAAGGAATTAAGTTTATCTAGAGATTTCGTAACGACAGTACTTTATCACAGTCTGAGGAGACAGCAACTATCGGTCATAATGTTCTAAAAGATAGTTTAATTATACAACCTTTTTCTTATAGCTCCAGCTAAAAAGAGAGGCAGAACCAACCAACCCAAGGAACCAGGCGCACCAAAGCCTCCAAAAGTCCCCAAAGCACCAAAACCCCCAAAAGTCCCCAAAGCACCAAAACCACCCAAGGACCCAAATGCACCTAGAGCTAAACCAGGTCCAAAACCCAAGAAGGCTCCTGAAGCTCAGGGTGACGGGAAGCAGGAGAAGATTGACGAGAGCTTCAAGAAGGTAAAAAGGAAAGTGGACCGCTTCAAAGGGATGACAGAGGAGGAAGTCATGAAAAAGACATTGCCTGACCTGCTGGATTACAACCTGGATTATGTCATTGTAAGGTCTAGTTTTTATCTGTTGAAGCGATTGGGAAAGAATGTTTTTTTGGAGAGAGTTCAGTTTTATTAACCTAACTAACATGTTCTTTGTTTGCAGATCGGTATAAACCCAGGACTGATGGCAGCTTTTATTGGCCGGTGGTTTCCAGGTCCTGGAAATCATTTTTGTGAGTTATGATTCCTGGCGTGTTTTCTAATTTGTGTCAAAGTGAAAACAATATGCCAGAATATTTATAATATGGCAGTTTGAACACACATGCTGTCATGCAGTTTAAAGCCATTCTCACAAATCTTTTTATAGTTGTTTCCCATACTTTTCTAGTTATGCGTCACCATCCTAGGCAATACAATGGGTGGTTTTAGTGACAGTTATCTGGGCTGCCTGGAGAGCTAGGAGCTGAATTGGTCTTTAAATGTAACACTGCATTTAGGGAGCAGTTCCTATGATTTACACTGTTGACTCTCAGCAAATTTCACAACTAACTTTTTAGTTTATATTACTTACCAAAGCAGAACAGCAAGGGTTTAATATGACTGCCCTCTTTCACTCATAAACTTCACTCACACCTGGTACTAACAGCTGTCCTGTGTGATCATGGCAGAGCAGCACTAAATACTGTTAGGAGTGCACTCAAGAAGCGTTGAGTACAGCTTGTTTCGACCTCTTTCAGTGGTGCTCTGCAGCACTTTTATCTGCATTAGTTTTGCAGCCACGACGCAGTTTGTTCTAGGACACACTGAAGGACCACCAGCTGACCTAAGGTGACTCCATTTAAGCTGCAGAATTTATTACCTTGATTCTCCTACAGAAAGAAAAACCCGTAACCTTTGTTAAAATCAAACAGTTGTCTGCTAAATTAAAACAATTAAACAGGAAATAGTCAAACAATTGAATTACTGTTAAAAGTTTTAAGTGACTCCCTCCTTTAATTAAAAGGTTCTGTCACAAATCTGGACTTTATCGCTGACTGCATATCGAATTTATCGTTGTGTGGGTTTTCTTTATAACGGCAGTGTTTTGCTAATTTTTGGAGCTGTTTGCATTTGCTGTGATTTGTTCCTTCACCATTTCGTCGTTTAGCAGTTTTGGGTCATTTTGGACCTGGCTTTTTTGGCTTCCAGCGATTTTAATTATCTATAATTTGCTTATATTGCGCTGTAAAGAGATGTGGCTATAAAACTCAAGTTCACTATTTTTGAGAAATCAAAGCTTATCTCTGGTATTTTGTTGCAGCCGAGCATCAGAACCACAATCAGTGGCTGTAATATAAAGTTATCAGAAAATATTGTATAATTAGGATAAATTATATGTAATATTGGCCTATGTTTTGAATATATTATTCATAAAAATATTTATATACAAAGGAAAAATAAAGTGACATCCACTGGTTGACTACATGGGTGCAAAATGGATGTTAAAAGTGAAAAAATACAGTAGCAATGTTTGGGAATGCAATGATAAACGGCGTCTTGACCCTGTGATATAGTTGCAGTGACACTTTTCTTTTTATTCATCTTAACGTATTAAAGAGATTTGCTTATAGCATTGACGGTCCACTGAATGATGTGGCCACATGTATTACATGTGAAGGGGATAACTAGGATCTGATCACTCAGGGTGGATGCTGATGTCTTGTGGGACTCATGTGGTTTTAGTCTGTGTACTTTAACAGTATCTCACATTTTTGTAATTATTTTATTCTATTTTTTCAGTGTACGGCTTGTATAACAGTGTGCATTTGCTGTCCCGTAAAAATAAGTCGAGACACAGCTATTAATGTCTAAACCGCTGGCAACAAAATGAGTACACCCCTTTGTGAAAATGACACATGACACCTCCCTGGTGGTGGTCATTTAGTGTTTCAAGCTCTCAGGTGTGAATGGAGAGCAGATGTGTTAAATTTGGTGTTCTGGCTCTCACTTTCTCTTTCTCACTTCTCTGGAAGTCCAGCATGCCACTTCATAAAACACAGTGTGTACTTGGGATTAAGGAAACAATAGAATCATAGAAGATTGGATGTAGATGCAATCTAATGCCACCTTTGCTTATTTTTAGGAGATCTATTTCATTCTTATGTGCTAATCACAGATTGTTTTGTATTATTTTTTTCACAGGGAAATGCCTATATCTGTCTGGATTTACAGAGGAGCAACTTAACCACATGCATGACACAACACTGCCTGTCAAATACAAAATGGGCTTTACCAATATGGTAGCCAGAGCCACACCAGGGAGCAAAGACCTCTCAAGGTAGGCGTGTAAACTGGTGAACAAAAAATACAACTACGGTTAAGTTCCGATTTTGTTCAAATGAGGCATTTTATTTGTTTTGTTTTCACCAGTAAAGAATTGCGAGAAGGAGGCAAAATTCTTGTGGAGAAGTTGAAACAGTACAAGCCCCTCATTGCTGTGTTCAATGGAAAATGTAAGCTTTTTCCCCAACCATTCAGTAACATTCAGAGTAGAACCGGTTTTCTGCAATGTAAGATTGCATTTCTTTTTTCCAGGTATCTATGAAATGTTCTGCAGGGAACTGTTTGGCAAAAAACCACAAAAGCTTGAATTTGGTCTGCAGCCACACAAGATCCCAGAATGTGACGTGGTGAGAACAGAAATCTGTCTTTGCATTACGCACTCTAATGTATCCGATTGAAAACGAGGTGACAAACATTTGCAGCATTTACGGCTACACCTTTCTTAGGTTATGTCTCTGAAGGCTTTGCACATCTAGAGGCTGAAATTGTTGCCCCAGTCTAAACAGGTTTTTTTTCATGATTACCCAGAAGTTATCTGCATACGTCTTCCCATCAACTGATTACCTTACCTGTCCTGGTTAAAAGAGGCGGCCACCACTGTGTTAAACTGTGGGGCAATGTGTTCAGGGTGATGAGCGTTGTCAGCTTCTCGTCACACATCGCAATTTGCATGTAATATAATACTCATGATTGTTATTGTAGCATGACAAGATGTGGAGAAGTTCAAGGCATATCAAGGATTACTTTCGCAGGGCAGTGTATGGAGTGGCTAACAATGCTATCAGCACTGTGGGAACAAACCGTTAGGTAACGCCACAGTTAATGTGCAAGACCATTGTTCACTTGTTTGGTAAAAAAATCAACGTGATGTGATTTGTATGTGGCGCAAGCAAAACAACAATGAAGGCTCAGTCTCTGGCTGTTGTCAGACTCGGAGTGAAAGAAGAGCCAGAGACGACTACGGGCTGCAAGATGAAGCACTCTGGACAAGTACAGGAGAGGGAGAGGGACACCGTTGGAAACCTCATCCAGCCAAGTACTACAAATAATAACGGTTCCACATAACGGAAAAGCCGGAAAAGCTAGTTGAGCCGTTGCATACCGCACAACTAGGTATTAGTGGAAAAGGGGCACTATTAAAATGCTTAGAGATTAAAACCATCACCACTGCCAGTTTTTTTTGCCAGTCTTTTGTCAGACAGATGGAAAATCACCAAGAAATGCCAAAAATGCACAAAAACTAATAATAATGGTAAGAATACATATATGCAATATTTTTTGGGAAGTTAAAATATTAAAGTTTTTCTATTTAAAATAGCCTAACCTAAAATGTCTGACATGTCTTTTGTTCTCATGTAGTTCCGAGGCCAAATGTTGTCAAATTACCAGCTCTGTCTCAACAGTAAACACTCAGATGTATTTTTTGTTAATATAATCACTTCTTGCTAGTTGAAGTACTTTATGGGCAGGTTAGCATTTAAAACCATTTCTTTTCTTTTGTCTATAAAGAGATGAATGTATTTTGTTGCCCATACAGGCCTTGTACCTAATGCCTTCCTCCAGTGCTCGTTGTGCCCAGTTTCCTCGAGCTCAGGACAAGGTTCACTTCTACATCAAACTGAGGGAGCTCAGAGATCAACTGAAGGGCATCCGGAAAACTACTGAGATTGAGGAGGTCAACTACACATTTAATCTTCAGTTGGCTAAGGGTAAGCATGATTATGACTATGCATACGTAAGTTAGAAGGTGAGTCATTCTTAAAGTCAAGAAGAGAGAAGATTGATAGTTTACAGTAAATGTTTTTATCCTTCGTTCATCTTAATATTACATGATTCAGTTTGGTTGAGTTTGATTTGGCTTCCAGTGTTTTCATGCCTTTTTTCACACCAACAGAGGATGCCAAGAGGTTAGCAATAAAGGAGGAGCAGTATGATCCCGGATATGAAGACGCTTATGGTGGAGCGTATTTGGAGAGAGGAGCTGAAGAAGGCCAGGCTGAAAGCCAGACCAACGGTCACTGTACATTCTCATCTTCTGCAAACGCAGGTAACTCCAGCAGATGGCGAAACCTGAAACAAATCTTTCTTAAATACCGAAACAGGACATATAATGGGCATGAACCATTAACATGATTCACCGTGACATCTTCAGTCTTTTATCCATTTTTAATTTGGCTCTCCCCGTCTGAGCTTTTCTCCAGACATAATTGGTTTTGTGTAATGAATTCAATAATTTGGTGCCTGTGTTTGTTTGTCGTCCTTCCTCAGAAGGAGCACAAGAGGCGGCAACCTCCCAAACAGAGGGTCAGCTCCCAGACGGACACTGGATGACCCAGTCGTTTGCAGATCAGATTCCTAACATCAGCAGTGGACCAAATGATGGCAGCATGTGAGGAGGATAAGAAAAGTCTGTGTTGGCTTGCAGAGACACTAGCTAATCCAGTCTTCAGACCTCAACTAGTTAGGTTTTAGATGTTTTCTTTTTAGCAAGTTGGATTATATACACTTTTAGGAGTTAATTGAAACTGCAGAATGTTTTTTCTGCACATTTTATTTTATTTTTGTTTTTTTTTTTTTTTTTACATTTATGATGGTCTTCACTGCAGCCTTTTTAAATATGTGAAATCAGGGACACGAATGACTGTCTTTGAAGAATTTTGTGTATTTAAGCATTTGTTTTTATCTCTGTACTGTTGTGTACTGCACTGTGCTGCAGTTGGAATTAACATTATAATCTACTGTTTCACAGTAGACAGAACAGGTTATTTGTGAGCTTGACTTCTTTGTGTGAGGCTGTACTACCCTCTGGAGGGAGGATTCAGTCAGCATTACTGCTACATTCATGGTGCTATGAACTGATAAGATGCTAAATGAGGACTTGTTGAAACCACACCTTAACGGCATTGGTCCCACAGCTGGACTTTCAATGTTACACAGTTTGAAATGGTTTTCATTATTCATTAAGGCTTTTTTTCCCTTAGATTCTTTAGAATTATGGTATGTGTTTATTAAATGTCACTGTCATTGAATTTTATGAAACATTTCTTGATTAAAATGTTACTCTTCTGCTATATTACTCACTCTTTCAGATTTTGGCCCGATTTAATATGATTTAAAGGGGACATATGCAAAATCCACTTTTTTAGCCCTTAAATACAGTATGTTGTGTACTTGGAGTCTGTAGGAGTCCAAAAAAGTTTAACTTAGTCTCTCCAGGTGCTGCGTAGATATCTTTATATTCTGTTTGGGTCATATTTTTCTCTATTACATTTTCTGACTATTACATCACAGTATTTGCTGCAGAACTGCTAAACAAGGTCATGGACTTCCGGCCAACCAATTTCACAAGCTGATGGCACATGGCTGAAGGTTCCATTCCCCTGTCACACACCAATCATGCAATACGAGCTGATGGGTGGAATGGATCGGTCTGACCAACTGATTCAGTACTACTCCGTCCGACACAATATGATGCGGTGGTACAAAATGCTCTTCTATCATTTTCTGCACATTTCCAGGACCAACAGTTACATAAGCAACAGCTGGTCTCCCATAGAGGTTTTTATGGAGAATCTTACTGCTGAGCTCCTTGGGAAGCCTCTCGTCACTCCTTCACCTGCCGATACCTCTTCAGTTCACAGCCCTGTAGGCATTAAGGACTTTTTTAAAGCAAATTCCACCCTAAAAGCCACTACTGGTTGCAAAAGATGTGCGCTGTATCAGCCAAGGCCTTCACAAGGACACTCCACGGAAATGGAAGGAAAAGACCCGAAGTACAGATCTACTGACAACAGAGCTCTTTAATAAATAAAACAGAGTATATGGCAGATACGCAGAAGAATCCAGGAATGAACAATGAGAAATCAAGAACTTAAATACTGAGGTAGAGGTGGTAGATGACAAAGGAACCAAACTGGCTAATTAGAGGAAATGTGGAGCAGCTGTGGCTAATTAGAGGAAATGTGGAGCAGCTGTGGCAGAATGAAAGCAGGGAAGCTGAGGGAGGGAGACTAAGCTGAAATAAGACACAAAAAACTAACAAACCAAGGGGACAAATCTAACAGAAATAATTCAAAATGTACAACAAACAAAACAGGAATAAAGAACTTAACACAAAAGAATGAACTAATATAGCAGCACCTAGAGAACATAAACAACAGAGAAATTCTGAAAACAAACACACAAAAGTAACCTGAAAACACAAATATCTTAGGATCAACATTTACAGTTTTATATTTAAATTTTAATTTTATAGACAAAACTGAATTCAAGGAAACCAGCAGATGGCTTAAAAAATATTACCCTTTTTGCTAAATGAGGGAGTATTAGAGATTACAAAATAGAGAAATCATTTATCTTTAATCCTTATACTTTATATGAACCGACCCTTGTTTTTACATATTGATTTTTACATTAATGTAGTCTGGGCTCAGTATCTGTGTCTCCCTCTTTGAGGTCAGCAAGGTCTGAGTCAGGGAACTTGTTTCCACTGTTCATTGGAGAAAGGATAAGAGAAATGGAGAGGGAATTATTCTGTCAGTGCACGTTCTGCAGTGATTTAAAACTTAAATTTATGTAACAAACCTTTTGGAGTTATCTTTCCTGATGCTCCATGTGTGTCTGCACTGCCCTGCTATATGTATTAGTTTTGCAGTTCGCTCCACAGCCTGACATAATGACATCAACATAAACAGAAAATACAGTTCAAGCCAGATATTTACACACACTATAAAAGGTCACTGTCTGACATTAAATCAGACTGAACCTTTACTGTTTAGATCAGGTAGAATTACCTATTTTTTTCAATTAGCTGAATCCCAAAATAATCTGGAACCAATTTTTATTACTTTCTTAAATTTAAAACTTTACATAAATTGCCTTTAAACTGTTTTACTTGGGTCAAATGTTTTGGTTATCTTTCCACAAACTTCTCATACAACAGAAATTCTGGCCCATTCGTCCTGACCGAACCGTTGTAACTGAGTGAGTATTGTTGGCCACCGTTTGAGCTCTCCTTGGGGACTGAAACTTGGGCTCTGTAGTGGTCATTCCAAAATGTCAACTTTCATGTCCTTAAGCTGCTTTGTGGAAGATGCATCAGTGTCCAAGTTACAAGTTCCCAGCTTATGCCTTGAAGGTTTGATTTAAAACTTCTACAAAGTGTTCTGTCCTCTTAATTCTGCAAATTTTAACCTGGCTTTTTAATGTTGCTTTTGGAGTAATGGCGTCTTCCTTGTTCAGTTGCCTTTCAGACCATGTTGGTACAGGAACTTGTTTCCCTGCAGAATGACACTCTCCTAACAGCTTCAGCCAGCATCTTCCCAGGACCCTTTGCTTCTGTCTTGAGGTTGATGCGCATACTAACACGTTCATCTCTGGATCATAGAATTTGTCTCCTTCCTGGACGCTCCCTTGGACAGACTTCCTAGTATATTAGCTGATTTCTTTAGATTTTCTCATGGTATCACAAAATGAAGCCGTGTGTTTGAGGCGTTCAAAAAACATCTAGGTGCGTCTGCATTTAATTCAAGTTGTTGTGAACAGATCAGAAACTTACAACACCATTACATCGTCAACTGGGCTTTCCCAGATTCCTCAGAACATATTAATCTTAGTGTATGTAAACTTAAATCATCTGAAAAAAAGTAGTAAAAATGTCTCTAAAAAAAGCTGATCGTACTGTGATTAAGTAACTTTGCTAATCCTAACAGACTGAAAGCAAGAAACGTTTAGTATGATTTAATGTTAGACAATGGAAAAAAGGTTGTATTTTTACACAGTGCATATACAACATCTGGTTTAACTGTATGTCACATAAAAAGCATTTTAAACAATAAACGTGTCACGGTTTTACTTTCTTCTATTCCTCCTCTTTTTTAAAACTCAAATTAACTTTACCTTACGGCAAACGAAAGGCTCAGCAGGATAGGCAGGAGGGGCAGGGTCAGCATGTAAAAGATGAGTTTTACTGGGAGGAAGTCAGGAAGCTGAGACCACCAGCTGCCAGTGTCGTAGTTATACCCGCACGCCTCACACAGCACTAACACATACAAATACAATCAAAGCACAAACTTTATCATCTGCATCAGAAAACATTTGAAATACTGTATCTTCATATTGCATCAGCATCTGTAACCTCAAGCACTTCAGAGTGCTTTTGATTGATAGTTATAATCAATCTGAAAGAGAGAGGTATCCCAATCGTTGTGGTTTTTAGTATAACAGTGGCCATCAGTGGGCTCTAGATGGACAAACTGTCAACTTTTAAGGCTAGGTTTAAAACTTTCCTTTTTGATAAAGCTTATAGTTAGAGTGGCTTAGGTTATCCTGAGCTATCTCTGTAGTTATGCTGCTTTAGGCTTAGGCTGCTGGAGGACATAATGACCACTTTCACCCTCTTCGCTACATTCTCACACTATTCTCCAATTTTGCATTATTTGCTGTTATTTCAGCTTTTAACTTTGTTCTCTCTCTTTTCTCTTCCTAGAAGCTACACCTGGCCTGAATCTGTGTCTACCTGTGACACCTTTCTGGAGAGGGGAATCCTCCAAGCTTCTGCTGTCAACAACTTAATGCTCACCCTCTACCGATGATCCACATGGCCCTGTCTTTTAGTGTTTAGCCCTTTCTCTCTCCTAGACAAGGCGATTGACTGAGCTTTTACTGTGACTAACTCTATGTGCTCTCTTCAGACTCTAAACTTGAAAACTGGCTCAGAGTTTATCTGTTCTTTCTTTCTAGGTGAAACGACTAAAGGAGCTACATCCATTAACATTTACTTTTCCTTCCCATAGAAAGGACTCCTGGATCAGTGCTTCTTTGTTCTCTTTGTGTCTCTGCTCTGTTCTCTCAAACCCCCAGTCGGTCGTGGCAGATGGCCGCTCACACTGAGCCTGGTTCTGCTGGAGGTTTCTTCCAGTTAAAAGGGAGTTGTTCCTCTCCACTGTCGCTACATGCATGCTCAGTATGAGGGATTGCTGCAAAGTCAACGCCAGTGACTGTCCACTGTCTCTACATGCTCATCCGGGAGGAGTGAATGCTGCAAGTCACTGACTGGATGCAATCTGCTGGGTTTCCATAGATAGAAAAACTTTTTATCCAATTTGAATAAATAACTAACTCTGACTGCACTGTTCAATGATTAGGACTAATTGGAATGTATGTAACTGACTTTTGTGAAGTGCCTTGAGACAACGTGTTGTGAATTGGCGCTATATAAATAAACTGAATTGAATTTAATAATTTGGGTCAAAACAGATTTTAAATCTTACCCCAGCATTTATTTGAACCTTGCAACCTTTAGGCTGCTGTTAGGAGCTGGTGTTTGTGTACATTCTTACCTTTCCTAATACTGGCGGGGAGGCTATCAGTGACTTTGTGGTTCAGCCATATGTGATGTTTTTGCAGAGGGTTTCTTCCATTACATTGCAGCATCTTCCTCAGTCTAGCCTCTTCTGCATTAGCCAGTTCTTTCCCATGCTCACAACAAGGAGGTTCGGTCCAGCCTTTCCCAAGCGCTACACTCCGAGGGCTGTTCTTCACACTGAGCAGATCTAAATTCACAGATCCTTGACTGATGACATGCTTATACCTGATATTGCAGAGGACAATAAAAACTATTTATAAACCTGGTATCTACTGAGATGGAAGAGGGAATGCTCACCGCTTTCTTTCAAGAAACGAAGGGCATCCATGTAGCCGTTCTGGCAGATCCCAGCCAGCTTCTGATCACCACAAAAACAGAAAGAACAGAATGTTTTCTTTGTTGCACTAGGTCTCAGTTACAAATCATTGTTAAACCTCAAGCATAAGATTAATTAAGAGTAAGATACTTTACAGTCAGATTTGCTCTGACGCTGATGTCAAAACAAGAGGACCTATTCCATAGACTGAGACCTGAATTGCTACCCTTCCTACAACCTATTATAGACATCCAAATCACATTTTTGCATTTCCACTCACCTCCAGAGTAGGAGGAAGGAACGATGTACATACACGATAGACGTTGCCGGTGTTAACCTGAATGCTAACGTTGCCGTAGCTGGCCTCGAAAAAGTTGAATGTACCCTCCCTGGGACAGATGTCACTCTCGCCTGAGAAGGGGGCCATGGTGATGGTGTTTCTGTGCTCAAACAGAGGCATGTTGTTGCTCAGAGCTCCATCCACATAGTGCTGAGAAAGAGGAAATATGTATGAATGTGGATGACCAAAAGCTCCTTTCAGATTCTACGGCTGTTCCCTGATCAAAATGTGTTCTTTAGTCTTCAAAATACACTGGAAAGTCCCACCATAGAATAGGGGGGTTGAAGTTAACCAAACAATATTACTGATCCACCTCGACAGGTGGTCAAAATCCCGTAACCACTATAAAACGTACAGGGTAAAAGGCAATTGTAGAACGAGTGTGACATAGTAATCTGACACAAAGCTAAGAGCACAGTCCACATGTGTCCAGAATATAGCCTTAGGACCCTCGACTGTCCATCTGATCTGAGAATTACATTGGCCAGAGGATCTGATGCAGATAATATGTTGAGAACACATTTTATTGTATTGTTAGCAAAACAAGCATTCACAGTTTGATTTCTGCAGTTTAACTTGTGTCACATTCTCAACACGAGGACTGCCAGCATGAGGACCATGACACAGAGATGGGCCAGATACAGGTGGAATCTCCTGCACATATCTTCTGCATTCTGCTTAGGTAAATGCTGCAAGTTTTTACAAATACACACACTTGAACAGTTGCATTCAGTAATGATACTGTGCTGGAATACATTGAACTCCTGAGAGGAATTTATTCTCTGCCTAGGTGCTTGATTTTACACACCAGTGGGCATGGATCTGATTGGAAAAGCTCTGAATTTGGTGATTTGGAGGGTTGAATCATTTTGGTAATATAGTGTATTAAGCCAATAATGTCCCTACTCGTGCCTATCTTATAGATTGTAATATCCTCCACACTCCTACAAGAAACATTCATTCTCAAGACACAGTCCTCGTAATCATTCCCAGAATTTTCTGATCCAGATCTGGAGGTTCCTGCCTGTAAAACCAGCTACCAGTAAGCTTCCACTAAGTGTCTAAAATGTAGATCTCTTTCCCGTTTTTTAAACTAACTTAACCCTAACCCCTTTTGAAAATTTGATTTTAAAAATGCCTTTGTTTTAACTTTTGTCAGTTTGCTACTTAATTTTCCGAGTTGCGTTATTGTTGAATTTGTTTATTTGTAGTATTGCTTTTGTCTAGTAAAGCAGCTTCAAATGTTTATTTGCTTGAATGGTGTCATTAATAAAGCTGAGTCAAGTTTACCGTATACATGAAAACAGTGCACAGGGAACACACTCACCACTCCGTGGTATGATGGTGGTATAAAGCCACAGTAGACAGGAAAGAAGCAGCTGCACATGAGAACCTGTAAAGTGGCCACAAAGCACACTCACTTAGCAACAGCTGAACTATCTGCAGCCTCCCCAAAACATTCAGAGGAGCTGAGGTAGAGAGTATGTTTATGTACATCATCCCAGCATTGTACTCCAGCTTCAAGATGGCAGACAGGACACCCCTGCAGAGGATAGTGAGGGGAGCTGAGACCCTACCTCTGTCAGGAACTTTTTCAGAGTGCCAGAACAGGGGGATAACTTCTCCCTCCACGTTTTGTACAGTTGCCATCAGGATACGGCAACATCAAATGCACCACCCCATTGCTACAGACCTCTACTTCAAGCCATTCGAATTCTGAGTCGCTGGTTATTATTATTATTATTATTATATTGTTGCACTACATCATGTGTTTTTATCAGTTTGATTTATTTTGTTTTGCTGTCTGCCATTCAGTTATACAATGGTGCAAATGTTTAATGTGTTGCAGCCACAGCTCCTGACACACTAAGCCTCAGCCTGACGGTGTGTGATTGGCTGCCCAGTCCGTTCTACCTGAATGAGCTCCTCTCTGGAGTCAAACTTCGACACTAACACATTTTCTCCATCTGGCAGTCTGGTGAGGGACACATAGAGCCTCCCCGTGGCCAGGATGTGGGCGTCCTCCGGAAGCTTTTCCAGCAGAGAGTGTCGTACCGTATGCAGCATCCTGAAGGTTGGGTGAAAAACTCCCAAAGTGTGCTTTCTGGCTCCCTTCGCCAGGTTCAAAATACTGAAACAGAGCTGTTCTGAGGAGGCAAAGACATTGACACAGTTTTCAGGGACGTAGCAAATTACAGCTGCTTTTACTTGGTAATATTGGTTCTTAGAGGGTATGAGATGTGTTTTGTTTCCGCTAGTGTGCAAAATGTATCTTTTTCTTTACGTGTTAAACAATTTCCAAATAAAAAAGCAATGACTTTGCCAACTGTTGTGAATACAGTGTTTTGCTCTCATTCACCTCTGTTATCTCTGAAAATAACGTGAACTCTGGACTTTGCCCTCACCTTTGCATGAGTTCAGAGGTTGTCAGTGAACTTGCAGAGTCAAGTATTAATAACAACACCTGGTTTAAGAAAACATATTCTTTTGTAGAATTTTGTAGAATTGTATATTCATACAAGATTTTTTTTTATACAGTAGAATTGTGTATCTGGAAAGAGTTAAATAACAATGAAAATGTGATTATAACATTCAGATATTTAGATGTTAGAGAGATACTGTGCAGCCTAACTCTAGGGTGTACAGTAATTTACTTACCAATAGGAATCCCCACAGCCAGAGCTGCTGCCACTAGACAACCAGAGGAAGCTCCCCCAAATTTAGAGGCACCATGCACCAGCTGAGGGACCCGCTCAAGGATGCAGCTCAAAGCACCGACATAGTAGATACTCCTAAATCCACAGCCAGCAAAAGAGATGTTCCACTGCTCGGACAAATCAAACATTCTCCCTGAATTTTCCATTCAGAAAAACTCAGAATATTCTTATCCTTTCAGTGATCCCCACGGTCCACCTGTTTGCATCTGGATTCCTCTCTGGACTGAATGAACATGTGTTATCTTGATACATTTGGACGTTGAATGGGCAGGGCTTGGGATCAATTGTTACAAAACAGAAAAAGTACAACCCTCTTACCCAGCTCACCCACCACCCCAACTACCCACACCCACACAAGTGCAAACATTTTTAGTAATCAAAACAGCTTAATGCCATGTGACCTTGTACTGATTCACACTGTGTGAGGGGGAGATATATTGCATAAGCAGACCATGAACATTTCACCTCACTCATGGTTGGTTATGTGGGGCTAGCCTGTGTGTTTTCTCACATATCTGAAAAAGAACAAAAAAACTCAGGTGATACAAATAATACGATGGAAACTGGTGAACATACTTTTTGTAATCATCTGTATTATGTAATAAAAAAAAGACTTTTGGTGGGGAATAAGTTAGGACACCCCCACATTTATTCACAGTTGGATTAACTAAAAACACACACAGGCGTATCACATCAGGTGCACAAGAAGAAGAGTTCTGTCCTCAGACATTTAATAGTACCTGTTCTCCTGGCTGCTGAGGTGAGAGTCAACACCAAGGTGAGATCCAAAGAGCTTTCAGATGCCATCAGAAAAAGGATTGTAGCAGATTAATATCCAGGCTGCTTGCTGGCCATGTGTTTAATAGTCACCTGAAACCAGATTTTTACATTAACTGTTTACAAATTCAGAGATCTGCATACGTTAAGATTACTTGTTACTTGCAATGATGAGGTGATGGTATTGTGAGCATGAGTTATATGGAGGCCCACCTGTTAATTATTTTAAAGCTCAACCTCAAGCACATTTCCTCCTTGTAACATCACGAAATAACCAAAAGAAATCAGGCAAAACATCAGGAAAAGAGATTTTTTTAGGCGCCACACATAACAGTTCAAAACAGTTCAAACAATTGTATGCAAGTAAAAAAACTCATGGACTGGAAGCAGACTGTGACTCAGAGATCAGTGTCTTGGTGTGAAATATCTGTGTTAACCCCAGTAAAAAGAGAAAGTCCTTGTGAAGATGCTGGCTGAAGCTGGTAAGAGAGCAGCCTGATCCACAATGAAATGGGTCGTGTACTGAGATTGAATGAAAGGTGTTTTAGAGAAGAAGTAGTTCTTCCAAAAGAAACATAAAAAAGCCAGATCACAGTTTGCAAATGCACTCAGGGACAAAGACCTTCATTTTAACGATCGTAATGATTAGTATTATTGGAAGATGAAGTTAAAGGTGAAAGCTTGCAACCCTGCGATTGCCATCCCAGCTGTGAAGTATGAGAGTGACAGTATCATGTTATGGGGGTGTTTTCCCACAGAAGTGACAAAAATAGCAAACTAGATGTTATCATCAGGAAAGAACAAAATGTGGAAGGAACATCTCAAGACATCAGCCAGGAAGTTTCTTCTTAAGGCGTAATGCTTTGAGTTTTCTCTCCTAATGCTTACTTTTCCTTCTGTCTTCTGGGATGTTTCCCCTTTGTCCCCTTCCCCTTTTTTTGTTTGCCTGTGCACCATTTGAGTCAGCACAGCATAAAGAACAACCAGCATCTTTTGTTGCACTCTTTGTGTGGACACCTTTTTTGCAGATTTGGACTTGTGCTGGTATTTATTTTGAAAATGCACATACAAAGTGATCCCATCATTTTTCCTACTGGCTTTAAAATATAAATGTGCAATTAATGACAACAAGGTCATTTGTAAATTTGAAGGTATTTTTTTACAAAGCAGGCATGTTCAGCTGTTAAACTAATTTGCCATGTTTAGTTTAATCTTTTTCCCCCCAAAAAAAAAAGTTTTTTTTGTTAGTTTTGTGCCCTTTTTCCATTTTGTTATGCAAAAATAATATTTAAACACCTAGTTGTCGCTCACATTCTCCAATCTGGTCACTGTTCACTTTATTGTTCATTCGTTTCTAGAAAACTGCATTAAACTCACTTAAGGTCATAGTTCCTACAAAGCATGAGCATTAAGGCTGCAAACATTTACTTTGGCCACTTGGGGGGCAGCAGGTAAAAGCAATAAGTTGTTTTGTATGAGTGCAAAGTAAATGAGAGACTTGTTAGGAAGGTTAGAACAAATTTTATCGTCAAACTCAAATGATGAGTGAGAGATTTTATGTGGAAAACCATAATTTTTCATCTGCCGCAACTGCTTTAATCAAAAAACTTAAGTACAATAATTATATAACTTATGATTACATACATTATGACTCTGCATCCATATTACCTATTTGCACAAAAAATAGGAGACTGTCACTTTCGGTAAATTAAGAAAGATTTAATCAGTATAGTATAAAAATAGATAAATACCACCCAAGTGTTTTAGCTTAAAAGAAAACCTGAAACCTGAGAAGGACACATGACAAGAGATCAGACATTTTCTTTAATAGAACCATCATAAAAGATACAACATATATTATATTCATAACATTGGGTTTTCCATTTCAGTGCAATATTAAAAAAATGAGTTAACTTCCAAAAAACAACTGTGCATCTTCAGATTATTTGGGGTCTGACGTTTGCTCCGATCTCAAATTTCGGAGCAGACCCAGAGCTCTGCCTAAACCCCAGCCTCTGACTTCAGCTGGAAGTGACTTCACTGTGGCTTCATCAGTCCCAGAGCTGGCATTGGTAAAGGTACTGCTGCATTCATTTCCTCTTTTCTTTCACACAGGTGCAAATCAGATAGAAGGCTTGAGCATCTGCGCAGTCGTGTTTGACTGGGGAGAAAAGAGAAAACGTACATAAAGAAATGTTTTATAATTTCCCAAGTTTTAGTTTGGCTTTACAAAAGTTAGGTCTGTTGACTGGATGCAATGTTGCATTCATGACATATTGTAAAGATAACTGCAAAGAATGTTGATATCATACTCCTACTGTACACCATGGTCCCACTTTGGTCAAAAGTTTTATTCATCAGTGTTGAAGGGTAGCAAAACTTATCTGTAGTCAAAACACCACAACCTGTCAAAATTAAAGTCTTTACCAACCTGATTATTAATGAACAATCGAAGGTAGAAGAGATTTCATCCATTGCTTTGCCTATCTGGATTTATATTTCAACGTTTCCTTCAAAGTTTGTTTGTTTGCATCCATCCTGCTCATGTTCCTTGGTACACCAGGAATCCAGCCCCTCACTCTGAAAAAAGAAACCAGCGTAAGATGGTAACAAGATGGAGTATAATAATGTTAATGTGAGTGGATTGTGCTAATCTCACACAAGAGAACAAGTTTGTCCACTTTAAAGAACATCAGCCTCTTACCCAGTGTGTATTTAAGGGAAGCTAAGTGCAAGCTTTGTTCACACATTCACACTTTGACCAAACCGTACATCATCAAGTCAATATAAGCTTCCTACTTTAAGTTCCTAAAATGTTGTTTTAACATTACTATTTTTAACAAAATAAAAGCAGGTTTTTAGCATTATTGGCATCACTGGCTAAAATCTGTAAAAAGCCTTAATAGAAATATATGAAAGTCTCCGGAGAAAAAGGCTTCGGTTTTTCAACAGTGATCTTAGGAGATTTTTCAACCTCCTGTATAATCCTCCGCACTCCGTGTGTCAGCCAGATCAAATGAGTTCTCGTCTAGCCATATTTGTCACATTTCTTGAAGTTTTAAAATGTTTAATAATTGATATTTTTGCTAATTTCTTAAAGCCTTTTGCTGAATTGTGATGTGTAACACACATACCCCCCTACATGTCAGGCATGTTTTCTTGTTTTTCTCTTTTTCAGGAGTAGCTAAGATAAATGAGCCTCTGTCAAGATAAATATTGTTTAATTTTAAGTGGAACAGGAGACCATTAAGTCATGGAATTTTTAAAGTATTCATTAAATAATGCTTCAGTTACACCTAATTTATATGTATTATTACCAGCCCCAATATTTGCGGCACCATTGCTTTGTAAAAAGATGTTTTTAACATGCTTTTCTTTCAGTGTGGAGTTGCGATGCTGCACATCTTTACCAGAGGTGCCGATAAATGTTCAGTTTTGAAAATACATATCTTAGCAAAGATATCTTTATGGCAAAAAGGAAAAAATGTATCGAGATGATTAGGTGTGTTAAATGTAACTGCAAAGAAATTAATATAGGGTGGTACCTCTGAGTGACAGAGCGGGCGGAATCAAAGGGCAGATAAGATGTCACTTTCTTTGTCAGGAGCTCAGTCATGTGAGTCAACAAGCCCCCAGCAGTATGTGTCTCTCCACAGGCTTCACACAGCACTGATTTGTTGCATTAGTTGCATAACACTGATAGAACTGGGTCACAAGTAGATTATTGATCCCATGCCATAAACTGGGAACTGTGGAGACACCAGTGAGCCTGTCCACAGGGAAGCAAGTTTAATATTAGTGAAGACTTAGAGGATGCCTACCAAGAAAGAAGCTCCTGCTTCACAATCAGCATCTTCAAGCTTCTCCTGAAATTTGCATCAACCTAGACGGACTAGCCGAATGACTTCTGAAGAAATGGTTTATGGTCAGATGAGACAAAGGCAAAGCTATTTAGCAACAATGATGAAATATGTTTGTGGGAGTAAAAGTGATGCTTTCCAACCTAAGAGCTCTGTCACAACTGTCAAACATAGTTGAGGTAGCATCATGCTGAGGGTCTCTTTAAACAAGTACCAGCACCACTGACCTACAAAGGCCTACAAAACATGTGGCGTACAAAAACATGTCCTTCCTCAGCAATTTGTTAAGGGACATTTATTCATATATTGGCTGGAGTGAAGGGCTGCACGGTAGAACAGTGGGTAGCACTGTTGCCTTGCAGCAAGAAGGTTCTGGGTTCGACTCCCAGCTGGGTTTGCATGTTCTCCCCATGCATGCATGGGTTCTCTCCGGGTACTCTGGCTTCCTCCCAAATACATGCCTAAGGAGGTGTGTGAATGTGTGTGTTTGTTTGTGTGTTGCCCTGCAATGGACTGGTGGCCTGTCCAGGGTGTACCCTGCCCATAGACTGCTGGAGATAGGCACCAGCTCCCCACAACCCACTATGGATGAAGCAGTATAGAAAATGACTGACTGGTTGGAGTGTATGCATAAACCTGAATTATTATACACAATTTGACCTTTTGTGGATTAGAGAAAATTCCCAATAACTTTTGAAAAACTTTAATGTGAGTTAATGTGAATTTTGTTTTCCAGAATCGCTCAATCTGTTATCCAACACATAATTTGAACCAAATTGCTTTAATTGTGTTTAGTTGTGTGTGTTGCAGGTTGAGGTTTGATAGTTCACTCACCACTCCACGGTAGGTGGGTGGAACAACACCGCAGTAGAGTGGGACAAAGCAGCTGCATATTAGGGCTTGGAAAAATAAGATTTCCGTAGCTCAAATACAACTTTACCAACAAAAGGCTGGTTTTGTCTTCCACCTATTTACCTATCCTTTTAATATCACCTTTCAAAATGTCTATAGTCAATTTCAACATACAGTACTGTTCAAAGGTTTTAGGCAGGTGTGAAAAAAGTCAGTCAAACCCAAACATACAGCCAAAGTGATTAAGAACTATCTCCTGCATAAAGAAGAACAAGAATTACTGGAAGTGATGGTATGACCCCCACAGAGCTCTGATCTCAACATCATAGAGTGTGTCTGGGATTACATGAATAGACAGAAGGATGTGAGAAAGCCTCCATCCACAGAGTATCTGTGGTTAGTTCTCCAAAATGTTTGGAACAACCTACCTGCTGAGTTCCTTCAAAAACTGTGTGGAAGTACCTAGAAGAATTGATGCAGTTTTTAAGGCAAAGGGTGGTCACACCAAATATTGATTTGATTTAGATTTCTCTTTTGTTCATTCACTGCATTTTGTTGATTGATGAAATTAAATGATTAACACTTCCATTTTTGAAAGCATTCTTTGTTTACAGCATTTTTTCACACCTGCCTAAAACTTTTGCACAGTACTGCACTGAATCATGAAAAACAACAATTTCTACATTACCAGCTTCCAGTTTGCAGCTAAATATACCTGCCACCTGCAACAAATATACCTACACAAACTTTACTCCCGACCTCAAAGGCAAAATTCAGCACAGCATTATCCAGATACCTGAATGAGTTCATCTCTGCTGTCAAACTGTGACACTAGTAGGTTCTTCCCGTCAGTGACTCTGGTAAGGGACAAGCAGAGCTTCCCAGAGACCCGAACATGAGTGTCCTCTGGAAGTTTTTCCAGCAGGGACCCCTGCACCAGTTGTGTAGGTTGTAAGCTGGGTGCAGGGGCCCCAGCTTGTGCTTCCTGGCCTTGGCCATGTACATCAAATCAGTGCAGCATTTATTTGCACACACATCAAAGTATGACAATTAGATGCTGCATTTAGGCCTTTAAAAGTACTCATGTTCCTCAAACCTCTCCGCATTTGTCACGTTACAGCAGGATAACGACCCAAAATTTACAGAGCTACAAAATGGTCCAGTCAATGTCCCCCAGACCTAAGTCCAACAGAATCTTTGGTATGACTTGAAAATTGATATTTATGGATGTTCTCAAGGCAGTCCTGCTGAGATTGAGCTATTTTGTGAAAAAAATATAACCCTTCAAAAGTGCATTGCTGATGAGACCCCAAATAATTTGCAGCTCTAGTTACAGCAAAATGTAATTCTGCAAGGTGTTGACTGGGGACTGAATGTTGCACTTTTCACATTTTTACTTATAAAACATTTTGAAAACCAGAAAACTGGACCTGTCTGTATTGCAAAGCGCTGCAAAATGTTGTAAATTGGCTCAAACAGAAATAAAAGCATTTAAAGGCCCGAAAGAAGTTAAGCTACAACTCTAAAAGCAAAATGTGAGCAGCATTTTTCTCAGATTGGAAGCCTCTGGAATAAAAAGTTCCTATTGGCTGGATAACGTCACATGATTTTTTTTTTCACCCTATGCGCGATAGTCGAGAGTTGCGCCCTGAGTCTGTCAGAAGCTCCTGTCTTTATTTCTGGCCTCGGATAGTTTTAAAATTATTTTTTAGAGATGAGCATCCCTGTGGGGGGACTTTTTGGTCTACAACCTAAAAGTAAAGAGAAAGCCGACGAGCAGCTGCAAAACCCGAGTAAGGAGATGAAAAACGCGTTCTCACAGTTTGGGTTTGTTTTCCTGAAAAAACTCTGGAATCTGAAGAGGAGGTGAATACAGTCAGAAAACTTTCACAATAGCGTCTAAAGCGAAATCTGCATTTCACGGCTGACGGGTTTCAATAGGTGGAGCGTGTAATGGACATCTCTGAGAAGTTTTTCCTGCAACCAGAAGAGCTGAAGAAGCCCTTCAGCAGGAAGAGCTTCCCAAACAATCCTAACCACGGTTGGGTGTCGCTGGAAACTGAGAGGTAGGTCATCCAGATACACGATAAGGCCTTTACTCTAACAGACACTAAACTGCCTTGTAAAAGTATTCACACCCCTTCAAAAACTGTACTTACAGTCCCAACCTTCAATGCATCTTATTGTGATTTGATGTCATGGACTAACAAAAAGCAGCATACAATTGTAAAGTGGAAGGAAAATAGTATCAAAAAAATCTTTTTCAAGTCAAATCTGAAAAGTGTGGCTGATACCTTTACATAAAATTCACCAAACCCAGATTCCACCACTGTGCAATTTAATGTTTGCATAAATAAAGTTGTTATGTGAGGGCCTCAGAGGTTTGTCAGAGAACATCAGAGAAAAAATAAACAACATAATGAAGACCAAGAAACACAGCAGACAGGTCAGGATAAAGTTATGGCGAATTTCAAAGCAGTATTGGGTGTTATAACACAATATCATAGACTTTGAACATCCAACAGAACATTTTTAGACCCATCATCTGAAATTGGAAAGAGTATGGCACAACTGAAACCCCACCAAGACATATTGGTGCACCCAAAGTGTGGTTGTTGGGGAAAAAAGTCATAAGAAGTCTGCATTTTTGCAAACAAGCCATGAAGGCGACAAGAAAAAAAGGGCTCAGCTCAAATGGACCAAAAAAATTTTTTGCTCTACTGGTGTGGCAGGTGTGGTGGAAAACGTATACTGCATATTACTCTGAACACACCATGCTCTGGGTGAAACATGGTGGTGGCAGCATCATCCTATGAGCATGATTTTCTTTAGAAAGACGTGAGGCTGGGAAGGAGGTTCACCTTCCAGCAGGACAACAACCTAAAGATAGGGCTAGAGTAACAATAGAATGGTTAAGTTCAAAGCACTGTCATGTGGTGGAATGGCTCAGTCCAAGTCCATTCCTGAATTGAACTGAGAATCTGTGACGCTCCCCATCCAGTCCGACTGAGCTTGTGCTATTTTGCACAGAAGAATGGGCTAAACCTGGGCTTAAGATGAGTCAAGTTTTACAAATTATTTACACAGGGGGACGATTTTCATAGCTGTTTTTCATTTTATAGCTTGATTTGTGGATGGTTGAAAAATGTTCCTTCAACTTTCCTAGTATCCAATACTTTTTTGTTAGTCTATCCCATAAATCAAAATTAAACATAAAGTTAGTGGAAACGTGAAGACAGGGGAAAAGGTTCAAGGGGTATAAATACTTTTGGAAGGCACTGTAAAATAACATTTAAACTCTTTTTGACTGTTTTATAATCTAGATAAATGTTTTTCAGGTTGAATCCGAGCCAGCCCGGAGACCTAAAGGAGGCATTCAACACCGCATCATTTCACCCTGACATTGTAATTAATCACTATGACTATTTTAATCAGCATCTGTTTGTGTTCAGTCATGTAACAGAAAGAGCCCACCACAGGGGTTATCAGTTTCAGGCTAAAAGTACAATGTAGTAACTTACCTGTTGCTACTGGCTACCACTGTAGAATGATCGCATATCTGTGTGTAATGACCCATTTAGCTGTGTATTAGCATGGTGGCGCAGACAGAGTTTCTATAGCAATTCTGCCAAATGAGGAAAACACAATCATCTGTCCTTTAGATTGTAGCTATTAATTTAAACCAATTAAAAAAATACATACAATTGTTTGTTGTGAAAAGTGTTGATGCTAGAGTGTCTTGCAAAAATATTCAGGCCCCCTTGAATCTTTTCACATTAATCTTTGACTAGGCCATTCTGATGATCTCTAACCAGCTTCCCTGTCCATGCTGTAATAGTGGGTTCCACTTGTACTCGGAAGTCGAAATTTACGACCTCAAAATAGAAAATTTAAACTCGAATGTACCTAGAAGTCGGAATTACGAGCTATAAAGTTGGGGCAACACAACCATACCCGACTTCCGCATTTAAGATGGCTGCTTCTCCCATCAATAGTAGTAAAACGTTCTTTATTATTTATGTAACATTTAGTTAGCCCTACACATACTACTTTTCATTGTTTATGAGACGAGATGTTTCAACACTGTTTAATATTAGGGCTGCAACTAATAATTATTTTGATAATTGAATATTCGGTCGACTATTTTTTTCACTAATCGATTAATAATTAGTTAGCAAAAGGTACTTAATGGGAGATTTCTTACAGAATTTTAACCAGGTGAAGCTAATGCTATGCCACTTGATGAGTTCTGGATAGAGCATATTTAGTGAAGGTTTTTCATCTTAAATGCAAAATGTATATATTATTGTAAAATTTTGGGCTAATTACTGTTCTGAGTGGGCTGTTCTTTCAGCAAATGGCATGTCTGTATACTCCAGTTAAAGATTATTCAATTACTAAATTAGTTAACCATAATTTCAATAATCGGATTAATTATGATTAATCCAATTATTCATTCATTCATCTTCTATACCGCTTATTCCATAGTGGGTCCAGCAGTCTATGGGCGAGAGGCAGGGTACACCCTGGACAGGTCGCCAATCCATCGCAGGGCAACACGGAGACATACAGGACAAACAACCATGCACACACTCATTCACACACCTAAGGGCAATTTAGAAAGACCAATTTACCTAACATTCATGTTTTTGGACTGTGGGAGGAAGCCGTAGTACCCGGGATAAAACCCACGAATGCACGGGAAGAACATGCAAACTCCATGCAGAAAGACACCGGTTGGGAGTCGAACCAAGGACCTCCTTGCTGCAAGGCAACAGAGCTACCAACTTCACCACTGTGCTGCCAATTAATCCGATTAATTGTTCCAGCCCTAGTTTATATGCATGAAATACCGCGTGGAACAATGTTATTGCCATTGATATTGTTGTAACAGTGGCCATATATGAGCATTGAAGAATAAGAGCGTTCCGGAAACTGGAATGCTTTCACCTTGGAAAATACGTCCCTCCAACAGCCCAGTTCCGAGTTCCGAGGTAAATGGAAGGGATTACAAAGCATTCCAAGAGTATGATGCTGCCACAGCTATGTGTCACTGTGGGAATTGTGTGCTTAATGTGAAAAATTTGAAAGGGGCATGAATGCTTTTGGAAGGCACATATCCAGCTTTTCAGCTTTTTTCTATCTACAGTCATGGCCAAAGTTTTTTTTTTTTTTTTGTAGTGACCAATATGCTATGTTTTGTGACAACATTCTTTATAATTAATTTTTTTATAGTTTTTTTTTTACATTGAATACTGAAGAGAAATCAAAAGATTTATGCAGTCAAGAGGCAAATATTTCACTTTTATGACATCTGCTATTTGCTCCGGCAAACCCTGGCCTTAATTACTATTTCCTTCCCTATAGGAACTAAACTGGATACTTTCCTGGTTACGAGCCCAAAGTCTCAGTTTCACAATGTTTGCCATGTGAACAGATTCTCTATTATGTTGAAACAACAGATCAATACCAAACAGTATATGAAACGATGGAAAAAAATTTCCTTGGGGTTCCTTTTGATCCCACTATTTTACATAACAGTAGCATTATGAAAACCACATCCTTTAATTAGAAGCAACCTCATATATGGAGTATAACAGAATGTTAAATCAGCTGAAACAACACACTACTCATGATTGCATTTATCTCTTCTTCCTTAGACAAGTTTTTTCCCAGGTGCCCTGAGCAATCAGGAAGAGGATTGAACTCGTTCATAGTCCATCCTTGTGTGCTCTACAGAATATTAGCCTGGTGTTTTTCTTGGACTTCACCACTGCCATTCTTGTCATAGAAGTCTTTGCCTCCCTGTGGGTGCAGCTACACTTACACTCATCTACTGCCAGTGAAGAACAAGCTCTGCACTGGTGGCAACATGATTCCGCAGCGCATTTCTTAGTAGGAGTCAGTTATGGTGCTTGCTCTAAGCATGAAGTTCTTGATCATTTGGATAATTGGACTTTAATTTGCAATATTTGTAGCAGCAATTTCCTTACATGTGAAGCAGTCATTGATTGAAACAAAAATGTTGGAAATGATGCGAAGCAATGATGGTTGCAGATGTTAATCATTGCTAATAACAGACAGCAATAATATCAGGCTGTGCACTTTTACAACTTCACTTGGTTTATGCTGAATGAAATTAGCTGATCTTTTGTAATCAGGAAAAATACTCAGATTTTTTTCAAATGAAGGTTTTGGTAACAGATGCGTAGAAATTAGCATAATAAAAACAGTGTAAACTGTCACTATAAAAATTGCAGCTGCAAACTTTGCAAAACACAACATTTGTATTTTTATTAAATGTTTTGGTGATTACTGTCCTTGGATCAGGCTAGTCAGGTGTTCTCTGTTCTGCAGAAATGGCCATCATCAGAGGCTGTTAGGGGTTTCGAAGAGATCCACACAACATTTTTCCAGCGCTGTAAAGAGCTGAGTCTACGGGTGCTGAGGGTGATAGCCCAAAGCCTGGCTCTGGATCCAGATGTGTTCCTGGATGCACATCGTTTTATAGGGAGTATGTTCTCCACATTCTCTCAGTGCATAGGTGGAGGATCAGTGTGCATGTCATGTAAAAAAAGATTCATCTGGCTGAACAGGGTGTATGCGAGTTGATACATTTTACAGTGCTGCTGTGTCTCCTGCAGCTGATGAGAACGGCACGACGCTACGCTCTCTGTACTACCCTCCAGTGAAGAGTGAGATGGCAAAGGAAGGTCAGCTGCGATGTGGGGAACATTCAGACTACGGCAGCATCACTCTGCTTTTCCAGGGCTCTAAGGGTCTACAGGTAACTGCTTCAACTACTTTTATGGATGTCCAATACAGGCATTTAGCAGTGTTTAATAGTAAAATTTAGATTGATGATCTAATAATTTTTATTTATGTTTAGTGGAAATAATTTAATATTTTTTATAATTCAATTTTTGTTAATTTTTCTCTTATAAACAAAACAAAGAAAAACAAACAAACAAACAAAAGTGTAAACACTAACTTGTCTGGTCGGTACAGGGTAATTCACATTAATTCCAATATACATATTTTAGTAAAAGATATAAAACATGAATACAATTTAGGTGCCGCTTATAGTCCATACCCATTGAAGGGTATCATCCCCTATTGGTCCAGATCATGTCCCATGGGGTTTCCCTCCACTGTCCTCCCTGCCCATTGTCCTCCAATCTATGCAGCATGGATTCATAAGATGAGATCTCCATCATAGTGTCCATCCATTCTTTGAGCTTGGGGGTTAGGGCTGTTCCCTTTCAGTCGATTCACTCAGTACAACACATGAGTATGGGATATCACGCCCCGCGTGTCCTGACTGAAGCCACCTCTAATCACGCCTCCAAGGCAAATGATGTGATGACGACAGGTGACAGGCCCCGCCTGCACTATATACCTGTCCGTCATCGTCGTCATTACTCAGTTCTTACGCTCTTCACCTCGCTAAGAACACCTCTTTGAGTCAGGCTAGCTAGCTGCTGCTGGTTAGCTCTGTGTCTCTTTTTGAAAGGCTACTTGGAATTAGTTCAACTGCTTTTGTTGGAATTAGTCACTGCTGTCTGCTGGTAAGCGCGTCTGCCCGCGAAGCGCTAATTTCAAGCAGTTTGGTCTGGCTTTCGTGGTTCGGGATGAGCACAAAGCTAATTGCAAGCGAAGCAGAAGTCTTCTATTCGTCCCTGTCCTCAGGGGTGCAGCTTCTCGCTTCATGAGAAGGACCAGCATGAGGCTTGTCCCGTCTGTCTCGGGATCGTTCACACTCGCAGAGCGTTGGCGGAGCCAGAAGCATGTGCGTTCTGTCGCCACCTTCGTTGTTCGGCCCTGGAGAGGTGGGTTGAATTCCTTCAGAAGGTGCTGGGAGGGGCTGCTGTCTCACGGCGAGACCCACTGCTCTCCGAGTCGGGAAACCCAGTTTCGTCCAATTCGGACGAGGACAGCTTTTTGGTCAAAGTCCCCGCTTCCAGCTGGGCGGACCATATAGAGTATGTTGATGGGTTAGCTGATAATGAAGGTGGTCGGTCTCAGCTTCAACTAGAACTCCTTCAGGGAGAGGAGGACATACTGGACATCGGTTTGGATGTTCATGGTCTGTCCAATGATGAGGATGAGTCTCTGCCGAGTCAGGCTGCCGCTGCTGCGCCAGCAGACCCGGGCACGTCTTTTTTCTCTCTTCGCCGTCGTGCAGCTAACACCCTGGACGTGGAATGGCCCTCCCCACCTCCTGCGGAGAAGCCATCACGATTCGTCAGATTTTATGAGATAATCAGCCTGCTGGCAGCAGAGCCGTGGCAACTCCCCGTTTGCCGGGATCTCCTCACTCAGGCAGGGGGGAGATATTTCATCCACACCCAGAGCTGTGGAAGCTGCATGCCTACCTGCTGAGAGGTCCAGCTTATTAGCCAAAGGCCTCCCCCCTGATGTGGTGGCAACAATCCAGAATGCAAGAGCATCCTCCACTAGAGGCTTATACACTTATAAATGGCGGGCTTTTGAGCAGTGGTGTGAGGAGAAGCACATTGTTCCATTTCAGTGCTCAATGGTAGAAGTTTTAACGTTTTTGCAGGAACTGCTGGATAAAGGTCTTTCCTTTTCCACAATTAAGGTCTACTTGGCTGCCATTTCTGCCTGCCATATTGGTTTTAATGGAGTCACACCAGGTGCTCATCCTCTGGGTGTACCCTTCTTAAAGGCGGTTCGTAGACTCAGACCTGTGATTAAACCCAGCTTTCCTTCCTGGGATCTCACATTGGTACCAGAAGCTCTTTGTGACACTCCATTTGAACCTTTGGAGTCAATAGATGTGAAGTTCCTTTCATATAAGGTTGCTCTGCTTCTTGCTCGGACAACTGCAAAGCGGGTTGGAGACCTCCATGCTTTATCTGTAAATCCTACCTGCATACACTTTTCACCTGATGGTTCCAAGGTCACCTTGCGACCTAATGCAGCTTATCTTCCTAAGGTTATACCTTCGGACTACAGCTCCATGACTATGGAGCTTTCTAGTTTTTGTCCACCTCCTTTTGCAGCTGAGGAACAAAGGAGGTTACACTTCCTGTGCCCTTTACGTGCACTGCGCAGTTACATTGACCGTACTCAGACTGTGAGGTTGTCTGATCAACTGTTTGTGTGTTTTGCTAACCCAGAAAGGGGGAAAGCTGTGTCCAGACAAAGACTCTCCCACTGGATTGTGGAGGCTATTTCTCTAGCTTACAGCAGCAAGGGTCTCCCAATGCCACGTGGTGTGAGGGCTCACTCCATCAGGGGCATAGCGACCTCCTGGGCCCTATTTAGAGGGGTGCCCATGAGTGACATTTGTGCTGCAGCCAGCTGGTCTTCGCCACACACATTTGTAAAGTTTTATCGTTTGGATGTGACCCCTCTGTGGCTCACTCTGTTCTTTCTGCTGGGTCTGAAGTGCTGCACTAGTATGCAGTACATGATCCAGGTTTGATGGCTGTTCTGCAGGGCATTTATATATGTCCCATACTCATGTGTTGTACTGAGTGAATCGACTGAAGGGGAACGTAAAGTTATGCATATAACTACTGTTCCCTGAAGGAGAGTAACGAAGTACAACACATGGCTGCCCCTCTGCTCAGCTGGGCTCGGTGAATAGCAGTTATCGAACTGAATAATGACGACGATGAAGGACAGGTATATAGTGCAGGCAGGGGCCTGTCACCTGTCGTCATCACATCATTTGCCTAGGAGGCGTGATTAGAGGTGGCTTCAGTCAGGACGCGCAGGGCGTGATATCCCATACTCATGTGTTGTACTTCATTACTCTCCTTCAGGGGACAGTAGATATATGCATAAATTTACGATTTCCAACGCTTGAAGATCATCCTAGAGGCTGTAATCAGGCCGACCACAATCACAAAAAGCTTTCTTTTAGGTACATTTGTCATTTGGGTTCTATCTCCTAACAGGCATATGGCAGGTGTCAGTGGAACCACTACATCCATTCAGTTGCTCAACAAATCCACCACCTCAACCCAAAAGGGTTTGACCATTTTGCAGTCCCATATACAGTGTAGAAAAGTTCCTACTTCTGACTTACATTTCCAGCATTTATTATCCTCCATCAATTTCTTTTGTATGCAGTCTTGCCGTGGTATGATAATATCAATGTATTATTTTGTATTGTGAGTTTCCCCCTCGCCTCTCTGACGTATCTTCCACAATCTGCAAAAATCCCTAACCACTGCTCCCTTTCTATATTTAATCCCAAATTGTTTTTGCCACAACAATTTAATATTCGTAGATTCTTCATTGCTTGAACGTTTGGTCAATGTATAAAACCTTGAAGCTGTAATTTGTTCTTGTGGTAATTTTAAATAATCTAGGATGGGGTTCTCAAAGTCAGTTTGAATTTTGGTTTTCACACAGTTTCTAATTTGTAAGTATTTCCAGAAATGTTGTTTCCCTTCCAGCTTATATTGATTTTTAAGTTCTTCAAATGGACGGATTTAGCCATAAAGTGGCGTATTTCTGTAGTTTATGAGGCACTTTATATATCTGATGTACTTTATTCCAATCATCTTTGAAATGCATAAGGACTGGGTTTGTTGAGCTCTCCTTTTGGGATACCCTCTCTCTAGGACTAAATGGTAAGCATATATCCATCTCAATATCCATCCAGTCTGGTCTTTTATTTATTTACCCCCAATATTTCACCAGTTTAGTCATTTCAAATGCCAGTCTACAGTCTTGGGTCTGGCAAATTAAGCCCTCCTTTTTCCCCAGAGGCGTATAGTTTACTCAGTTTAATTCTTGGTTTTTTCCCTCCCCATAAAAATTGTTTGATCAGGTCATCATACTTTTTAAAAATTGTAGACGGTATTATAATTGGTAGCATCATCAATAAATAATTGATTTTTGGCACAGCCATCATTTTAATAACAATAATCTTCCCCCAGAGAGTAAGTTGTATTTTATCCCACTTTTCTAGATTTATTTGTATTTTTTGTAGAATTGGTTTAAAATTCAGATTGACTAGATCCTCTAGATCTTGACTAAACTGTATTCCCAAATATTTCATGCTTTTCGGGAGGAAATTATTTTAGATAATTTAAATGCTTCAGTATTATTTGACTGAAATACTTGATATGTGTTAAGGTCATGTTATGTACCTGACCTTTATTCCAGGTCTGCACCCTCTCGGGTGAATTCATCTCTGTGCCCAGTATCCCTGGAGCCGTCCTGGTCAACATTGCTGACCTGATGCAGCGCTGGACTAGTGATCAGTTTGTCTCTGTGGTAAATTGAAAGGATTTTACACATTTTCTTCTCACATTATATATAAAATTGTAACAGAGCCTTAACCAATTGCAGTTTTTATCTTGGTAAGATTTAGCTTCAATGCCAGCACATATATTGGTGAACACTGTGAAAGCTATAAACTTTTTAAAATCCAACCTTTAATTTGAGAAGACTTGTTCATTGGGGAATAAACATAACATGTAAAAAAAAAATTAACATCCCCCGGAGCAACTGAACCTGATTTCAGTGTTGATGCTGCATATAGACCTTTATTAATACATGGGCCAATGGTAAATCTAGCATATGTAGCTCTGATTTTGATATATTTGTTTAATCTAGTTTTAAACCAAGTGAAAGTCTACAACAAATGCCAGAGAGCATCAAGCAAAATCATCTGAATCCAGCTTTATTTGAATCAGAATTAATTTAATCCTTTTTTTATTTGTTATATTGCAGTAATATAAGTGTGTGGAAAAATATTGTGTTTTTGTTGGAGAGGTAAAACGTGAAGATGGAGTGAATCGTGGTAAAAATAACATTTCATCTACATTGGTGCTACAGGACTGGTTGTTCTCCCACAAAAAAGCACTTTCTCCAGAGATTAATTTCAGTTTGTTTTAATTAAACAAAACTGTCCTTTGTTCAACATGAATTATGATTTCCAATCAGAGATACTACAATTAAGCCTGAATGATTCATACCCCTGGGCAAATCTAGATTTCCATTCAACCAGGTTTGCTTGTTGCCCCCCAGCTCAGCCGTCTCGTGTTGGGGTTTACCCCGGTGGATGAGAGGCGCCTTCGGGTTGTGGATAGGTCTCCGACTGTCGTTTCGGCCTATGGGCCGAGCGGTAGTGCAGAGTACCCGGCCTTCTTGGTGTCCCTGTCGGGGGTGCTGGATAGTGCCCCTCCCAGGGACTCCATTATTCTGCTGGGGGACTTCAACGCCCACGTGGGAAACGACAGTGACACCTGGAGAGGCGTGATCGGGAGGAATGGCCTCCCCGATCTGAATCCGAGTGGACACCCTAGGCAGGAGGTCAATGATCGACTTTGTTGTCGTATCATCAGACCTTCGGCCGCATGTTTTGGACATTTGGGTGAAGAGAGGCGCTGAGCCGTCCACTGATCACCACCTGGTGGTGAGTTGGATCCGCTGGAAGAGGAGAAAGCCGGGCAGACTTGGCAGGCCCAAGCGCATAGTGAGGGTCTGCTGGGAACGCCTGGCGTAGCCCTCGGCCAGGGATGTATTCAACTCCCACCACCGGGAGAGCTTTGACCAGATTCCGGGGGATGTTGGAGACATAGAGTCCGAGTGGACCATGTTCTCCGCATCTATTGTCGATGCTGCTGCCCGTAGCTGCGGCCGTAAGGTCTGCGGTGCCTGTCGCGGCGGCAATCCAAGAACCCGGTGGTGGACACCGGCAGTAAGGGATGCTGTCAAGCTGAAGAAGGAGTCCTATCGGCTGTGGTTGGCTTGTGGGACTCCTGAGGCGGTTGACGGGTACCGTGAGGCCAAGCGTGCTGCGGCCCGGGCTGTGGCAGAGGCAAAAACTCGGGCCTGGGAGGACTTCGGTGAGGCCATGGAGAAGGACTACCGGTTGGCCTCGAAGCGATTCTGGCAAACCGTCCGGCGCCTCAGGAGGGGGAAGCAGTGCTTCGCCAACACTGTTTATAGTGGAGGTGGGAGGCTGCTGACCTCGACTGGGGACATTATCGGGCGGTGGAAGGAGTACTTCGAGGATTTCCTCAATCCTGCCATCACGCATTCCCTGGTGGAAACAGAGGCTGGGGACTCGGGGTTGGACTCTTTCATCACCCAGGCTGAAGTCACCGAGGTGGTTAAAAAGCTCCGCGGTGGCAAGGCTTCGGGGGTGGATGAGATCCGCCCTGAGTACCGCCCCTGAGCCGAAAAGCGAAGCTCTCGATTTACCGGTCGGTTTACGTTCCTACCCTCACCTATGGCCATGAACTTTGGGTCATGACCGAAAGAAAGAGATGCCGGATACAAGTGGCTGAAATGAGCTTCCTCCGTAGGGTGGCTGGGCACTCCCTTAGAGATGGGGTGAGGAGCTCGGCCATTCGGGAGGGGCTCGGAGTAGAGCCGCTGCTCCTCCACATCGAGAGGAGCCAGTTGAGGTGGCTCGGGCATCTATATCGGATGCCTCCTGGACGCCTTCCTTGGGAGGTGTTCCAGGCACGTCCCACCAGGAGGAGGCCCAGGGGACGGCCCAGGACACGCTGGAGAGACTATGTCTCTCGGCTGGCCTGGGAACGCCTTGGGCTCCCCCCGGAGGACTCGGAGGAGGTGTCTGGGGAGAGGGACGTCTGGGTGTCTCTGCTGAGTCTGCTGCCCCCGCGACCCGGTTCTGGATAAGCGGAAGACGACGAGTACGAGTACGGTCTGAAAAAAAAATTGCTTTGCATTTTATTAAACGAGGCATGTCAAAAATGATTTCTACCATTCTTAGTAATCAGTAGTAAACATTTTATTGGAATAAAAGAAATCAAATCGTTCTTATAATTGCTGACCAGCCTTTTGTATGTTTCCACTGATGCACTATATTGCAAAAAGTATTTGGTCGCACCACCAAATCAATGAATTCTGCTGTTCCAATCACTTCCATGGCTGCAGGTGTATAAAGTTTGGAAAAGCTTGACTGGCCTACACAGAGTCCTGACCTCAACCTTTGGGATAATTTAGAGCAGAAGCTGCTATTCTGGTTTTCTCATCCAACTATGAACACACTCCTAAACCTTGTGGAAGATGTTTACAGAATAGATAAAGTTGCTGTTACTGGCAACGGTGGGTTCATCCACAAATTGAACCTTATAGATTAAGAATAGGATGTCATCATGTTCATGTAAAAGTAGACAAACGAATATGTTTGGCAATACAGTGTATTTCCAATTTTTCTTTAGTGATGAGCTGCAAGCCTTTGAGGTTGGAAGGGCTCCTGGCCATCACCCTAAACTTTTTTTTAACAAATAAATACCAACCTCAGCCTTGGGGCAGGGGGGCTGTGAACCACAGACAGTTTTAGACTAATTTTCAACCACAAAAAAAGCTCACAAAGATGTGGGGGTTTCTTAACTGGAATCTTGTGCTTTGATCAGATGATGCTAGGATTAATAACTCCATAACTGGGTTGGCATGACACAAAACATGAACATGTGGGAAAGCACCTTGCGTCTACTTTTAAGTATGGCAGAAGATGCATGATCCTGTGGGCCTGTTTCTCTTTGTTAGAGTGCATTACATTATAGACTAACATACCAGCATAATTAAAACTGAAAATGAGTCTTTCAACAGGACAAAGAGCCAAATCTTGCCCCTAAATCATCACAAATGGTTCACCAGACACAAAACCAACCCTTTTTCACAGCAATCTCAGTCCCAGACTTAATTCCTAATGGAAACCCATGGGATGAGCTGAAAAGAAGAGCATGAGAGAAGACCACGGACTCTATATGCTGTAGAGAGATTGTCCAAATATATTTGGTCAAAGATCCCACTTTCTATGTTCTTTAGCTCTTTGATATGTTATAGCAGAGGACTAGGTGCTGTCCTGTTGGCAAAAGGAGGCTGTACAAAGCTTTAACAGCGGAGCGGGGGGGTGGGGGTGGGGGGAGGGGATGAGACAATGATGGTGAACCCCGTAATGTTCCTAAAAAGACATTTTTGATTAGCTGCTGCAACAAAAAGATGAATTTATTTTAAAGCTAAATTTTTGTTTTTACAAAATCTAAAGCTATTGTTTTCACCAATGTTGCACTAAGCTTCTACTTTTTCGTTTCAAGTTGTTTGTATTTGTTGTAGTGTGGGATAAGTCTCAATTGTTATAAGTTTACTTTAGATCTTCTCTTGACAACCCAGATTCCCTGCAACATTTAACGTAAGCGTCAAAGTAACCGAGCTGTGGGAAAACATGTAATGCTTGAAGTTTGAGTGAATGATGCTTCCTGCCTTTTCAGCGTCATCGGGTTTTGCTGCCCCCTGTTGGAGACTCCAGCACTCGTCAGTCTTTGGCTTACTTTGTCCAGCCAGATGATGAGGCCCTGATCACCTGCTGCGATGGCTCAGACAAATACCCTCCTGTCACAGGAGGAGACTACCTCATGCAGCGCTTCAGTGAATCATATGGAAAGAGCTGAAGGCACACCCACTAATCTGCTCAACTGTTGCACAAATGGCAAACTTCTCCAGTACATCCTTCACAGGCATGTAGAGCGTGTTTAGTCACAGACCAGCTTCAGTTCACAGAACGCTGAGTTTTTTTATGTTGACCAGGAAAACAAAGCAAACCAAATTCACATTTTTTAAAAAGGTAGTTTGAACAAGACTGCATTTTAAGAAAACATGTTAGCTAAAGATGCAAAGATACAAATGTTACACTTGCAAGATCATTCATTTTATTGGCAACATTCAAACCATGTACACCATGACTTCTGTTCAACAGGACACTTATGAATGTTAACCTTTCTACCAGTTTTCAGTTTAACTGAAATGTTGATGTAAGAAACATAAAATCAGGATTAAATAAAACAATCTGTTGCATCTAACATCCCCTGAGAATAATCTCATACTGTCCTCATCTATCTTATTAAACGTCTGACTGTTAATTTCCAGTGGATTAAGAGAATAAATAAATACAACACAAACTCTTGTAAGCAGGGACAGACATCTTAAAACACAAAGAACCACTTTAGTAATCATAGTTGTAAAAAGTTCAAACTAAATATACAGTGTAGAGATGATCTTTCCTTCAAGCATCCAGTCAAGAGGAAACAACGGCTACAGAAAAAAATGCTAAGTGGTAAACAAGAAGTGAGTAGGATAATTTCAGCCAAAATGATTCTTTACAGACATTCATTTTTCTCAAGATTATCTCTTTACATGAATAATACATGTTTATAGTCTTGGCTGCAGATATTATCTTCCAAAACAAAAAGCAGTGTCCTAAACAAAACATTCATTTATTCCATATTACACCACTGAGAATTTCCCACAGAGGACACAGAGTCCTTGTGACAGAAGTTTGTAATAACCAAAACAAAACAACCGATTGTCCAGAAAAAAAAACTCTGGCTCATTCAGCTGATTTGGCCAGGAAAGGGAAGGTTGGCACTGGCACTAAATCTGAGCCGTGAATCAGCTTCCTTCATGGGCTTCTAATGCTTTAGCTGTTCTTTTTTTCCCTTTCATTATTCAGGAAATAGTTTTGTAACTCTGAACAGAGAGATTTGTTCCCAAAAAGAAAACAGAGACGCTCACTCATAACAGACAGGGTGATGGGGCCTAGGAGTGTCCTGGCACTGGTACATCCTGTTGTTGGCGTCCAGGAGGCAGGGGTTGGGTGTTCCTTGGTACAACTGGTGCCGGTTCACCTTCAGCTATCAGGCCTCCAGGCTCTGCAACAGGAAGTTACACGTGCACAAGATCCATTAATAGAGCGTAGTTTAAACTAAAGTTTTTGGGAAGTGTTTTATTCCGACATAAAAACCTAACATAAAACAACACTTTTCCTTTGATTTGCTTGGACCAGTGTCTGTTCAGACTCAGTCTCAAAGAACAGTTTTTGTTTGTTTTCTTTTAAAGGTCATCTTCACATTTTGTTGGGTTACAATCACAAACCTCAATTATACAAAAGATAGTGTATAAGTATGAAGTAGAAGGAAGAGGACTTATGGTTTTAATTTTTATTACTAATCAAAAGAAGGTCACATGTTGTTTCATATCTGGCACTTCCCATGCAAGGGATGTACACTCCCTCAGTGTTTATCAGACTATATGTCACCATTCTGGTATCTATCTGATAGAGTGTGTAATAGCAGGTGTCCAGTCCTTAATCTAAGAGTGGCTGCAGCATTCTAATCAACCCAGTTATAGTGTTTCACAATAAAACCCAATGTAATAATCCTTATGTATAAACCATAGGTCATTTTTCCCTGTAATGTACAACAATTAGGTTCTTATCCTATCCTAAAAAAAGTGAAAACATTAAATTTTATACTTTATCATTATGGCGTGTGTGAACATCTCTCAGAGCAAGGTTTAAACAATCATGTGAGTATTGAAAGATTTTCAGATAATTGCAAGGTCATTTTAAGCCAATTTGAAAGAAGGCTATTAACAACTCCTGCCTGCAGGTTGCAACAAGCCACGTAGAGGACGCAGCGAACATGTGGAAGAATGTTCTGCTCACATGAGACCAAATCTGAACTTTATGGCCTAAACACAAAATTCTATGTGTGGAAGAAAGGTAACACTGCACATTACCCTGAATACATGATCCTCACTGTGAAACATGGTGAGAATGGTGAATACAGATGCACATCGCACTTTTCAGATTTTTATTCATGAGAAGCCTTAAACGTCCTAAAATGCACTATTTTGTGTTGGTCTATCACATAAAATTATAATAAAATGCATTCAAGTTTGTGTTTGTAATGTGACAAAATGTGTAAGAGTGTCGGTTCTTTGAAAGTAACTCTTGATAGAAACTAAAAACATGACTGCGTTCCTTGTTAATGTTTCTAAATTTCTTCTTCATACAAAATATAGAAGAACACCACCTGAAAACTAAGGACATTAACTGAGTCAGAAGCATTAGGAGTATAATATTAACCCCTCTGGGATAAACTGACACCAGACAACAGTTACAACAATGTCTTACTCACGTTTTACTTCAGCATTTAAACTCTGGGCTTTGATCCTTTCCATTTCGTCCACTGCCTGAGCAGAGGAAGGAATTAAACAAATAATTGTATTATAAAAAGGAACGCTCTTATTAAAAAAACACTGATGTACTACCGTATATCTACAAAAAAACAACCTAAGTTCACAGTTTAACATTAATTTAAGAGTCTATGCCGTTTAAGCCTTTGCTTATTTTAACCTGCCCATCTCGGGTAAGATGAGAAAATCCTAGAATACACTAATAATTCAATGCAGCTGCACAAAAACACGTAATGTTTCTTCAATTTAATAATGCCTTCTAACAGTGAGAATTTATTCTATGGTCATGTGAAATATGGATTATCACACAGTGTCAGCCAAGCAGCTGCAGAGAACTAATAAGAAAATCCGATTCCCTTTTTGCACACTTGCAACAAGAGGTTTCTTAATTCACCTGCTTCAGCCCCAACCTCTGAGCATTTAGTTCTTCCTGTTTTCTTTCGAGCTCCTCCTTCTGTTTCTGCAGCTCGGCCGCCTTCACATTAATGTCATTCGCCTCGTTGGCCAGTTGACGCTCGTACTCTCTCAATTCCTCCTCAGTGTAAATTAGGTTTTGATCTAAAGTCTGTGGGGATGGGCACAGGATGTATTAAACAACGAGACAAACCTAACTTATTAGAATATACTAGTGTCTACTAAAAACTAGCAACCGCTTATTAGTCACTAGGCCTAGTGTAGTTTCATCCTCAGGTCCTGGACTGTTGGTGAAGAGGTGTTAGAAGTCATCTTTTATTGCAGTCGGAATAAAATAACTGTAACAGCAGCCCTTTGCTCCAACACCAGATTTAAATGGTTTCATTACTTCTTCAACATACATCAAGCTCTGCATAGGCCTTTTAGTCACTCACTGATTCTGATGAGATGCATTGAACACAAGGCCAATTTATCTAGACACTCTTCAGAATAAGAAAGACAAGCAAAAATAGCCTTCAAGTAAAGCAGGTGTGTGTAAAAAATACCCAAACACCGCAGTGTGCCCAGATCTACTGTGTGAGCAACAAGGCTGGACAATGACATGAGTTTATCATGCAACCATGTGCAGTGAGAAGGATGGTTAAAAAAAACATCTACAAAGCTCACTGCTGGAGAACAGCTGGAGTACAGTGGCATCTTGAGGTCATAACAACCACTATATGCCATCTAGAAATCTACTAACCGGCAGAGTGAAGCCGGGGATTAATATGTGGAAAAGCACCTCGTGCCCTTCAGAATGGTGGAGGATCTATGATGCTGTGGGCCTGTTTCATTTTCAAAGGCCTTGGAAACTAACCCTTTCTCTCTCCTAGACATAGCTACTGACTGAGCTTTTACTGTAACTAACTCTATGTGCTCTCTTCAGACTCTAACCTTGAAAACTGGCTCAGAGTTTATCTGTTCCTTCTTTCTAGGTGAAACGACTAAAGGAGCTACATCCATTAACATTTACTTTTCCTTCCCATAGAAAGTACTCCTAGATCAGTGCTTCTTTGTTCTCTTTGTGTCTCTGCTCTGTTCTCTCTAACCCCCAGTCGGTCGTGGCAGATGGCCGCTCACACTGAGCCTGGTTCTGCTGGAGGTTTCTTCCTGTTAAAAGGGAGTTTTTCCTCTCCACTGGTGCTACATGCATGCTCAGTATGAGGGATTGCTGCAAAGTCAACGCCAGTGACTGTCCACTGTCTCTACATGCTCATCCGGGAGGAGTGAATGCTGCAAGTCACTGACTGGATGCAATCTGCTGGGTTTCCATAGATAGAAAAACTTTTTATCCAATTTGAATAAATAACTAACTCTGACTGCACTGTTCAATGATTAGGACTAATTGGAATGTATGTAACTGACTTTTGTGAAGTGCCTTGAGACAACGTGTTGTGAATTGGCGCTATATAAATAAACTGAATTGAATTTAATAATTTGGGTCAAAACAGATTTTAAATCTTACCCCAGCATTTATTTGAACCTTGCAACCTTTAGGCTGCTGTTAGGAGCTGGTGTTTGTGTACATTCTTACCTTTCCTAATACTGGCGGGGAGGCTATCAGTGACTTTGTGGTTCAGCCATATGTGATGTTTTTGCAGAGGGTTTCTTCCATTACATTGCAGCATCTTCCTCAGTCTAGCCTCTTCTGCATTAGCCAGTTCTTTCCCATGCTCACAACAAGGAGGTTCGGTCCAGCCTTTCCCAAGCGCTACACTCCGAGGGCTGTTCTTCACACTGAGCAGATCTAAATTCACAGATCCTTGACTGATGACATGCTTATACCTGATATTGCAGAGGACAATAAAAACTATTTATAAACCTGGTATCTACTGAGATGGAAGAGGGAATGCTCACCGCTTTCTTTCAAGAAACGAAGGGCATCCATGTAGCCGTTCTGGCAGATCCCAGCCAGCTTCTGATCACCACAAAAACAGAAAGAACAGAATGTTTTCTTTGTTGCACTAGGTCTCAGTTACAAATCATTGTTAAACCTCAAGCATAAGATTAATTAAGAGTAAGATACTTTACAGTCAGATTTGCTCTGACGCTGATGTCAAAACAAGAGGACCTATTCCATAGACTGAGACCTGAATTGCTACCCTTCCTACAACCTATTATAGACATCCAAATCACATTTTTGCATTTCCACTCACCTCCAGAGTAGGAGGAAGGAACGATGTACATACACGATAGACGTTGCCGGTGTTAACCTGAATGCTAACGTTGCCGTAGCTGGCCTCGAAAAAGTTGAATGTACCCTCCCTGGGACAGATGTCACTCTCGCCTGAGAAGGGGGCCATGGTGATGGTGTTTCTGTGCTCAAACAGAGGCATGTTGTTGCTCAGAGCTCCATCCACATAGTGCTGAGAAAGAGGAAATATGTATGAATGTGGATGACCAAAAGCTCCTTTCAGATTCTACGGCTGTTCCCTGATCAAAATGTGTTCTTTAGTCTTCAAAATACACTGGAAAGTCCCACCATAGAATAGGGGGGTTGAAGTTAACCAAACAATATTACTGATCCACCTCGACAGGTGGTCAAAATCCCGTAACCACTATAAAACGTACAGGGTAAAAGGCAATTGTAGAACGAGTGTGACATAGTAATCTGACACAAAGCTAAGAGCACAGTCCACATGTGTCCAGAATATAGCCTTAGGACCCTCGACTGTCCATCTGATCTGAGAATTACATTGGCCAGAGGATCTGATGCAGATAATATGTTGAGAACACATTTTATTGTATTGTTAGCAAAACAAGCATTCACAGTTTGATTTCTGCAGTTTAACTTGTGTCACATTCTCAACACGAGGACTGCCAGCATGAGGACCATGACACAGAGATGGGCCAGATACAGGTGGAATCTCCTGCACATATCTTCTGCATTCTGCTTAGGTAAATGCTGCAAGTTTTTACAAATACACACACTTGAACAGTTGCATTCAGTAATGATACTGTGCTGGAATACATTGAACTCCTGAGAGGAATTTATTCTCTGCCTAGGTGCTTGATTTTACACACCAGTGGGCATGGATCTGATTGGAAAAGCTCTGAATTTGGTGATTTGGAGGGTTGAATCATTTTGGTAATATAGTGTATTAAGCCAATAATGTCCCTACTCGTGCCTATCTTATAGATTGTAATATCCTCCACACTCCTACAAGAAACATTCATTCTCAAGACACAGTCCTCGTAATCATTCCCAGAATTTTCTGATCCAGATCTGGAGGTTCCTGCCTGTAAAACCAGCTACCAGTAAGCTTCCACTAAGTGTCTAAAATGTAGATCTCTTTCCCGTTTTTTAAACTAACTTAACCCTAACCCCTTTTGAAAATTTGATTTTAAAAATGCCTTTGTTTTAACTTTTGTCAGTTTGCTACTTAATTTTCCGAGTTGCGTTATTGTTGAATTTGTTTATTTGTAGTATTGCTTTTGTCTAGTAAAGCAGCTTCAAATGTTTATTTGCTTGAATGGTGTCATTAATAAAGCTGAGTCAAGTTTACCGTATACATGAAAACAGTGCACAGGGAACACACTCACCACTCCGTGGTATGATGGTGGTATAAAGCCACAGTAGACAGGAAAGAAGCAGCTGCACATGAGAACCTGTAAAGTGGCCACAAAGCACACTCACTTAGCAACAGCTGAACTATCTGCAGCCTCCCCAAAACATTCAGAGGAGCTGAGGTAGAGAGTATGTTTATGTACATCATCCCAGCATTGTACTCCAGCTTCAAGATGGCAGACAGGACACCCCTGCAGAGGATAGTGAGGGGAGCTGAGACCCTACCTCTGTCAGGAACTTTTTCAGAGTGCCAGAACAGGGGGATAACTTCTCCCTCCACGTTTTGTACAGTTGCCATCAGGATACGGCAACATCAAATGCACCACCCCATTGCTACAGACCTCTACTTCAAGCCATTCGAATTCTGAGTCGCTGGTTATTATTATTATTATTATTATATTGTTGCACTACATCATGTGTTTTTATCAGTTTGATTTATTTTGTTTTGCTGTCTGCCATTCAGTTATACAATGGTGCAAATGTTTAATGTGTTGCAGCCACAGCTCCTGACACACTAAGCCTCAGCCTGACGGTGTGTGATTGGCTGCCCAGTCCGTTCTACCTGAATGAGCTCCTCTCTGGAGTCAAACTTCGACACTAACACATTTTCTCCATCTGGCAGTCTGGTGAGGGACACATAGAGCCTCCCCGTGGCCAGGATGTGGGCGTCCTCCGGAAGCTTTTCCAGCAGAGAGTGTCGTACCGTATGCAGCATCCTGAAGGTTGGGTGAAAAACTCCCAAAGTGTGCTTTCTGGCTCCCTTCGCCAGGTTCAAAATACTGAAACAGAGCTGTTCTGAGGAGGCAAAGACATTGACACAGTTTTCAGGGACGTAGCAAATTACAGCTGCTTTTACTTGGTAATATTGGTTCTTAGAGGGTATGAGATGTGTTTTGTTTCCGCTAGTGTGCAAAATGTATCTTTTTCTTTACGTGTTAAACAATTTCCAAATAAAAAAGCAATGACTTTGCCAACTGTTGTGAATACAGTGTTTTGCTCTCATTCACCTCTGTTATCTCTGAAAATAACGTGAACTCTGGACTTTGCCCTCACCTTTGCATGAGTTCAGAGGTTGTCAGTGAACTTGCAGAGTCAAGTATTAATAACAACACCTGGTTTAAGAAAACATATTCTTTTGTAGAATTTTGTAGAATTGTATATTCATACAAGATTTTTTTTTATACAGTAGAATTGTGTATCTGGAAAGAGTTAAATAACAATGAAAATGTGATTATAACATTCAGATATTTAGATGTTAGAGAGATACTGTGCAGCCTAACTCTAGGGTGTACAGTAATTTACTTACCAATAGGAATCCCCACAGCCAGAGCTGCTGCCACTAGACAACCAGAGGAAGCTCCCCCAAATTTAGAGGCACCATGCACCAGCTGAGGGACCCGCTCAAGGATGCAGCTCAAAGCACCGACATAGTAGATACTCCTAAATCCACAGCCAGCAAAAGAGATGTTCCACTGCTCGGACAAATCAAACATTCTCCCTGAATTTTCCATTCAGAAAAACTCAGAATATTCTTATCCTTTCAGTGATCCCCACGGTCCACCTGTTTGCATCTGGATTCCTCTCTGGACTGAATGAACATGTGTTATCTTGATACATTTGGACGTTGAATGGGCAGGGCTTGGGATCAATTGTTACAAAACAGAAAAAGTACAACCCTCTTACCCAGCTCACCCACCACCCCAACTACCCACACCCACACAAGTGCAAACATTTTTAGTAATCAAAACAGCTTAATGCCATGTGACCTTGTACTGATTCACACTGTGTGAGGGGGAGATATATTGCATAAGCAGACCATGAACATTTCACCTCACTCATGGTTGGTTATGTGGGGCTAGCCTGTGTGTTTTCTCACATATCTGAAAAAGAACAAAAAAACTCAGGTGATACAAATAATACGATGGAAACTGGTGAACATACTTTTTGTAATCATCTGTATTATGTAATAAAAAAAAGACTTTTGGTGGGGAATAAGTTAGGACACCCCCACATTTATTCACAGTTGGATTAACTAAAAACACACACAGGCGTATCACATCAGGTGCACAAGAAGAAGAGTTCTGTCCTCAGACATTTAATAGTACCTGTTCTCCTGGCTGCTGAGGTGAGAGTCAACACCAAGGTGAGATCCAAAGAGCTTTCAGATGCCATCAGAAAAAGGATTGTAGCAGATTAATATCCAGGCTGCTTGCTGGCCATGTGTTTAATAGTCACCTGAAACCAGATTTTTACATTAACTGTTTACAAATTCAGAGATCTGCATACGTTAAGATTACTTGTTACTTGCAATGATGAGGTGATGGTATTGTGAGCATGAGTTATATGGAGGCCCACCTGTTAATTATTTTAAAGCTCAACCTCAAGCACATTTCCTCCTTGTAACATCACGAAATAACCAAAAGAAATCAGGCAAAACATCAGGAAAAGAGATTTTTTTAGGCGCCACACATAACAGTTCAAAACAGTTCAAACAATTGTATGCAAGTAAAAAAACTCATGGACTGGAAGCAGACTGTGACTCAGAGATCAGTGTCTTGGTGTGAAATATCTGTGTTAACCCCAGTAAAAAGAGAAAGTCCTTGTGAAGATGCTGGCTGAAGCTGGTAAGAGAGCAGCCTGATCCACAATGAAATGGGTCGTGTACTGAGATTGAATGAAAGGTGTTTTAGAGAAGAAGTAGTTCTTCCAAAAGAAACATAAAAAAGCCAGATCACAGTTTGCAAATGCACTCAGGGACAAAGACCTTCATTTTAACGATCGTAATGATTAGTATTATTGGAAGATGAAGTTAAAGGTGAAAGCTTGCAACCCTGCGATTGCCATCCCAGCTGTGAAGTATGAGAGTGACAGTATCATGTTATGGGGGTGTTTTCCCACAGAAGTGACAAAAATAGCAAACTAGATGTTATCATCAGGAAAGAACAAAATGTGGAAGGAACATCTCAAGACATCAGCCAGGAAGTTTCTTCTTAAGGCGTAATGCTTTGAGTTTTCTCTCCTAATGCTTACTTTTCCTTCTGTCTTCTGGGATGTTTCCCCTTTGTCCCCTTCCCCTTTTTTTGTTTGCCTGTGCACCATTTGAGTCAGCACAGCATAAAGAACAACCAGCATCTTTTGTTGCACTCTTTGTGTGGACACCTTTTTTGCAGATTTGGACTTGTGCTGGTATTTATTTTGAAAATGCACATACAAAGTGATCCCATCATTTTTCCTACTGGCTTTAAAATATAAATGTGCAATTAATGACAACAAGGTCATTTGTAAATTTGAAGGTATTTTTTTACAAAGCAGGCATGTTCAGCTGTTAAACTAATTTGCCATGTTTAGTTTAATCTTTTTCCCCCCAAAAAAAAAAGTTTTTTTTGTTAGTTTTGTGCCCTTTTTCCATTTTGTTATGCAAAAATAATATTTAAACACCTAGTTGTCGCTCACATTCTCCAATCTGGTCACTGTTCACTTTATTGTTCATTCGTTTCTAGAAAACTGCATTAAACTCACTTAAGGTCATAGTTCCTACAAAGCATGAGCATTAAGGCTGCAAACATTTACTTTGGCCACTTGGGGGGCAGCAGGTAAAAGCAATAAGTTGTTTTGTATGAGTGCAAAGTAAATGAGAGACTTGTTAGGAAGGTTAGAACAAATTTTATCGTCAAACTCAAATGATGAGTGAGAGATTTTATGTGGAAAACCATAATTTTTCATCTGCCGCAACTGCTTTAATCAAAAAACTTAAGTACAATAATTATATAACTTATGATTACATACATTATGACTCTGCATCCATATTACCTATTTGCACAAAAAATAGGAGACTGTCACTTTCGGTAAATTAAGAAAGATTTAATCAGTATAGTATAAAAATAGATAAATACCACCCAAGTGTTTTAGCTTAAAAGAAAACCTGAAACCTGAGAAGGACACATGACAAGAGATCAGACATTTTCTTTAATAGAACCATCATAAAAGATACAACATATATTATATTCATAACATTGGGTTTTCCATTTCAGTGCAATATTAAAAAAATGAGTTAACTTCCAAAAAACAACTGTGCATCTTCAGATTATTTGGGGTCTGACGTTTGCTCCGATCTCAAATTTCGGAGCAGACCCAGAGCTCTGCCTAAACCCCAGCCTCTGACTTCAGCTGGAAGTGACTTCACTGTGGCTTCATCAGTCCCAGAGCTGGCATTGGTAAAGGTACTGCTGCATTCATTTCCTCTTTTCTTTCACACAGGTGCAAATCAGATAGAAGGCTTGAGCATCTGCGCAGTCGTGTTTGACTGGGGAGAAAAGAGAAAACGTACATAAAGAAATGTTTTATAATTTCCCAAGTTTTAGTTTGGCTTTACAAAAGTTAGGTCTGTTGACTGGATGCAATGTTGCATTCATGACATATTGTAAAGATAACTGCAAAGAATGTTGATATCATACTCCTACTGTACACCATGGTCCCACTTTGGTCAAAAGTTTTATTCATCAGTGTTGAAGGGTAGCAAAACTTATCTGTAGTCAAAACACCACAACCTGTCAAAATTAAAGTCTTTACCAACCTGATTATTAATGAACAATCGAAGGTAGAAGAGATTTCATCCATTGCTTTGCCTATCTGGATTTATATTTCAACGTTTCCTTCAAAGTTTGTTTGTTTGCATCCATCCTGCTCATGTTCCTTGGTACACCAGGAATCCAGCCCCTCACTCTGAAAAAAGAAACCAGCGTAAGATGGTAACAAGATGGAGTATAATAATGTTAATGTGAGTGGATTGTGCTAATCTCACACAAGAGAACAAGTTTGTCCACTTTAAAGAACATCAGCCTCTTACCCAGTGTGTATTTAAGGGAAGCTAAGTGCAAGCTTTGTTCACACATTCACACTTTGACCAAACCGTACATCATCAAGTCAATATAAGCTTCCTACTTTAAGTTCCTAAAATGTTGTTTTAACATTACTATTTTTAACAAAATAAAAGCAGGTTTTTAGCATTATTGGCATCACTGGCTAAAATCTGTAAAAAGCCTTAATAGAAATATATGAAAGTCTCCGGAGAAAAAGGCTTCGGTTTTTCAACAGTGATCTTAGGAGATTTTTCAACCTCCTGTATAATCCTCCGCACTCCGTGTGTCAGCCAGATCAAATGAGTTCTCGTCTAGCCATATTTGTCACATTTCTTGAAGTTTTAAAATGTTTAATAATTGATATTTTTGCTAATTTCTTAAAGCCTTTTGCTGAATTGTGATGTGTAACACACATACCCCCCTACATGTCAGGCATGTTTTCTTGTTTTTCTCTTTTTCAGGAGTAGCTAAGATAAATGAGCCTCTGTCAAGATAAATATTGTTTAATTTTAAGTGGAACAGGAGACCATTAAGTCATGGAATTTTTAAAGTATTCATTAAATAATGCTTCAGTTACACCTAATTTATATGTATTATTACCAGCCCCAATATTTGCGGCACCATTGCTTTGTAAAAAGATGTTTTTAACATGCTTTTCTTTCAGTGTGGAGTTGCGATGCTGCACATCTTTACCAGAGGTGCCGATAAATGTTCAGTTTTGAAAATACATATCTTAGCAAAGATATCTTTATGGCAAAAAGGAAAAAATGTATCGAGATGATTAGGTGTGTTAAATGTAACTGCAAAGAAATTAATATAGGGTGGTACCTCTGAGTGACAGAGCGGGCGGAATCAAAGGGCAGATAAGATGTCACTTTCTTTGTCAGGAGCTCAGTCATGTGAGTCAACAAGCCCCCAGCAGTATGTGTCTCTCCACAGGCTTCACACAGCACTGATTTGTTGCATTAGTTGCATAACACTGATAGAACTGGGTCACAAGTAGATTATTGATCCCATGCCATAAACTGGGAACTGTGGAGACACCAGTGAGCCTGTCCACAGGGAAGCAAGTTTAATATTAGTGAAGACTTAGAGGATGCCTACCAAGAAAGAAGCTCCTGCTTCACAATCAGCATCTTCAAGCTTCTCCTGAAATTTGCATCAACCTAGACGGACTAGCCGAATGACTTCTGAAGAAATGGTTTATGGTCAGATGAGACAAAGGCAAAGCTATTTAGCAACAATGATGAAATATGTTTGTGGGAGTAAAAGTGATGCTTTCCAACCTAAGAGCTCTGTCACAACTGTCAAACATAGTTGAGGTAGCATCATGCTGAGGGTCTCTTTAAACAAGTACCAGCACCACTGACCTACAAAGGCCTACAAAACATGTGGCGTACAAAAACATGTCCTTCCTCAGCAATTTGTTAAGGGACATTTATTCATATATTGGCTGGAGTGAAGGGCTGCACGGTAGAACAGTGGGTAGCACTGTTGCCTTGCAGCAAGAAGGTTCTGGGTTCGACTCCCAGCTGGGTTTGCATGTTCTCCCCATGCATGCATGGGTTCTCTCCGGGTACTCTGGCTTCCTCCCAAATACATGCCTAAGGAGGTGTGTGAATGTGTGTGTTTGTTTGTGTGTTGCCCTGCAATGGACTGGTGGCCTGTCCAGGGTGTACCCTGCCCATAGACTGCTGGAGATAGGCACCAGCTCCCCACAACCCACTATGGATGAAGCAGTATAGAAAATGACTGACTGGTTGGAGTGTATGCATAAACCTGAATTATTATACACAATTTGACCTTTTGTGGATTAGAGAAAATTCCCAATAACTTTTGAAAAACTTTAATGTGAGTTAATGTGAATTTTGTTTTCCAGAATCGCTCAATCTGTTATCCAACACATAATTTGAACCAAATTGCTTTAATTGTGTTTAGTTGTGTGTGTTGCAGGTTGAGGTTTGATAGTTCACTCACCACTCCACGGTAGGTGGGTGGAACAACACCGCAGTAGAGTGGGACAAAGCAGCTGCATATTAGGGCTTGGAAAAATAAGATTTCCGTAGCTCAAATACAACTTTACCAACAAAAGGCTGGTTTTGTCTTCCACCTATTTACCTATCCTTTTAATATCACCTTTCAAAATGTCTATAGTCAATTTCAACATACAGTACTGTTCAAAGGTTTTAGGCAGGTGTGAAAAAAGTCAGTCAAACCCAAACATACAGCCAAAGTGATTAAGAACTATCTCCTGCATAAAGAAGAACAAGAATTACTGGAAGTGATGGTATGACCCCCACAGAGCTCTGATCTCAACATCATAGAGTGTGTCTGGGATTACATGAATAGACAGAAGGATGTGAGAAAGCCTCCATCCACAGAGTATCTGTGGTTAGTTCTCCAAAATGTTTGGAACAACCTACCTGCTGAGTTCCTTCAAAAACTGTGTGGAAGTACCTAGAAGAATTGATGCAGTTTTTAAGGCAAAGGGTGGTCACACCAAATATTGATTTGATTTAGATTTCTCTTTTGTTCATTCACTGCATTTTGTTGATTGATGAAATTAAATGATTAACACTTCCATTTTTGAAAGCATTCTTTGTTTACAGCATTTTTTCACACCTGCCTAAAACTTTTGCACAGTACTGCACTGAATCATGAAAAACAACAATTTCTACATTACCAGCTTCCAGTTTGCAGCTAAATATACCTGCCACCTGCAACAAATATACCTACACCAACTTTACTCCCGACCTCAAAGGCAAAATTCAGCACAGCATTATCCAGATACCTGAATGAGTTCATCTCTGCTGTCAAACTGTGACACTAGTAGGTTCTTCCCGTCAGTGACTCTGGTAAGGGACAAGCAGAGCTTCCCAGAGACCCGAACATGAGTGTCCTCTGGAAGTTTTTCCAGCAGGGACTCCTGCACCAGTTGTAGTAGGTTGTAAGCTGGGTGCAGGGGCCCCAGCTTGTGCTTCCTGGCCTCTTTGGCCATGTACATCAAATCAGTGCAGCATTTATTTGCACACACATCAAAGTATGACAATTAGATGCTGCATCTAGGCCTTTAATAAGTACTCATGTTCCTCAAACCTCTCCGCATTTGTCACGTTACAGCAGGATAACGACCCAAAATATACAGAGCTACAAAATGGTCCAGTCAATGTCCAGACCTAAGTCCAACTAGAGAATCTATGGTATGACTTGAAAATTGATATTTATGGATGTTCTCAAGGCAGTCCTGCTGAGATTGAGCTATTTTGTGAAAAAAATATAACCCTTCAAAAGTGCATTGCTGATAGAGACCCCAAATAATTTGCAGCTCTAGTTACAGCAAAATGTAATTCTGCAAGGTGTTGACTGGGGACTGAATGTTGCACTTTTCACATTTTTACTTATAAAACATTTTGAAAACCAGAAAACTGGACCTGTCTGTATTGCAAAGCGCTGCAAAATGTTGTAAATTGGCTCAACAGAAATAAATGCATTAAACTGACCTGAACTGAAGTTTAAGCTACAACTCTAACAGCAAAATGTGAGCAGCATTTTTCTCAGATTGGAAGCCTCTGGAATAAACTGTTCCTATTGGCTGGATAACGTCACATGATTCACACTATGCGCGATAGTCGAGAGTTGCGCCTCTGAGTCTGTCAGAAGCTCCTGTCTTTATTTCTGGCCTCGGATAGTTTTAAAATTATTTTTTAGAGATGAGCATCCCTGTGGTGGACTTTAGCGTCTACAACCTAAGTAAGAGAGAAGCTACCGACGAGCAGCTGCAAACCCCGAGTAAGGAGATGAAAAACGCGTTCTCACAGTTTGGGTTTGTTTTCCTGAAAAACTCTGGAATCTCGCAAGAGGAGGTGAATACAGCTCAGAAAACTTTCACAATAGCGTCTAAAGCGAAATCTGCATTTCACGTCTGACGTGTTTCAATAGGTGGAGCGTGTAATGGACATCTCTGAGAAGTTTTTCCTGCAACCAGAAGAGCTGAAGAAGCCCTTCAGCAGGAAGAGCTTCCCAAACAATCCTAACCACGGTTGGGTGTCGCTGGAAACTGAGAGGTAGGTCATCCAGATACACGATAAGGCCTTTACTCTAACAGACACTAAACTGCCTTGTAAAAGTATTCACACCCCTTCAAAAACTGTACTTACAGTCCCAACCTTCAATGCATCTTATTGTGATTTGATGTCATGGACTAACAAAAAGCAGCATACAATTGTAAAGTGGAAGGAAAATAGTATCAAAAAAATCTTTTTCAAGTCAAATCTGAAAAGTGTGGCTGATACCTTTACATAAAATTCACCAAACCCAGATTCCACCACTGTGCAATTTAATGTTTGCATAAATAAAGTTGTTATGTGAGGGCCTCAGAGGTTTGTCAGAGAACATCAGAGAAAAAATAAACAACATAATGAAGACCAAGAAACACAGCAGACAGGTCAGGGATAAAGTTATGGCGAATTTCAAAGCAGTATTGGGTGTTATAACACAATATCATAGACTTTGAACATCCAACAGAACATTTTTAGACCCATCATCTGAAATTGGAAAGAGTATGGCACAACTGAAACCCCACCAAGACATATTGGTGCACCCAAAGTGTGGTTGTTGGGGAAAAAAGTCATAAGAAGTCTGCAGTTTGCAACAAGCCATGAAGGCGACACAGCAAAAAAGGTGCTCAGCTCAAATGAGACCAAAATGAATCTTTTTGCTCTACTGGTGTGGCAGGTGTGGTGGAAAACGTATACTGCATATTACTCTGAACACACCATGCTCTGGGTGAAACATGGTGGTGGCAGCATCATCCTATGAGCATGATTTTCTTTAGAAAGACGTGAGGCTGGGAAGGAGGTTCACCTTCCAGCAGGACAACAACCTAAAGATAGTGCTAGAGTAACAATAGAATGGTTAAGTTCAAAGCACTGTCATGTGGTGGAATGGCTCAGTCCAAGTCCATTCCTGAATTGAACTGAGAATCTGTGACGCTCCCCATCCAGTCCGACTGAGCTTGTGCTATTTTGCACAGAAGAATGGGCTAAACCTGGGCTTAAGATGAGTCAAGTTTTACAAATTATTTACACAGGGGTACTGAGTACATATGCATGTTACAGTTTGTATAGCTTGATTTGTGGATGGTTGAAAAATGTTCCTTCAACTTTCCTAGTATCCAATACTTTTTTGTTAGTCTATCCCATAAATCACAATTAAACATAAAGTTAGTGGAAACGTGAAGACAGGGGAAAAGGTTCAAGGGGTATAAATACTTTTGGAAGGCACTGTAAAATAACATTTAAACTCTTTTTGACTGTTTTATAATCTAGATAAATGTTTTTCAGGTTGAATCCGAGCCAGCCCGGAGACCTAAAGGAGGCATTCAACACCGCATCATTTCACCCTGACATTGTAATTAATCACTATGACTATTTTAATCAGCATCTGTTTGTGTTCAGTCATGTAACAGAAAGAGCCCACCACAGGGGTTATCAGTTTCAGGCTAAAGTACAATGTAGTAACTTACCTGTTGCTACTGGCTACCACTGTAGAATGATCGCATATCTGTGTGTAATGACCCACTTTAGCTGTGTATTAGCATGGTGGCGCAGACAGAGTTTCTATAGCAATTCTGCCAAATGAGGAAAACACAATCATCTGTCCTTTAGATTGTAGCTATTAATTTAAACCAATTAAAAAAATACATACAATTGTTTGTTGTGAAAAGTGTTGATGCTAGTGTGTCTTGCAAAAATATTCAGGCCCCCTTGAATCTTTTCACATTAATCTTTGACTAGGCCATTCTGATGATCTCTAACCAGCTTCCCTGTCCATGCTGTAATAGTGGGTTCCATTTGTACTCGGAAGTCGAAATTTACGACCTCAAAATAGAAAATTTAAACTCGAATGTACCTAGAAGTCGGAATTACGAGCTATAAAGTTGGGGCAACACAACCATACCCGACTTCCGCATTTAAGATGGCTGCTTCTCCCATCAATAGTAGTAAAACGTTCTTTATTATTTATGTAACATTTAGTTAGCCCTACACATACTACTTTTCATTGTTTATGAGACGAGATGTTTCAACACTGTTTAATATTAGGGCTGCAACTAATAATTATTTTGATAATTGAATATTCGGTCGACTATTTTTTTCACTAATCGATTAATAATTAGTTAGCAAAAGGTACTTAATGGGAGATTTCTTACAGAATTTTAACCAGGTGAAGCTAATGCTATGCCACTTGATGAGTTCTGGATAGAGCATATTTAGTGAAGGTTTTTCATCTTAAATGCAAAATGTATATATTATTGTAAAATTTTGGGCTAATTACTGTTCTGAGTGGGCTGTTCTTTCAGCAAATGGCATGTCTGTATACTCCAGTTAAAGATTATTCAATTACTAAATTAGTTAACCATAATTTCAATAATCGGATTAATTATGATTAATCCAATTATTCATTCATTCATCTTCTATACCGCTTATTCCATAGTGGGTCCAGCAGTCTATGGGCGAGAGGCAGGGTACACCCTGGACAGGTCGCCAATCCATCGCAGGGCAACACGGAGACATACAGGACAAACAACCATGCACACACTCATTCACACACCTAAGGGCAATTTAGAAAGACCAATTTACCTAACATTCATGTTTTTGGACTGTGGGAGGAAGCCGTAGTACCCGGGATAAAACCCACGAATGCACGGGAAGAACATGCAAACTCCATGCAGAAAGACACCGGTTGGGAGTCGAACCAAGGACCTCCTTGCTGCAAGGCAACAGAGCTACCAACTTCACCACTGTGCTGCCAATTAATCCGATTAATTGTTCCAGCCCTAGTTTATATGCATGAAATACCGCGTGGAACAATGTTATTGCCATTGATATTGTTGTAACAGTGGCCATATATGAGCATTGAAGAATAAGAGCGTTCCGGAAACTGGAATGCTTTCACCTTGGAAAATACGTCCCTCCAACAGCCCAGTTCCGAGTTCCGAGGTAAATGGAAGGGATTACAAAGCATTCCAAGAGTATGATGCTGCCACAGCTATGTGTCACTGTGGGAATTGTGTGCTTAATGTGAAAAATTTGAAAGGGGCATGAATGCTTTTGGAAGGCACATATCCAGCTTTTCAGCTTTTTTCTATCTACAGTCATGGCCAAAGTTTTTTTTTTTTTTTGTAGTGACCAATATGCTATGTTTTGTGACAACATTCTTTATAATTAATTTTTTTATAGTTTTTTTTTTACATTGAATACTGAAGAGAAATCAAAAGATTTATGCAGTCAAGAGGCAAATATTTCACTTTTATGACATCTGCTATTTGCTCCGGCAAACCCTGGCCTTAATTACTATTTCCTTCCCTATAGGAACTAAACTGGATACTTTCCTGGTTACGAGCCCAAAGTCTCAGTTTCACAATGTTTGCCATGTGAACAGATTCTCTATTATGTTGAAACAACAGATCAATACCAAACAGTATATGAAACGATGGAAAAAAATTTCCTTGGGGTTCCTTTTGATCCCACTATTTTACATAACAGTAGCATTATGAAAACCACATCCTTTAATTAGAAGCAACCTCATATATGGAGTATAACAGAATGTTAAATCAGCTGAAACAACACACTACTCATGATTGCATTTATCTCTTCTTCCTTAGACAAGTTTTTTCCCAGGTGCCCTGAGCAATCAGGAAGAGGATTGAACTCGTTCATAGTCCATCCTTGTGTGCTCTACAGAATATTAGCCTGGTGTTTTTCTTGGACTTCACCACTGCCATTCTTGTCATAGAAGTCTTTGCCTCCCTGTGGGTGCAGCTACACTTACACTCATCTACTGCCAGTGAAGAACAAGCTCTGCACTGGTGGCAACATGATTCCGCAGCGCATTTCTTAGTAGGAGTCAGTTATGGTGCTTGCTCTAAGCATGAAGTTCTTGATCATTTGGATAATTGGACTTTAATTTGCAATATTTGTAGCAGCAATTTCCTTACATGTGAAGCAGTCATTGATTGAAACAAAAATGTTGGAAATGATGCGAAGCAATGATGGTTGCAGATGTTAATCATTGCTAATAACAGACAGCAATAATATCAGGCTGTGCACTTTTACAACTTCACTTGGTTTATGCTGAATGAAATTAGCTGATCTTTTGTAATCAGGAAAAATACTCAGATTTTTTTCAAATGAAGGTTTTGGTAACAGATGCGTAGAAATTAGCATAATAAAAACAGTGTAAACTGTCACTATAAAAATTGCAGCTGCAAACTTTGCAAAACACAACATTTGTATTTTTATTAAATGTTTTGGTGATTACTGTCCTTGGATCAGGCTAGTCAGGTGTTCTCTGTTCTGCAGAAATGGCCATCATCAGAGGCTGTTAGGGGTTTCGAAGAGATCCACACAACATTTTTCCAGCGCTGTAAAGAGCTGAGTCTACGGGTGCTGAGGGTGATAGCCCAAAGCCTGGCTCTGGATCCAGATGTGTTCCTGGATGCACATCGTTTTATAGGGAGTATGTTCTCCACATTCTCTCAGTGCATAGGTGGAGGATCAGTGTGCATGTCATGTAAAAAAAGATTCATCTGGCTGAACAGGGTGTATGCGAGTTGATACATTTTACAGTGCTGCTGTGTCTCCTGCAGCTGATGAGAACGGCACGACGCTACGCTCTCTGTACTACCCTCCAGTGAAGAGTGAGATGGCAAAGGAAGGTCAGCTGCGATGTGGGGAACATTCAGACTACGGCAGCATCACTCTGCTTTTCCAGGGCTCTAAGGGTCTACAGGTAACTGCTTCAACTACTTTTATGGATGTCCAATACAGGCATTTAGCAGTGTTTAATAGTAAAATTTAGATTGATGATCTAATAATTTTTATTTATGTTTAGTGGAAATAATTTAATATTTTTTATAATTCAATTTTTTGTTAATTTTTCTCTTATAAACAAAACAAAGAAAAACAAACAAACAAACAAAAGTGTAAACACTAACTTGTCTGGTCGGTACAGGGTAATTCACATTAATTCCAATATACATATTTTAGTAAAAGATATAAAACATGAATACAATTTAGGTGCCGCTTATAGTCCATACCCATTGAAGGGTATCATCCCCTATTGGTCCAGATCATGTCCCATGGGGTTTCCCTCCACTGTCCTCCCTGCCCATTGTCCTCCAATCTATGCAGCATGGATTCATAAGATGAGATCTCCATCATAGTGTCCATCCATTCTTTGAGCTTGGGGGTTAGGGCTGTTCCCTTTCAGTCGATTCACTCAGTACAACACATGAGTATGGGATATCACGCCCCGCGTGTCCTGACTGAAGCCACCTCTAATCACGCCTCCAAGGCAAATGATGTGATGACGACAGGTGACAGGCCCCGCCTGCACTATATACCTGTCCGTCATCGTCGTCATTACTCAGTTCTTACGCTCTTCACCTCGCTAAGAACACCTCTTTGAGTCAGGCTAGCTAGCTGCTGCTGGTTAGCTCTGTGTCTCTTTTTGAAAGGCTACTTGGAATTAGTTCAACTGCTTTTGTTGGAATTAGTCACTGCTGTCTGCTGGTAAGCGCGTCTGCCCGCGAAGCGCTAATTTCAAGCAGTTTGGTCTGGCTTTCGTGGTTCGGGATGAGCACAAAGCTAATTGCAAGCGAAGCAGAAGTCTTCTATTCGTCCCTGTCCTCAGGGGTGCAGCTTCTCGCTTCATGAGAAGGACCAGCATGAGGCTTGTCCCGTCTGTCTCGGGATCGTTCACACTCGCAGAGCGTTGGCGGAGCCAGAAGCATGTGCGTTCTGTCGCCACCTTCGTTGTTCGGCCCTGGAGAGGTGGGTTGAATTCCTTCAGAAGGTGCTGGGAGGGGCTGCTGTCTCACGGCGAGACCCACTGCTCTCCGAGTCGGGAAACCCAGTTTCGTCCAATTCGGACGAGGACAGCTTTTTGGTCAAAGTCCCCGCTTCCAGCTGGGCGGACCATATAGAGTATGTTGATGGGTTAGCTGATAATGAAGGTGGTCGGTCTCAGCTTCAACTAGAACTCCTTCAGGGAGAGGAGGACATACTGGACATCGGTTTGGATGTTCATGGTCTGTCCAATGATGAGGATGAGTCTCTGCCGAGTCAGGCTGCCGCTGCTGCGCCAGCAGACCCGGGCACGTCTTTTTTCTCTCTTCGCCGTCGTGCAGCTAACACCCTGGACGTGGAATGGCCCTCCCCACCTCCTGCGGAGAAGCCATCACGATTCGTCAGATTTTATGAGATAATCAGCCTGCTGGCAGCAGAGCCATGGCAACTCCCTGTTTGCTGGGATCTCCTCACTCAGGCAGGGGGGAGATATTTCATCCACACCCAGAGCTGTGGAAGCTGCATGCCTACCTGCTGAGAGGTCCAGCTTATTAGCCAAAGGCCTCCCCCCTGATATGGTGGCAACAATCCAGAATGCAAGAGCATCCTCCACTAGAGGCTTATACGCTTATAAATGGCGGGCTTTTGAGCAGTGGTGTGAGGACAAGCACATTGTTCCATTTCAGTGCTCAATGGTAGAAGTTTTAACGTTTTTGCAGGAACTGCTGGATAAAGGTCTTTCCTTTTCCACAATTAAGGTCTACTCGGCTGCCATTTCTGCCTGCCATATTGGTTTTAATGAAGTCACACCAGGTGCTCATCTTCTGGCTGTTCGCTTCTTAAAGGGGGTTCGGAGACTCAGACCTGTGATTAAACCCAGTTTTTCTTCCTGGGATCTCACATTGGTACTTGAAGCTCTTTGAGACCCTCCATTTGAACCTTTGGAGTCAGTAGATGTGAAGTTCCTCTCATATAAGGTTGCTCTGCTTCTTGCTTTGACAACTGCAAAGCGGGTTGGAGACCCCCATGCTTTATCTGTAAATGCTACCTGCATACACTTTTCACCTGATGGTTCCAAGGTCACCTTGCGACCTAATGCAGCTTATCTTCCTACGGTTATACCTCCGGACTACAGCTCCATGACTATGGAGCTTTCTAGTTTTTGTCCACCTCCTTTTGCATCTGAGGAACAAAGGAGGTTACACTTCCTGTGCCCTTTACGTGCACTGCGCAGTTACATTGACCGTACACAGACTGTGAGGTTGTGTGATCAACTGTTTGTGTGTATTGCTAATCCAGCAAGGGGGAAAGCTGTGTCCAGACAAAGACTCTCCCACTGGATTGTGGAGGCTATTTCTCTAGCTTACAGCAGCAAGGGTCTCCCAATGCCACGTGGTGTGAGGGCTCACTCCATCAGGGGCATAGCGACCTCCTGGGCCCTATTTAGAGGGGTGCCCATGAGTGACATTTGTGCTGCAGCCAGCTGGTCTTCGCCACACACATTTGTAAAGTTTTATCGTTTGGATGTGACCCCTCTGTGGCTCACTCTGTTCTTTCTGCTGGGTCTGAAGTGCTGCACTAGTATGCAGTACATGATCCAGGTTTGATGGCTGTTCTGCAGGGCATTTATATATGTCCCATACTCATGTGTTGTACTGAGTGAATCGACTGAAGGGGAACGTAAAGTTATGCATATAACTACTGTTCCCTGAAGGAGAGTAACGAAGTACAACACATGGCTGCCCCTCTGCTCAGCTGGGCTCGGTGAATAGCAGTTATCGAACTGAATAATGACGACGATGAAGGACAGGTATATAGTGCAGGCAGGGGCCTGTCACCTGTCGTCATCACATCATTTGCCTAGGAGGCGTGATTAGAGGTGGCTTCAGTCAGGACGCGCAGGGCGTGATATCCCATACTCATGTGTTGTACTTCATTACTCTCCTTCAGGGGACAGTAGATATATGCATAAATTTACGATTTCCAACGCTTGAAGATCATCCTAGAGGCTGTAATCAGGCCGACCACAATCACAAAAAGCTTTCTTTTAGGTACATTTGTCATTTGGGTTCTATCTCCTAACAGGCATATGGCAGGTGTCAGTGGAACCACTACATCCATTCAGTTGCTCAACAAATCCACCACCTCAACCCAAAAGGGTTTGACCATTTTGCAGTCCCATATACAGTGTAGAAAAGTTCCTACTTCTGACTTACATTTCCAGCATTTATTATCCTCCATCAATTTCTTTTGTATGCAGTCTTGCCGTGGTATGATAATATCAATGTATTATTTTGTATTGTGAGTTTCCCCCTCGCCTCTCTGACGTATCTTCCACAATCTGCAAAAATCCCTAACCACTGCTCCCTTTCTATATTTAATCCCAAATTGTTTTTGCCACAACAATTTAATATTCGTAGATTCTTCATTGCTTGAACGTTTGGTCAATGTATAAAACCTTGAAGCTGTAATTTGTTCTTGTGGTAATTTTAAATAATCTAGGATGGGGTTCTCAAAGTCAGTTTGAATTTTGGTTTTCACACAGTTTCTAATTTGTAAGTATTTCCAGAAATGTTGTTTCCCTTCCAGCTTATATTGATTTTTAAGTTCTTCAAATGGACGGATTTAGCCATAAAGTGGCGTATTTCTGTAGTTTATGAGGCACTTTATATATCTGATGTACTTTATTCCAATCATCTTTGAAATGCATAAGGACTGGGTTTGTTGAGCTCTCCTTTTGGGATACCCTCTCTCTAGGACTAAATGGTAAGCATATATCCATCTCAATATCCATCCAGTCTGGTCTTTTATTTATTTACCCCCAATATTTCACCAGTTTAGTCATTTCAAATGCCAGTCTACAGTCTTGGGTCTGGCAAATTAAGCCCTCCTTTTTCCCCAGAGGCGTATAGTTTACTCAGTTTAATTCTTGGTTTTTTCCCTCCCCATAAAAATTGTTTGATCAGGTCATCATACTTTTTAAAAATTGTAGACGGTATTATAATTGGTAGCATCATCAATAAATAATTGATTTTTGGCACAGCCATCATTTTAATAACAATAATCTTCCCCCAGAGAGTAAGTTGTATTTTATCCCACTTTTCTAGATTTATTTGTATTTTTTGTAGAATTGGTTTAAAATTCAGATTGACTAGATCCTCTAGATCTTGACTAAACTGTATTCCCAAATATTTCATGCTTTTCGGGAGGAAATTATTTTAGATAATTTAAATGCTTCAGTATTATTTGACTGAAATACTTGATATGTGTTAAGGTCATGTTATGTACCTGACCTTTATTCCAGGTCTGCACCCTCTCGGGTGAATTCATCTCTGTGCCCAGTATCCCTGGAGCCGTCCTGGTCAACATTGCTGACCTGATGCAGCGCTGGACTAGTGATCAGTTTGTCTCTGTGGTAAATTGAAAGGATTTTACACATTTTCTTCTCACATTATATATAAAATTGTAACAGAGCCTTAACCAATTGCAGTTTTTATCTTGGTAAGATTTAGCTTCAATGCCAGCACATATATTGGTGAACACTGTGAAAGCTATAAACTTTTTAAAATCCAACCTTTAATTTGAGAAGACTTGTTCATTGGGGAATAAACATAACATGTAAAAAAAAAATTAACATCCCCCGGAGCAACTGAACCTGATTTCAGTGTTGATGCTGCATATAGACCTTTATTAATACATGGGCCAATGGTAAATCTAGCATATGTAGCTCTGATTTTGATATATTTGTTTAATCTAGTTTTAAACCAAGTGAAAGTCTACAACAAATGCCAGAGAGCATCAAGCAAAATCATCTGAATCCAGCTTTATTTGAATCAGAATTAATTTAATCCTTTTTTTATTTGTTATATTGCAGTAATATAAGTGTGTGGAAAAATATTGTGTTTTTGTTGGAGAGGTAAAACGTGAAGATGGAGTGAATCGTGGTAAAAATAACATTTCATCTACATTGGTGCTACAGGACTGGTTGTTCTCCCACAAAAAAGCACTTTCTCCAGAGATTAATTTCAGTTTGTTTTAATTAAACAAAACTGTCCTTTGTTCAACATGAATTATGATTTCCAATCAGAGATACTACAATTAAGCCTGAATGATTCATACCCCTGGGCAAATCTAGATTTCCATTCAACCAGGTTTGCTTGTTGCCCCCCAGCTCAGCCGTCTCGTGTTGGGGTTTACCCCGGTGGATGAGAGGCGCCTTCGGGTTGTGGATAGGTCTCCGACTGTCGTTTCGGCCTATGGGCCGAGCGGTAGTGCAGAGTACCCGGCCTTCTTGGTGTCCCTGTCGGGGGTGCTGGATAGTGCCCCTCCCAGGGACTCCATTATTCTGCTGGGGGACTTCAACGCCCACGTGGGAAACGACAGTGACACCTGGAGAGGCGTGATCGGGAGGAATGGCCTCCCCGATCTGAATCCGAGTGGACACCCTAGGCAGGAGGTCAATGATCGACTTTGTTGTCGTATCATCAGACCTTCGGCCGCATGTTTTGGACATTTGGGTGAAGAGAGGCGCTGAGCCGTCCACTGATCACCACCTGGTGGTGAGTTGGATCCGCTGGAAGAGGAGAAAGCCGGGCAGACTTGGCAGGCCCAAGCGCATAGTGAGGGTCTGCTGGGAACGCCTGGCGTAGCCCTCGGCCAGGGATGTATTCAACTCCCACCACCGGGAGAGCTTTGACCAGATTCCGGGGGATGTTGGAGACATAGAGTCCGAGTGGACCATGTTCTCCGCATCTATTGTCGATGCTGCTGCCCGTAGCTGCGGCCGTAAGGTCTGCGGTGCCTGTCGCGGCGGCAATCCAAGAACCCGGTGGTGGACACCGGCAGTAAGGGATGCTGTCAAGCTGAAGAAGGAGTCCTATCGGCTGTGGTTGGCTTGTGGGACTCCTGAGGCGGTTGACGGGTACCGTGAGGCCAAGCGTGCTGCGGCCCGGGCTGTGGCAGAGGCAAAAACTCGGGCCTGGGAGGACTTCGGTGAGGCCATGGAGAAGGACTACCGGTTGGCCTCGAAGCGATTCTGGCAAACCGTCCGGCGCCTCAGGAGGGGGAAGCAGTGCTTCGCCAACACTGTTTATAGTGGAGGTGGGAGGCTGCTGACCTCGACTGGGGACATTATCGGGCGGTGGAAGGAGTACTTCGAGGATTTCCTCAATCCTGCCATCACGCATTCCCTGGTGGAAACAGAGGCTGGGGACTCGGGGTTGGACTCTTTCATCACCCAGGCTGAAGTCACCGAGGTGGTTAAAAAGCTCCGCGGTGGCAAGGCTTCGGGGGTGGATGAGATCCGCCCTGAGTACCGCCCCTGAGCCGAAAAGCGAAGCTCTCGATTTACCGGTCGGTTTACGTTCCTACCCTCACCTATGGCCATGAACTTTGGGTCATGACCGAAAGAAAGAGATGCCGGATACAAGTGGCTGAAATGAGCTTCCTCCGTAGGGTGGCTGGGCACTCCCTTAGAGATGGGGTGAGGAGCTCGGCCATTCGGGAGGGGCTCGGAGTAGAGCCGCTGCTCCTCCACATCGAGAGGAGCCAGTTGAGGTGGCTCGGGCATCTATATCGGATGCCTCCTGGACGCCTTCCTTGGGAGGTGTTCCAGGCACGTCCCACCAGGAGGAGGCCCAGGGGACGGCCCAGGACACGCTGGAGAGACTATGTCTCTCGGCTGGCCTGGGAACGCCTTGGGCTCCCCCCGGAGGACTCGGAGGAGGTGTCTGGGGAGAGGGACGTCTGGGTGTCTCTGCTGAGTCTGCTGCCCCCGCGACCCGGTTCTGGATAAGCGGAAGACGACGAGTACGAGTACGGTCTGAAAAAAAAATTGCTTTGCATTTTATTAAACGAGGCATGTCAAAAATGATTTCTACCATTCTTAGTAATCAGTAGTAAACATTTTATTGGAATAAAAGAAATCAAATCGTTCTTATAATTGCTGACCAGCCTTTTGTATGTTTCCACTGATGCACTATATTGCAAAAAGTATTTGGTCGCACCACCAAATCAATGAATTCTGCTGTTCCAATCACTTCCATGGCTGCAGGTGTATAAAGTTTGGAAAAGCTTGACTGGCCTACACAGAGTCCTGACCTCAACCTTTGGGATAATTTAGAGCAGAAGCTGCTATTCTGGTTTTCTCATCCAACTATGAACACACTCCTAAACCTTGTGGAAGATGTTTACAGAATAGATAAAGTTGCTGTTACTGGCAACGGTGGGTTCATCCACAAATTGAACCTTATAGATTAAGAATAGGATGTCATCATGTTCATGTAAAAGTAGACAAACGAATATGTTTGGCAATACAGTGTATTTCCAATTTTTCTTTAGTGATGAGCTGCAAGCCTTTGAGGTTGGAAGGGCTCCTGGCCATCACCCTAAACTTTTTTTTAACAAATAAATACCAACCTCAGCCTTGGGGCAGGGGGGCTGTGAACCACAGACAGTTTTAGACTAATTTTCAACCACAAAAAAAGCTCACAAAGATGTGGGGGTTTCTTAACTGGAATCTTGTGCTTTGATCAGATGATGCTAGGATTAATAACTCCATAACTGGGTTGGCATGACACAAAACATGAACATGTGGGAAAGCACCTTGCGTCTACTTTTAAGTATGGCAGAAGATGCATGATCCTGTGGGCCTGTTTCTCTTTGTTAGAGTGCATTACATTATAGACTAACATACCAGCATAATTAAAACTGAAAATGAGTCTTTCAACAGGACAAAGAGCCAAATCTTGCCCCTAAATCATCACAAATGGTTCACCAGACACAAAACCAACCCTTTTTCACAGCAATCTCAGTCCCAGACTTAATTCCTAATGGAAACCCATGGGATGAGCTGAAAAGAAGAGCATGAGAGAAGACCACGGACTCTATATGCTGTAGAGAGATTGTCCAAATATATTTGGTCAAAGATCCCACTTTCTATGTTCTTTAGCTCTTTGATATGTTATAGCAGAGGACTAGGTGCTGTCCTGTTGGCAAAAGGAGGCTGTACAAAGCTTTAACAGCGGAGCGGGGGGGTGGGGGTGGGGGGAGGGGATGAGACAATGATGGTGAACCCCGTAATGTTCCTAAAAAGACATTTTTGATTAGCTGCTGCAACAAAAAGATGAATTTATTTTAAAGCTAAATTTTTGTTTTTACAAAATCTAAAGCTATTGTTTTCACCAATGTTGCACTAAGCTTCTACTTTTTCGTTTCAAGTTGTTTGTATTTGTTGTAGTGTGGGATAAGTCTCAATTGTTATAAGTTTACTTTAGATCTTCTCTTGACAACCCAGATTCCCTGCAACATTTAACGTAAGCGTCAAAGTAACCGAGCTGTGGGAAAACATGTAATGCTTGAAGTTTGAGTGAATGATGCTTCCTGCCTTTTCAGCGTCATCGGGTTTTGCTGCCCCCTGTTGGAGACTCCAGCACTCGTCAGTCTTTGGCTTACTTTGTCCAGCCAGATGATGAGGCCCTGATCACCTGCTGCGATGGCTCAGACAAATACCCTCCTGTCACAGGAGGAGACTACCTCATGCAGCGCTTCAGTGAATCATATGGAAAGAGCTGAAGGCACACCCACTAATCTGCTCAACTGTTGCACAAATGGCAAACTTCTCCAGTACATCCTTCACAGGCATGTAGAGCGTGTTTAGTCACAGACCAGCTTCAGTTCACAGAACGCTGAGTTTTTTTATGTTGACCAGGAAAACAAAGCAAACCAAATTCACATTTTTTAAAAAGGTAGTTTGAACAAGACTGCATTTTAAGAAAACATGTTAGCTAAAGATGCAAAGATACAAATGTTACACTTGCAAGATCATTCATTTTATTGGCAACATTCAAACCATGTACACCATGACTTCTGTTCAACAGGACACTTATGAATGTTAACCTTTCTACCAGTTTTCAGTTTAACTGAAATGTTGATGTAAGAAACATAAAATCAGGATTAAATAAAACAATCTGTTGCATCTAACATCCCCTGAGAATAATCTCATACTGTCCTCATCTATCTTATTAAACGTCTGACTGTTAATTTCCAGTGGATTAAGAGAATAAATAAATACAACACAAACTCTTGTAAGCAGGGACAGACATCTTAAAACACAAAGAACCACTTTAGTAATCATAGTTGTAAAAAGTTCAAACTAAATATACAGTGTAGAGATGATCTTTCCTTCAAGCATCCAGTCAAGAGGAAACAACGGCTACAGAAAAAAAATGCTAAGTGGTAAACAAGAAGTGAGTAGGATAATTTCAGCCAAAATGATTCTTTACAGACATTCATTTTTCTCAAGATTATCTCTTTACATGAATAATACATGTTTATAGTCTTGGCTGCAGATATTATCTTCCAAAACAAAAAGCAGTGTCCTAAACAAAACATTCATTTATTCCATATTACACCACTGAGAATTTCCCACAGAGGACACAGAGTCCTTGTGACAGAAGTTTGTAATAACCAAAACAAAAACAACCGATTGTCCAGAAAAAAAAACTCTGGCTCATTCAGCTGATTTGGCCAGGAAAGGGAAGGTTGGCACTGGCACTAAATCTGAGCCGTGAATCAGCTTCCTTCATGGGCTTCTAATGCTTTAGCTGTTCTTTTTTTCCCTTTCATTATTCAGGAAATAGTTTTGTAACTCTGAACAGAGAGATTTGTTCCCAAAAAGAAAACAGAGACGCTCACTCATAACAGACAGGGTGATGGGGCCTAGGAGTGTCCTGGCACTGGTACATCCTGTTGTTGGCGTCCAGGAGGCAGGGGTTGGGTGTTCCTTGGTACAACTGGTGCCGGTTCACCTTCAGCTATCAGGCCTCCAGGCTCTGCAACAGGAAGTTACACGTGCACAAGATCCATTAATAGAGCGTAGTTTAAACTAAAGTTTTTGGGAAGTGTTTTATTCCGACATAAAAACCTAACATAAAACAACACTTTTCCTTTGATTTGCTTGGACCAGTGTCTGTTCAGACTCAGTCTCAAAGAACAGTTTTTGTTTGTTTTCTTTTAAAGGTCATCTTCACATTTTGTTGGGTTACAATCACAAACCTCAATTATACAAAAGATAGTGTATAAGTATGAAGTAGAAGGAAGAGGACTTATGGTTTTAATTTTTATTACTAATCAAAAGAAGGTCACATGTTGTTTCATATCTGGCACTTCCCATGCAAGGGATGTACACTCCCTCAGTGTTTATCAGACTATATGTCACCATTCTGGTATCTATCTGATAGAGTGTGTAATAGCAGGTGTCCAGTCCTTAATCTAAGAGTGGCTGCAGCATTCTAATCAACCCAGTTATAGTGTTTCACAATAAAACCCAATGTAATAATCCTTATGTATAAACCATAGGTCATTTTTCCCTGTAATGTACAACAATTAGGTTCTTATCCTATCCTAAAAAAAGTGAAAACATTAAATTTTATACTTTATCATTATGGCGTGTGTGAACATCTCTCAGAGCAAGGTTTAAACAATCATGTGAGTATTGAAAGATTTTCAGATAATTGCAAGGTCATTTTAAGCCAATTTGAAAGAAGGCTATTAACAACTCCTGCCTGCAGGTTGCAACAAGCCACGTAGAGGACGCAGCGAACATGTGGAAGAATGTTCTGCTCACATGAGACCAAATCTGAACTTTATGGCCTAAACACAAAATTCTATGTGTGGAAGAAAGGTAACACTGCACATTACCCTGAATACATGATCCTCACTGTGAAACATGGTGAGAATGGTGAATACAGATGCACATCGCACTTTTCAGATTTTTATTCATGAGAAGCCTTAAACGTCCTAAAATGCACTATTTTGTGTTGGTCTATCACATAAAATTATAATAAAATGCATTCAAGTTTGTGTTTGTAATGTGACAAAATGTGTAAGAGTGTCGGTTCTTTGAAAGTAACTCTTGATAGAAACTAAAAACATGACTGCGTTCCTTGTTAATGTTTCTAAATTTCTTCTTCATACAAAATATAGAAGAACACCACCTGAAAACTAAGGACATTAACTGAGTCAGAAGCATTAGGAGTATAATATTAACCCCTCTGGGATAAACTGACACCAGACAACAGTTACAACAATGTCTTACTCACGTTTTACTTCAGCATTTAAACTCTGGGCTTTGATCCTTTCCATTTCGTCCACTGCCTGAGCAGAGGAAGGAATTAAACAAATAATTGTATTATAAAAAGGAACGCTCTTATTAAAAAAACACTGATGTACTACCGTATATCTACAAAAAAACAACCTAAGTTCACAGTTTAACATTAATTTAAGAGTCTATGCCGTTTAAGCCTTTGCTTATTTTAACCTGCCCATCTCGGGTAAGATGAGAAAATCCTAGAATACACTAATAATTCAATGCAGCTGCACAAAAACACGTAATGTTTCTTCAATTTAATAATGCCTTCTAACAGTGAGAATTTATTCTATGGTCATGTGAAATATGGATTATCACACAGTGTCAGCCAAGCAGCTGCAGAGAACTAATAAGAAAATCCGATTCCCTTTTTGCACACTTGCAACAAGAGGTTTCTTAATTCACCTGCTTCAGCCCCAACCTCTGAGCATTTAGTTCTTCCTGTTTTCTTTCGAGCTCCTCCTTCTGTTTCTGCAGCTCGGCCGCCTTCACATTAATGTCATTCGCCTCGTTGGCCAGTTGACGCTCGTACTCTCTCAATTCCTCCTCAGTGTAAATTAGGTTTTGATCTAAAGTCTGTGGGGATGGGCACAGGATGTATTAAACAACGAGACAAACCTAACTTATTAGAATATACTAGTGTCTACTAAAAACTAGCAACCGCTTATTAGTCACTAGGCCTAGTGTAGTTTCATCCTCAGGTCCTGGACTGTTGGTGAAGAGGTGTTAGAAGTCATCTTTTATTGCAGTCGGAATAAAATAACTGTAACAGCAGCCCTTTGCTCCAACACCAGATTTAAATGGTTTCATTACTTCTTCAACATACATCAAGCTCTGCATAGGCCTTTTAGTCACTCACTGATTCTGATGAGATGCATTGAACACAAGGCCAATTTATCTAGACACTCTTCAGAATAAGAAAGACAAGCAAAAATAGCCTTCAAGTAAAGCAGGTGTGTGTAAAAAATACCCAAACACCGCAGTGTGCCCAGATCTACTGTGTGAGCAACAAGGCTGGACAATGACATGAGTTTATCATGCAACCATGTGCAGTGAGAAGGATGGTTAAAAAAAACATCTACAAAGCTCACTGCTGGAGAACAGCTGGAGTACAGTGGCATCTTGAGGTCATAACAACCACTATATGCCATCTAGAAATCTACTAACCGGCAGAGTGAAGCCGGGGATTAATATGTGGAAAAGCACCTCGTGCCCTTCAGAATGGTGGAGGATCTATGATGCTGTGGGCCTGTTTCATTTTCAAAGGCCTTGGAAACTAACCCCTTTCTCTCTCCTAGACATAGCTACTGACTGAGCTTTTACTGTAACTAACTCTATGTGCTCTCTTCAGACTCTAACCTTGAAAACTGGCTCAGAGTTTATCTGTTCCTTCTTTCTAGGTGAAACGACTAAAGGAGCTACATCCATTAACATTTACTTTTCCTTCCCATAGAAAGTACTCCTAGATCAGTGCTTCTTTGTTCTCTTTGTGTCTCTGCTCTGTTCTCTCTAACCCCCAGTCGGTCGTGGCAGATGGCCGCTCACACTGAGCCTGGTTCTGCTGGAGGTTTCTTCCTGTTAAAAGGGAGTTTTTCCTCTCCACTGGTGCTACATGCATGCTCAGTATGAGGGATTGCTGCAAAGTCAACGCCAGTGACTGTCCACTGTCTCTACATGCTCATCCAGGAGGAGGGAATGCTGCAAGTCACTGACTGGATGCAATCTGCTGGGTTTCCTTAGATAGACAAACTTTTTATCCAATTTGAATAAATAACAGAATCTGACTGCACTGTTCAATGATTCGGATTAATTGTAATGCATGTACCTGACTTTTGTGAAGTGCCTTGAGACAACATGTGTTGTGAATTGGCGCTATATAAATAAACTGAATTGAATTGAATGTAAGCATGACATCACAAACTCTTTGAAATAAGCAGATTCATTAAATAGAAACCTGGTGGACTCTACCAGTAATTGAAAATGGGTCATCACTGGGTCTTACAGCAGGAAAATGAACTTCAATGTATGGTCAAACAGACACTGAAATGGTTCACCAGACACAAAACTCTGTGTTTTTTAAGCCGCAATCCTCAGACCACAGTCCTATAAAAAAAAAAACTTTGGAGTGACCTGAAAAGAGCATAAGCCAGAATCCAGGACTTTGGGTGATCCAGACAGATTGTGTTAAAGTGACAATCAAAGAGCCCGTCCTCTGTGTGCTCGTCTTATGAACTATCATAGATAACTTGGTGCTTTGCTATGTGCAAAACAGGTTGTGTAAAGTGTTAAAAGCACAGGTGCCAATAAGTGGGCCACTGCTGATTTGTAAAAGAGAAAAAAAATCTCATCATGGAACCCCCCCTACACCCCACCCCACTGATTAAATGGTCTCAAATTAAATGTTAGATATACATATTTACCAGTGGTAATTACTGTGAATCGTGCAAGTAAAACCAGCATTTCTGTCATGCCTTATGGAGAACAAGGTGAATGACGGATGTTTAATAAGAGAAACGGATCATGAGCTCCCATCAACAAGCATAGTTCAGAATATCTCTAAAGACAATCTGACTCCCTTTGGTTCTGCCCGAAGAGACAACAACACGTCAGGCTGCTTCTGCAGAGGCTGCAGGAGCGTAGACACAGCTTGTTCCTTACAACATCTGCCTTCATTGCTGTAATCAGGAAGACTGTAAAGCTGTCCTGCTGCAGACCCCGATGGAGAAAGAGCTTCAACTGAACTCTCACCTCCCTTTCCTGCCATCTCCTCGCTGTTAGCAAAGTAATCTTGCTTCAACTGCAATATATGTCAAAATATTGATTTTGTTTTCACTAGGGCAAACTTATCTGTTTGATACTAAAGCTGACAATACGTTAACTTTTATTTTCACCTATATTACAAAATACTAATTTTGTAAATTTGTTTTTTAAGAAACAATCAGTCTTTCAACATCATTCTGATTCTGAAACTACTTTTTTTGATGATTTTACAACATATTACAGCTCTAAGAATACATCTCTCCAAACCATGATTTATTGAATAGAAAACAGTATAGAAAGACGATAACTGTCTTAGAGAGACGAGCCTTTCAAATCTCACCTCCCACTCTTCTTTTTCATGGAATTCCTCCTTCTTGGTTGCTGCTATGAACTCGCTCAGTGACACAAGTCTGTCCTTGTTGGTGTCCACCTGACGATCAGTACAGAAAGCGGCTCATCAACAAATGATCATTGTATTTAGGTCAATCAATTTGTTTCTCATTTGTACCAATTAGAACATCATTTTGATGAAATCCTTGTGCATTAATACAATTTCACGTTGTAGTTTTCACATTTACACTTTAATAGGTGCTGGTTCATTTTAAACTAGTGAGTGGAGGAGGGCATGGTGCTTTGGTTTAATTTAAAACATTCAATACCAGAATGTATTGTATCTCTGTACAGATATGGCCATGACCTCATTACTTGTCGGGCCTAATCGGAGCTAACCAGCGCTGCATTAACAAGTAGGACAGAGACTTCATGCTGTATCTGTTTGGCTGCTCATGCTGACCTCATTCATGACATGCTCCCTCATCCTCAGCCTTTCTTCCTCCATCTCCACCATGTCGTCCTCTTCATTCGCAGGGTTGTACACCTTCTCCAGCTTAAAGAAACATACAAATGTTGCAACAAAGGCTTCTTGGTCTAAATATTGTCCTAAAATATCACAAAGGTACCTCTTTTGTAAAGAGAGCTTCCAGCTCACTTTCGTCGAAGAAGCCATCTCCATTGCTGTCTGCAACACAGAAGACAAGAATTAGAAGTAATTCATCCATGCTAATAATTGTAGGCTGTACAGATGCAGTTCTGATAAATATGAAATTGAAAGATGTCCAAATTACAGCAGAAATACTTGGAGCCATTGTTGCATGCTGAAATACATTTAGAATCTGGGGTTACCATGCATTTTGAAAAAGGTTTTGGGATCAAAGTCTTCTGGTTCCAAGCCGTCTGCCTCCTGCCATACCTCTTTCAGCTGGTCCTCACTGCCCTGAACACACACATGGAGCTTAAAATGAACCAGCACCTATTAAAGCATAAATGTGAAAACTACAATGAAAACGACTGGGTTTGCTTTCAATAAACCCTCCTGACACAGTCACGCTCACACTTGTATAGGTATTAAAACTTATTTTGTTCTTAGCTGTGTATTAATCAAGTTATAAACATAAGAAGGACTTCATCATTTTGCATTTACATACCATTCCTTAATTTATAGCTAAAAAAAACTGACTAATTTTGCTTCATATGTTCTGACCTATTTTGCTCATTATTGATCTGGAGCTGATTTGAAGAAGGGCATTAAATGTAAAGGCTGGCTGCTGCCATAAATACAGAGGATGTGGTGAATGTGTGGGTCAAAGGTTTACATTTTTTATAATCAACACAGGGTCTAAATGATTAACATGGGCTCAAATAGATATATAGCTCCCCACTAATTTTTGGTTGATTTGGTTCTTTAAGCCAGTGATGGAGACAGCAGCCATCAACAAGGTCCTGGCATAATTCAGCCTGGGTATTTGATCCTTCAACTTAACATTTAAAATCGGCTGATTTCCTGCCATGGACTCTGCTTTTAACCATAAGCATCCATAAATGTCCGATATGGTTGAGGCCAGGGCCATTCCAGAAGCCCAATGTTAGCCAGCTTCATCCAAGCCTGAACCATTTTGATGCATGCTGGGGATCATTCTCGTGTGCAAGTTTCAGCCATCTGGTCTGAACAGTCCCCCTTAGATGAGAGGAAATGTATTTGGATGTCCAAGAACAACTCAGGAACCACCAAGGATAGATGCTTAGAAAAACCTAAAGAAGCTGGAACACAACAGTGTCTCTCAATAGTATATCAACATGGACTGAACAAGAAAGCAACAGTGAAATTTGTACCTGCCCACATCGACAAGCTAAGTGGATTTTGGAGAACCATTTAATGGTCGAATTGTTTTTTTATATATATCTGGCTAACACTAACTTTGAAATTCCCCCTACTTCATCCCTATTGAAATTAAAAGCTGGGTTGTACTAGAAAACCAAGCAATTTGAATGAACTCCACGATTCTTGATAAGAAAAAACAAACAAGCACAATCGTCCGAGGACCTTGTTAATGTGTAACAAACAGCATGTAGTTTCTATGAAACTGTCTAAAGAACCTACATCCAAATACTACTTGAAAGTATATATTTGATGTGTGTTAAGCTACATAAACGTTAAAGTATGAATCAAGGCTGTATAACACATTAGGAAAGTAAAGAAAACAGACAGGAGGGCACAGATGAGCAGGGCTTCCAATGAACTTTGGTTGCTTGTGTTTGCTGATGACAGAAGCAGATGGATTAATGATAAAGTGAATGAGGTATACATTGTTTGCTTTGACAGAGCCAAATGCAACAAGTTTAGCTTCACAGCAGAAATGGTGCTAGCACAAGATTCTTCCTACTGTACTTTATGTTCCAATACTTTTAAATATGCACGTTTAAAGACTTGCATTTATGTGGGATACTTACGGGGTGGTTAACTTTGGGATGGTTGGCATGCTTCGTCTTCATCTCTTCATAGTGCTGCTCCTCCTTCCTCCGGTCATCCTCATTCATGGTTTTCAAGCGCTCCCTCCTCTCGTGCTCCTTCATCATCTCGTACTTCTTAAACTCATCGTGCCGTTCCTTGTCATAGTTTTCCAGATCCTTGGTTGCCTAAAATATTCAGAAAAGAAAAATTTGTTTATTGGCCCAAACTGTTTAGCACAGACATACTCAAAAAGTCAAAGTGGGGATTTTCAGGTACTGACTATTATATCAGATAATATTATGACATGCTCCTTGACCTTGTAACGCTGAATGGGAAAGGCTTTTAAAACAGTGATGTTAGACCTTTGTTTGAACAAACAGCAATAGGCAACCGTGGCTCAGGTGTCCAAGACGGAGATCAGGGAGACTGCTGATACTAGAGTTCCCTAGAAAAACACTGAAACCCAGCCTCCTCTCAGTGGCACGCTAAAACACTCTGGATGGCAGCTCTGCTATGTTTCAAGTATGACTAGATCAGAAAGAAATACTGTATAAAGCACTTTGTGCACAACTGACAACTTCAACACACACAAGCCTGAGCTGTAAGTGCTAAATATTATTAGAGTCCTTGAATATAATGCTTAAAAATGCTAAAAAGAGCTGGCTGTTACATTGCCTTGCAGAAGTATTCATACAACTTGAAACGTAACCCATTTTGTCTTGTCACAACTACAGACTTAAGTTTATTTCATTGGGACTTTATCTGACAGACCAACACAAAGTGGTGGATAACTGATAAATGGTTTTACATTTTTTTTATGAATTAAATAAAAAGTGTTGCATACATATGTAATTAGCGCCCTTTATTTCTTGTACCTCGAAATAAAACGCGAGCCATTAGTGAACAAACAGCATCAGAAAGACCCACCAGGAAGGTCAGGGATAAGTTTGTGGAAGAAGCTTAAAGCAGGTTTAATTTACCAAACATAATTCAAAACTTTAAAAATCCCATAGAGCATTTTGTACCATACTTTGTTTCTGTAAAAGGAAAAAAAAAGTATGGTACAATTGGAAACCTACCAGAATAGATACAGCAGGGAAGGGGAACATTAATCAGAGAAGCAGCAAAAAAAAAAAGGCCTATGATAACTCTGGAGGATCTGCAGAGATCCACAGCTAAGGTTGGAGCATCTGTTATACAGGACAACTGTTAGTCAGCACTCCACAAACCTGGCCTTCTCTGGAGAATTCATAAGAGGAAAGACATTTTTGAAACAAAGTCACCACAACTTTTTTTTGCAGTGCGTCTCAAGATAAACAGCAAACACAGAAAAAGAGATGCTCTGGTCAGAGACACCACAGTTTAACTTTTTGGTCTGCATGCAAAACTCTAAGGGCGTTAGAAACCTTACACTGCCCATAACCCAGAACAAACCATTCCCATGGTGGAGCAATGTGGTGGCAGTATCATGCTGCGGGCATGATTTTCCTCAGCAAGGACAGAAACCTAGTTGGAGCTGATGGGAAGATAAATGGAGCTTCATACAGGGGAATATTGAAAAAAAGAGGCAGCAAAAACGTTGAGACTGGAGCAAAGGTTCACCCACTACTAGGACAATGACCCTAAACTTACAGCGAGAGCTACAATGGACTGGTTTGAATCGAAGCACAGACGTGTTTGAATGACCTGAATTTAATTTGTGACAAAACTTGAAAATTGACGGTTACATATGCTCCCCTTTTTGCCAAAGAGCAATGGCTAAAGTGTAGATACTCTAAAAGTTTAAATTTGCATTTTTAAAATACCTTCTAATTTGTCAACAGTGGAAGCTCTTCACCACTGAGCCACCACCGTCCCAATATCAAATAAATAACTTGGCAACATACATCCTGGTTATAAACCATATCTCGAAAAAATATTATTTTACATTTTAAGATAAAAAAAAAAACAAATGCAAATATTCCAGCCTTTCACTTAACCGTTAACATCTTTTTAAAGGCCCTGCATATCTGAAATGTTCCTTGCGTTCAGCTAAAACTGGGCAAGTTTCTGAAACTGCTCAGCCCTCAACTGTAAACTGTGAGGCAACTTCCTCATTATTTTTAACGTGTTGCTCTCTAAAAACCAAGGATTTTACTTTTAGAAAGCCCACCCTCTCCAAATACAGCTTCAAGTTACAACATTTAAAATGAATGAAATAGAACAGGTGAGATAGTCAACACAGGAGTAATTCTAGATGTCTGACACCTCTCTGTTGGGCCAGCAGCGCCAGTTCTAGTAATAACATAAGCCAAGCAGTTGTTCACTTTAATTACAGTCATGACTCAGATGTGGTGACATGCTGTATAAGTACCAGGACAACACTTCCATCAAAAAACTGAAGTACTGATCTAGTGATGGTGCACAAGTGGAATATGTGTGTGTGTTCTAGCACAGTTTCCTACAGTGCAAGGCCCATTTTCCCACCATATACTATGTTGTGAGGACCCACTGCTCCTTATTGGACAAAAAGCCTGGACCCTATAAGGAGCAGTGCTGTTTGTGAGTTAGGGGTTAGGTGTAGGACTATGATGCTAGGCAACAGAAATGAACAGAAGTCAATGCAAAGTCCCTGTAAAGACAGGAAGGCATAAAATGTGTGTGTGTGTGTGTGTGTGCTCGTTTATGTTATCTATTAAGGACCTTTTTTGACATATTCACCTACCTTCCAATGACCGATAGGGCATTCGGGGACCAAAGCCTGGTCCTAATGTAGTGGGGTTGGGTTTAGAGGTTTGATGGGAATTAGGTTTTGTTAAGGTTAGGAATAGTATGTATTCATGCCTAAGTCTAACACTTACACTAAACCAATCATTTAAATGAATGGAAGTCAATACAAAGTCCTAATATGGGTAGAAATGCAAACGTGTGTTAATGCCTGTGTGTATACCGATTGGATAAGGCGATCCAGGTCCTCCACCTCAAAAGTGTGTGGGTTCATTTGGTTGAGGTGCTCGAACTGTTTCAGCAGGGCGGGATGGTCCAATGTGTTACCTGGATAGAAAGAAATAAAAAGTAAGGTCAAATAAGAATACATGACAATTAATGTGTGCAATATGACTTTAACCCACTATTTCTAATCTTTGACCATACTTAAATAATAACTGATACTAAAACAATTCATGCTGGGTTTTCTTTCTGCTGAGCACAGATTCCACAGATTTTTCGGGTTGCAATGGGACAAAACGTTTAATAGTTTAAGGGGGAACTAATACTTTTGCAAGGCACTGTAGAAATACATAGCTTCTGCGTCTTGAGTCACATCTTGCATTTGAGGATGAACAAACCTCTGACTTGTATTACGGAACATGTGGTGCAACATTAAAAAGCCCAGATCTAGCCAGTGATGCAGCACTAACTGACACACTCTACTCACCGTTCCCCTCCTGGACGTCGTGTTTGGCTTTGATTAGCATCCGCAGCCTGTTCATCTCCTCCCTCTTCAGCTCGTCCAGCTTCGTTCGAAAATTGTGTTGAACAAAGTCCAACTCTTTGGAAAGTTTCCCTTGCTGCAAACAAAGGGTCCCCACAGCAACGTTTAAATTAAAGAGCATGTGCAAATAAACAGATAGCTCAATCGTTCGGTTTTCTAAGGGAGTGTGTACCTTGATGTCGTCCATGTTGGCATTTTTCAGCTTTTCTCTAAAGTGTGGGTCTTTTTCGAGGTACTCAATGACTTCCCTAAGGTAGCGGTCATAGTGCAGGCCGGTGTCCTGACAAACAGCAGATGGCTCACAATTATTTGGAAGCCTGACGCTAATTAGGGTCATAATTAAAATATCTTCTTGCTCATTTACCACTGACTAATGACTGCTAAAGCTTTTTTCTGTTTTTGCAGCTGTTTGTTTTTCCATCAGCCTTTTCCCCACAGTTAAGTGTAATTTGTATCTGTCTGACACTGCAAACCCAGACAGGTTTTATGTGTGAGCTGAATTCTGCTGTAAGACCTCTTATTAAATACTATATCCCTGCATTTGCCAAGATGCTGCTGACTCACAGCACTCTGGGGTGGTTCCAGCTTCTCCACCTCTGGCTTGTCTTTGGCCTTCTCCACACTGATAGGCACTGAGTGGATACACAACCACAAACTGAGCAGCACCAGCCCGCATCGGGCCAAGGCTTTACTCCTCACCATCTAGGTACAAAAAAGAAAGACATGGGGAGAGGGGGGAGTTAGAACAGAATTGCAATATGGTGTATTTTACATAATGTTTGGAAGTTAGGAAGTGCCTAAAAATTAAATAAAAAAAACATCGTACCTTTTCCCATTTTGTCAAACTACGCACAATCTTCAATATATTGGGATTTTATGTAATAGACCAACACAAAGTAGCACATAATTGGGAGGTGGCATTAAAATAATACACAATTTTCAAAATGTTTCAACTGCGGCATGCATTTCTATGTAACCCCCTTTACTCTGACACCCCTAAATAAAACATAGTGTAACCAAATGCTTTCAGAAGTCACATAAGCAGTAAATTGAGTCCAGTTATGTGTAATTTAATCTCAGTAGAAATACAGATGTTCTGCACAGGAAAACAGAGAAAAAATAACATTGTGAAGACCAAGGAACACATGGGACAGGTCAGGGAGAAAGCTGTGGAGACATTTGAGGCAGGGTTTGGTTATAAAACAATAACCAAATGGAACAATGTTTGGACGGTTTGGTTCAAACATTGGGTTTCAACGGGAAGACCCAAAATTACCCAAATTTCAATCTCTGAACATCTCACAGAGCTCTGCGATATGTTCCTATGTTGACCTGCGTGCAAAAGACTTTAGTAGGCATGACATCATGACTATAATGGCGAAGGCCACATCATGCTTTGGGGATACTTTTCCTGAGCAGGAACAGAGAAGCTGATCAATCTTGATGGGAACATAGATAAAGCTTAACACACTGGAATGCTGGAAGAAACCCTGCTGCTAGAAACACTTTCCATGAAGTCTAAGCTTGAGATATTTGGCAAAAAAAGAATGGAAAAAATTTCCAACTCTAGATGTGCAAAGCTCTCATAATTATAACCAAAAATCCTTGCAGCTGTAAGTGGCTCAAGGCAAATCAATACAAATGCATGCAGCACCTTCACAGATTTTTATTTGTAAAACAGTTTATAAAACAATGTATGGTTTTCTCTCTACTTCACAATACTATGTAACCTTGTATTGGTTTATCACATCAAATCTATTGAAATCTGTGGCAGGTAAACAATTAAATCTTCAAAGGGCATTTTGCAGCCCACTGTGTTGTCAGTGTGGAGGCGGAGGAGTGTGAGCAACAAGGTGCTTGATCCTAACGGAGGACACCACCTTCATTTGCTCATCATTGCTAATTAGGAAGAGGCTAATTGACTTAGAGATGAAATGTGGGATCATGTTATGCAAGTCAGTCTTGATCTTTAAACAAACTCTGCCCCAAGAAAGGCACCGAACAACACACGTGATTACTGGATAAAGACACAACACGCTTATTTTGAAACGGTCGAAACATTTCATTTAACATAAAGGCAGCAGATCTGGCACTGATACTCAATGCATCTAACAGACATGCTAAGCTAAATAAATAGTTAATTTATTAGAATCATGTAGGTAATATGTTAATTCATATTACCCAAGACGTGGAAAAGCTACAGAACAAGCCGACTGGTTAACTGATAAATGGCCTTTTATGTCAGGTAAGACTTACTTGTCAAACACTCGTTACTTCTAGTTCCTCTTCTTATTCTTCTTCTAGCTTCCCCCGTTAAATGTTCTTCGGCCAACGAAGCCAACATTCATCGGAGCCTGTTGATAGCCGTCATCTATTTACCACCAATGCAAGCCTCAGGTAGCCACAACCTAAACAAAAGAGGTCGCATTTACCATGGTAACGCCCCGCCCCCGTACGTGCCCATTGGGCGGACAACGTCCACTATCTTTGTAAAACTGTCGCGTTGGAAGCTGATTGGATGTTGCGTCTGCCACTCAAAGGGTCTCCCACTCTAACGGTGGCTTAAGGTGAGTAGAGCCATACTATACGTGGCGTTCAGACAACCCCAGAGGGAGGCGGTGTCAGCAAGGAAGCTCTTTATTCAGAAGTTACAGTTTCTTGATATGATCCCTGGTCTTAGTGGTGAGTTTACATTTGATGCAAAGCCACTAGTGGCTGATAAAAAGTTGGTTGAAAAGACTATGTATTTTAGTGCGAACAATTTCGTTGTTGGAGTTTGGGGAAATGCAAGCTTTGTGCACCTGCAGCAGCTCCTCCCAGAGCTGAATGGCAGAACTATTCTTAAAGGTTTAATCCGAAAAAAAAACATGGGGAAAATATAGTGCTGCTACACATGAACTATGGTGTCTGTAAAAAAAAACCAAAACGACTGTTTATTTCGTTATTATCTCATTACAAATAACCGTATATTGCAACAAAAACCAAATGGAAAATGTTTAAAATAATTACACTGAAATGTGTGTTTTAAAAACTGACCACAGTGGCAATACGGCTCACCACCCAGGGTGGCATCACATGGAGCAGCACGAATATGAAAAAAACTCTTGACTTGCTAACACACCAGCTCTTTGGTGGGAATCTGATTTGAGGATTCTGACCAGCGCTAAATTAAAGGGCTATTTGACTGTTATGTAGCAATCTGGCTGTATTTGCTTATTTAAATTGAATTTAGACTGAATTTATCTAACACTTTTCCAATCATATTGATAATTTAAAGCATTCTAACACTCATTCACTCACCTCCATTCTCAGACATACAGTGATACACAGTGGTCTTTGGGGTTCATTTAACTCGTCCAAGGGCACATCAACATGTGGAAGAGGAGCAAGCTGGAATCAAACCCGCAACGTTCTGACCAGAACACTACTACTCTTGCCCTTGAGCCTCAGCCTTCCAAGGATATCTGAACAGAGATTCTTTAAAACACTCTTAGAGATTTGTGAAACATTTGTTCTGTTTGGCAAACACACAAAACAGAGCATTTTCTATTTTATTTTTTCGGTATTTGGGCAACTTGAGATTGTGACGAGCATGAAAATCTCTGGTCAGGTCTGGACTGATGGAATCTACACTCTACCTATTCCAACTTATGGGGTGCCCAAAGAAGGGGGTCACACAGGGTACCATCCATGCAAAAACTGCCACTGATCAAATATATTTTCCGGAGTAGGGTTTAATTTACTACCATGGATCTTGGTTACATCTACTAGAGGTAGATATAACCAACATCCATAACCAGCAGAATCAACACAACAATAAAAATGTTTCTCACTAAGCCTTAACTATAAATTAACTACACATGTATTTAAACAAATGACAGTTCTCCTTTTGTTGACTGAATTTTGATCAGTTTTGATATGGTGCATTTTCAATGCTCTGTAAGCACGTAGAATAAATATTTAAATACGGGGAACTTTGACACTAGCACTTCTGTCCACACAGTGGCGCGGTTTACAAATCTCTTGAGAGCGATCCCAGCTGGTCCACTTTAATCTCCAGCTTGATTACATCACTAACTAAATGAAAAGCTTTGTCAAGTGTGTTTTACTGAAAATTACCATTATCACGGCAACTTTTAGCATATCTGGTTAAGGGATCACCTCACTAAAAGAAGTCTTGATTGAAGATACTCTGTTGGACCAACATGATTTATTCCTAAATTAAAAATTTGTTCATTGTGTAATAATTGCTATTAGTTGTGCACACATGGACACATGTTATATGACTGTTATTTTAAATACCATAATTTCTACCTGTGTATACTGCAATTCCAAATACAGGTAGATGACAGATCTCCAAAAATTTGAATATATGGTGAAAAAGTTCAATATTTTTTGTCACTCACTTCAGATAGCATAACACATATATTGTAAAGATTCAAGATTAAACTCTAGTAATTTTGATTATTATGGCTTACAGGTAATGAAGAGAGAGGCTAGGTACACCCTGGACAGGCCACCAGTCTGTCACGGGGCAACACAGAGATAAAGAGGATAAACAACAGTGCCCACACATTCATTCCTAGGGGCGATTACAATTTAGAGTAACCATCTACCCTGACAGTCATGTTTTAAGACTGTGGAGGGAAAAAAAATTATGTGCAAATTTTGGTATAATAAAGAAGTAATCATCTTCTTCCATGTATCTTCTTCTTCCACTTGGTCTCGTTCTCAGAAAATTTGGCGTTCAATTTCAATGATAAGCTCTACGTCTCCATCAAGCCCAACACCACCCTTTCAGCATCCTTCCTTTCAGACTACCTCTGTGATATTAAATAATCAAACTGAACCCCAAGAAAACTGAATTTCTCTTTGTTGGCACCAAGTCCACTTTAACCAAATATAACAGTTTCACAATTGCTTGATGATTCCACAGTTTCTCCCTCCCCTCAAGCTAAGAGTCTGGGTGTAATCCTTCTCCAGAAGAACTTTATCTTTTGAGTCACATGTCAATACCATCACTCGGTCAGCATATTTCCACCTTCGACACATCAACCGTCTCCGTCCACCTCTTACACCCACCAATACAGCCGTCCTCATGAATGCACTTGTCACTTCTCGATTAGATTACTGTGACTCCCTTCTTTTAGGTCTTCCTATCAACACAGCCGCTCGGATCATCACTAGAACCCCCTGTATAAAACACATCACTCCTATCCTTAAACATCTTAACTGGTTACCCATCAAATGGAAGATTACAAGACTCTTCTTATTTTTGAAGCTCTCAATTACTTGGCACCTCTTTACATCACTGATCTTTTTTGTTATAACACACCCTCTAGAACACTTTGTTCTTCCGGATCCTTCCTTCTTGTTATACCTCCTGCCTGCCTGACAACAGGAGCGTCCAGAGGATTCTCCCTCAAGGCCCTCCATCTTTGGATCTCTCTCTGTTTGTCTCTGTCCTCATTTAAATCTGATCTCAAAACTCGCTTCTTTAAACTTGTTCATTCTGTTTACTCTCAATATTTATACCAATAATTGTTATATAGTTTTATTGTTCTTGTATCTTTTTTTGATCGGTGACCTTAAGTGACTTGAAAGGCACCTTCAAATAAAAAGCATTATTTGTATTATTAAAACAAAAATTAGTATGCATGAATAACATCATTATAAAACAAAAAACGAATTAGCAAGAAGAAACGTACATTTCCTACTTGACCTCCAGATGGCACAGCAGGCTCAGCAGATAGAAATTGTCATTTAAACAGTAAAGCTTGTGCACAAACACTAAATCTCACTTTAACAACGCAAACTGTGGGTTTTTATCCGTGTCTGGTGCATTTTTGGTTAAACATGCTTGCTCTTCATTCAGTGAAGTAACTAAAGGTGGGTCAAGTTGCCATAGATAGTACTCAAATAAGAGTAGCGTTATATAAAAATAATATTACTCAGGCAAAATAAGGAAGTATGGGTAGTAAAACTTCTCCTAGAAGTACCATTATTCAAGTTACTGTAACTACTTACTATCCACTTCTCCAATCTAATGACTTTTTGCGCACATTCTTCGCCCACCGATGCAGTAGCTGCTGTTGTCCATGGGGTGGCGCTGTATACCTATGTAACTTGGTAGAGCAGAAACGCTGCTTTCCAGACTTCCATCCGAAAGTCGCTCGACTACGCCGACCAACTCAACAGGAACTGACGTCTACTTTGTGCAAGTGGACGGAAAAATGCAGGCTGCTGAAAAAATGGCTCCAAACACCGGACCGCTGAAAGGTGAGAAACAAACATTTTTATTTACAGCAGCTCTCAGAAAAAGTTGAACTTTGTAGATGTGTGATGTTAGCTGTTGTGCCATCGTCGTGTGTTCCTGCTTCCCGTTAGAGAAAGCCTGCACTTCTTCCTTGTTGTTAGTTGGCAGGACCAAAGCTGGCAGTTGCCCGAGTACTTTTAAATTATTAAACCGTTGTCACTTAGTGCTGGGAAGAGTGCTTAAAGTCGTGGTTGTCTGGGTCAAGTCAGTGGTGTTTGTTGCTCCTGGTTCAGCTGGTTTAGCAGCTAGCCTCAGAGAACCTCTAAAGTTGGAGTTCCCTTAAAGCGAAGTAGCAAAAAGTGGCTATCTGAGCTAGTTCACGAAGTTGAGCTTTTACTATTTATTGAAATTGCGTCATGGTAACAGCGACCCAGCTCTGATTGTAAAGATGTCAACGAAGCAAAAAACCCCCAAACAAAGGTGACATAATGCAGACACAAAACATTATTTTGTGTTAAGTGATAGAGGAGCGAAGCTGACTGATCCAACAATCGGTGCCGTGTTTGTATTCTGCAATTTGAACTGCTCATTACTTCACGACAAACGTATTTAAACTGATTTGTATCTGTATTACATTTCTTACAGGCTTTTTTCCCTCGATAATACAAAAGGTGTTCCAGGAAAATTAGCGTTTCCTTTAAAAGCAGCTGTAATGGAAACTAGATAAGAGCTTCTTTGGTGTATTTAATATGCTCTCTAGGTGGTTTTCTTTCATTTTATGTCCTAAAGAAAAGAAAGTTGTAAAAATGGAGGCGTTATTGTTTCACTTCTGTTTGGTTATGTGTCATTAAACACTTATTCAGCCTATACAGCCACATTATGTTCGTTTTTATTCATCTTCATATTTACAATTTCAGTCTTTTGCACAGATCAGCAACAGCCCTGCCAGAAAAGGTAGTTGAAGATTTTCGGTGTTCTATTTATTGAGATCTTACAAACCTGTAAATGCTGTATGGCTTGGTTACATATTTCCCTCTTTAAGGATCTTCGGCTGTACTCTGATCTGCTGCAAAGTATAGTGCCAACATCTGCACTTTTTTCTTACAGCCTCGGGAAACAGACTTGCAGTCACATAGTGTACATCAGTGCAAGTGTACATCACGCTGTGCAGCATTCAGACCCGGTTGAACTAAATACTTTTGCAGATATGAGGTTTTTAAACTTTCTTGTGTTTATTCATAATCAGGTGTGTATGAACTTTCCATATATTGGAAAACACACTGAACAAATTGTTGTTTTTTAAAAATGTTTTATCAAGAGTGAACGCTAAATGTATTGTTTCATCAAATGAGGCGATTTGTCAAAGCTTTTAAAGAAGTTCAGAAAATTAGGAAAACCTGCAACATCGATATTATTTTAATACTATGGTGGCCATATTATTTGCTATTAACCCACATATTCCTTAATCTTCTCTTTACATTCCCACAATGTACCTACCACTCTTTGCACCTGCTGGTTACTGTCATCAAGGTGCACTGTGGTGTTAAAAAGTTACCATTTCAAGGCCACTGTAATGTTCTTTCTTACTGGTTCTACAAGGGTTGTCACGATACAAAAATTTCAAACTCAGTACCTATACTAAAAAAAATACTCCATACCACGTCGACGACACTCGAGACAACGTTTGGGAGTTGTTACTGTAAACAAACTGAACTAAACATTTTTGCAAGTCACATGGTTCTTTCTAGTTATGAGCAAAAATATGAGTAATTACAATATGACAATATTTTAACTTCATTCATTAGGTCAAAACAACTAAGGGACAGTTCAGCCCTTGTTTAGAAAAACATAATGTCTAAAAGTGTCACTTCCCTGTTTGGCAAAGCCGTGTAACCATTACATGTTAATATTCTTTAAGTATGTATATTTAATGCTGTCGTGCAATTAATTTTCCTATAATTGCTTATAATTAGTGTGCCACTGTATGCCTCCATTTACCTGTGAATTTGCTGTTAATACAAATATATTTTACTACTGAAGGACATAAAGGATCGTGACAAACTGAAATAAATTGTGTTTCAAAACAAACATGGATCTGGCATATAAAAAACACATTTTCACAGTGTAAACAAGGATCTGGTCCTGCAGATATATCCGGCAGCCCTGTACAATTACTGGAAAGTTTACTAAATATTTTTAGTTATCAATTACAGCACAGGGGGAGGTTTCTACGGATTCCTACTTTTCTTCTGCTCCAGTTGTCAGCTTCAGTCTGGCTCTACCATTTATTAGTGTTTACCTTTGTTATCAGCCTAATTGGACTCTGATTGCTTTACAACTCGATGGAGCAGTAATGGGGGGTGGAGGGTGCACGGGTTTGTTTCGTTGCTTCGCTATTTAGTAGCTGACTGAGCTGTCTGCTGATGAACATTTTCCTGCGTTAATTCGTACCTTAGTAGAATGAAGTATTGCGTGGTTCGCGTCTCGACGGGGGGAGCTCAGACTGACATAACACAACCATTGCGTTGTTCATGGAGCTAATATTTCAACAGGTAGCATTAGCTTAAGTTGTCCGAGAGGTTTACTACTTCACTGTTGCAGATACAGGAGCGTTACTGTCCTTTTTTAAAGTTGCTCACAAACATCAGCGTCATTTCTTAGCTTGTAGCATTAACGCAGCTAGCATGTAGCATCTTTTAACATTTCGTTTGTTCCCTGTCCATCTGCCTTATAGGCAAAGTACCTCTGAACAACATTTTTGTGTTTGCCTTGTCGGCTAAAGAGAGTCACTTGTGTAATTGTTTACTGGGTGTATTCGCCATGTTAGCAGAGTTTCAACTTCCAGCAGAAGCTCATTGTTTTGGTCAGGTAAGGCTGCAGGGAGGAGAGCGGCTCAGTGTCTCTGTTATTGCAGAGCTGCTGGCGTAACATGTGCAATAAATGAGGATCCTAAAATAATCAATGTTTTTGTATCATTATAATGATAACTCAAGTTCCTAGGATTAAAGGTCCTTTCAAAGAGATGCCAGAAAAAGTGCTTTAAGGTCCAGAGTTTTCTCTGGCTGTATAGAGCATAGAATAATGGCTCATTGCCCCTCCCTACCTGTTGCTGCCTGCTAAGGCTCAGCTGGCTCTGCTTATTTCAGTTTTCCCTAAGTATGATAAAATATATCAGTGTAATATTTGGGGGAATAAGTAGTTTAAAAATTCTAAATGTAGTTGATTATTTTCTAAATCAAAAGGGACAAGAAATAAATGTTACTGATAAAATTATTATTTTTGTCATTATATGAATAATTGTCGGTTTCTTGTTTTAAATTAAAGTAATTTTAACGCAGAGAAGTGGAAGAGTTTTTAGTATTAGTCTTTGCTCTCTGTAGACTTATTCTGTAAAAGTTCATTTCTGGCAAAGTAAGACACAAAAATATCTCTTACTGTCTCTGTAAGTGGGTTTAAGCATTGCTTGGTATGATTTTTAGGAAGTTACCAGAGTTTGGGGGATTTCATCACAATTGAATGTCTGTGCTGAAAGTGGCAAAACTGGAGGTTGTAACAGGTTGATCCATCCATGATGCAGTGATCCTCAATACCAAACTACCCACAGCAATCCACTCATTTTGGGGGAACTTTTCAGCACGACAAATTCCTTAGCTGCACAATAGTGTTGGGCGAGCCTGAGTCCCGGCACAGCCGGCCTTCTCCACCACAATGGGAGGGGAAGCTCAGCAGAGGCCCCTGATGCCTGGGGAAAGAAGGAACTCACTCAACCCCTGCGCTGCGATCGTTCGATGAATGGTTGCTTTGAGGACGTGCTGTGTCATCTAGAGCCACCATACAATCTGAGAAAAGTTTCTTTAGATTATTATTGCTAGAATGGTGAATATGTCATCTATTTTTCGTTGTATGGAAGGAACAGAACCCTCTCTTTTTTAGAATTTATGTAAAAAATAATTTACTTATAAATAAAACAATTATTTTTAAAAACTATTTGTAGATTTGTAAATGAATTGTATTTCAGTAATTATGACGAGTCAGTTGTCTTGTCCTCATTAATAGCCTTGTGTCATTGTTTTATTTAGTCATCTGTGGTACGCAGGCAACCCAGGTGCAATGTGTACGTTCTGAGATAAAAGGAAACATGAATAAAGTATAGTTTCTTGTGAAGTACTTGTCTGTATGAAAGTAATGAATACTGATCGGAGTGGTATGACCCACATGATGCCAAGGGATTTTCAAAGCAAGCTGACGCCAAGTAGCATATGTGACAAATTGCAGTTGGTCAATAAGCAATTAAAATGCGCTAAGAGCAACAAAGCATTGATAATTTATAAAGCCTTGCTGTGGCTTAGCAGTTAGAATTAGAAACCCATTTTAGGTCACTGTTCCACAATAACCCCCCTTACTCCAATTATAGATCCCTTTGTGCTTTTGCATCATATGGAGAAGAAACTGTACAGGGAATTGGTGGACCGCTTTGTGGCATGGTGTAGAAACAATTATCTCATCTTAAAGGTAAAACAAACAACAGTGAGGGGATGTCTGATGTTGATGCGACAGTTTTTAATAGAAGAGCAGTGCAATAGGGTCAAAGCGGCTCAAGATTATTATCACGGGGCTGCAAATGGGGAAAAATGGTTTACAGGTGTGTGGAAGGTTACAGTAACTAGAATAAACCGCTGTGTTCACCTGACACAGACTGAGTGGAGATGCAACTGTGAAAGCCGTCTACCAGAAGGGTCCAAGCAGAATGTACTTCTTGAGGAAGCTTAGGTCCTTCAGTGTTTGCAGCTAAAAGAGATGCTGCATATCTGCTATAAGTCTGTTGTGGAGAAGTGTGATCTCTTCTGCCATCATCTGCTTGGTGAAGCTGCATCAGAGCCAGGGACTTTAAAAGCTCAACAAGCTGATAAAGAAGGCTGGCTCTGTTCTGGGGACTCCTCTGGAACCTCTGGAGATCATTGTGCAAAGAAGGATTCTTCGTAAAAATTGAAGAACATTATGGAGACCCTGAGCATCCTCTTCATGAGACTGTCCTACAACAACAGAGAGTCTTCAGTCAGAGGCTTCTTCAGATCTGCTGTAAGACAGACCTCTACAGGAGATCCTTCCTGCCCACAGCCATCAGCATCTACAACGGCTCTTTGAAGAAACCTGCATAATATGAGCTACAACAACATTTATTTTCCTTTGGGATTAATAAAGTATTTTTGAATTGAATTGAATACAAGTTGATCTCAGTGCATGCTGCTGGAGTTGCAGAATAAAAGGGGTGTGACTTATAGCTTACAGCATTGACTTGAGCAGCATGAATAAAGATGTGTAAGGGATTTCTTTGACATCTTGCTGAGCTGTGTGTCGCGATACTCTTGCATTTTGTCTAAATACTTTTAGCGCCATCCTCAAAATGTCTTTTTCTGCCTCATGCTGTTGAGCAATGTTTATGTCCAATCAGATGGATACATGAGAATAATTCGGTGGTTCTGGCACTGATGCTGCCTGCTTTGAGTCGTCACTGCGTCACACTTGTTTCGCAGTCGAGGTGTGTGACATTGGTGGGTTGACTTTAACCCCCCATTTCATGTCGAGACCATTAAGCCGATGCAAAGAACACATGTAGATCATGCAACAAACATCACGTGAAAGGAGCTTAAGATGCACATAGAAATTGGCTGTTTAGTATTGAATGGTTTTCTGCACACTCTAAGGAACACATGAGGAGTGCTTTTTTAGTTATTGTAGCCATGCTAATATGCGATGCTAAAGTAGGTTTAAAATGTGAACTCTGTAACCTGTCTTTTTTTAAATAATAGAAAACCTTATTTTACACCCTATGATTTCCTATACACACGATTGGATATCAACCACTTCATTTTGAGTAGTAAATCTCTTGGTAGACGTTTGACATGGCTGTTTATTTGATCCTTTATTTCTTTTTTCTTGTTTTGAATAAGTTTCACCATTTTTATAAGGGTCATTTAATTCTTTTTTTCTTCTTTTTTAGGTATTTAAATCTTTGCACCGCATCCTTTTCGGCCACACTGACGTAAACGTTTTCATACTCATGGCTCCCTCCACCTGACAGAATGGCCCAGACACATAATGGTAATGGGTTCAAGATGGATGTCCCCAAGCCAAAGGGCGTTGTGGGTAAGGAGGAAGCCCTCCGCATGGAAGAAGAGGCATTGGCTAAATTGAAACGGGAGAAGAGACATACGGTTTCAGTTTTAACGCCCTCATCTTCCTTGAAACCATCAAAGTTCACCAATCCCACTGCTGCTCAGCCTTTGCCTTTTGCTAGTGCACCTGACAAAGACCTCATTGTCTTCCCAGAAACCAAGAAACAGGCAGAGGGGGACAAGTTCAAGGATATTGATGTGGACAAGCTGACTAATGAGGAGCTTGAGAAGCTCCTACTCGATGAAAACTTTGGCGTTAACAGCAAAGCATCCTGCCCCTCAGCATTGCTGGGATTTAACCTCAGTGCCTCTTACCCTGGTGGAAATGCCTGCAGCTCCTCTCCTTTCCAGAGCAGTCTGTGGACATCAGTTCTGACCACTCAGTCTAATTCTAGTGTGAGCACTCCAACCCACCAACCCAGCACACTCTTCTCTTCGGCTCCGTTTCCCAAACCAGGCTCATTTCAAAATGGTTTCACTCCACCCATGCCGTCATTCATGGCCCTTCCGCCTCAGCAGCCATCCTTCATGGCTTTACCTCCCATCCAGGCTCCCGCAGCCTTAGTTTTCCCAAAACCAACCGTGGACCCCGAAATGGCCAAACTGTTTGACAAGATTGCAAGCACCTCGGAATACTTGAAGAACGGTAGATCCTCCGGCGCTGACGTGGATTCTTTACAAGTGAGCCCAGCCTCATTGGCACCAAATCCACCTCCTCAACAGGCAGCCGCTGTAGAATCATCTCACATCAGCCGGTTTGAGTGGCTGGATCTGGACCCACTTACAAAACATAAAGCTGAGAATGAGGAAGCATCCGTTGTGCCAGGAAGTGATGCACAGACTGTACCAGGGGTTTCTGCTGGGGATCCTTGGGATGCTGTTCTCGAAACAGAAGGGAACAATGTTGGTTGCAGCGGCAGCCCCACTTTGCAGGGGAAACCTTCACAAACCGTTCGTATACAGCAGAGGAGAGCTTCAACCGGGGCACCTGTTACTAGGAGCCACTCGCTCAATATCCCAGGGACGTCTTCCCAGCAGAAACCAAGCAATCAGGTAAGGGCACACAAAGCTGAAATATTGGTAATAATCAATTTTGGCTGTTTACAGTTCTGACAAAGAACTGGCCGTTTCACTTGTGTTCAAGGCAGTTTTTTAGTGCAGATGCGATTCTTATGTTCTTTTGTAGTCAGGGAAGAGTTAGGCAAACATGATCAAACCTAATTACTTTCTTTACTCACGTTTAGTACCTGCAAGTGCTTTGGTACCTACTGTTTTAATAAATTAATTGTTGGGTTATGAGACAGGAAAAATCTAAAGGTAAGGTGGATCTCAATGTGTGGGTACTCGTGTTAAAATGCTATTCTTATGTTTTGTAAAAAAAAAAACACCTGTAGTTTGAGACATATCCTGTACAATCCAACCACTAAAAACCCAATTATATAAATAAATATATGTTTGCACACTGATACTCTGTTGAAGGGTTTTTTGATTTAATTTCAGTCTTCTTTGGTAGCAGTTTATCAGCACACCACACCTTGACTTAGTAATAATTCAACACTCTAGCTTGCTAGAGTTCTCTAAATCTATTACATGCTCAGGACATTTCTTGTTCACAGCCCCGTTCAAATAAAAACATACATTTTCTTATATTTAATTTTGGACTCTGGCCAGTTCAGTGTGGGATGCTAAAAAACCAAATCCATATTTTAGCAGCCACTTGAGGATTTTGGGTCAGCACCAACTTGTATTTGGAAGTTGTGGTTTTTTTAATTTCCACCACCTTTTAAAAACAATCCGCAGTTCAGTCTAAAGTAAAATCAGCTCCTGATCATGATGCTTCCGCCTCTATATTTAACATTGGGTATTCTGTTATCTTATTGATGCTCAAAGTGGTTCTTTTTTTGGGAGAAATGTCCCAAAGATTCAAGTTTGATTTCTTCAGACCATAGCACACTCTTCCACAAGGTCTTATTTAGGCAGATCTGGATGTTGTCTGTGGAAGAAGAAGTCTCTTCCAACCATATTCCAGACATATAGATACAATAGGAAATTATATTCACCTGTGGAACACCATGAGTATTTGCTAGAAAATGCTGCAGGTCCTTCAGTATAGCAGTGAGCCCCCTTTAAAAGTTTCTTTTTTTTGGTTTAATCACATTTGGAGAAACATCCAGTTTTTGAAACATCATTGATTTCCCATATTTTCTCCAGTTGTGGGAAAAGGCGTGGATCTTTTTGTATCCTTTTCCTGACCGATATCTTTTGTACAATCAGATTGCTTTAAATCCTTTTAATCTCTATATAAAATTATTATTTTATATAGATTAAAATCAGATCCAATGTAGTTAAAGGCAGGTGTGAACTCAAGAAGACTGAATGATGAAACTGAATCAAAAGGATCTTAATACTAAGCAGTTTAAATGGTTAGTCTTAATTTTTTGTAGTCAGGTTCTATGAAGTTATTATCTATAATAGTTCTGTTACCTGTAGCAATAAATATATCACTGTGAGCTTGTTAAATGAAACTAAATCATCTGAGTGGTGGAAGCTAACAGCTAGTGAGACGTACGCTGTCTGTTTTAGCTGACTGAAGCGATTTAAAACAGCTGAAACGGAAAACCTTCACATCAGTGAGATGTAACCCTACGTTAGCGAGTATTCGCAGTCTACAATTTCACAACAGACCATTGTTAATTCTGTTTTGTTCAGCTAAATGTTGTCCATGTTCCTATGTGCAGTTAACGTCGGTTTAGCCCACCAGTTGTATCAGTTTTCCAGATCCTCTGAGTCGGCAGATCAGCTGATCGTGGTTCTACCAGGATCTTTCTTTAAATAACAATGAGACGTGGAAAGCACAAGAGCATTGCATCTTTAACGTTGCTGCACAAATTCTAGTCTGGCGCAAAACTTTAAAGCTTGCTCAGTTTTCTGCGGAGCTAGAGCCGACTGACGAATCCCAACTTGTTGGATGGATTTATTCGGCTGGCAAGTTTTACGTCCACGTAGAAAGGGAAGTTATATATGGCTGAACAAAAAGGCTTCAAACATCTGAATGGTCTGTTGTGAAGTGGTAGACCGTTTACATTCGCTCACACTATGGGATGTGGATTTGTTTTAAATAGCTATCTGAGCTAAGGCAAAGAAAGCTCTGCAGATATCCTGAGACCAGTCGCTTGAGCAGACAGAGTAATTAACCAGCCATTAAAAGCTTATTACAGTTTTGGTATTACATAAAGAGCACAAAAGCAGAACGGTCTATTATGTGCAACAGGAAAGCTTACTTTAACAGTACAACTAAATATAGAGGGTGTTTATTCTAAACTGACCCTTTTGCTCAGTACCTGGCAGCCAGGTTACCATCACGTATTACCACTTTTTGTGAGACTATTAGCTCTCACAGAGCATTAGATACAAAGATACATAGACTGATGAAAATATACTTTTTCATTGCTCCTGATTTTCAGCCTTTTAGAGCAGTTTAGTTTTGCATTTTGTGAGGGTGTTTTCCCTTGTCATTACGCCTACTTCCTGCTCATTGTTTGTCGATTTGTCCAGACCAAAGACTGTTTCACATTCTCACACCACGATGCTAATTAGCTTTCCACCAGTGCACTTTATGTTTTAATCCCAGAATTTCCCAAAGCTGCAAAGAAATAAAATATCATGAAACTGTGCACTTTTAAATATCGGTGTGTAAAGTAAGACAGCCAGTGCCGGTGATAATGTCTCACTCATACTCACATTGAGGACTCTGCAGATTTAGTTTTTCTCTTATCGAAGGCAGCTTGTCCAGTGTTTACTACCTAGTGAGTACTCCAGGGTCGAGGAATGTCTTTATACTTGAAATGATGAATCAGTGCTTGTTTACTCTTGCTCATATGTTATGTCTAGATTTGCTTGTGTTTGTTGGTGGAGCTACTAATGTTGTGCAGTTTGAGCCTTTTTAACTCCACCCTCACTCTTTCAGTCTCCATCTGTCTGCAGTCTTTATGTTTGGGAGGTCATGGTGGTGTGTGTGTGTTTGCTTGCTCCCCTTGTTCCTTCTGCTGGTGCCCAAGTTGTTCTAAACAGGAACAAGCCTGTACAGGCCCCCTGCGCCCTACAGCAGCGGCTGCCGGCTCGCCCTTATGTCTTACTGTTTTAACCCAGCTCTCATGAGATGTAAGATCTCCGAGACGTTTTAAAATAAGTGGTATGTTGAGCAGTCGTTACTTGATTTTCTTATGCAAATATGCCCATATATCCATCTGTTTAATGAGAATAATGTTTTCCTCTGGTACTTTTTGCCTACAAATCTTGAGGCAGTAGCTTAAAAGAATAGAAACAAAGCCAAAAGAACAATCTGATACCGATTTATAGTTTTATAAATATAGTTTATAAAGGTTAGGAGCCTCCTCTCAGCCAGCTGACTGGCAGTGCACAACAACGGGTGTGGGAGGGGCATTGCTCTCTGCTCCACAGAGCCAAAGAAAAATTGATCACTTCCGCTTTTTGTCCGACATCTCACCAAATGGACTTTAAACTGTCAGAAACTTTGAGCAGGTTTGAAAAGATTGCTTTTAACAATCTTGATACAAGAAAACAGCCCCTGAATAATCTTAAGAAAACTTTCAACAGAACAGAAAGTATCTAATAGTCATTGTAAAGTGAAACTGCAAGCTCTTTAAATTATGGTGTTTTGTCTGTATGCATCAAGGGGTGTGTCCACTTTTTCCACCAGCTTTTTTAATCTGGCTTTATGTTTGTTTAATCGATAACAGTGAGGGTGTACTTAGTTTTTTTTTACCTCTGTTGCTGTGACGCAAGCTGAACTGATATGTTAACACGCGTTGTAAAACTATATTCATAAATTTTACTTTCTAACTCCGTCATATCACAACAATCCTGTATGTATTTATTTTGTTTTTTTTGCTTTTTCTGGGAAAAGCTATGAATCACCAGGAATTCCCCGAGGCATTTGTTTTTGCTTTTCTTCCTAGTATATTTTTGTTTGCTATGACGTATGAAAATAACTGAAGTTACTAAACTTAGAGGATGTTGGGAGAAATGGACTATAAGGGGAAGCTGGCTTAGGCAGCAGGATGCAAAACAAAGCAGATGAACTTAACTTTATCACATAAATATCTTGATCCCCACTTTCACTCTCTCTTGATCATCTTTTTCTGTTTGACTTTACACCGTGTAAATGTTTCTTTCCCTAAATCTTTGTTGCTTCTCCATCATTTACTCATGTCACCTGGAGGTAAAGCTTGAGTTGACGATGATCTGCAGTCAAACAAATACCTTTATTTTGAGCTCCGGCGTCACGCCTCATTGGTTGACCGAAGATGTCTTGTCAGTCAAGCAGCCAACGTCTCAAACCTTTCTTTTAATGTTTTAATTTTTTAAATTTTTAAAGCAGCCCTGAACGTCATGCATTGCTAAACACACTGCCATGCCTGGGTTAAAGCGAGGCAGCTTTATTATACTTCATTCAGCTGGATGCATGAATTGTTTTTAACTGAACTTGATAATGTCATACATCCTGTAGAGTCAAATTAGTGCAGCTAAATTCATCAGCTTCTCCTTTACAATAATGTAATCTCCATTATATGCAGTGTGACTGCTGTTATTTGAGGTAACACCTTAGGAAGTGGTCCTGGAGCACACGCTGATTTAAGGTCAGGTTCGGTTAAGCATATGTGCACCTGTGTGCTGCTCCTTCTGATTGTCTTACAGACTGATTTTCATCTGAGATGACCCATTTTACCTCGGTGTGTGTTGTTCAAGTGTTTGTGAGAGAGAAACTGAAACCTGCGATATGTCAGCATGCACTGTACATTTTTTTACATAGCACAGACAGATCTTGTCTTCCCCCGCATACTTCAAGACCTTCAGAAGCTTTTTAACAACGCCTCCACGCTTCAGACTATGTCCCATTTTCTTTTATCTTAGTTTAATTGCACACTATGCACAAATGTGAAAAGCTACACCTTAATTGATTCTCACTAAATGTTCTTCCAGTGGGAAAATGCAGTGTTATGGATGATGCAGCGGTTAGAGGATGTTGCATTGATTCCTGTCCAATATGACACCTGAAGAAAGACACACTGTCTCCTAAACTTTGAGCTTTTTCTGTGCCGGGAGACAACGGAAGTGTTGTGCGACTTGACAAAGCAAGTATTGTCCACATTAGAGCACGTAGTAAATCAAGAAAAATGTATTTAACAGTGTTTTGTCATCCGTTTGTCTATTGAACCACATTTTGTAGTCACAGATTTTAGTTTATCACAGGAAGGGTGATTTAGATGGCTATCAGTCACTTCCCTATTGTAAGAAGAAGTAGCTCTGAGTTGGTTCCCCTGATATAGACTCTAAAGTTTGTTCCAGGCTCTTTCCTTTTAGCCTAGCTTTGTATAAGCTTTGCTTGGGAAATGTTCCTTTTGAATGCTGCCAAAATGTTTGGCTGACATGAGCTGCTGCCTCTCCAAAAGCCATTAGGGTTAATATCCTGTCAGAGCTTTCTGGTAAAACATCCCTCAGCATTTCCTATGTAGTTTTTATGCTGTGAAATGAACCCTTGAATAGAGGGCACTACATTGTGATGATGTGAAAGTTTCAGGTCATTGTTCAATTGTTTTTAATATGGCTGGATATTTAGATAGTCTTTAATGCCTCAGCAGTGGAGGGTGGCTTTGTTTTCAGAGTGTTGACCTTTTTCTGTTCCTCCCTTGTGAACCTGATATCTAAAGAATGTCTTGGTGGGATTTGTTCAGATGTGGCCTAAAAGTTCTCCTCAAGGACTCTTAAATAGGTACTGATTAGGCTCATTAGAGGCCAAAAGATTATTTTTCACAAGACATGTTGCTGCCTGCTTGCTGTTGCTGGCAGTAAATGTGTAACGGGGTTTAAATTTAAAATTATTTTACCCAAAACCCAGTGTTTAAAAAATTAAAAACCTTCATTTGTTAAATCCCGCCTTTCCACAGAACCATGTTTCCTTCCTTTTATCCATCTCTAAATCTGATAAGACTGTAGATTTTCTCTGAAGTCGTATCAAATGAGAGGTTTGATTCAAGTTAGGCAGAAATCGTCATCCATTGAATTTATTTTTCTTGGTGAAGGAAAGAGTTAACTGCGAGTTAATGATGTTTAGGAGCCTGTAGTTTTTCAATACTAAGTGTTAGTATCAATGGCTTCCAGTTGAAACAGTCACAGTAATTGTACTTTCCCCTTCAGTCGAAATTTACTCAGTCAACACCTGGATTTTGGGATATCACGCCCCGGTTTTTCCTGGCTTTCAAACCACCTCTAATCACGCCTCCAAGGCAAAAAGTGTGATGCGACGGGGACAGGCCCGCCTGCCCCTATATACCTGTCCGTAATCTCGTCATTATTCAGTTCCTTTCGCTCTTCACCCCCGCTAAGGGAAAACCCCCCTTTTAGTCAGGCTAGCTAGCTGCTGCTGGGTTTGCTCTGTGTTTTTTTTGAAAAGGGTAAATTGGAATTTTGTTCAATGGTTTTTTGGGGTTTAGTCACTGGGTGGGCCCGCTGGTAAGCCTGTCCCGCCCGCAAGCGCTAATTTGAAGCGTTCGGTCCCGACTTTGTGGGTTTGGGATGAGCACAAAAACTAACCCCAAGCGAAGCAAAGTCATTTTTGTCCCTTCCTCAGGGGTGCAGTTCTCGCTTCTGCGAAGGACCGGGATGAGGGTTGTCCCGTCTGTTTTCCCCGGGATCGTTCCCCGCTCACAAAGGGGTTGGTGGAGCCCGAAAAAATGTGCGTTCTGTCGCCAGCCCCCCGGCGCTTTGACCCTGGAGAGGCTGCCAAAAAATACCAAGCTGCCCTTGGCGGAGCTTGGAACCGCAACACCCCCGGAAGAGCCCTTTTATTGGCCCCTCTTTAATTTAAGGTGGAAACCTTTTGAAATAAAATCCTCCGTGTATCCCCTTTACAGCACTGTCCCCCGGGCGAGGATGGCCCTCAAGGTTTGGGGGGGGACAAAAAGGGAATGTGGCTGAGGGTCTGTTTCAATTTAAAAAACAGCTTTTTTTTATGGAAAAAAAATCAAAAAAACAAATGGCTGCCCGGCGGGACACCAAAAAGAGGCTGCACCTTCTCTCCCGCCCCGGGAAAAGGGGAGCACCCTTCCTTTCCAACATGCCAAAGGGCCCGTTGCCCCAGCTGCCCATCTCCTATGTGGCGCGCTTGGCCCACTTCCCAAACTTGGGTGGAGAGGCTGTTGCTATGGGTTTCTGTTCCCATGGGGCCCCAAATTTTTTTGGTGTTTTTAAAAAACAGGGTAAAATGGCCCCCAAACAGCAGAGGTTTGAGAAGGGGGAAAAAAAATACCCTGTTGGCAAAAGGAGCTTTTCCGTGGGTTCCCGATTTGGAGATGAAAAAAGGTTGGGACAGCCCTTATTTTTTTGTTTCCCAAAAAAAAAGGGGGGGGGCTTGTCCCAAACCCCCGGACTTTTAAGTTTTGAACAAATACCTCCGAAAAAACAAGTTCCAAAAAGTTAAAAAAACCCCGGGGGGATTTGGGTTTGCCACGTCGACCTGGGAAAATGGTTTCCTTTACGTAGCGATACAAAAAAAAAACCCCCCCCACTGACAGTTTCTGAGATTCCCCCTTCGAAGGCAAGGGTTTCGGGTTTCCTCGTACTGCCTTTTGGGCTGTCTTCTAGCGCCTCGCACCTTTACAAAAAAGTGTAGAGGCAGCGCTAGCAACCCTCAGAGACACAGGCGTCCGGGGATTTTAAACCTTTTCGGTGACTGGCTTTAATAGCCAGTTCCAGAAAAGCAGGGGACAGTGCAGCTGTCTCGGGTTCTGTCACACATTCGGGCCCAAGGATTTTGGTAAATTCCAGAAAAGCTCGCTGCCCCAAGCGCAATTTTCATTTCCGGTCTGGAAAATGCCCCCTTACAAGCAGGGCACGTCTGTCCGACCACAGAGGGGCCCCGCTTTTTAAACCTCTGCCTTGCTCATTTTCTTTTGGGACAAAAACTGCTTTTTCCAACTTCTTTACAACTGAGGGTAGATGGCATCTATGATTGCAGTAGAAACCGTCAGTCTACTGAAAATCCCGCCCGTCCAGCGGTGGCCCGTTCCACTGGTTGTGTGCAGGGGGCCCCACCGCAGCAGAAAGCTAACGTAACCACTGCCTGTATGTCGGCTCTCAGCCCTTTGCGGGAACCGGATGTTGTGCCCCCAGGTTGCCTATAGGGGAGTAACCTTTCGCAAGGTGGCCCTGGTGCCCCCCCGAGGGGGTGGGGGGCTTTGGCGATGGCGTGGCAGTGAGGGGGGGTTGGAAAAACCCGTACAATCCAAACTCCCTATAAACTACCTGGGGCTCTTAGTGGGCTGCGGCTCTGCAATATTTCTGCCAAGTCTGTTAAACCAACATGTTCTGGAGGAAAGACAACACCACTGGACTTCATACATAAAAGACAGGGAGGGACTTGTCATTTCCCCACCTGAAGCTATCACCCCACCCTCTTTCAGTTGGGGTTTACATACGTTTCTGTCTATCAGAGCTACTCTGTCCCCGGAGAAAAAATTTTGGGTGCAGATTTGCTCCCAGAGGGGGACCTCGGGTGGGTGAGTGGAGGGTTCACCCCCCCCCCCCCTGGGGGCCCCGATATGTGTTGTTTTGGGGAAGCAGCAGTAGATCTTTTTGCCACCAAAAGCAAACACCACTTCCTTGTTCTTTTTCCCTAAGATCAGGACCTCCCCGGAGTGATGCCCCCCCATCCCTGGCCCAAAGTACTCCTTTTTCATTCCCCCCAGGGAAATGAACTCCGGTATTAGAGAGGGGTGCGCAACAGGGTCTGTCCCCCAAATTTTTGGTAGCACCCCTTTTGGCCCGCAAAGTCATGGTATTTCCCAGATAATCAGCCCCGCGGCAGCGACCCCCTGCAGCCCCCGTTCATCTCCCCACCAGGAGGGGGGGAATTTTCTCCATACCCAAGGGTGTGGAAGCTGCAGCCTACCTGCGAGGGTCCAGTATTAGCCAAAAGGCCCCCCCCTGATGTGGGGGCAACAACCAGATGCAAGACATCCTCCCACTAGAGGCTTTTACGCTTTTAAAAAGGCGGGCTTTTTAGCAGTGGGTGAGGGCAAACACATTGTTTCCCTTTCTGTTTAAAGGTAGAAGTTTTAACGTTTTTGCAGGGAAAAATGCTGGTAAAGGTTTTTTTCCTTTCCACAATTAAGGTCTACTTGGCTGCCATTTTTTCCCCGTNATTTTAGGTAGATGTGTAACATTTGCCCCTAACAAATTTCTAGTAGTTTAGCTATTTTTTTATGCTAAAATGTTTCAGATTATCAAACAAGTTTTAATATCAGTCAAAGTTAACCTGGGTAAATTTAAAAAGCAGTTTTCAAATGATGATTTAATTTATTAAGTGAAAAGAGCTATCCAAATCAACCAGGACCGTTGTGTAAATGGCAGTCTGAAATCATAGATTAATTGTGATTAACTACATCTTATATACTGTTTCACCTGCTACACCCAGGTCTGATTACTTCCTGATGTAATAAATCAAGGGATCATTTACATAGAACCTGTCTGACAAAATGAAGTTGGCAAAAAGGGTTAAAAAAGTAGCACATCTAATGACATTCAAATCAGTGAAAAACAAAGTTACTGTCATCTCTCAGGTTTGAAGAGGTTTACATAACATTTTTAAGCTGTGTGACTCCAGCAAACCACAGTGAGACCCATTATTCACAAATAAAAAAATTATGAAAGGTTGGTGAACCTTCCCAAGAGTTGCCACCCTAATGTCTTTACCTTAAAAGTGCATCACAACCCATCCAGGTGATCACAAAAGAACCCAGAACAACGTCTAAAGCTCTGCAGGCATCACTAGGCTCAGTTAATGTCAGTGTTCAAGAATCAACATTAAGAAAGACGCTTGAAAAGAAATGGCATCAGTGGAGTTTTCCAAGGTGAAAATCACTGCTGACCAAAAAGAACACAAAGACCCAACTTAAATTTGCTAAAAAAAAATCTAATCGAACAAGATAAGTGTGAGGGTCAGAGGCTGCTTTCCTGCTTCTGGAACTTGACAACTTCCTGTAATTGATGGAACCAGGAATTTTGCTCTCAATGCTGAAGGAGAATGCCTGACCTTCAGTTTTGACCTTAGGTTGCACTTAGGTTATGTGCATTGTCTTAGGTGTATTCGGGTTACACTGCAAGACAATTACTTAAAGCACAGTTAGAAAGTTCACTGCAAATGGCTTAAAGAGACCTAACTGAAGGTTTTGGAGTGGTCTACTAAAAGTCTGGAGTTAAATCCAATGAAGGAAATATCACTGCATTTTAATCAGACTGCTTGTGCTTGAAAACGCTCCAGTTTGGCTAAAATAAAATCACTCTGTGAAAACGAGTGGGCCAAAGTCTCTTCACAAAAGAATAAATAATTCAGTACCCCTTATCACAAAAGCTTGAGGGCAAGATTGGTTTGAATGGCTTTTTTCCCCTCATAAATTACATTATCAATAAAAGCTGCATCTTTTATTTCCTTTGTGATCTTTGTGTGATGTTTAAATTTGTCTGATGATCTGAAATAGTTCACTGTGTCAAACATGTCACAAAAATGTCACACCCAGATTTTATGTCATTTATTTTGAAAGCTAAGCCTTAGTTTTTCTGCAGCCTAATGAAAATGATAGCAACAGAAATTCATTTACATTAAATTACCATATATCAACAACACATTGCTTAAACAGAAAAATGTCAAATGTAAGTTCTGTAAGTTGTAACTGCATCATGTTACTGGCCCAAAATGAATAGCTGTTAATTTGCCTGTGTCTAGACCACATTTTTATTTAGTGTGTCATGACAATAGATGTGGACATTATCTCTCTGAATATCTACACGTATTTTTTCTAGTACAGTCTTTTCAGTAAACATGTATTTGCCTGTTATGGACTCATATGCATTAGGTGACTTCTGCTATCTGGCAGCACCACAGAAGGGCTTTACAGTGAGATACTTTACAGATTAAGGAAATTACTTTAACTAGCATATATCTGTAAAAAAAAAAATCACCCTGTTAATAATGACAAGGGAAAACTATAGTGAACATAACCTCTTTTGATTAAATATTGGATATGCTTTCATATGAAATGCTCTTTGGTAAATGAAAAAAAGGAAAAGATTCAAACCCTTGTTACATATTTTGAACCATTTAACATATACTGTACTGGGTTTTATTTTATATCAAACAAAACAATCACTTTCCAAAGGATGAAAAATATTTCTTTAACTCTAAAAGCTGAGTTTTTCTCAGCAAACCAATTTGTTTAACGTCTTGTAAAATGTTTTTCTTCATCTTCTATAAGAAATTCAATCAGCAGTTACTAATTACATCCTCACAGGCCTTCATTGACCATCCTGATAAATATGCATCAATCATATCTAACAATAATAACAAAAAATATTTGTTTTAAAAGAAACTTACGGAGGTTGACTTCACTTTCTTCACAAGCATGCAGGTAGAAGTTGGATCAGTCTGAGAGTGACATGCTATTGTAGGTGCTTAAGAACAACATCAGATTTTCCTAGCAAACAAATTAAACTTGCAGCTTCATTAAGACTGGTACATTTTCAGGACGTATGCAAAAATAGGCAAAACGTAATGGTGTTTTCCAAAAACAAAACAGACACATAGCATCCAGCTGACACGGAGACCTATGCCTCAAGCTGCGGGGTAATGATATTATAATTTAGGTCTCCTGTTGTTTTCTTTGATCACACGTGAACGTCATTTGTTATCATTTATGGGTTAGCGTTCTCTGACACATTTATGTAATTTATTGTTGTTTATGATGAACTAACTTTTAACCATGTTATATTAATCACCCTATGAGTGATTAGTATAGGTAAGTCCCTAATCTTGGTCCTAACATACCATTCGTAAAAGGCCTAATTTTTCCTGTTGCTTCTTGCGAAGGTACAAATTCCTTCCTTAGGAACAGTTAATGACAGTCTGCTCAGCACATCTATTTCTATAACTGAGGAAATAATTTGGTGCATTAGAAATGAAAATATGTTGTGTTCAAATATTCAAGTTTTTTTTTTACATAGAAATTAAATGGTATTAGGGAAAAATCCAGTCTGTATTTAAATCACAGCATGGAGACAGCTCTCTTGAGGGTTTTTAGAGATTTCCTTTATGGAGCTTACTCTCAAAAATTGGTTGTCCTTTTGCTCTTGGACCTGTGTTCTGCCTTTGATACGATAGATCACAGTATCCTTACTTCATGTCTTGAGTGCTTTGTCAGTGTTAAAAGGTACAGCCTTGAACTAATTCTAGTCATACCTGAGTTATAGGAGTTTTACAGTCCATTTAGAAAACTACTCTTCTCTTTTGTTTGATTTGATTTAAGCTGTGGGGTACCTAAAGGCTCCATTCTATGTCCCCTCTTGTTCTCTTTAAATTTTCATGGTCCCCCCGGATGACAAATAGTTATAGTTTACTTCAATAAACCAACGGTTCATTAGATTCTTGACAATAATATCAGCTCAGTGGTAAAGAAGAGCAATTTCCAGCTAAAACTCCTCAGTAAGCCAAATCATGCATTCCATCATTGGACCTTAAAAAAGGAATTTATGCTTCTATTACATTGTGCTTGGATTACTGTGACTCTCTTCATGTTGACAAGTTGTACAAAATGCTCTAAATGCTGGCCTATCTACAGATTTGAGTCGTTGTATTAAGAGTCTTAATGGTAGGGAACCATCATATCTGTCTGAAGTGTTGCACTTTTATACTCCATCCAAAGCTTTAAGTTCCACAAACCAACCATTGTAGACACTCACAGATTGCTCAAAAGTAGAGGTGCCCAAGCTTTTTCAGAGGTTGCGTCAAACTTGTGGAACCGATCCACACACTTTTACTGCACTTCTCGGCTTTTAGCTCTCTTTTAGCTCTAACTGAACCAATTATTTCAGCTTTTATTGCGGTATTTGTCATACAGTGTTGTTTACCTTAACGATGACAGTGACAAATTATTTCGTTGACGCCCCTTTTTTCATGACAATCATGAAAGTAGGAAATTTGAACATCTGAGTAAAAACTCAATTAATGAACAAAAAATTGTATTCTTCACCCAAACATGCAGTGTATATATTGTATTATATTTTTGTTGCCTTTGTTTTTTTGCTAAAAAACACAACACACTAAAAATGAAGAAAGATGCAATGTGGTGGCCTTTGGAAACATTAGTTTTTACCTAGTTGACACTTAAAAAAAGGTTTTAGAGCCACTAATTTGTCAAAATAGCCTTTAAACTTAAAAGATGTTGATCCACATTAGGTCACTAGAGGGCTGTGCAACACAAAATTTAAAATCAACAGTTTCTGGCAGTGTTTCTCTCTATAAACCATATTTAAACTTGATAAAGTCCCTTTTTTTGACAAGTACCTAATGTTCTTTCTTTCACTTGCTCATAATACAGATACTCATTCCTTTTATTATTTCAGTCAGTATTTTTTTTTTATAGTCTTTGCACAAGAGTACATAGAGAAATGGATCCAGGCAGACATTTCTGAAGACAACCCAGAGGGCTAATTCATGTAATATCAGCACCCATTTTTGATTGCAGACATTAATTTGATGCACATTAAGAGGAATGCAAGTAAGTGCAGGAGTACAAAGGACACAACAAACACAACAGGAACCAGGAAGACCCACAGTTTGGTCTTCTTCTTTCCTTGGCTGTTGTTTCTCCCAGAGTATCTGAACGCATGCAGGACTCTTATTGTGATGCAGATGTAGCAAGACACAATCAGCACGCAGGACAATCGGAAGTATCTCTATAGAGCTTACCACATACCTGTGAAAACTCAACCCAACTGGACCCTTCAGGGACAAGCAGACATCTTATGGGTCATTATAAGGAGTTTCATCAGTTAGTAGCTGTATCACTGAATACTGCAACCTGAACAAAGATAGACCTTATTTTACTGAACATTACATTTTGTCCCAGAGTCTTTCCACAAGGCCCAACAATTTTGTAGAAGCAGACCAGGCTGATAAGACCATCAAGGAAATGCTTGTGTACAAATTAGTGTTGAAAATGACTGCCAAATAACAACTATTAAAGACTTTAATCTAAAATTTTGCCGCAGGAAGCAGCCTTGCTGCCAGCGGAGGCATGGTTACTGTCATGAGCAGGTTAGTCAGCACAAGGTTTTGAAGATACACTTTAAAGGTGGAGATTGATCGAAGATGAAAAGACACCCACACTGCAACTCCATTGAGCAATAATGCAAAGGTGAACATGATGAAGAAAAGACAGGCAACAACATTCGCAGTCTCAAAGCTTGAAGTGGTGAAGTCAGAAATGTTTGATACATTGCTGTACATCCTTGGGATCTGTTAGAAACCATTAAAGTATCAACAAGCTGAAGAAATGCATAAAATAGCAAAACCCTGACATTTGATTTGCATCTCTTGAGCATCTTTGATTAACTTGCAATTAATTAATCCTTGCAACAAGAATGTTGACTGAACTAAAATCAAATCAGAGGAGTTTGACTGCACTTACGTCAACTGAGGACAGGGTCAGGACCGGGTTCTGAAATTAACTGGAACAAGTTTTGGATTTATTAAGGATGGGAATGACTTCTGCTTTACATTTTATTCCAGGTTGCCTAGCCATATCTGATTTGCAATTGTCATTAGGTGAAAAAACATTTGTTGCAGTGTCAAACCGGAGCATTTGAATGCATTCTGAAATTTGAACCTGATAGTTCCACTCCTGACACCAAGCAATGGAAATTCTGTTATTGCTATTCTAAGTTTCCCACTCTTTACAGACACCACAAAGTAACAATTCTACACAACTTCAAAAGACACACCAATGCAATTTCTTCTCTTGAAGGATGTTCCAATCAAATCAAATATGGTACTGATTGTAATCATTTAAGTTTAGACATTTGCAATACTGAGTCCTACTCTAGTACAGCAGTCTACTGTCTACATTCTCTTGATATTTTTTCCTACCCAGAGTTTTGTCATTTGTTTGTTAAGAAATATCCACCTCAGCACATTCTACAGGACTTTAACTTTGTTTTGTGACATTGGTGTTTAATATTGTGTTGTTTTAGTGTTTCAGTGAATTCTTATGTTTTGCACTTTAGGTCTTCTTAGTCATGTTTTGTCCAGGGTTTACCCACCCCTCGCCCATTGACCACTGGAAATAGATACCAGCCTCCAAGAGATCCTGCAGGTACAAATAGATATAAAGCATAGTGAGTTGGCTCTCCGTTCTTGCTGGACTCTTCTGTTACTATCATAATGTCTCGTTGGTTGATTATGTCGTTTTCCCTTCATGTCACCTTCAGTTTAGTTTTTATAAGTCTGTTGTTTTTGTGGATCCACTCCATGCCATTTTTGTAATTTGATCATAGAGATACAGTTATTTAGCGATGCAGAAACAGGACAACAACGGCAAAAACAATGCAAGCTGTTAATGTAATAATACTGTTCAAAATATGCAGTATGCTTATATCCTCAAGCAGCTGCAAGCAGCGCACAGTAGTAACGTAAGCAGAAGGCACGACGCTACAGCAATCAAAACAACGGCCAGGATGTCATATCAACACACAATAAATTAATGTCTAAAATAAAGATTGTTGTCATTTAGTGTCATTTGCAGCTTATCGCTTTGCTGTGACCATCATTTTCATAGACAGAAGGAAATGACCTCTTAATCAGATGAAGTTTTTCGGCAAATCCGTCTTGATACTGGTGGATGTTGCTGAAGAACTCTTCCTTGAAGTGGGGGAAAGAGGAATTTCCCCACTGATGTTGGTACATTTCCATGAAAAAAAAAAATAACCAGGCACTTTGAAGAGGCTGTGATGGTGGGGAAAGGTGTGTTAGGAATAACCTTTATTAATATGCTCATAGCTGTTTTTCCCATTTATACTACAGTGAAATAAAATATAAGTTCTAAGGGTTGTCATAAATGTCATAAATGACCTGAAGCTGGGGCACTGGGGTAGATAGGGGAGCAGCTGATATTATTGGTTTGATTAGAAAGCTACAGCACACTTAGATTAAGTATGGACACCCGCTACTACACAATCTAACAGATAGACACCACAATGGTGACACATAGTCTACTGATAATCACTGAGGGAGAGCACATCCATTGCATTGGATTGCCAGATATAAAACTGTATGTGACCTTCTATCGGGGCTCTTCGTCATGCTCTAACAGATGGCGACGGTCCGAGACGGGAGCCTCAGCGCTGATCTCTGTAATCATTCCTCTGCCTTAGCTTAGAATAAAAAGAGCTAAAAGTTAGAAACTGGTTGAGAGTCGTTCCTTTAAGAGTCTTTAGATAGAGTGTGTGATCGCTTCATGGGGAACAAGGACCGTAGGAGCTCCGAGGCGTCTGACCGCCAGCAGGGTGCGGTAGCTCGGACAGGTGTGAATTGTGTTAATTAATACACCCAACAAGCTAACATATAGACGTATCCACATGCATCGTCACTGTACTTAAGCTAGGACTACAAACTCGCAGCGAGGAAAAAAAAAGGCAGATACACAAAATTGACAGCTGGAAGTCCATGACCTTGTTTAGTTGTTTTGCAGCAAATACTATGATGCAACAGCTCAAAAAACGTAATAGAGAAAACTGAACAGCTTGAAAAACTTGACCCAAACAGAAAACAAAGATATCTATGCAGCACCTGGAAAGACTAAATTCAACTTTTCTTCACTCCTACAGACTCCAAGTACACAACAAAATGTATCTAAGGGCTAAAAAAGTGGATTTTGCATGATCTGTCCCCCCTAAGCTTCTGTTAACTGTCTTTCTATCATTTCTCAGCAGCAGGGCCCTTTTTCCTCTGACATCAACATTGCATTTTTGTACAGCCAAGTGCTCCTCACTGGATACTGAATATTTTTTGGACAATTCTCTGTTAACCTGAGAGGTTGTTGACCAAAACAACCCCAGTAGATCAGCAGTTTCCGAAATTTAGTCCAGCCCTTCTGGCACCAACAACCATGCCACATTCAAAGTCACTTAAACACTTATCTTCCTCATTCTGATGCTAAGTTTGAACTTCAGCTAGTCGTCTTTACCACATTCAGATACCTGAATGACCTGAGTTGCTGCCATATAGTTGGTTGAGTCGCAATTAGGGTGAACAAGCACACATGTATCTGGATTCTGACCACTTTTAATTCAATGTTTAATAAAATACATTGGAAAATCAACAAAAGGCTCACTTTTGGTGACACAACTCAAACACAAAACAAAAAAGATATATGATATATTAATATTAGAACTTAATAAGACACAAAATATGATTTATAAACACAAACCGCAAATATGTGACTCACAAGAGTGCACTTATATAACACAAATATACACACACATTAAAATGAGCTTTACATTTGTTCTATTGATTATTAGTTAGTATGACAAAATAAAAGATAAACGTTTTGTTTCTTATGAAGAGAAACTTCTTGTTTGTTATAAACAGAAAGAGGGAACTGAGACTGATGTGCCCAATGCATCCTTTTTCAGGGAAAACCCAAAGCCAGAAAGTGTAAATTATTATTAGTTTCGGATGCCTTTGGTTATATATGGTTATATTATAATTGGTTATATTTCTTTTTCATCTATAAACCAAACATCTTCTCATGTCCCAATGTTAACTGTGATCTATTTCTCAGCAACAGAACATTTTACAGGGCCCTGCAGTCTGTTAACATAAAGTTAAAATTTTCAGTACTGCAGTGGTTTTATGTAGCTGCAGATGAGCCTCTGACTGTATCTGTATCTGACCCTCTTTCTGTTGACCAGCTGCAGATACCAGGAGGCAGATGCAGGGTCTTGAACAAAGTGGTCCTGAAGGATCGACAGAGGAAAAAGTAGATCAGAGGGTCCAGTACGGCATTTAGGGAAGAGAGGAAAAGTGTGCTTTCCTTTAGCTGGAAAAAGAAAAGCCTGAGCTTGCAATCAAAGAGAACCCCTCTGGTCTGACTTATTGTGTAAGGGGTTCGGGCAAAGTGAAATGGTACAAAGCACACAAAGAACACTGCTAGCACCAGGAATACATTTGCATTCATTTTTCTCTTGGCCTGGGATGACTTCCGATTTGTTTCTCTTCTTGCGGCTAATGATATCGTCCCTTCGGTGCTGTGGGATTTAGTGCGGGAGTAGGATTTGTACAGTTCTTTGGAAATTAGAGTGTAACATATTATTACAGTAATAAAGTTCCCCCAGAAAATTACTTGACAGATATGATTTACCACCTCATGCCAAAAGAGCCCAGCTTCTGTCTTGAGGTCACTGCAATTAAAATGTGAAGAACTTGGAATTTTTTGTGTAAGAATCACATTCGGCAGACAAAGGATCAGCAGAAAGCTCCAGATAGCACCTGAGAGCAGTTTCCTGCGGGTCAGCCGAGCAGAGGTAGTGCCCTTGAACGGCATCAGGGTCTTTCTGCTGCGATCGATGCTGATGAGCCCAAAGAAAATAATGCTGATGTACATTGTGAGGTAAAACAACACAGAGGAAACTCGACATACAAAAATCCTCATGTAGGATGGCGCCATGTTGGAGTCTGACAGCACCTGCAAAAAAATACAGTGTTCATCCCTTTAGGTTTTGTTTTTTGACCTCCATTTTACACTTACACAATCTGAGTTCATTAGGGGTTCACTAGGTCTTAGGTAATAAATTGAGAAAAATATTTTTCCAGACATTGTTATTATTTACAGATTTTTTTCTGAATCTGGTACATGTTGAGCAATTTTTTCATTGAGTGGCGATATTTCTGGAATTGGAACCTAACAGGAGATAAATCCTGAAAACCAAAAGACAAAATAAATACCTATTCAGGTATCTTGAAGATATAAAAACTTGGATGACTTTAAATTTTCTGCTTCTAAATTCAGACAAGACAGAAGTTGTCGTCTTTGGACCGGAGTCTTTAAAAAAGAAACTGCTAAGTCAATCACTTAACCTGGATGGCATTAAATTGACCTCCGGTAATAAAGTAAAAAACCTTGGTGTTATTTTTGACCAGGACATGTAATATAAATCCCATATTAAACAGGTTTCTAGGATTTCCTTTTTTCATCTACGGAACATTGCCAAAATTAGAAATATCCTGTCCAGGAGTGAACGCTGAAAAACTAGTTCATGCATTTGTTTCTTCAAGGCTGGACTATTGTAATTCTTTACTATCAGGATGTCCACAAAATGCAGTTAAACACCTTCAGCTGATTCAAAATGCTGCAGCAAGAGTTCTGATGAAAATTAAAAAGAGAGATCATATTTCCCCTCCTTTAGCTTCCCTTCATTGGCTCCCTGTTAAATCCAGAATAGAATTTTAAATTCCCCTCCTCACTTATAAAGCCCTTAATGATCTAGCTCCATCATACATCAGATATCTGATTGTTCCATACGTTCCTAACAGAGCACTTCGTTCTCAGACTGCAGGTTTACTGGTGGTTCCTAGAGTCTCTAGAAGTAGAATGGGAGGCAGATCCTTTAGTTATCAGGCTCCTCTCCTGTGGAACAGCTCCCAGTTTTAGTCCGTGAGGCGGACACCCTGTCTAACTTTTAAGGCTAGGCTTAAAACTTTCCTTTTTGATAAAGCTTATAGTTAGAGTGGCTTAGGTTATCCTGAGCTATCTTCCTTATTTTAGCTCCGTCTTCTTCTCCCCTTGTTGGATGGAGCAAGGGGGAGTCAGGTTTAGCCTAAACCGGCTCAGTTACGGTTGAGGTGCAAACACACCCTCCATTTCTGCTACCTGTATGACCCCCTCTCTTTTCCAATGGTTATAATCAATCTGACAGAGAGAGGTATCCCAGTCGTTGTGGTTTTTAGTATAATAATGGCCACCAGTGGGCTCTAGATGGACAAACTGTCTACTTTTAAGGCTAGGTTTAAAACTTTCCGTTTTGATAAAGCTTATAGTTAGAGTGGCTTAGGTTATCCTGAGCTATCTCTGTAGTTATGCTGCTATAGGCTTAGGCTGCTGGAGGACATAATGACCACTTTCACCCTCTTCGCTACTTTCTCACGCTACTCTTCAATTTTGTATTATTTGCTGTTATCTCAGCTTTTAACTTTGTTCTCTCTCTTTTCTCTTCCTAGAAGCTACACCTGGCCTGACTCTGTGTCTACCTGTAACACCTTTCTGGAGAGGGGAATCCTCCAAGCTTCTGCTGGCAACAACTTAATGATCACCCTCTACCGATGATCCACATGTCCCTGTCTTTCAGTGTTTAACCCTTTCTCTCTCCTAGACATAGCAACTGACTGAGCTTCTACTGTGACTAACTCCTTGCGCTCTCTTTCAGACTCTAAACTTGAAAACTGGCTCAGAGTTGATCTGTTCCTTCTTTCTAGGTGAAACGACTAAAGGAGCTACATCCATTAACATTTACATTTTCCTTCCCATAGAAAGTACTCCTGGATCAGTGCTTCTTTGTTCTCTTTGTGTCTCTGCTCTGTTCTCTCTAACCCCCAGTCGGTCGTGGCAGATGGCTGCTCACACTGAGCCTGGTTCTGCTGGAGGTTTCTTCCTGTTAAAAGGTAGTTTTTCCTCTCCACTGTCGCTACATGCATGCTCAGTATGAGGGATTGCTGCAAACTCAACGCCAGTGACTGTCTACTGTCTCTACATGTTCATCCGGGAGGAGTGAATGCTGCAAGTCACTGACTGGATGCAATCTGCTGGGTTTCCTTTCCTTAGATAGAAAAACTTTTTATCCAGTTTGAATAAATAACAGAATCTGGCTGCACTGTTCAATGATTAAGATTAATTGGAATGTATGTACCTGACTTTTGTGAAGTGCCTTGAGACGACATGTGTTGTGAATTGGCGCTATATAAATAAACTGAATTGAATTGAACTGAATTCAGTCCTTCCGCATTTATTGGCACCATACATACAGACTGACATATTTCAAGCTTTTTTTTCTGATAATTTTGATGGATATGCACCTTTTCACCACAGTTTTTCCTTCCACGCAACCTTCATTAATATCTTTTGCTTACAGCACTCTGTGAACAATCTGTTTTTTATTTTTAGCATTGACCCTGATTTACCCTTTTTGGAGACTGTCAAAGAGAAACTAAATCTTGAGTTTTACATTATTGTAAGCCATAATAATCACAAATTAATGGAAATAAAGCTTGCAATTTATGACTTTGTTTGTAATCAATGTAGATAATATATAAGCTTCACTTTTGAATTCAATCTAATGCAAATTAACTTTTTCGATTTGGTTACTAATTACATTTCTTTTGACTTTCCTATCAATGTAAAACACATTAATTAGAAATTAAAGGGTGGCACCAATGATTTTTTTAAAAATAGTAAATGTTGAAATCCTCATAATTTTTTTTGCAACCAAAAATGAATATATTTTAGTTAGTTTTTTTAACACCCTAACCAAGGGTGCCAGTACATGTAAAAGACATAGTATCCACAGACTTTTTACAAAAGCTACTGCATGTAAAGAAAACAAACCTTGAAGGGGAATGTCAGCGTCATGACGATGTCTGCAACAACAATATTCTTCAGGTAAATAATGAAGTGGGACCGAGATGGGATGCGAAAAAACACCCACATTGCCACAGAATTAAAAGATAGTCCCACCAGAAAAAGACAGGAGTACAAAACAGGTAAAATCGTCATCTTAAAAAAGTTGTCACGGGAGCAGGTGCTGTTGATGTGGCTGTGATTTTTGGGGAATAGGGCTGAGGTTATATTTCCATCCATATGTGGGGCTAAAAATAGAAACAAATAAATTTGGGTCACCTAAAATATAACGCAACAAATAAAAAACAATATTTTTTCATGACAAAATCAGATATGATTTGATATTTTTTTTAAAGCTACATCATTATATAACACAATTCACTTTAACAGTATATAAAGAAAATAATTAAACACAGCATCCTGTAGCATTTTATTTATGTCAAGAGTTTAAATGCCTTAATTACCTGCAGGATCTGTTCCTTTCTAAAAAATATTTACTGTAAGCCTCTGCAAGCGACCTGATAGTTTTGATGCTCTCTCTCCTCAGAATTCTGTCCAGATGTCATGTTCTGTAGGCCTTCTGTCAGTTCGTGTCTGCCTTAGTGTTTTAAACAGGATTTCGTGTCTGTTTCATCACAGGAAGACACTCTCGTTTCTCCTTTCTGTTTCCTGTAATGACAAAAACAAGAAGGATAACATTTATCTATGTGTTTAAACAGCTAATTAGAAGACCTTTGTAAGTTTCTAATGTAGAGTATGGTTACCTGGAATCTCTTAAAATTGAATTTCAAAAACTTGAAAGCTGTAGTGTCTATCAAATACAAAAATATTTTCAATCACATTTCTAAAATATTTATTTAAAGCATTTGCCCTATGTTATACAGACACGTGCTTCCTCTTTTGTAACCGTGTTCCTTTTTAACAGTTGTGCATTATGGCTGTATATAGGTAATGTAGTTCCTGATGCACTGTTTAAGATTTTATGTTTTACAGATAGACATAAGAAGCTTGATCCAATAATACTGCAACACTTCATAAACAACTAACTCAATTTAAACATTTTAAATCATTTTATTTTTTTAAGTTTAAACAAAATTTAAACATAGACACAACCAATGGTTCCAGTTGTTCAGGGTAAAAATAAACTCTCCTTGAAGTTTTATTAAAGCTGTGGTGCACTTCTTTCCTCTATTGTCTCATTCAGTTGCTTTCTCTTTTTAAAAAAAAGTTTATTTATTAAGTGCTTTTACAACTGAACTCTCAACTATTTCAACCAAACCTTTGACTTCAAGTTAGGAAGTATGAAACGTCTAAATGCCAGAATAATGGAAGAAACACTTTTGTTTTCAGAGATTTTAAATGTTTTTAATACTTTCCTCAAATTTCCACAGATGTGAGTTAAAATAGGGTACACCTGTGGATGTATTTTAAGGCAACACTTCAAACACACCACTCCTTTGTGTGACATCATTGGAAAAATCTGAAGAAATTACGCAGAATTTCACTGAGTGAGTTGTGGAACCCCACAAGTCTGGCTATTTAAACAAATACACATAGGTATAAACAGCATAACAATGTCCAGGCATCATACAGTTTAGGAAGAAGTTGGAGTTGCAAATGTGCGAATCAACCCAGAACAATAGCAAGATCTTTTGGTAAAGATACTGGCAAATGTCATTATCCATGACAGAAATGAAGTCCTGTAATGACATAAGCTGAAAAGCCTCTCAGTGTAGAAGAAGATGTTACAAAAAAGTCAGATTACAGTTTACAATTACTGTCAGGACAAGAACCTTATTTTTTGGACACCTGCCCAGACAAAACTAAAACTGAGATGGTTTGCCATAATACCCATCACTACCTTTTGGAGGAAAAAGGTGTAAGCCTGCAAGCTTGAGAAAACCCATCCAAGTGTGACAATGTGTGAGTGTTTTGCTGCAGGAAGGCAGCAACTGAAACAATGAATGAAGAGGATGAAGTTATTGTAGACCTGGATTGTCATAGTTTTTAAGGCCGACTTGACCCACATGCAGAGGACACTCAGACAGAGAAGCGTAGATTCAAAGTTTTATTACTCAGTTCAGGAACGAGGCGAGCAGAGAGGTCAGGAGTCAGGCTGGAAGGGAATGACAGAGATGAGCTGAGGAAACAGATCGGATTAATCAAGTCAAGATCTATGCTCACTTTTCAGGAGGTGATCGATCCACCGGAGGCGAGAGACGGGTGCAACTCTGGAGCATGAGCCTGCGCAGAACCGGCTGGAGCACTCCGATGGTCCAGGTAAACAAGGTGGGTGGACAGGTTGCGCTCTCAGTCCGGAGGACTCGCAAGGGCGGCTGCCAGGCGCAACAGAGTCCAGTTACGTCGGAAGGTGTGTTCCACCTTCGGCTTGGCTTGAACGACCTAAGATGAAGGGAAAAAACAGACTATTAATCAAGGCTCAAACAAGGGAGCTCTTCCAAAATTCTGGAAAGGCTGGGCAGGTTAACACTACCGCAGTAGACAAAACACTTGGGCGTAGAAGAGCCAGCGAACCACCCTCCTATAGTCCTCCAGCTGATGAGGCAACGATGTACACCTGTCAAACCTCCGGCATGCAGCTCCAGCGCTTCTTAGGGGTGAGAGAAAGTTAGTAGCAGGCAGGTTGAAAACCAGACTGTGACATGGATAGCTTTTCTATGCTTGGATCCTTCATATAATTCCTAAAGTTAGAGCTGAGGTTGGCTAATAATCTTACTGGCCTGATTCCATTTCGTTTGATGTTTTACTGCAAGATTACCATACAAGGATGTTATATTAAATCAGAAACAGAATCAGAATCAGAATCAGCTTTATTGCCAAGTTTGTACATACAAAAAAGGAATTTGACTCCAGTACACTGTGCTCTTTGGTTTTTGTTTTTGCATTGCAGAAAATGACTGACTGACTGACTGAGAATATACATATTTACAATGTACAATATACACATATATATACAGGGGTTGGACAATGAAACTGAAACACCTGGTTTTAGACCACAATAATTTATTAGTATGGTGTAGGGCCTCCTTTTGCAGCCAACACACCGTTAAATTCGTCTTGGGAATGACATATACAAGTCCTGCACAGTGGTCAGAGGGATTTTAAGCCATTCTTCTTGCAGGATAGTGGCCAGGTCACTACGTGATCCTGGTGGAGGAAAACGTTTCCTGACTCGCTCCTCCAAAACACCCCAAAGTGGCTCAATAATATTTAGATCTGGTGACTGTGCAGGCCATGGGAGATGTTCAACTTCACCTTCATGTTCATCAAACCAATCTTTCACCAGTCTTGCTGTGTGTATTGGTGCATTGTCATCCTGATACACGGCACCGCCTTCAGGATTCAATGTTTGAACCATTGGATGCACATGGTCCTCAAGAATGGTTCGGTAGTCCTTGGCAGTGACGTGCCCATCTAGCACAAGTATTGGGCCAATGGAATGACATGATATGGCAGCCCAAACCATCACTGATTCACCCCCATGCTTCACTCTGGGCATGCAACAGTCTGGGTGGTATGCTTCTTTGGGGCTTCTCCACACCGTAACTCCCCCGGATGTGGGGAAAACAGTAAAGGTGGACTCATTAGAGAACAATACATGTTTCACATTGTCCACAGCCCAAGAGTTGTGCTCCTTGCACCATTGAAACCGACGTTTGGCATTGGCATGAGTGACCAAAAGTTTGGCTATAGCAGCCCGGCCGTGTATATTGACCCTGTGGAGCTCCCAGTTCTAGTGGAAACAGGAGAGTTGAGGTGCACATTTAATTCTGCCGTGATTTGGGCAGCCGTGGTTTTATGGTTTTTGGATACAATCCGGGTTAGCACCCGAACATCCCTTTCAGACAGCTTCCTCTTGCGTCCACAGTTAATCCTGTTGGATGTGGTTCGTCCTTCTTGGTGGTATGCTGACATTACCCTGGATACCGTGGCTCTTGATACATCACAAAGAATTGCTGTCTTGGTCACAGATGCGCCAGCAAGACGTGCACCAACAATTTGTCCTCTTTTGAACTCTGGTATGTCACCCATAATGTTGTGTGCATTTCAATATTTTGAGCAAAACTGTGCTCTTACCCTGCTAATTGAACCTTCACACTCTGCTCTTACTGGTGCAATGTGCAATCAATGAAGACTGGCTACCAGGCTGGTCCAATTTAGCCATGAAACCTCCCACACTAAAATGACAGGTATTTCAGTTTTATTGTCCAACCCCTGTATATACACATAAAATAAGATAAGAAGGTGCATTTGCAACATCTGTATGCTGTTGTTTTGTACTCTATTGAATGTTCAACAGAGAAACAGCCTGGGGGAAGAAACTGTCTCTGTGGTGGCTAGTTTTTGTGAACAGTGTTCTGTAGCGGCGGCCTGAAGGTAAAACTCTGAACAGTTTGTGTGCAGGGTGTGTGGGGTCTGCAGAGATTTTAGCAGCTCTTCTCCTGACCCTAGACCTGTAAAAGTCCTGGATGGAGGGAAGGCCAGCCCTGATTATTCTCTCTGCAGTCCTGAATATTCGTTGCAGTCTGGACCTGTCCTGTTTTGTGGATGAGCCAAACTACACTGAGATGGATGAAGACAGGACAGACTGAATGATGGCAGTGTAGAAGATGACCAGCAGCTCCTGAGGAAGGTTGAACTTCTTGAGTTGCCTCAGGAAGTACAGTCTCTGCTGGGCCTTCTTTCGAACAGTGTCTATGTGTGAAGACCATATCAGGTCCTTAGAGATGGTGGTTCCAAGGAATCTGAAGTGGTCCACAGCCGACACGGTGTTGTTGAGGATGGTGAGGGGGGTGTATGGGGGTGGTGTTTTCCGAAAGTCCACCACCATCTCCACAGTCTTGAGTGGGTTTAGTTCCAGGTAGTTCTGACTACACCAGTGTATCAGGCGATCCACTTCCTGTCTGTATGCAGACTCATCACCGTCCTGGATCAGTCCAATGAAAGCGGTGTCATCTGCAAACTTAAGGAGTTTCACGGACCAGTCCGCTGAGTTGCAGTTATTTGTGTACAGGGAGAAGAGGAGTGGGGATAGAACACACTGAAGTCTACAAACAGGATCCTGGCGTACGTCCCTGGGTGGTCGAGGTGTTGCAGGATGAAGTGTAGGCCTAAGTTAACAGATCATCTGCTGACCTGTTTGCTCGGTAAGCAAACTGCAGGGCGTCCAGTAGAGGGCCTGTGATGTCTTTCAGGTGCTTCAATACCAGCCGCTCAAAGGATTTCATGACCACAGACGTCAGGGCTACAGGCCTGTAGTCATTTAATCCTAGGATGGTGGGTTTCTTGGGCACTGGGATGATGGTGGATCGTTTGAAGCAGGAGGGGACCTCACACTTCTCAAGTGACTTGTTGAAGATCCGGGTGAAGATCGGAGCGAGTTGATGTGCACAGGCTTTCAGGCATGATGGGGAGACTTATGAGGTCCTCGAGCTTTCTTTGTTTTCATGCGCTGAAAAGCCTATTTAATCTCCTCAGAGATCTTTAGTGCAGGCAGAGGATCTGAAGGTAGGGGGTTGGTTGCTTTAAGGGCGAACTTGTTCCTGAATGGGATGTGGAAAGGTTGGTTTTAGGTGTGAATGGCTTTCTTGTCATGTCTGCAGTAGAAGCCATTCAGACGGTTGGCCAGGCGAGGGACTTTGTTTGGGAAGGGTGGTGGGGCTTCTGTAGGCAGTCAGGTTTCTCAGGCCGGTCCATTACAGCCGAAGTGTCACCAGTAGAAAGGCGGTTTTCAGCTTCTCACTGTAGCTTCTCTTGGCTGCTTGATCTCCTTTGTTAGTCTGTTCCTGGCTGCCTGTACCGCGCCCAATCTCCACTGCTGTGAGTTCTTCCTTGTCCCTGCGCAGATTCCGAGGTGTGGAGTGAACCATGGTTTGTTGTTCCCAAAGGTGCAGAAAGGTCTTGGTCTGCACAACCCTGTCCTCACAGAAAACTGATGTATGATGTCACCACATCAGTTAGTTCGTTTAAATCAGTGGCTGAGGTTTCAAAAACAGTCCAGTCTGTGCATTTAAAGCAGCCCTGTAGCATCTGCTTCAATTCCTCAGTCCACTTTTTAACAGTGTGAACCACGGGTTTGGAAGCTCTTAGTTTCTGTCTGTAAGTTGGGATGAGGTGGATAAGACAATGGTCCAAAAGTCCCAGAGCAGCCCTGGTAACAGCATGGTATGAGTCCTTAAAAGCTGTGTAACAGTGGTCCAGTGTGTTTTTGTCTCTGATGGGACACTTAATATGCTGTCTGTATTTTGAGAGCTCATTTGAGAGATTTGGACTGTTAAAATCCCCCAGTATTATGATGAAAGAGTCAGGGTGTTTTTTCTCCATGTCTGTAATCAGCTCAGCAAGATGTTTTTCCGCGGCAGAACAGCTGCGATCCGCTCTGAACAGCTGGAAGTCTGGCAACAGCAGTGCACAGTCCGGGATGTTGTCGCTCAGCCATGTCTCGGTGAAGCAGAGAACCGCTGATCTGCGGAGGTCCATGTTTTTACCGGTGAGAAGAAGCAGCTCGTCCATCTTGTTGCTTAGAGAGCGGACATTTGCCAGGTGGATTGAAGGCAGTGGTGTACGAAGTCCTCTTTTGCGGAGCTTTACCAGGGCGCCAGCACGCTTTCCCCTCCGACGCTTCCGGCGCAGTATCCCTTAGAGTGCCGCCGCTCCGCTTGCCAGAAGCTCAGTGAACCTCAGATCGATGAAGGATGGTGAAAAAAACCCAAGAGAGGACTCTCTGATGTTGAGAAGTTCCTCTCTACTGAATAAGACCACAGAATTGTGGCCCGAGACCACAATACTCTGGCTCGAAAAACATATAAACACACAAAATACAAAAACAAAGACAGAGCGAAGCTCCGTGGCTGCCATCGTCGGTGCCATCTTGGTGTTTAACTAGTCATTTAAATGAGAGAACAATGTCTTAAATGTTTAGAAGTATGGTTTGCAAGTAGGATTTCCTTACCCTGATCCACTAGGTTGTCTATAATTCCTGGATTAAATGCAGATCCTGTAGCATTAAATTCTCTCCTCCTTCTCAGGCACAGGTCTTTGATTTTATTTAGGCTTAGAAAAATTCTGTCATTGGTGTTTTTTATTTAAAATAAGTCTTGTGAATAATAGTTTAGCATATAAAAAATGTGAAATTAACAGAGGGGACAAAACCCATCCCTGTGGAACACAGTAAAACTTTCAGAGAACATGTTTTTAATACACCCCCATTGTGACCTGTGAAACGTTTCTCTACTCTGACTCTTTCCATGTCCTTTCAGTTGTAAAAGCCATAAATGGCTATGTCAAACCAAACTAGTCATTTAAATTTTAGGACTTTTTGGCTTCTATTTCTTGAAGTTTATCAGGGTGACACGTATGTTCCAGCAGTTTTTAATGTAAGTAGCAGCAATCTGGAAAGCGTACCCTTTCTAATGCTTCAAAAGGAAGCATTAGAAAGGGTGCTCATTTACATTGAAATATGTGGAAACTCTTGCACAGTGCTCCTTCTAACTTGTTCTTATCTATAAATGACCAAATGTGACTTAAATGTTACAATAATCAAGACTGAAGCAAAAATAAAACCAGATTACATTCTACTTTAACTACATTGATTTAATGTTTAAGTCTAGATGAACTGCAGATGCGCACAAGCCTTTATTTATTTACAAATTAAGGACCAGTTCCTCAACTTGTTGCTTTTCACTTCTTCTTTTTCTCACATGATGCTTGTATCTTTCTGTCCCTTAACTTGATTTCCGTGGCAGTGCTGCAGCTTCCTGCTTTTATGCCGAGACTGGTACATCCAAGATGAATTCATTTCCTTTGTGAAAGCCTATCTAAATGTTTCAGTGTGTATCATTTTTTGACTTGTAATTTTGTATTTCAGCTAAATTTTATTATAATTAATATATTGTATCTGGAATCAATTTCCTGTCTGCTCACATTTATTGTACATCCAGTCATGTTTTTCACAGCTGTGATCCCTGCACGTCTGCTTCAGACCAGAAGGGAATCAAGCACAAATTATCCAGTAGAGGACTAATTTCATACTAATGCTTGGTCCTATTGCTTCTATTTGTAATTGCTCAGCTTAATTTAGTTCAATTTAATTCATGCGTGGGTTCTCACCGGATACTCCAGCTTCCGCCCACAGTCCAAAAACATGCCTGTTAGGTTAATTGGTCACTCTAAATTGTCCTTAGGTGTATGAATGAGTGTGTGCATGGTTGTTTGTGTGTTGCCCTGCGATGGATTGGCGACCTGTCCAGGGTGTACCCTGCCTCTCGCCCCTAGACTGCTGGAGATAGGCACCAGCTTCCCCGCGACCCACTTTGGAATAAGCGGTAGAAAATGACTGACATATGAAAATTAGCATTAAAATCAAGGGAATGTTCATATCTAGTAGAGGGTGATTTTATATTTTGTTTGGATAGACAAGAAGAAGAGTAGAAAAGCAGAGCGTGTGGTTCACAATTTTTTGGGGAACAGCAGTGGTTATCCCGGGTTAACCAGTTGCCAAGCAAGTTGTACTTGATTCCCCTTTGCTGAAGAGCAACAACGAGTTAAGCTGCCTCCTCTATGCTATTGCTCTGTCGGGGGAGTGGGGCCAGACACGAGCTTGTTACCAGCAAACGAGCCAATTCTTATTAGAGTTAAGAGACACCTGTTCCGCACAAGAAAAGGGGGCTCGTCCTGGATCACTCTGCTAAAAGATGGAGGAAAGAGCAACAAATCAATGAAGGAAGATGAAAGAACTCTCTGGAAACTTCCAAGATGCCTTCGGCTCGCACATACGCTGCTGCTGCAGTCTCAAAACATACGCAGAGGGAAGAAGTCTAAGAGTAAGTTCAAACTGCTTTCTGACAGCTGTAGGAGAAACTGTACAAGGTTATGCTGGCTTGTATGACCCAATGAGCACCCTGCCATGGCAGCTCATCAAGCTGCCATCAAGGCACTAAAACCTTTTTACAACACTGGCTAAGCAGCAAGTGGCAGCTTGGGGTGAGTTTCTAGCCCATTTGTACCCAGACCATGGTGGTGCGGGAACCATAGCCTCCATGCCCCGTGTGACATGCCTCCATCCACTGCAAACTTTAAATACTATGTAGACACCCCACCACCCACACTGACAGTAGCTTATCAGTTGGCTGTGCCACGTTATTTGATACTGAAACCCATGAACATAATGCTGTAGGACCACCAGGCGAAGAAGAGTATAACCAAATGTTACCTTATTTGCAAAATATAGTGTGCAATCTGGGGCTTAACCCCTTTAATCCAGTGTTGATGATCAGTGTCAAACATGTGATGAGAAGATCCCCATGCTGCAGCCAGGCCAATTTTACGGAGAAGGCTCCTTTACCAGTTCTAACCTTGTGCTAAGGCTAATCGCTGGACTCCTAAAACTAAGGCTGTTCAGCAAGGCAGCACAGGTCGCCAGGGTCTGGAGCTTCCATATACGGGTCGCGCGCTCTTCCGCTATGCCACGTCCCTCCCCCCATTCTGACTAAATTTATCATTTAAAACGCTTTAAGCTTCCCACCCGCACACATGCTTTTCTCTCACTCTGTTAATGCACTATTAATTTTGGCCCCAGTGTCACCCTTGGCCTTTAAGTGCTAACCTCCTTCTCTCACTTTCTGACATTCAGACTTACTTTCCTTAATGGTTCTTGTTGAGGGAAATTATATTTGCCTTCTCAGGCAGTATGTGTGAGTGTTCTGGACAGATGATGTCTCCTGCAGTGGAGAAGACATGTTTGCTGTGTGTAAAAGAACCTTGAACGCATAAATATGAGAAGTTAGGTATCAGCAAATGATAATTATCTCGCTAGTTCCACCATCATGCAGCAGGGTCCCTAGACATAATGGAGTAGCACATCGCGGACTCTGGTCAACTGTCTAGCTAACGTAAGCAATGGCCAGTGTAACACCAGTGCAGTGTGTCAAAGACACACTGCACTGGTTATACAAAGGGCATTCTGTTACTTCTGCACCATGAATCCAGAGATGTTTATTCATGTTGGTCAAGCACCATCCTTTGTACGATAAATTCATATTGTAAGTGTTGCATTGAGCTGACTGGTCATTTCTTTCATTAAAGTTAAGCAACACTTTCGATCATCGCTGCACACTGTCCATGGCTACGTGCACACCTCTTCTTTGTGTTTGGCGGCTTCTTCTTGTAAGGAATATTAATCTAACAATATTATTTAATATTTAATATTAATATTTTAATATTTTATGAAATAATATTTCGGTCTGTTAAGGGTTGTCCAGTGAATACCAGCCCAGTAAGGCGATGGTATTAGGACAAAATAGAAAGGTGTGAGACGAGCTCTGACATTATTGAACAGCATAAACTCTGCACACACATGGAATGAATTCACACAATTTCTTAAAATACAAGAATTTATTAACAAAAATAAGTCAACTCAAAGTCAAACATATTTCAATCAGCAAACTCTTTACTATGCTAAACAATCCAACTAAACTACCAAGCAGACTTAAAGAATGACAAAGACTAAAGGACTATGTACAATATAAACAAGTTGATTAAAGATGATTGAAAATCATGACCAAAAGAGTGATGCAACATTACCATGCAATGTTATTTATGTTTGCGAACCAAGGATTATCTTTAAGAATCTGGAAATGAAGTTAAGTTAGTCTTGGAACCAACTTAGGCAGTAATCAGCAATCGTTTAGACCACCATTCACAATGCAAGATCAGATAAAATATTATTTTAATAAAAATAATGTTTTAAAGAATGATCTGCTGAATAAAACCAACCTCCTGGATGACTAATTCTCAACGGTGTCTCGTTAGCTGCCTTTACTTATCAAAATAATATTTAAAGAAATATTATTAAGGGAATGTTTGGAAAAGAGCCAAATCTTTCTGGAGAAATGGGGCTCAATGGTGTTTACTTAGTTATCAGATTTAGTAAAATAATGTTTATAGACTATTATTCACTAGCTTGAAAACTAAACCTTTCTGTTAAATATTCTGTAGCAGCAAGCACGTGTTCTTACCGGTTAGCAGTTGAGCTAACAAAAGAAGCGTATAGCTTAGCACCAGAATCAACGCATACCTTTAAAATACCAGGGTAAATAAAAGGGTTAAAATGCATAAGCGCGGACGACGCGTTATGATCAACCTTCCTGTATAAAATCACCCTTTACATAAAGTTTGTCTTAACTTTAAAAACACACAAACAAAGAACACAACCTGAGCCCGTGTGCTGCAGATAGCCTGCTAGCACTAAGATAGCAGAGTTCAACACAAACAAAACTAAACTTCATAACATGAAAACGTTTAGATCATTTCAATCTAAATCGTTCTATTCTTCTTTTCTGCCCAAACCTCACCTCTGACCATGGTAAGGAAATGTTGTCCAAGAAACGTCCACAGTCAACAAGCGGTTAGCTTTCAGCTAACCTCGGTAGCTTCAGGGCTGTGGCTTGCAAGACGGCTTGTTCTGTCCGCCAACCAGGTATTCATTACCGTAACCATGGTGATGCGGTCTCTGCTCTCTTCCTTCCAGACTGGGAGACCGCGTCTTTGCAGGGGCTTCTCTCGAACACTGTGTGCGTCTGCAGGGCTCGGAGAGAGAGTCAAGCAATACTTGTACCTTAATTACCCCCGTTCGTGAATGAATACCGGATACACAAACAGCAATTCATTCCATACTTAAATTTTGCATATGATCGGTGATCGTATAACACTCTTGGATCCAGTTTGAATAGTTTATGTCTTTTGCCAGCAAAAGACATTAGTGCGCTGTTCTGCTCCTGTCCCGATGGTCAACCGGTGTGGAGAGATCGGGCCATTGGAAAGGGGTGCTTTTATACAGCCAGTGGCATCATGGGAAGTCCACTGTTACCCCCCTTCCCCTTCTGAAGTTGTGCTGAAAGTTGGTTAAATGCAATTTATTTTGAAAACTCCAGAAAACTGTGTACCGGAGTTTTAATGTTGAAAACCATGGCTGTGGGTCCCAACATTCTTTTGGTCGGTGAAGTAGGAATCGAAACTAGAAATCAGAATTTAACAATTTGATTTCGGATTCAGTAAAAGGACGTGTTTCATATGGATAGGATAGCAGGAGGCAGTTGTAGTCCCTTGTGCATGGTCTTGTAGGAAGGCTGGAAAAATGACAAAGTGTTGAGCTCTCCTTACTAGAGTCATGAAGGGCAGAAAAAATTACTAAGTTCTCGTATGGATTGCATACTGTGCAGGTAGGGTAGCCCATTGGCTTGGTGTGGTATTGAGGGATCCTGGCTCCTTATGTAAAAAAAGCCCACTGTTACACAGCTGTAAAAGATGCATACAGTGCTGTCCCTCATGCAGGGTTAGGACTCTCTGATCACTACCTGCTTCATCTCATGCCAACTTACAACCAGAAACTAAACACCTCTAAGCCTGTGGTTCAGACTTATCTGAACCACAGCTACAGGGGTTGGACAATGAAACTGAAACACCTGGTTTTAGACCACAATAATTTATTAGTATGGTGTAGGACCTCCTTTTGCAGCCAATACAGCTTCAATTTGTCTTGGGAATGACATATACAAGTCCTGCACAGTGGTCAGAGGGATTTTAAGCCATTCTCTTGCAGGATAGTGGCCAGGTCCCTACGTGATACTGGTGGAGGAAAACGTTTCCTGACTCGCCTCCTCCAAAACACCCCAAAGTGGCTTAATAATATTTAGATCTGGTGACTGTGCAGGCCATGGGAGATGTTCAACTTCACCTTCATGTTCATCAAACCAATCTTTCACCAGTCTTGCTGTGTGTATTGGTGCATTGTCATCCTGATACACGGCACCGCCTTCAGGATTCAATGTTTGAACCATTGGATGCACATGGTCCTCAAGAATGGTTCGGTAGTCCTTGGCAGTGACGTGCCCATCTAGCACAAGTATTGGGCCAATGGAATGACATGATATGGCAGCCCAAACCATCACTGATTCACCCCCATGCTTCACTCTGGGCATGCAACAGTCTGGGTGGTATGCTTCTTTGGGGCTTCTCCACACCGTAACTCCCCCGGATGTGGGGAAAACAGTAAAGGTGGACTCATTAGAGAACAATACATGTTTCACATTGTCCACAGCCCAAGAGTTGTGCTCCTTGCACCATTGAAACCGACGTTTGGCATTGGCATGAGTGACCAAAAGTTTGGCTATAGCAGCCCGGCCGTGTATATTGACCCTGTGGAGCTCCCAGTTCTGGTGGAAACAGGAGAGTTGAGGTGCACATTTAATTCTGCCGTGATTTGGGCAGCCGTGGTTTTATGGTTTTTGGATACAATCCGGGTTAGCACCCGAACATCCCTTTCAGACAGCTTCCTCTTGCGTCCACTGTTAATCCTGTTGGATGTGGTTCGTCCTTCTTGGTGGTATGCTGACATTACCGTGGATACCGTGGCTCTTGATACATCACAAAGAATTGCTGTCTTGGTCACAGGTGCGCCAGCAAGACGTGCACCAACAATCTGTCCTCTTTTAAACTCTGGCATGTCACCCATAATGTTGTGTGCATTTCAATATTTTGAGCAAAACTGTGCTCTTACCCTGCTAATTGAACCTTCACACTCTGCTCTTACTGGTCCAATGTGCAATCAATGAAGACTGGTTACCAGGCTGGTCCAATTTAGCCATGAAACCTCCCACACTAAAATGACAGGTGTTTCAGTTTCATTGTCCAACCCCTGTATCTACCAAGGCAGATGGCAACTGCCTTGGTAGATAGATTGGAATGTTTTTGAAGCTTCTGCCTCTGACTTAGACCAACTAACTGATGTTTGACCTCATACACCAGCCTATGTGAGGACATGCTTGTGCAGACCTAGAGCTTTCCCACTCAACAACATTAAACCATGGTTTCTTTACATCTGAGGTGGCCGCATTGGAACAAAGATGAGGCTAACCAAAGTGTAAACCAGGCCCTGTACAGTACAAGCAGAGAAGCAACAAACTGACAAAAGAGATCAAACTAGCTAAAGATCCTACAGTGAGAAAAAAACAAAAAACTTCTCAGCGAACAACAGCAGTGTGGAGGAGTTTGCAGACTATTATCAACTATAGGAGCCCTACCCCCTGTCAGGATCTGGGTTTGTTTGTGTTTGTGTTTTTTGCTACATGTGCTCATTCTCAGGTGGTGCTGGAGCTCTCAGGTTTGCTGGGTGACAAGTGCGACTTGTTCCACTGATTACCATGAGGAGTACTTAAGCAGGAGGCGGCCAGCACTTCGATGCGAGAGTGTTTTGCCACCAGTGGTACAAACTCGAGCCACACTCTAAATCTACGCTTCGTTCTTCGACCAACTTTGTTTTGGCTCTTCTGCAGATTTTGAAAGACTATGCTTTGGGTCTATGTCACTGAGTTTATGACTTTGTTTTTTGGAAGCTATTCTGGATGATCAAGCCTGTCTACGTTTTGGGGATTGCATATCCTATTTTCTGTCTTCGTTTGGATTTGCATCAAACTGGCAGCTTTCCTGCTCTGCACGTCTCCTGAGCCAAGCCACAAGCGTACCTTGTCCACCCTCCAACGTAAGCCACCGCACATCGAACTATTACCTTTGCGCCAAGCTCACACTGAACAGCACCAAGTGAACTCTCTACGGATATTCCTGCCTAAGACCTGGATCCTGAATCTCATTCCCCCTGGCGACCTAACCACCATTACCCAGTAAGCTGATCTCTGCATCTAGTTAAACATTTATCCTTAGTTGTTGTTTGTTCAATAAAACAGTCTTATTTTACTTTTTTCTCCTGAGTGTTCTCTGTATGTGGGTCAGAGCTCTTTCGGATACAATGACACTCCCATGCTGTGATGATGACTCTCCTGGCTGAGGATCTGAAGCATTTCTTCTGTAGATTTGATTACCAGACTTTTGGACCTCACAAGGGATCGACCTGCATCTCCCACCAATAACTCTACAACCCTGTCCTGCTTTTTGGTCCAGTAATTATTTTACTATATATAACTTTTTTCATTTCTGTATGTATCCTTAGCTATGGCAAGATTGCTCCTCCATAAATTTGACCGTCGTGTCCGGGATTGAAATAAGGGCATAAAGAAAAAGGAAGAACAATCAGGGTGGCCCGTGGTTGTGGTTAGTTTGCGACTGTCAATGTGTGCAAGTTTATGTTTTTTACATTTCCTCTGGCAGCTTTTCAAAGTTGTTTCTTCATGCACCATTAAAATGTAGGAGCCAAGCTTTGTTTTGACAGCGTAAGGTTTCTTTAGCTACTGTTGCTGGTGGTGTTCTGTTCAGTGTAGGTCTCAGCAGGTCTGCCTTCCATATGGATCCATGCCAACAAATCACTAGTCATATGGAGTGAAGGGTAATATAAATACTGGGAGCTTAGGGGTTTCTTGTGTTTACTTCTTCAATATTTGCTGTCGTGCACCATTTAGTGTAGGGCATCATTATGCTTTTTAGATATAATCTTCACCGAATTTCACTGTCTGTCCAGCTGCAGCTGTAGGTTTTATTTCTGGTGAGCTTCAGTTAGTTCAACATTAGTAACATCTGACTTAAGAACATTCCTTCCTCTCTTATTAGTCTCGTGTGTCCAATAAGGGTGTGTTGACCATCTATTTCAAAACAATATAAGCACAGACAACTGGCTCCTGGACTTCGGTGTCTTTTGGCAAACAACCTTGTTGATTCCATCATAGTTGCTCCAGGTTGCTGCTTACAAAGATGTTTTCCTGGCAACAGCTTATGTTTGAGCAGAACTCCCCTCTGATGTCTGGCATGTGCATCAGAGAATGGCCCAAAAAACACAACGCAATCCTTGAATGCAACCACTTACTTCTAGCATTCAGAGACCAGTGCAAACCTGAAAATTATTACAAATGATGCACTTTATAGACTGTAGTGTTGTTGTTTCAAAATAGGCCTACTGATGGGAGTGCATTTGTTTTTTTAGCTATTACTACTAAGTTTGATTCATTTTTTGTTCTGCATTGTTGGGATTGTTTAGGTCTCTTACTTTTTCTGAAATCTATGGACCTTTAGTGTGAAAAGCTAAACAAGAACTATACTGGGTTACTTATGCTGTCTTGTAAACTAATATTCACTTGTGAATGGACCTATACAAATGGCCCTCAAAGTCGACATGCAGTGAAAAATCTGACTATCCTTAAATGCACACAGTAGGTTTAAGATAGATAGTTAGATAAGTGCCGGAAGCTGAATGGAAAAAAAACAATGTGCAAATACCACTGACCCACTTTCAGGCCATCTGAACATTTGTGGTCTTGCATGACATGTTTTTAACACAAGACATTCATCCTCTGGTAAACAAGGTGCTTCAACAGTGTATATTACATTTTAAGGTACTGTTTTATGAACGAAAACACTTTAAACAAATAAGGTATTTTTAACAGTAGTGTTCCTTTAGAATTTCTAGTAAATCTCAACACTTCCCACAATGGAACATGCTGTGTGGATGCATGTCTTTAGCTGGGGTTGAAAGGTAAATGGCACAAAATCCAGAGCAAACCTGTAAAAAACTGTTAGAAGTTGTACAAGACTTGAGACTGGGGCAGAGTTTGTCGTTCCAATGGAATGACCGTAAACATCCATGCAGAGCAACAGTGAAATAGTTTAGATCAGATAAATGGACCTCCCCTTAAAATCTGACTGAGAGCCCTTTTGCAAAGAGCACTAAACACAAATGTCAGTCTGTAGATATGCAAGACTTTATGGACTACGTTCCATAAAGATTTCAGCCATAACTGGAACAAAAGCTGGTTATACAAAGTAATGACTCAGGCGGGCTGAACACAAACACACACCACACTTTTCAGATTTTTATTTGTTAAAGTAAAATATAAGCCTGGGATCCTTTTCTTTGCCCTTCAATTATGCACTACGCTGTGTTTTTCACATAGAATCCTAATAAATGACTTTACATTAAAAAGGTTAGGGGTAGGCTGAGAAAACAGTATAGCTGTGGCATGAGCAGTGGAAAACAAGACAACAGCACTCTTTGAGACACAGTTGTTTTTGAGATACCAGGCATATCTGACAGGGTGTCAATGTGTGCTCAGCAGAGACCTGTGTGCACACAGTGAGCATCGGAAAGGCCAAGGGACTGAGCAGAAGTCACTTTCAACAACTATGTAGTCAGTAAATTCACTGCACAAGAAGTCATTTGGAGTGAGGATTTAAAGAATGAATACAGTTTGCAGACCTTAAAATGATTCTGAATCCAGAGACATTTTAAATAGGTTAACCTGAGCCTTTGTGCTTTATCGTGCATTAGAGGAAAAAATACATTAGGTAATGTCTTGTGCATCATTTACTGGGTAGTAGCAATGGCTATGATCTCATCAAGCTAACATCTATGTGAAGCAGACACACCACAGAAGGTGATTTAAATGTTGTGCAATATACTATCTGAAATAAAATCAAGCCTGTTAAACTCTTTTAATGTATAGCAGAATAACACTGTTTATTTCTTGTTTTTTGGTCCCTTGGAAACTGGTAGTCTTTCCTTTTTGTCTCCAATTTTAATATGTGAATCTTATTAAACTAGTATAATTTCAGCCTCTTGTTTGCAGTTACAGGAGAGCGTGTTATTGACTGAACACTTGATGCCATCTGTTGGCTACATCCAAGGATAACATAACATGCAAGGCTTTATTTTATATAAAAATACAGGTTGTCAGCATCAAAACGTACAAATGCTGAGAGGTCTTTGATTTCTGCTGTGATCTGAATATTTAAAAGCTCATTTTAAAGGAACTGGAGAATGCATTTGCATTGAGCCTTCCAAAAACAGACTTCTATTGCTGTCTTGTTTTTATTTATAGGTGTTCACTGTTTCCTCAGCTGTGTCTGTCATGTCCTTCAGGTTGCATCTAAATTACTCATCTATAAGGTTTCCAAAAATTTGGAGCTCAATAATTAATTAGTACTTTGATGTTTTTAGTACAATTCCTATGTGACTGAAGTGACCTTAATGAGATGTACAAACACTGGTGTCTACCAGTCCACCTACAAAATCTTTCAGGACCAAAGACCACATATGCACCCAATCAAACTGAAAAGCCCCCTGTCGAAGTACTTCCACGGTCCCCAGAATTGGGACCAGGGTACAGTATATACAATATCCTCTCTAAAATGCAAATATCATTCACTGCAGCACACAAAAACTCACTGTATTTCTTAGAATTAATTAATTTGCAACACTGTTATAACTCTACCTGTATATCTGTCAGCTATCTAAATTTTATTGGAAAAAATGAGTGTACAGGTTTCTTTTACACAGTTACTAAGTAGTCCTTTCTGAAAAAAAAAAAACAAACTCTTCAGATATGAACTTAAAATACACATTTAATTTCATCAGTGTCACACACGTCACACATTGCATCTCACCAAATCTGTTATATACAGTATGGTGGAACATAATTTAAGAAACATGTTGCTCCAGAGGGGCTGCACAGTGGTGCAGTTGTCAACACTGTTGCCTTGCAGCAAGAACGTCCTTGGTCAAATACTCTGGCTTCCTCACAGAGTCCACAGACATGACTGTTAGAAGTTAATTGGTCTCTCTAAATTGCCTTTGGGTACAACTGTGTGTGCATGGTTGCTTGTACTGTGTGTGTCTGTGTTGACCTGTGATGGAGTGGCGACCTTTCAAGGGTGTATCCCGCCTCTCACCCAATGACTGCTGGAGATAATCACCAGCCCCCTGGGATCCTGCAAAGGATAAGTGTGTATATAAAATGGATGGATGTTGCTACAGTTTCAGTATAAGAGCAGAGACATTAGCTTGGACTTCTACTTTTTGTAAGCCTGGTCGCTAAACACATCAGCACATCATCCAACAAATTTCATTTTCCTCCATCCAGTGAGAAGAACATGGCAAAACCAGGTATAATATCGCCCAAGAACCAAGTTTTGGCCTCAGAGACTGGGTTTCCAGGGTCGTCTACTACAGGTCATACTTGGAGCAAATAAACTTTTCTCCACTGCACTTCTCTTTAAAGTAAAGACCAATATGATGGTGGTCAGAGGGCTCGGTGGTGCCTGTGTATGGCAGCCTCACTTCTGTGAGTGTGCCCCAGGGCAGCTGTAGCTACAATGTAGCTCACCACTGTCAGTGTAAGAATGTGAGTATGAATGGGTGGATGACTGATTGTAGTGTGAAGCGCTTTGGTGTCTCTGGGGACTTAATAAAGCCCTATACAAGTACAGGCCATTTACTGTTTTTACCATGCCTGACTTACTCCTGTTTCTGGTTCTTAATGCTTATTAGCTCTGTATCAAAGTTAATTTGTTAATTTTTACATTGTAAATAATTGATAGAAGCATTTAATCTGAGAACCATTGTATTGAGGTTTACTTTTTCTCTTGTTATTAAAATATACATCTAATATCTGAGAAAGTGGCACGGAGTAGTTTTACTTGGAAGTTAGTTGTTACCTTCAATGTGCAGTTAGGGTTGCACGCATATTCTATGAGCCTTTGCTAGCATGTAAATATTGTTTACTGTCATTCCAACTGAAAGATGAAGTCACTTGAAACCAAAATCCTAGACTGACAGGTCCGACCTTGAAGAGAGGTGCAAAGATAGATTGGCGTAAGTAGCGGCTGAAAGTCAGAGGTGTGGATTCTACACAGTCAGTGAGAAATTCCAGCAGGATCTCTGTTACAGAGAGAAATGCAGATCCTTTACAGGGTTAATATGTATCATAAGGGTATGTATTTATTTACAAAGCTGACAGTCACTGAAAGAGCCTTTAATATTATGAACATATGTCAATTTCCTTTTTGATATATATGCAAAAAGGAAGCCAATAGATACATTTACTCCGCTGGGGACTTTGGCTTGTGGGCTTTAAAGAAAAAAAGCCAGCCTGCCATGCTAACAGAGGAGTTCTGTCTGAAAACCACTGCTGGCAAGCTTCCTGCGTCCTAAGGTATTGGTTTTCATCTTCACACAACAAACGTTTTATATATGGAATTCATGCCACAAACCAAAGGTATGTTTCACTCTATTCTGGTTTCTCCTGTCTATCAACTTTTCTCTTCCTTCAATGTTTGTTGGCAGGTCCTTCTTCTCTTCTTAAAACATTTTCCCCTGTTTAAAATATTCCATATTGAGTGAAACTGTAGATGGGCCTATTAGCTTATATCTGTGTTGTAAATGTAATAAAAAGGAAAGCAGTTAAAACACTAACCTGATTTTAACACCAGATAAGCTGAAATAAAGGAACAAGCAGATCTCAATGCAGAGGACAGTATGACAGAAATGCAAATAAAGCAGAACATTAGGAAGAGACATAGTTTCTGTGTCAGCACGATGAGAATAACAATGCACCACAACGTGACCTCAATTTACATGTCGGCAAATCTGACAGATATTGCCATTGCTGAAAACTCAAATGAAGCTGCTGTACATTTTGAAATAATTAACAACAGCCAAATGCCCTGGTTAACTAGCAAACACATGATTAGACTGAAAACAGTGGTGATTCTAGACATAATTTACCAGGGGGGCAGGTTGGGGATAATATTTTTTCATGGGGGCACAGAACGAAAGAATAAAACAATACAAACAGGGCAATATTTTATCGTTTAATATGTTAGACCCTGATCTAGCAGATGAGATCCTATCTCAATACAACTGAATCTAAAAGTGCAACACCTTAATTTTTAATACATTGTTAAAGTAAAATTGTAAAGGTAAAAAATGAAATTTGTCCAATGGACCAATAAGTCAAGGTTTCAGTGCCAGCGCATAACATCATAAGAAATTGATGTAGTATTATGTCTTCAGTACAGGGGCCAGCAGGGGCCAGGACCAGTTCTACAGGGGCACGGGTCCCTGTTTAGAACTTCCCATGACTGAAAATAATAGATTTGATTAGAAATAATTATTAGTAAGTAATCTACTGCTTTTCCTGGAAATATCAGTTAAGAATTAAAGTTCTGTTAATACTCTATTGTATCATGGTGGTAAAGTGAAAACAGGGCCTTGCAAGCATATTGATAAAACCTGAACTTTTTCACATTTTATAATACATATGTATTTAGCCCCTTTTCTTTTTTACCACTTAATAAAATCCAGTACAACCTTCAAAAGTCACTTAATTAATAAATAGGGTCAACCTGTGTGTAATTTATTGTCAGCATGAATCAGCTGTTCTGTGAAGGTCTCAGAGGTTTGTTAGAAAACAATAGTGAATAAACAGCATCATTAGGCCCAAGAAAAACAGCAGACAGGGCAGGGATAAAGTTGTGGAGGTGTTTAAAGTAGGCTTCTATGACAATACCACAACTTTGAAAATCTCATGGAGCGCTGTTTAATTTTTTATCCATAATTAGAAAGTATGGCAGGTCATCAAACCTACAGAAACTTCGCTCCACCTAAAACTGACCGGTAAGGCAAGGGAATCAAAGAAGCAGCCAAGAGGCCCATGACAAAAAATAACCTTTGTGGCTTACATACAAAAGTACTAGAACTAGTACTGCACATCACCTTGAAAACATAATTCTTAAGGTGAAACTTGGTATTTGCACCATCATGTTGGGGGAGTACTTATCTTCAGCAAGTAAACTAAAGCTGGTCAGAGTTCTTTGGAACATGGTTAAAACTGGAGCAAGTCCTGGGGCAAAATCTGTGAAATTCTGCCAAAGAATTGACACATGGTGGGGAGGTTCACCTTCCAGGAGCATAACGATGTGTTAGAAGGGCCCAATTAGAAATCTTTGGCAAGACTTGATCCTTGAAACTGAACTTGGGCATCTCACAGAGTGTTGTTCATTGTAACATCTGAAAATGGAAATAATATTGCACAACTGTAAAACCTTTGTAGACCCCAGGCTGAACAAAGACAACATTAATCTGAGAAGTAGGCAAGAAGTAGGCCCATCACAACTCAGGAGGAGCTGCAGAGATCCTCAGCTCAGGCGAATAATCTGTCAACAGGACAGTTGTTAGTCGCACACCTTTAAAAATGTGACCTTTATGAAGGAGTTGCTGAATTTTTGAGAGAAAGCCAAATTAATTCTCATCTGTGGTTCATAAAAATCCATGTAGACGACATGGAAAATGTAAAAGAAGGTACTCTGGTCAAATTAGACTAAAACTGAACTTTTTGGCCTACATGCTATGTATAGCAGAAAATAAACATCCTGAACACACTATGCCTACTTTGAGTAGCTACTCAAGTACCACGACTATTGGTACTTAGAGGTACTTCAAAGAAATATTGGTATGAATTAATTACATGTAAATATTAACAAACAAATCTAAAAAGCAGTGCCAGAAACAGCTCTTCATGCACATTGGTCTAGGCTGAAAGCACTTTTCCTGCAAATCTTGAAGCACGTATTCTGCATTCCACAGTTTATGGAGGGCAATTCCCCTTTTCTCTTTATATGCCTGGCTCATTAGGCACTGCTCTGGAATGACTCAAAACTTTGGAAATAAAGTTTTTCCTGACCCCCCAAAAACTGATTTATTGGAAAATACACATTTGATAAGTTACTACTTGACCTGATGTATGCTTAATATAGCTGTTGAGCATTGGTCAAAGCAATACATATTAGGTTTTTTACAACATAGTAACAGTAATTAGCATCCTTCAACCTTTGAAACATGCTTAGTGGGGATTGTAGAAAGGAGGGCAATATGTCTGTGAGAAACCTTCAACTTTAAGAAATGACTGAAAGAATAATATTTAAAAAAACACATTTTGCCTAAGTCTTAAACAATAGAGTAGGTATAACTGTTTTATAGTGATATGATAATGATTCAAGTAATTTAAGAAGAGGCACTAGCCTATACCAACAATGGGAGCAAAACACTACTGCATTTCCCTAGGGTTGCAGCTGACCACAGACACCTGGAGCTGAATTTCTCCAGAAAAATGCTCTGATTGGGACCCTGGTACCTGATACCTAAATAAAAGCTTTTAATTTATAAACATATCTATATAATACAATTCTGGCTTGTCCTTCTTTCCTATTTCTCTTGGTTGTTTTAGCTTGCAGGAACACAGTAAAATCAGTAGATAAAGGTTAAGACCTTCATTAAAATGTTTGTATTATCCCAGTCTATGAAGTTCAGAAGTTAATTACGGAACCCATAAAAAAGAAATAACACATTGGCCACGTTTATGCTTCAATTTATTGTTCTGAGATTTTTTGAAAGATACTGTTATTGTAGGTAATACTGTAATTTTCTGTTGCTCTCTTGTGTGTTATTTTTATATATTGGCAATCATTATTAGTCATTTATATATGTAAAAAACACAAAACCTAAAGAAATCCAATTCTGTTTTGAAAAAGTGGTCTGCCCTCGCAGATATGTCTCCATTGTAAGACATAACTTATAAACTTAATTGATACAAAAAAAACCTGTATTCTTTTGTTTTTCGAGCTCTATTAATATTTCCTAAGCTCAAAGACTCAAACAATCCATCCATGATTAAGCACAGAAAAAATGTGTGGTTTGATTTTTCTTAGTGTTGATTTAAATTTACCATTTTCCCTCAAAGTATAAGAATAATTGTGACTTTTGAGTCTGTACCTAGGTAATTTTTGGCTAAGCATTTGTATTGGCCAGAGTCTGAAGAAGATGGTTTCTGGATGACAAGTGTGCCCTGAGGGTGAAACAGCTCACTACCCATAGGCCGACCTTGCTTCGCTGCTGAAAGAATTGAATTATCTGGAAGTTCCCAGTTGATCTCTGGCTTTGGGATTCCAGTCGCAGCGCAGTTGAGCTTTAAAGGTGTTCCACTTAATGCCCTCAGTCTAGGAGGTGGTCCTGTAGTGATCCGTGGAGGGTAAGCAATGACAAAAACAGGAACGGTAATCTGTGCCTCCCCAGCATTATTATGAGCCCTGCAGATGTAGTTTCCTTTGTCATGGATACTAGAGTCATGAACAACCAGAGTACCATTCTCTAGCAAATGGTAGCGACCAAGTATTTGAGGCTGAGTAAAAGTGTGACCACCAGGAATTGTCCAGTAGATTCTTGGTCGGGGACTTCCATCAGATAGACAGTGAAGATACAGGGGTTCCCCAGAAATACTGCGTATGATGCCCTTGGGCCTTGTAAAAATGTAAGGCTTCTCCCCAATATTCAAAATTATTAGTTTCTCTATATAACCCAGTAAATTCCTGGCCCCACAGCGGTATTTTCCAGAATCTTCTTCACGAGAGCTGTAAATTACTAAAGTCCCATCATCACCTGGTTGATGACGAGAGCTGCGCCTCGATCCACTAGTAATTTGTGTTCCGTTAGGCAAAGTCCAAATGATCTCAGGCATTGGTTGTCCATCTGCGGAACAATTCAGAATGGCTGTTTTTCCAATCTGAGACACAAGACGTTCATTGAAAGGGTTCCTGAAGATTGGCCTACGGAGCATGTTGGTAACCTCCAGTTGCACTACCATAACTGCCTCTCCCCTATCATTCCTCGCTAAGCAAATGAATTCTGCAGTATCAGAGGGTCGCACATTCCGAATCTCTAGCGTCCCGTTAAGATGGACATTAATCCTGCTGCCAAAGTATGGTGTTGAAAGAAATATATTATCAGGCATAATCCAAGTGATAGTTGGTGTTGGGTCACCTTCAGCAATGCAGTCTAAAAGTTTCCTGGAGTGTTTCAATGCAACGTCCTTGATAACTGTCCTGTTCTGATGGTAGCCATTGATGACTGGGGGATTCCCATCAATGTCTAACTTATAAACCTTTCGGTTTTCTCCACCAGGATTGCGAGCCATGCACACATACTCCCCTGCATCAATAAGCTTCACATCTCTTATATCCAGTGAACCATTGACATGTATTAAGTAGCGTTCATTTGATGCTGCTATTACATCATTGTTAGGTAGCCTCCATAAAATCTTCGGTTTGGGCTCCCCGAATGTTTCACAGTCAAAGCGAATATTTTCTCCAGGCTTCACCCTAGCATAAGTTTGGCTTGGCGGACGTATTCTTGGTGCAGTTGCCACCACGGTAATGTGAACATGCATCTCATCCTTTCCCACCTGGTTTTCAGCATAGCAAGTATAGTCACCCTCCTCAGAAGGGCTAACCTAGAGAAATATGAAAATTCATGTTAAAATTAGTTTTTGAGTTTTTTGTACAGACTTATTGATATAATGGTATACCTGGTTCAAATACAAAGTTCCATTTTGAAACAATGTATAGCGACGTGTTTGTCCTCCTCCATGTCCAGCATCAGCCTGCAAACCACTGTTGACCACAGTACCATCTGGTAGGCCCCAAGAGATTTCAGGCTTTGGTGCTCCTGAGGCTTTACAGTCTACTTTCAAGTCTTTACCATAGTGAACCTGTTTTTTCCTATTAAACTTAGGCTCAATTTTGGCTGGCTTCATCGATACTATGACCCTCATGAGCTGAAGATCATCTCCAATTGTATTTTGTGCCACACAAAGATAATCTCCAGCATCTTTGTCACTTACTGTGTTGACAACAAGAGTTCCATTATCCAAGACCTGTATTCTGCTGCCAATCCTGAGAAAATACATAAATATTAAGAGACACATAACAGACCACACATATGCTATTGTCATTGTATTATATTAAAACTGTGATTTTGAAGGCTTAATTCATTGTAAAATATTACAAATAAGACCAATGCAAGAGGTGCCTTTTATTTTTAATCTTGCGCTCACATACTGTGTCTCTTTTGTGCGAAATATTACCTGAGCTCAATAGCTGTCACTGGGAATTTCACTAAAGAGCAAATACCAATAAAAAAATCCACATCTGGACTGTGTGAACAATATACTTGGAGAAATTGAAGAAAGTACAATCACAGTGTTGAGAAAAGGACACAATTTGTGCTGTTTTAAAAATCACAACAGAAAACAGCAAGAGATACAGGGTGATAGATGGCATTGTTGGTGGCATTGAAGATGCTGTAACTCTGTTTCCTATCTTGCAATTTATGTTGATGCATTGGTAATCACCTTTTGAGTAAGTTTAAAGGAGAGGAAAATGAACAGCATTTTGGTGAAACACAAAATCACAACTTTGGAGTTTATTTGTTGTTTTTGATCTATTCCATTTTCTATAATATGTATTAGGATGAAAAAAACTCACAGTGTTAACTGCATCAGAATGGGGTATGCTACTTCTACTGTGATATCATCAATTTTTAATTTTAATTTAAATTTTTTATAGATTTAAGGATCAACTGACCATCTGGAACTTAAATATTAATCCTCTGCGAGTCCCCCTCAGTGGTCAACAGTTATGAGATAAAATACTCACAAATGGTTTTTGTATGCCGCCAATTTTATAGTTCATCATATAGAGGTGAGTGAATCTTCATCACTACAGAGTGCCTGCATAGTGTAGCATAGGATTAAGTAGTGGCATTAGTGGGCCATTAGTTTGACATTTAGCATCTAACGCACTTAGCAGGAGTGATTCATATTTGTGGTATTTATGGCATCTCAACTGTGATGTGTGGAAACCTTGAAGAGCTGGTGATCAACTCATGGTGTCAAATGTACCGGAAGGCGTTTCTGAAGTGCTCACTTCTGCATGGTGTATATAGTCTTATGCCATTGAAATGCAGGCCAGATTTGCATTACAGAGATAAAACTATTAAGCCAGAGTTATAGTGTAGATATGGGTTTAATTGTTTCCTTAGCCCAAAGGGGTTTTGTGAAGTTTGAGCTCAAAATAACATGCGCAAATCTGACTGAATTTTTCTGAGAATTGACATACTCTATCTAAACAATCATTATGTTAATAATTATGTTTTTCAAATGGGAGTTATTCTGGCCTTCCTTTGATGCTGGTTGAGTAAAACCTGGGTGGATTGCGACAAAATGTATTTTTTTTAGAATCTGTGAGCTCTCTGCTTACAGCAAACATGCTGGTTGTGTGTGTACAAACCGTGTGGTGAACAGCTGAGACCGGGTTTTGCGGTTACATCATTTTGTGTAGTTTGTTAATTGTCTGATTCAACTGCCTATAGTTTTAACTGTTTTTGGTGTTTGTAGAAATGGTTTATATCAGCTTTAGCCAAGATTCTACTATTTCTGTGGATTCCACATATGTTTATGTTTAACTAATGGAACTTGCAGTAAAGAAAGTAGTAGAAAGTTACATTCTGCCCCCAGTACTGGGGATTGGGCTTGAAAGGTTAATCAATATGTTCAAAAATGTAAATGCCTATTTTTTGGGTATGTATGCTATCTAATTGCCATTGTTTTTCTTACCTGTGCCAATGGTCAGCAACTGCTTTAGAAGGTAGCCTCCAGAGAATCCTTGGTTTAGGGTCTCCTGTTGCTAAACAGTTAAGTCTCAGCTGATCCCCAAAAGACAGCTCTGTCATATTTTGAGATGTCTTCACTATCTCAGGTGGATACTCTTGTTTTTCTACTGACAGAGTAACTACTCTTCGCTCTGAACCAGTGGAGCTGGTAGCAATACATTCATATTTTCCTTTATCTTCTGGATTCACATCTTTAATGAACAGGGTTCCATTTTCAAACACTGATATCCTTTTTTCACTTGTATGTTTATTAGATCGGACCACTGTTCCATCATGGAGGACCCAATGAATGCTGGGATGTGGAGTGCCGTAGCTGGTGCAAGATAGCCACAAGTTTTGCCTCAACCTGGCTTTCAGCTGCTGACGTTTCTGCTCCACAATACCCGGTGGTGCTGCAACCACTTGCAGGCGTACAGCAGCTGTATCGGCTCCAGCTGGGTTACTGGCAATACATTTGTAATAGCCTCTATCATAAATAGATACATGGTTTATAATAAGAGTTCCGTCAGAAGATACTAATACCCTTCCTTTCTCTGTGTTTTGACCTCTAACTTGGGTCCTGTTTGCCAAGATCCAAGAAATCATAGGCAAAGGCCGGCCTTCAGCTTTACATTTCATCTCCACTCTGTCACCCGTATGAGATTTCATCTCTCTCATTTTTGGCTCAAGGATGCGTGAGGGGTAGGCTACCACAGAGAGAGTGACAAGTAGTTTGTCCGATCCATGATCATTCTCAGCTAGACAAAGGTACTGGCCTTGGTCCTTAATATTAGCATTTTTGATGGTCAGGGTTCCATTGTTCAACACCTCAAACTTGCCCATCTTTTCACTGATGGTAATAGTCTTTCCTAAGACACAAAAAGCAAAGAAACATCTAAGTTAACAAAAATTTGAAATCTATTCAAAACCTTTCAAGCCAAAGAATTTAGCAAAGTCTACTCCTTATCATTTATTGAAATTTGATGTCTATATAAATCACAAAATCTTTTTTTGTTCCTAGCTCAAATATGGTGTCCAATATCAGTCCTCCAATGTAAGGACCGGTGTCCTGTTTGTTTCAGATGTTTTCCTCATTCAGCACAACTGGCTCAAGTAAATGCGTCATTGTGAGGCCTCTGCAGAACTTGCTGTCAAGTAATGACCTTACTGGAGGTTTTCCAGCTGTTTGAATAAGCTGTGTTGGATCAATGGCATATATAAAATATGCAGGAATAATCCCTTGAGCATTGGAGTTGGAGATCCCTTCTCTAAGAAATCCGTCACAAATCGAATTTATAGTAAACGTCTACGGTTACAGTAAAGAACAAAATTAATTATATCTCTGGCAGAATTAGATTTTAAATTGTTTTTATTTAACCAAGAGCTGTATTTCTGGTGGGAAATGTGGCGGGCATCTCTCAAAAGACAATAAATCAACATAAAAGCGATATGAGTTTTGGGAAAACAGTAGCTGTCTCATATTTATACTATTTAACAATGGTATGTCAAAAAATATTTATAACCTCAATAATCAGTAGAAAAAATCTTTCTTGGAATTACAGGATTCACAAAGAATTACAGAAGAAACAAGTTGGTCAAAATAAAATATTAATTTAAGTCTAAATCTGCCAGGGAAATAAATGATTTTGGGCTTAACAGTTTATCTGAAGAAAAACATGCTATATTCACAAGCCTCAAAACACATTTTCCAAAAAGCTAGAGAGGTCACCTTTTATTCTTTGAATTATGAAAACTGTGTATGTACCTGTAATTGTGAAGTGTTTCCAGGTTGTCACTGGATGTGGGTTTCCAATAGCCTCACACGGGAGGAAAGCATCTGAATTGGACAAAACAGTAAAGCTTGCTGCATTTCCCCCTACTATCTTTGGTTTGCTCCTCATGGGCTCTGTTGTGGGTTTTAGTCGAGCAGCTGTTGCAGCGGTGGCATAATTTTCCTCTGCTGTAAATATGGTCATATGGTCTTTCTCTGCATTGCCCCTTGCATTGCCACTATCCGCTGTAGGTTTGATTATCCTGTCTAGTGTCTTGCGAGGGGTGTTAGTATTATTTCCCCTCATTGGGGATCTGACATTGCTGACTCTGGTCTGAGCGGTTGTATGTGGTTGTTTGGTGGTTCTTGGTATCAAAGTAGTCGTAGGGTGAGCGTTTGGAAATGTGTAAATGGAACTGTAAAATGATACAAATTGCGTGGTTTCATCAATCGCATTTTTCTGAGTTGTAATATCTGCAGTCAAAGCCACAGATGTCTTAGAAATGCCTTTAGTAAATTTCGGTTTCCTGAAAACCCGCCTGCCCTCAAAAGGCTTCTTTCTTCGTCGCTGTTGTCTTCTTCTCCCACCAAAGATCTGTCTGATTACATGTTGATTAGCAGAAAAGCCTCCAGACCCTGATGTTAACACTTCATCAGGATTGTCAACTAAATGTTGGTCGACAGTAGGTGGACAGGGAAGGGTCTGTATTTTTGTTGCCGTTTCAGCTGTGTTGGAAGACCTGGAATACTCAGGTAAACCTGTTGTAGAATGGTCAAATTTGGGTCCAAGTGTTGTAAACTCAAAATCTCCAGATGGTAAACCTTCATGGTCAACTACTAACCTCCCTTTGCTGTTTGTACTTTTGGATGGTGACAAAGTCAAAATAATGCCTTTTAAGATTGTCATCGTGGTGGTCACATCAGCAGGTGGTGTAGTTCCAGATGAAGTCTGAACTGTAGGTTTTGGTGAAATGGATGGCTTTTTAAATTTGTTCAGGATCTGTCCCCTTTCTCTGCGTTCAAATAGCCTGTTCCATGGAATCTTTCCATGGATAATCTTGGATTTAGGTGGGGTAGGTTTTGTGGTGGTAATTAACTGTTCTTTTTTTGTGGTGAAAAATGGACCGATTGTTGGATCAATTTCTGGGGCCTCAGCTGATGCAATATACTCAGTGGAAGCCTCTGATCTAGACTGGTCGCGTCTGAAGGGGGCATTTGCAGTGATGTAACGATTTGTCGGAGAAGTTGCAGTTTGTGTAGAAGTAGGCTTTTCTGTTTTGCTTAAAAATGAAGTGGAAGAAGGTGTTGGAGTGCTGAGCTGCACATGAGTAGTCCATGCCTTCCTGTTTTCATCACAGTCACAGTCTGAGGGAAGATGGAAACATTGTAGATCAGTTTATGTAAAAAGTGTTTTCTTATAAAGAGGATTGATACATATTTTTAGATAAAAATTAATTGTAAGTTTCTAAGTTTAAATACAGTTCACCACGAATTTAGAGCAGATAGAGGTACATCTCAAAAATTTTGAGTATCATGAAAAATTCAAGATATTTTGTCTCTCATTTCAGAAAGTGAAACTCATATATAATATAGATTCATTACCCGTAGTGAAATATTTCAAACCTGTATTTCTTCTGTAGTTTTGATGATTATGGCTTACAGATAATGAAAACCTAAAACACCACCTAAAAGTCTCAGAAAATTTGAATATTACAAAAAAGTTAAATATTAGAAACTCATGGTGTCACACCCTAATCAGCTAAATAACTCAAAACGCCTGCAAAGGTTTCCTGAGCCTCTAAATGGTCTTTCATTCTAGGTCAGTAGGCTACACAATCATAGGGGAGAATGATGACTTGTCAGCTGTCCAGAAGACAGTCACTGACACCCTTCACAGGGGGGGTAAGCCACAAAAGGACATTGCTGAAGAAGCTGGTTGATGACAGAGTGCTGTGTCTCATCATATTCCTTGAATGTTTAGTGGAAGGAAAAAGTGTGGTGACCACGGTATTACTGGGTTGATTTTCCAGCAAACTGGGCTGACCTGAACCTCATAGAGAATCTGTGGAGTATTGTCAAGAGGAAGATGAGAGACAGATGCAGATGACCTGAAGGCTGCTATCAAAACAACCTGGGCTTCCATTACACCTCAGCAGAGCTACAAGCTGATTGCTTCCAGGCCACGCCGCAATGATGCAGAAATTTAAGTAAATGAAGCCCCAACTATGTATTGAGTACATAGAAATGAATATACATTTTAGAAGCCTGACATGTCTGTTTAAACTATCCTTTCTTTTATTTGTCTTTAAAATATTCACATTTTCGACACTGAATTTTGGGTTTTCATTATCTGTACGCCATAATCACCAAAACTACAAGAAATAAAGACATGACATGTTGCACTCTAAGTGCAATGAATCTATATGTTTCACTTTCTGAAATGGGTGACAAAAAATATTAAACTCTTTCTCGATATTCACCTTTTTAGATGTACCCGTATTTCTGCAGAGGTCAAGATTTTGATATGAAACCTGAAAAAAAAACTAGATGGATGGATGAATGAATGAATGATGCAAAAACAGACATTTATTTATTAATGTATGTACGTATGTATAGACAGTGGCTTGTAAAAGTATTCATATCCCTTGAACTTTTCTACATATTGTCACATTACAACCACAAACATAAATATATATTTTTGGAATTTTATGTGAAAGGCCAACACAAAGTGGTATACAATTGTGAAGTGGAAAGACAATTATATATGATTTCTTTTTTCTTTTTTTTTTAACGAACAAAAACCTGAAAAGTGCGGTGTGCAAAAGTATTCAGCACCCCTAAGTCAATACTCTGTGGAACCACCTTTTGCTGCAATTACATCTGCAAGTCTTTTAGGGTATTCTTCCAACCAGTTTTGCACATCTAGTGACTGGAATTTTTGCCCATTGTTCTTTGCAAAAGAGCTCAAGCTCAGTCAGATGAGATGAAGAGCGTTTGTGAACAGCCTTTTTCAAATCTTGCTACAGATTCTCGATTGGATTTAGGTCTTGACTGGGCCATTCTAACACATAAATACGTTTTTGTATGTTTAGGATCGTTGTCCTGCTGGAAGGTGAACCTCCGCCCAATTCTCAACACTTTTCTAGACTTCATCAGGTTTTCTTCCAACACTGCCCTGTATTTGGCTCCCTCCATCTTCCAATTAACTCTGAACACTTTCCCTGTCCCTGCTGAATAGAAGCACCCCCAGGGCATGAAGCTGCCACCACCAAATTTGACAGTGGGGATGGTGTGTTCAGAGTGAAATGCAGTGTTAGTTCTCTGCCACACATAGTCTTCTGCATTTTGGCCAAAAAGTTCACTTTTGGTCTCGTCTGACCAAAGCACCTTCTTCCACATGTTTGCTGTCTCACCAACGTGCCTCCTGCAAACGGGACTTCTCATGGTTTTCTTTTAACAATGGCTTTCTTCTTGACACTCTCTCATAAAAAGCACATTTGTGCAGTGTACGACTAATAGTTGTGCTGTGGACAGATTCCCCCACCTGACCTGTGGATCTCTGCAGTTCGTCCAGAGTCGCCATGGGCCTCTTGGCTGCATCTCTGTTAAGTTGCTTTCCTTGTTTGGCTTGTAAGTTTAAGTGGACGGCGTTGTCTTGGTAGGTTTACAGTTGTGCCAAACTCTATTTCCGGATGATGGATTGAACAGTTCTCCGTGAGTTGTTCAAAGCTTGGGAAATCTTTTTATAGCCTAAGCCTGCTTGAAACTTCTCCAAAACTTTATCCCTGACCTGTTTGGTGTGTTCCTTGGACTTCATGATGCTGTTTGCTCCCCAATATTCTCTTAACCAACCTCTGAGGCCATCACAGAGCAGCTGTATTTGTACTGAGATTAGATTGCACACAGGTGGATTGTATTTAGTCATTAGCAATCATCAGGCAACTTCTAAAAGTAATTGGTTGCACTCAGAGTAAAGGGGGCTGAATACTGTTGCACACCACACTTTTCAGGTTTTTATTTGTAAAAAAAAACAAAATAATGTATGTTTTTCTTTCCACTTCACAATTATATACCACTTAGTGTTGGTCTGTCACATAAAATTCTAATAAAATACATTTATGTTTGTAGTTGTAATGTGACAATATTTGGCAAGGTTCAAGGGGTATGCATACTTTTACAAGCTACTGTATTTATGAAATTGGATGAATAAACAGATGGACAGATGGACGGTAATAGATTAAAATAGATGGATGGACTGATGGATGGACAATGATGGAGTGATGTACAGTACAGACCAAAAGTTTGGACACACCTTCTCATTCAAAGAGTTGTCCTTATTTTCATGACTATGAATATTGTAACTTCACACTGAAGGCATCAAAACTATAAATTAACACATGTGGAATTATATACTGAACAAAAATGAAAATATGTCTTATATTCTAGGTTCTTCAAAGTAGCCACCTTTTGCTTTGATTACTGCTACGCACACTCTTGGCATTCTGTTGATGAGCTTCAAGAGGTAGTCACCTGAAATGGTTTTTTACTTCACAAGTGTGACCTGTCAGGTTTAATAAGTGGGATTTGAGGCCTTATAAATGGGGTTGGGACCATCAGTTGTGTTGTGCAGGAGGTGGATACAGTACACAGCTGATAGTCCTACTGAATAGACTGTTAGAATTTGTATTATGGCAAGAAAAAAGCAGCTAAGTAAAGAAAAACGAGTGGCCATCGTTACTTTAAGAAATGAGGGTCAGTCAGTCCGAACAATTGGGAAAACCTTGAAAGGGTCCCCAAGTGCAGTCGCAAAAACCATCAAGCGGTACAAAGAAACTTGCTCACATGAGGACCGTCCCAGGAAAGGAAGACCAAGAGTCACCTCTGCCGGGGACGATAAGTTCATCCGAGTCACCAGCCTCAGAAATCGCAGGTTAACAGCAGCTCAGATTAGAGAATAGGTCAATGACACACAGAGTTCTAGCAGCAGACACATCTCTAGAACAACTGTTAAGAGGAGACTGTGTGAATCAGGCCTTCATGGTAAAATAGCTGCTAGGAAACCAATGTTGAGGACAGGCAACAAGCAGAAGAGACTTGTTTGGGCTAAAGAACACAAGGAATGGACATTAGACCAGTGGAAATCTGTGCTTTGGTCTGATGAGTCCAAGTTTGAGATCTTTGGTTCCAACCACCGTGTCATTGTGCGGCGCAGAAGAGGTGAATAGATGGACTCTACATGCCTGGTTCCCACCGTGAAGCATGGAGGAGGAGGTGTGATGGTGTGGGGGTGCTTTGCTGGTGACACTGTTGGGGTTTATTCAAATTGAAGGCATACTGAACCAGCATGGCTACCACAGCATCTTTCAGCGGCATGCCATTCCATCCAGTTTGCGTTTAGTTGGACCATCATTTATTTTTCAACAGGACAATGACCCCAAACACACCTCCAGGCTGTGTAAGGGCTATTTGACCAAGAAGGAGAGTGATGGGGTGCTGCGCCAGATGACCTGGCCTCCACAGTCACCGGACCTAAACCCAATCGAGATGGTTTGGGGTGAGCTGGACTGCAGAGTGAAGGCAAAAGGGCCAACAAGTGCTAAGCATCTCTGGGAACTCCTTCAAGACTGTTGGAAAACCATTTCAGGTGACTACCTCTTGAAGGTCATCAACAGAATGCCAAGAGTGTGCGTAGCAGTAATTAACGCAAAAGGTGGCTACTTTGAAGAACCTAGAATATAAGACATATTTTCAGTTGTTTCACACTTTTTTGTTCAGTATATAATTCCACATGTGTTAATTCAGTTTTGATGCCTTCAGTGTGAAGCCACAATATTCATAGTCATTAAAATAAGGACAACTCTTTGAATGAGAAGGTGTGTCCAAACTTTTGGTCTGTACTGTATATATGTCAGGATATTGGTATAAGGGATTGAAGGAACAGGTGGATGATATGTAATGAACAAACAGATGAATTGATGGAGGAACCGATGGATAGATATAGATTTTAGAGAATGAGATAGGATAAGAAGTCTGGAAACAAATTTTTTTGCATTCAGTATTTTCTTTTGTGATTCTTTTTCATACCTGAAAAATCCCTAAATCAAATTTCATACTTTTCCTTACTTTTCCAGACTAGGAATCCTACATAAAGTCAATATCGCAGTAAAAACTGCTAACATTAGAGGAGCTGTCTTACCTGTGGTGTTTTCTTCCTTCTTTACAGTTGGCTGTTTAAATCGATTGATAAAATGCTGGATGTCATTGATCCTGTTGGGTTTAATTAACCTCCTCCGGCCATACGGGGTCCTCCTGCCACCTTTTCCTCGGTTGCTCTTGCGTGGAATTATCTGGATCTGTTGTTGGGAGATAATAGTGGAGCCTGCAGACAGCTGTGGGGACTTTATTGTTTGGGTAGTATGGAAGGTGATTCTGTCTTTCTCTTTGTATGTGGTAGTAATTGCTGTAAATGTCATCTGGCTTTCTGTGTCTGTGTGCAGGACAAGCCCCACTGGATCCAGATCATCCAATATTGGAGTAAGATTGGGGTCTGTAGTCGATTGGATTGCTACCTCCGTGGCTGTTTCTCTCTCTGCAGTTTGTTCTCCCAAAAACTTCAGCTGAGTTACTTTTTTATTATCAGTCCTGCTCAGCTGCAGGGTAACATGGTCCAGATTTGGAGGTGGCCTACTGGTTCTTTCCAGCGGGTAAAACTCTGTTGTCTCAAATTGACTTGGTAGATGTGTGAACATAGGCTTTATTTGTGAGGAATCAGACTCCTTATATGCTTCCATAGTTTCTGTGGTTGGTTTGACTGTCAATGTGGCAACAATGAGGTGCTCTTCTTCATAGCCCCCACCAGAACCAATTTCTTCATCACCAGAAGAACCAGGGTGTCGAATGTCATTTTTGGCAATCTCATTTATTGTGCTAGTCTTTATTATTGGTCCATTATGAGCTTTTTTCATAAATTCAGCAAATTTATGTGGGTCTACCCTCCTGGAAGCTTTACCAAACATCCTACTACTCCAGATGTGTCTGTTGTGACCTGCTCCCCTCCTTCTTTGTCCTATTCTACCTTGAGAATTTCCTCTTCCCTGTAATCGTACTCTAGGGTGGGGATGAGCTGAGGTGACAGTCCTGAATTCCTGACTCATTATTTCCGCAAGAGCAGAAGAAGTGTTCTCATTGAGGTTGACCTGATGATCTTCCAAGCTGGAATCCATCTTGGTGTCCATTAACTTACTTGATCCTTCGCTTCTCAAAGCTGTCACAGCCTCAATCCTTTCTTCGGAAAGCATCAACTGAGACACAAGTAAATCAATTCCCAAGTGATTAGCAACCAAGCACCTATAAAATCCTCGATCCCTGGCTGTGAGGTGTTGAATCAGCAATGTACCATTCTCATACACCTTTCTATTTGCTTGAGACTTCGCCAGTACTGAGTGGTCAGGGAGAATCCATGAAACAGAGCCCTCCGGACTTCCAGAGGAACTACAGTCAAGTTTAAGATTTTCACCAACTGACTTTGAGAGCCAAAGACCATTAATCTCAGATTCTTCCACGTCGACAGAAAGAACAGTGATCCGAAATGTGAGGACATCTGCATCCAAGTAGTTTGTGGCAATGCACCAGTAGAGGCCAGTGTCAGAGGCATCAGCACCGCGAAGAGTTAGTACCCCATCAGCAGAGATTATGATTCTTCTGTCCTCACTGTAAAAAGGAGCTCGTACTTTACTTCCATCTGGTAAAATCCACTCCATCAGAGGCTTTGGCTCACCTTGGATCTGACAGCTCAGCTTTGTCACACCACCTAAAGTACAATATTTTATAGAAGCAAGAAAATGTATACACAAGGATAATATCAGTTATCATTATCAATCTTTGGACTGTTTTGTTTCATTAACAACACCTAAAATGTGCAACGCACGAGTTTTGTAGAAGGTTATATAGGAGATCAGCTGACCTGTAATCACAGTGTGCTCAGTCTTGGTTTGATTGTCTCTTTTGATCATGGTCCAGGAAAAGGGATCCTTCTTTGAAGGTATAGCTTCAAGATGTAAGCTGACTATAGACTGGTACTTAATATGCAAAGTGGAAAAGGTGGTTGTAGTGCGGTCAAGCTGGAGGCTCACTTCTCCTTGCATTAACCATGCAGGAGTCGCTTTAATATCAGCTTTAATGTTTGTTGTAATCTCTTTGTCTCCATCTTTCTTCTGACTGTATCTATAGACCATTTCAGGTGTTCTGGCCAGCATTATACCTCTCTCGAGCCTCAGAGGAGAGTCACTGTAAGAGGCCATGATCTGCCACAGCTGCTGGATGTCTTCATGGTCAACGTTACACACCAAATAAGTAGTGATACCCGTGGTAAGCCCCGTCACATTCTTTTCCTTGTCCTCTGTTGCAGTTTGTGTCAGGTTTTCAAAAGCAGTAGGCGTCTGGACTGTACACATTAAGCTGGTATCTTTGTAAAACTGGTCGGTCAGGTTCATCTGTATGGTCCCTAATGGGGCAATAAAGTCCTTGGGATAAACTGGAATAAAGTCCCCTTCCTCCAAGCTTACGTTTTTCTGTTTGAGATGTGAATTAATCCAGGGCTTGGTACAAGTAAAAGCATCTTGGTGGAGAATGAATAGAGGTTGACTGCGGTGAGGGGCAGGAGTTTCACAAACAGGACATAGCTGCCCTTGCCTGTCTCGCTTGCACTTCAGCACACCTGCAAACAATTACCAAGTGGTGTAGTGTTTAGCTGGCTACATAGAGGAAAAGAACATTTACAGTTTCCACATTATAGGCCAGTCAAGTTGAAACTGGACAGTAACACTTGTGAACCAGAAAAAAATTTAAATCATGCTACAAAACATATGAGTTAGGAGTTCACTTTTGCAAAAACCAAGTCATGAATAAATTCTGCATTAAGTAATGTTTCTGAAAAGATTTATGCTCCCTCGTAAATATGATTTTTTTGGGTTTTTCTTTGGTCATTCCTACAATTCAGTGCACTACCATTTCTATGAAGAAAATACTTAAAAGATGATGAGATAAGTAGAAAATAGTAAAACCTTAAAAAAACTTTTGAGGCAACCTTAAAGCATAAACATCATTATATTTTAGAGCCAAAAAACCCGAAAAATCTTAAAGGTATGGAACATAATGGCCAGTTAAAAAAAATAAAAAGATATTTTGAAACTGACTTTCTAACAGCCAGACCACTGAAATGACGACATCTGTCAGATCATAAATTGCTTTCTTTTCCAGCATTTTTTACTTTTTATGTGTTCTCTATTTGTACAAGATTTTTCTGATCACAATAATTAATTTACTGTGCTCTTCAAACGTTCTTCCTGTAAGATTTCTGATGATAATTAGCTTCAGCTGTGGCATTTTTTCTCTTTGTGGTAGCAAAATAATTGGGAAAAGTGTGAGTGCGAAGCTTATGGTCTCGAAAAACATTTCACCTTCCTTCCTCACTAGATAAATCCCCAAGTTTTTAGTTCCTAAACCTAAATTGGAGCTCAGAATTTTCACTCTTACTACTTTCTTATGTGGATGTTGTGTGATGCATTTCATTATTCCAAACACTAAATCATTGCTACTCATCAAATTACGCTGCGTTCAGGGCTACTTTTACTTTCATGCTATTTTTTACAAATTTCTCAGTATCGTGACATGGAAATGAATACAATTATTATGAGGGAGAAGTTAAAACAACTGTAAAAATCAAAAGTAAAAATTATACATAACCCTTACAAGCTAAGTTCACAAAAGGTGTTTTTCAAATACCTCATACTTTTACAGCCAAATACTCACCAGTATTCCTATGTGTCCAAAATGAGAACCACTTCATCCTACAATCACATCTCCATGGGTTGCCGTGGAGGTAGAGGTTCTCTAGCTGACTGCAGCCTAGGAAAATATCAGCAGGCAAAGTGCTAAGAAGATTGTCTGACAAGTGGATGGTTCTTAGTGAGGACACCTTGAAAATCTGGCTGTGTCTCAATGTGATGAATGTGTCTGGGTGGAGCTGCTGGAGTTGGTTGCCCTCCAGCTGGACCAGCTGCAAGTTTGTCAGACCATAGAAAGCCTCTGGGTTGATAAATTGTATTTGGTTGTGGTCTATGTGGAGTCTCTGTAGATTGGTCAGGCATTTAAACATCTCTTTATTTACTTCCTTTATTTCATTATGTGACATCTTCAGGACCTGCAACAAATAATCAGTTAAAACAAAAATGATTCATGAGTATGATTTCAACACATAAAAATGCACTTTTCACACATACCGTATTTGGCTTCGAAATGTTTATCTATTCTGAAAAAGTTCACATAGTTTGTTACTGGAGATGATTTACATGAAATAAATAAATAAAGCTGATATCAAACAGCTTTGCTGGAAAAGTCACACAGACATGTTATTGTTTTGAATTATTCTGTGATAAAAGTTTGTTAGCATGGTGTCTGAGGGGAACTAAAACTTTCTTCTGGGTCTTTGTGATGCATAAATGTCAACCTGATAATAAAACAAATGTCCTGCGAGGAAACACAATTTCTATAATGTCCTGTCATATAACACACAGATAAATGTCTATAAACTGCAAAATATGTTTGGATGATATATTTTCTTATATTTTATCTCAAATGGAACAATATAATTTGTAATAGATTGTCAGGAGGCAATGTTATTTTGGTCTTCTGAAACATTTAACGATATTAATTTGTTTTAAATACACGTAATTTTACCTGTAAAGACCTTAGGTCTCTGAAGGCTCTGTCCTCAATACTGTGCATAGTGTTCCTGTGCAGCATCAGCAGTTGCAACTTCTCAAGCCTCAAGAAATCACTTTCTCTCAAGAAAGTTATACCATTGTACCTGATATCAAAGGAATAAATAAGAAACTTCAGCTTCAGTTAATGGAGATTATTATAATGGCTAAGCAGTGGCACATCTTATGCATATATGTAGATATATGTAGATACATATATATACAATAATCAAGAATGTTAACAAAACACATCCCAAATAAGAACAACATGCACATGCTCAATCAAGAGAATATATGTGGCACACAAAGGGCAACATTTTGTATGACAAGTTTCAGAGAGAGACTCTAACATTAATCGTGTTAAGATGTTAACTTTTCTAGGTTTTTCCTTGACATGCAACAACAGGCAGGACTCATTAGGACCACGCCATCCTGAGGGTGTGATCAGACTAAAAAATAACTTTAAACTCATATAGTGAAAGAGAAGAGAGCAGCTTTTTGTAAGCTTCCTAACACATTTTTGTAACATGTATCAGCTTGTCATTACTGGAAAAACACAGATGTTCCTAATAAAAGTAATGATGCTGGCTTTACTCTGGTAAAACATGACGCATCCTCGGAATTGAGTGTCCTTAAGTTAAATATTATTCAGATGTAACAGCAAACAAGAATATGTGTAGTTAGATGTGGCATGGCCAAGCTTTAAAGATACTTTAAAGTAAGTGCCAATAAGGATTACTGTTGGTTTTTAACACCAGACACAACTCGAAAAGGCAATTTACATTGGTATCAAAACAAGTGCAGCTAGATGTGTTTTGCATTCTCTGTATACTTGTTTTCCTTTGCAAGCAAAATAGAAAATGCATGTCGTGAAAAGTTCCTCTAACAGCTCTCAGTCATGTACAAAACAGATTGTTTTTAAAACTGAACTGGGAAGCCAGAAATAGCTGAATGCTTTCTTACCTATTTTACGGACCATTCAACACATTGTTTTGTCTAGGATAGATTGTTTTGATAGCCATCAGCTAGAGTTGGCTGTTGGCTGTTCAAATTATTACACATGTTAAAGTCATTAACTTGTTTATTCAATGGTTAAAGAACATCATACCAGTAGTTAAGGTAAAATATTGCAAGACCACTTTTGGTTTTGTTCAGAGCAGTTAACTGAAAATGTAGTAGCAAACAATAGTTTCTTTGTAATGCAGACGTTTTCACTAGTTCTAGTCTGTGGTTAAAAAATTTGAGTAATTTATTTTCTGATAGAACGCAGCTGTACAACCTGTGGAAAGTTGTAAGGAAAAAACACATACCCGAGGTTAATTCTTTCCACATCTGGTGGGAAATGGTCAGGTACTGTGGTCAGGTATCTGAAGGTGCAGTGCACTTCAGTGGGAATATGACACACACATGATTTGGGGCAGTCAGCACACGACAGCTGCATGGCAGCCAGCAGTGAGAGAGCTCCCAGTAACCACCCACGCAGGTAGAAAGCACTGCAATTACACACACTCATGGTGCATGGGCCAGTCATGTGGATGGGGCTTCAGTAAGGGGGATACAACACTTTGACCTGATCCATTAATGAAATAAACCTGAAGGAAGGACAGTTGGCAAGTTCAGACCAATACTCCTGAGAGAAAGTCATCATCAAGTACACAAATAAAGTTAAAGTTCCTACATTAAACATGCTTTAAAGTTCAGGATTTAAAATAATATAACCACAATGTGAATTGAAAACTAAAAGGAAATAATAAACACACAAATACTGGCATTGAAAGCATAAGAGATTTTATTGTAAGTATTGGCAAGTGTTCTGCCACATCTTTTTATATTTAGCTTATAATATCCCTTGTGTGTAGAAATAATGAATTCACTACTACTAACCTAAACACTTTCCATTTGGGATGTAGTGGAGTAAAATTAGCTTGCTATAGGAAAAGTAAATTCTGAAGAATGTTTGCTCTAAATCTGTTATAAAAGTAAAATTTTTACGTATTACAAAACATTAGTCTAATCTAATTAAATTAATGGTAAAAATTACACACAATTTAAAAAATATATAAGCATCCGAAACAGATACCTTTTCAGTTCTAGATTCAATTTTCCTCACCTCAGTTACAGACAGCTGATGAAAACAGACTTGCTGCACATGTGAAGTTGCAGAAATCCTTATAAAAGGTCCACATTCAAAATCAGCAGTTCTCCAGTTAAAGTCTACAGTGGTTGAAGAACAAATCTGGGACCAGTCATTTCTGTGTTCGTGTCTGCAGCTGAGTGCACACTTCGGTCTCCTCCACCCCCAGTAATCTGCTGTAAGGAATCCTGGAGCTATGAAACACTCAAGGAGTCGGGTTGCACAAAATACTCTCCATCTGATAGACTGTGAAAGACCCATAAAAACACTGAATTATTCCCTTCTTGATTTATTGAAGACAGAAATCTAAATAACTGATGCCAAGACATTAAAATCTTCTTTATGTGATTAAGTCTTAGAACTAGGTAGACACACTATTCTAAACAGAAGCACAGATTTCTTGAAGAGCTTAGATGTATTTTATCAGATAGCTCCAGAATATTTTTATGCATTAGATGATCCTGCCTTTTTCTTTTAGTAAGCCGGTCATGATTCAAATTAAACCAAATATAACAAACCATCAAAAACTCCACATTGATGAGATGGTCTTGGTCACACACAGCACACACGATCTTATTATCAGTTTACATTGATCGTTCCATGAAAAATAGAATTTTGACTGCTCCCGTTTTTTGTTGTGCCTTTATTTAAAAAAAATTAAAAGCCTCCTTTGCACATGCAGCTGTGAAATTCTGCATGATGGTGTAACTTCAGACCAATGAAGACTTTCTGTCACAACAGCTACAAATTCTTTCTTGTAAAACGAAAACTAAATACTTTGAAAAAGTATTTTTAATATTATTTAATCTTTGTAAAAGATTAAATAACTAACCTGGCATTTTTGCAAGAAAGAAGAATGAGAAGGATAATTAGAAAGTACAAGACAAATACTTTTTACTTGTTTGAACTGACAAACTAATAAAAGAGCTTGGCATCTGCTTTAATGTGATTTTTGTGGCTTTTTCATTGGTGTTACTATTTTAAAGAAATCCTTTTTGTTGTAAAAGCTCTAAATGCCTTTGTGTTTGTTTTGTTTCTTTTAAATCCTGTATACCATCAGAAAAAGGTCATGGTTTATCTCATATTGTCAGGATTTTGAGTGTGGTGAAGACCAGGCAGCCAGGCAGACAAGAATTTACAAAAATACATCACAAGAACCTTAAAAATTCAAAGCCAAAGTGACAAAAGTGAATTCCCAACAGATCATTACAAGAGAAGCTGTCTTAGCGTGGCTAACAGACTACCCCCCCAACAAAAAAAACTTAATATTGTGTGAGTGTAGGGGTCCTCTGAATTGAGACTGTAACACAAATTAAACCAGCAGACCATTGTGCCTAACAAGGAAGTTTGGGAGAATGACTCTTGGACACTTGGTTCCAGATGCTTGGAGGGAAACCCAGAGACAGCATAACCCATGAATAGGACCTTGGAGGACAGCACAGAACCCACCAAATCAGATTGTGAGGGGTGGCCTTGGCGATTAAGGTTGACATCACCTTAGCTCTGGAGGGAAGCCTGAAGCTTATAGGAACTGGTAATAGACCTAAAGATGTTTTTACAGGATTTTCCGATGCCAAAAATGTTTCTTTGGAGAGTACTTTGGCGACCACCAAGAAAGACAATGAGACTTAAAGTGTCAGCCCCAAGGTCTGAGAAACTTGCTTGGTAGCTCTGGAGGATGGTGAAGATGATGGAGATGAAGACTCTAGAGACGAAGATGCAACTCTGATGGTGGAGGTGCATGCTGATGGAACCACAGGAGATGATGGTGACATCACAGGAAATGATCACAATTCACATAATGATAAAGATGGTGTTATGTCCACTGACCTATAGGGGGCTCTCTTCACTGGATGAAGTTTCCTTTTTTTTCTCGTTTGTTTGCAGACCTGCTGTTACTCCTCATGCACAGATGAAATCAATTTCTCCTCATCGGTGGACTGCACAAAAGCTTCAGTTACCCAGTGCTGCGTCTCTTCTCTGTAAGCATCTGATGTTGGTTGACTGAGAAACTTAATGAGGTATACTGATTGTCTGACAATAATGCTGTGGTTAATCTTCTTGTTTTGGTGAATTGTTGGATGTTAGAGATCTTGTGTTAGATGGAAAGTTCGGTAGGGGTTCTCTGTCATTTTCTTTGGGCTAAGTTTTCTCCTGTTTTATGGCCAGCCAGGCAGTTTATTTATAGTACTTTTGTTTTGATTAGAACTCTGAACTCTGATTTTCTGATTAGAACTCTGAACTCTAATTTGAGGAAATAAATCCCGTCTTTTACACTGAGCTGAGTTTTGCCCAGTAGAATTTACTTCATTGATTTTGTGTTGTTCCCTGATACTCCTAGACTTTCATTTAGGAGTTGTAACATATGGTTTTTAAGATGATGAGAAATTAGATGGCGGTGTTGCTGGAGACGAGGATATTAGTAGTAGCTCTGAAGATGATGATGCTCTGTGTGGCACTGAAGATTAAGATAATGCTGCAGGTGGCACTGAGCATGAAGAAGATGCTGCAGTTGGGAAGAAAGATGATGCTGAAGTTTTCTTTGAAGAAAAAGACAATGTTAGCGATGCTGCTGCTGAGGATAATGCTGAAGGCCACTTGCACCGAGATTATGATGGTGTCTTTGGAGTCTGATGACTTGTACCATGGCTTTGGTTGGGACTCAGCTCTGGACACGGCAGCTGATGGAGACAATGTCATTTCCTTTAGGTCTGGCAGCTGGTGGTCCTGCATGTGCAGAGGAGCTAAATTCAGATGAGGCATTGGCATTCTTACCCTCGGGGAAGAATGAGGCAGTGTGACCCTGGTGATCTGCCTGTGTTTTGAGTTTGAGTTCCTTGTCTGTTTTCTCTGCTCATGTTCTTTAGTTGTTATTATTTCAGTTTGTTTGTTAATTAGATCCAGAATTTATTCTTGTGTTTTGATTACTCTTGGGTTCCTGTGTTTGATGTTCTTAGTTTGTATTTCCTTGTAGATCTGGTTCCTCCCTGTTAATGTTCGTTAGTTAGTTCTGCTGTTCACTAATGTCTGTTCACCTAGATGTTTTGTTATTCCCCTAGATTCCCTGCTCATCTGTGTCAATTAGCCTCCTTCCTTCAGTTGCCTACATATTCTCTCCCACCGGCTGTTCCTGATTTCCTTCTAATAAGCTCCACTTGTTCAATGGTTCATTCATCCTTCCTCAGTATTTATACTCTATGGCTTCCATGGGTCACTACTGGTTCCTACTGTTGTCATGCCTGTTCTCTTTTCTACCCGCTTCTGGTGTTTTTGTATCCTGTTGTTACCTGTAAGCCTGCTTTTTGCAATTATAAATAAAAAGGTGTTCTAATCACCATGCAACCTCCACACTCCTGCTTGCACATTGCGATCGCTGACTCTCAGGGAATAATGAGGTGTTGACACCGTGACTCACTGGTGAACAATGATGCACACTCAAAAACAGTGTGCAAAAAGAGCAACAATATAAAAATGTAAGAACCGGTGTTACAAAACAATATCCAAGTTAATCAGATCACAACTGATGCACAGTGTTAACATCTGCCCAAATCACAAAGTCACATTTCCAAGCATGATTTGTTTTGTTTCTATTTTGCTTAGTTTTTTTTTTTTTGTTTCTCTGTGAAATAGAAGACAGATCTTTTTATAGGATGGGAAGGCATTGGTAACATAAATGTGTAATAGAGAAATAGAAACTACTAGAGCCTGGAATATTACATTTTTTTTTTTATTTTAGACATTTTACCCTTGATATTCACACAGCTCTATAATGTTTAGCAATCATATGGTCAAAGCTGAGATACACAGCTGTCACCTCTGGATCTGAAATGTTGTGTTGTTATATGTGCTGACTGAAAAACGTTAACATCTGATGTTTACTTGCACATCTGGATACCACACCAACACATGTTGACAGTGACACTTTATTCTCTTTGCCAGTGGTGTCAATGCTCTGCAAAATTCCTGAGCTTGTTAAAGTTTGTGATGGAAGGGACCAAGACACGTAAGAAGAAAAAGACAAATATATCATGGGGCCAAAAACAAACTTTGAATACTAAACTTAGCCACAGGGATCCAATGGCAAAACACCTATCCGAGACCATGCATCTTGGCAGAAGAGAGGATCTGACAGCTAACTGGGAAAGAGAAGGATCATTGATGTGCTCATATTATTTCTCTTTATTCCAGTGTCCAGCTTTACTTACTTGTGCTCTCTTCTTTGACTTGTTTTAGTTTCATCAGACCATTTGCTGAAGCGCAGTAAATTATAAGCTGTAGTGTGTAATTTGCGACACCTGTGCACATTTCCTTGAGCAACATATGGAGACCATAAAGAAAAAAAAAAACATCAGAGTGAAAAAGTTTTCAAAACTGAAACTGGCTTCCAAAAACTTTATTATACTGAACATTTTATTTGTTCAAAATGTTGCTGAAAGGAAGTTTGACTTTTAGCTTTAGGATAGAAAGTTGTTTTAGAGAATGTGATTATGTTTTTGCTATAAATAAAAATCTGTCAGAAGCTTCTAACTGTACTTTTGACAGATACATTTGATTTTCTCTCTAACTTCTGCGCCAACAGGAGTTATTGAGGCGCCACTCTCACCTTTTACAACTGATCGTATGAAAACAGGTCTTAACTCGTTTATGTAGGATTTCTTTCTTACTCCAATGAGAGTAGGTTTAATCTGCTAATAGAGCAGAATTTTTCATTAAGGCCAACACATAGTACAGTTAAGTATGTCTTGATCCATGTCATCAGTATGGCAGGGTTAAGCCTCTTGAGATGGAAAATTGCAGTGATAAGAGGATTATGGGGTTAAGGGAAGAAGATGGTGGTACAAGGATAGCTTCCACGAGGTTTTAAGAGTGCCTATGTGCATGTGTATTCTTAAGTGGTTTAAGCTATGTGGTTTCTTTGTTTGTGATTCTGCTGATCATTAAATTCAAGTCTTGTCCAATTGTTTTCTGGCAAATAATACTTTTCATTTTGACTTAAATGTGCTCTAGATGTATTTTATTGTCTTATGGCTTCAAATAGAGGTCTTGCATTTTTATTAGTTTTGAATATATTTAATTCTGTTTAATGCATCTTTTGAATCCTTAACAGACATCTTTAGGCTTGTAGGTAATGGTTTTTATATTCATTGTCAGAACAGAAATCAAGAGAAATATGTATAAAGCTTGAGAAAAGAAAGGAAGCACAAGTCAGCCGCGAAAGCAGTCAACTGTTGCCAAAGAGTGATGATGTTATGTTTGGAACGCCAGAGCAACAATACAGAGCACACTGTAAACTCAATACAAAAGTGGTGATAGCAGCTGGAATTTAATCTCATATCCAGTAAGGAGGAAGAAGTCAAGAGAAATTTTGTCTGAGAACAACTGCTTGGAGAAACTGGCACTCCATTGGGGAATTTAACCCTTTGATGCACAACGTATGCCCACGCCATCCAAAAGTATGTACACTTGTGTAAAGATTTGATGGGATGAAATGGTCAGGTCTGGCATTTGTTTTGATATCTGTCAGTCAAATTAGCTGAAACTATTTTGTTATGAATATACCACAAGAGATCCGATCTGTACCAGGTGGTGCAAATATTAACGTAACCGGAAGTCAGCCATTGGAAATAATAAATACAGTGATGGCACAATATTTAGCCGCCCCCATTTTTCTGAACATGAATGAGTAAAGTTATGTACTAATTCTAAAGAGTTGAATACACTCTACTGTCTATGTTTTATGTTTTACATGTTTATTTGGTTTGTTTTGAAGAGTTGATGCTGACAAAGCAAAAGAGACACTAATAAGCATAAAGGTTGTTATGGGAAATGTTGTTCTATACTTTTATTACACTTAATTTTTACCTTTAAATATACATATTTGCAAACTATGAATTAGTTAACAGAGCATGTTGTAGGTGGCTAGTACAATGTGAGCCAATATTTTTTTAAAGTAGGTCAATGTGAAAAAAAAAAAGATTATATAGGAGGAACTGTCCTCAAAAAAAGGATACCTAACATTGATAATGTAAACATTTTTATGTAGTAGTTGTGTTGTGGAAAAAATTGTATTTACCAACGTAAGAGATCGATGATCATCACTCAATCAGCTTCATTAATTTAACCTTGCAAGGGAGAAAGTTTACAGCATCAGACATGTGCCCAGTTGCTGTGCTGCAACTGTTCTGATCAGCCAAAAGGAAAAGCCTTCCTACATCACTGCATTCCAAGGTAAAACCCCCATTAGGCCTGGGCCACCTTAGAAGAGGCTGAGGTGAGAACTGTTGTAATTCGTCCCCAGACGTGTCGGCTACTCTGCATCAAGTTCCTCCTTTATCTTGTATTTCACAGACCCAGAATTATCTGCATAACTAAAACAGAGCCGTTTGCCTAAGCCCTGACATGATTAATAGAGCGGGAGGACCAGCAGGAGGGAGCAGGGGGTGATGTGAATACTTTTCTCAGGTCAGACAGAGTATCAGCTCATAAAACAAAGGCACTTTATGAATTTTCATCAACAGTTAGACTCTAAAAAGTGTTTTAGGTAATGATACACGTGGTGAATGAAAGGACTGTTAAATACTAATATACAATCAGACTGCAGCTGCAGTCAATGACTCATTTAGCCAAGACAGAAAAAAAGAAGTTGTGTACTGTCAGAGGACACATAATAAGGAAACATTATGCTCACAAACAACAAACACCTTGAAGGTGTGACATATTGACTCACTACTCAAGCAATTTTTCCTAGCCATGGAATATAATTTGTTGATTCCATTTTCTCATGTTTTGGTTGTTCATTCCCTTAAATCCCAGATTCCAATTGTAACATAATCCTAGGCCAAAATTCCAACAAAGAAACTGTTTTAGTTGGATGAGAATCCATTCTCTTCTCCTATTTACTTCCAGAGAGCTCACCCATTTTTCCTGCAAAGATGATATCTGTAGCAAAAGTGGACACTGTATTGTTTTGACTATAATATGTGAGAATATTTGCGCTTTAGGCTTGCGTACACCTCTTATTCACGCTTGCATACACCTTTTATAAGGAAATGTGTGTTGCTTTGAGTTTCAGCAGAAATTGATTAGCTGTTAAAAATCACAGCTAGCTGAGGAGTATGTAGACACATGCGCCGCTGGCTTAAGTTCTCACACCTACTTCTTGACCACAACTGACATAACTAAAATGAACAGAGCATTTTGAAATGTCCTTGGCAGTTTTTCGGGTTCCCATTCTGTTTATATACATAAAGGTGAAAAAACTACCCTAAAACATAAAAAATGTTGTTTTTATTTGCCAAAACATTAACAATACAACTTTAGCTGTATGTTTCACAGAGCAGCAAATAGACAGGCCAGTGCATCTTTAACAATTTCCAAAATAAGATAATGAGCATCATTGTTACTTACAAAATGCATGACAAGTGTATTTAAGGTCTGCCAATGGTTAGAATTTATGAAAAGTAGTACTTTAAATATTTGGACAAATATACTTGAGGGGAAATAGATAAAGGACCCGTTGTTTTTTCTTTAAAAGAAGGTGCAGCACGAAACTGATGGCTCAGCTTTGACAGTTTAAGTGTGTCTCACCAATCCAGTTCTGTTAACCATTCCAAAAGCGAGAAGTTGTAGTTGATTTACTAAAACATGGTTACACACTTTCAGACGTATTTTATAACACAACGGCTTTGATATGATTTAGAAAATAGAGTATAGGACACGTGGAGATCAAATTAGTTTACAGAATTAGATGAGGTTAAAGAAATAAAGATAATTAATGTTGATTAGTTGGTTTGTAAATATAAAAAGGATCTGGCAAGGAACAAATGTACTGTACTATATTCATGGGAATAAAGAAAGTTTCCATTGAGCTCAGTGCAGTCCTAATAAAACGTAAGACCCCATGAATAAACAGGTTCTAGAACCACCTGTCTGTAAGATGGCCTCACATTTGACTTTCTAGTACTATGTTGTACAGAGGAGTTCATGGTTAATGGCTGCAAGGAGCCTAGGTATTGTGACTGCAAACTATGCCTAAATCATCATCTCTCTACTACGACACTTGATACCTGGTACAAGCACTTTGTGTTTATATGCTGTGTTTGGTTTTTTAACAGATATTGCACTGTACATTCTTAGGGAACGTTATGGAGATTTAGGGTTCATTCAGATGAAACTTTGAAAAATTAATGGCTGATTAAGCGTGTCACCAATTGTGCCATCTGTCATTAAAACCCCTGTGACACAATTGTGAATCTTTTTGTTTAAATGTGGTAGGATGGCACAATCTCATAGGAAAATAAATCTACGGAAATGCATTACTATGCATTTGACTCTGTAGAATACAAAATTTTATCTCCAGCTAAGGCAGGCTGTAACAGGACATGTTAGAAAATTCCAACAATGGGATCCACAGGTCAGATACACCATGGGCAATCCACATGTGGATCACTTCTTAAGAATTTATGCACCTGTGACTCAGATATCACAGCCATCGCTCAATGATAACAATATTCACTCTAAAATATGCTCTCTGCACTGCAGACATCACATTCCGGGTGCTTGAAACTAAAGGTGAAACTAATAGCTTGATTTACTTCCTGGTCTATTCAGCTAATAATTATCTGACCAGTTGGGAAGGCTTGTAGAGCACTGACATTTTCAGATGGTCAGATGAACAATAAATATGATTGAAGAAGATGGTTATAACAGAGCAACAGATACAGTACCCTGTTCTCAAGCAGCATTTCCCTGTGAATAACACATCTTTGATCCTAATAAACATGCACTATTCAGAAGTGAGATATATCAAAAGCTACACAGAGTTCAAAGATATGACAGGACTTTGATGTTACTCAAAATTGCCTTTCTTTCCTTATGTTTAGATCTGTACAACACATTTTTCAGAGTACCTGCAGCTTAAAATTGTAAATCAAACTGATAGGTAAAACAGTTCCTGTTCTGACATCACCATCCCTCACCCTCTTTCATCCATACATAACCTAAGTTTGATGCTATTGTAATTATATAAGGATGCTAATTACAGAATACTGGATATTTTTAGCACACAACATGATGAGTTTATGATAGATCTCTGTTTTTTATTTCTGAGATCAGGAGGTTTTTCTGACTGAAATGATTAAAATGTGGGTGTTTGAGTGTAAGTATTGAATGTCTTTGGTCCTTAAGACTATGATAAACTGCAACCAGATGGTTTTGCCTCATAAGTTAGAACAGAGTTTATACATGCCTGGAAAACATTGCCAAAATACATTTATTTCTGCTCAGTTTCTACACACTCCATGTTCAGTTCTGCCTTGGCAGAATTTTGCTTGATTCTGAACTCAGCTTCAGCTGTCAAAGTTTTGTGCTTATGAGTTCTTCAGACAGTTGCTTCAAAGTACATACACAAATTAAAAAAGGTCCAGGCTTTTGACATTTCTGCTTTTTGTTCATGGATATAATGATTCAAATGAACAATGCTGGTTGGGAGAGGACAGAAAACAGCTTTGAATATTAACTTGTGATGAAGGGTAGATTTAGGAGGGAATACATATGATCAGTCTATCAAATGCTCACTTATACATAAAGAAATTAACAGGATATTTGAATATGTTGCAATTTCAAATAAATAGCTGTTTTTAGCAGTACCAGAAAGAAAAGAAATTAGTTTGTTACCACTAAATAATTAATTGCATTATGTTCGATTTTTCATGGAGATGTCTTACATAGACAGCATCGTATTTTTCTATTAGAACACAGTTCATTTAGACAAATATGGAGGAACATCTGAGTTTAGGTATTTATGGAGCTTATTTCAGACATTCTACGAGTATTATGTTAAGTAATTTTAATAATAGAATTAATGTGTTAACTTAGTTTCAAAATGCTATAGGCCAACATCTAATCACAGGTCTTCATATAGTCACCTCACGTATACAGCACTTTTTTTTTTCGTCCTCCGCAAAATTGTCAACATACCAAAACATGCTTACCTATTTTATTATTTAGTCGTAATGAAGGCTCTGGTTGCTTTTTTTGTCTCATGTTCAATTCTGTTTCCTAAAATATCGCCTGCTAATAAGTCTTTAGAACATAAACGGTCTAAATGACTTCATTTGATGGTATTATTTAAAAGTCTACATATCAGGAGCAGTTGATGCAAAAAGATACCAGCAATGCAGCTTTTTAAAAGTGCATTCTTTTTTATAGGGCTTTACATATGAGGACATAATAAATATGATGTGGTTTTTACCAGGTTGTAAAATAATTTCATTCTCACCTCTAGCATCAAAAAACAAAAGAGAAAAGAGAGAGAACAGTAGCAGCCTGATGCTGTTAATCAAATGCAAGAAGTGTGACCACCTTTATAAAAGCAGGGTTTTGGCTCTTTATTGTAGTTGAAATTGGCAGGTCCAGAAAACTCATACAATGTTTCAGGGAAAGTCCAGACTTCAACCTGTTTGAAATGCTGTGGTGGAGCTTTAGAGGGACTGTACAGAAACAAATGTCTGCAAACCTCAATAAACTAAGGCAATTTTGGAAAAAGAGTTGGCCAAAATTATTTAACAACAATGTTGAGTCACATAAACAATGTTAAGTCAAATAAAAAAACAAGCTTGCTGCTAAAAAGCTGTTTATCATGGGGTGTACAGAGTTTTTCTCACACTCATCTTCTCAGTTTTCAAAGACAACAGATCAATTCAGTTCATCATCTGTCATCATACTGATATCCATTCGTCCATTCTTCTTAAATTATGCTTTTCTTTTAGCTTGTTCTGTGTTTGGCCAGTTATTTGCCAAGTAAGACAGAATTCAACCCTGATTCCACCAGTCACGATAATCCACAGATGAATCTTTAGTCAGAACTGACTTATATTCATCCATGTGTAGGTTTTATGTAGATTGTGGTAAGATTTTATTCTCCACCTCAGAATACTTTCATTATCATGCAATATAGAAGTGGAAGCTTGTTGTTTTTGTAGTTGTTTTTCTTTTTTTCTGCATCCATCTGCGTTCATGAAAACCCTACTTTAGTGCTTCCTGGAACCTATGACTCAGTTTCTGTTACTGTGCCACATATTTTTACTTCAGAGAAGAGAAAACCAACTGATAGTTTTCTAGTATATTTCCCATTTAACAATTTACTCTCCCATTACTTCTGCAAAGTAAAGCATTTTGTCTAGTTAAACTGTTTATATTAATTTTGAGGTTATTTATTTTGGAGTGTTGTGAACAAGGCCTTTAATTTTTGTGCTGTTTATGACGCCAGTGATTGATGTGCAGGATGCCCATGCATGTTTGTGCATGTGGATGTGTCTGACCTCATTTCGATACACATGCCAGAAAAAACCTAACAGGTCAATTAGACAACTTGTAAACTCTTGTGTTTACTCCTTTGTTTATTCCTGTGATTGCAACAGTCAGTAGACTATAGCAACCCAAAAGTAAAGGGCCAGCCCGGAAATCTTTGGCACAATGATTAAAATGATTAGTGTAGAAATGCAAAGACAGTTTCAAATCTACTGATACACAGTGTCTTGCAAAGTTTTGACATTTTGTCACATTACCACCAGAAACATCTATTTATTTTATGGATATTTTATGTGATAAACCAGCACAAAGTAGCAAATAATTGTAAAGTGGAATGAAAATAATTCATTAATTTTTGTTAAAACATGCATTTGTATTTAGTTACTGAGAGTCAACAGTTTGTGGGGACACTTTTTATGTTTTTTATCAGATTCACTAGAGAGTGTCTTTAAACATTGGTCTCCACGTCTGGTTACAAATTCCTAATTACATTTCGGTCTGAACGTTAACTGACTCGCTCTGAAACATACATATGTTTTAATCTTACTCATTAAATTGTAGCTCTGGTTGTATGTTCAGGGTTGTTGTTCTGCTAGTATAAGAACCTTTGCCTCTGTCTCATGGCTTCTGCACTCTCAGGAAATCCTGTAAGAGGTGGAAAATGAATAGACCTGTTCGCTCTGTGCATCTTCACATCTGTTCTGTTCAGCTCTCTTGTAAATAAACTACAAAAACTTAGAAGAAATCTTACAGCAACAAAGCTCTTCTTCCTGCTGTCTCGATCTTTTACCCACAGGTTTCCTTAAGAAAGCATTGCCTGTAATAACATCTGATTTAACACAAATAATAAACACATCCCTTCTGTCAGGTGTTTTCCCCCAGGCCCTGAAAACAGCAATTATCAAACCTCTATTGAAAAAGAGCAACTTGGACAAGCTGCTACTACAGAACTACAGGCCTATCTCAAACCTCTCCTTCATCAGTAAGATTGTTGAAAAAGCTGTGTTTCAACAGTTAAACAACTTCCTAACAATGACCAACCGCTTCGATGTCTTCCGTGCTCACCACAGTACAGAGACTGCTCTTGTCAAGGTGTTCAATGACATCCGTATAAATGCAGACTGTGGAAGAACCACAGTGCTGGTATTATTGGACCTTAGTGCAGCATTCAACACTGTTGATCACTCCATTTTATTAGAGTGCCTGGAAAACTGGGTCGGCTTTTCTAGTACCGCACTCAGTTGGTTTAAATCCTACTTTAAGGACAGGGACTTTTTTGTGTCAATAGGTAACCTTACATCAGAGACCACAAAAATCACATGTGGTGTTCCCCAAGGGTCCACCTTAGGGCCCCTTCTATTCTCTTTTTTTTAATTTTTTTTATTTTTTTTTTAAATTACCTGTTGTTTGATTTTCTGTATCATTGTCTGTATCTGTGTTTATTTTCTTTGTGATTGTATTGTAATTGTATGTACAGCGCTTTGAGTGTCTCGTTACTGAAAACGCTATATAAATAAACTTACCTTACCTTACCTTACCATGCCCTGAACATAATGTTTTGCAAATCGACCCAAAGGTAAGATTTCATCTTGAAAACATCATGCATTAAGAGCAGAATAAGATCATTCTCTTATTTTCTATGATCAATGATTTAATGTAAATTGTCTTTCTTTATTGTTTTTCAGTAATGTAAGTGTGCTGCTGCCTTCATGGCCAGGTCTCTCTTGTAAAAGATTTTTATCTCGATGTGATTAATCTGTTTAAATAAAGGGCAAACAACAACAAAAAAAAACTCTCTGTTAAGAGCATTATTTTAATATTAATAGTTTATCTTTAAAACCTCAGAAGCTGCATTTTTGACAATCGAAGGAATATCCAAAATGAAACAAAAACTAGTTTAATCTTAATGCTATGGAAATACTAAGGCCTTTTGCACATTTTCGTTCTGAATGTGATATTTGTCCATCTTAATTAGTTGACTTCTAAAGTCATGGCTTCCAGATTTTATTAGGGGTATCAAAGGGAGCTGAATGTAAATGCACATCACACTTTTTGGGTTTTTAATTGTAAAAAAGCCCATATATTAATTTCTTTTCTCTTTATGATTTTGCACAACTTTTTGTTGGTTTATCCCATTAATTTCCATTCTAACACATTGAAGTTTGTGTTTGTAATGTGACAAAATGTGAAACAATTCAAAATACATGAACTGTTTTGCAAGTACTGTATGTACCTCATATCTGCAGTCAACCTGAGGTCAAAGGGTGTCATAGTATTTGAGAAAAGGAACAAACACACAGATTGTTTAAGAAGCTTGTGATTTGGCTGAAATTTCAAGAACAGCACATAATGTGCTTTTTCTCAGAGATGAGGAGTTCTGATGTACAACAGACAAAGCCTTCGGCTGTGCTCTCAACAACTTCCTGCCACGTGTTGCCACTGTAACCCTCACTGACCCCAGGAGTTACAGTCACAGGCATTATTGACTGAACACGATCAGAGTGCAGCAGCATGCAGCATGTTTTTAATAGAATGTTCAAGAACAAGGGATAGATGATCCAGAACTGTGAAAAAACAAAATGTTTCGGTCTGCTTTTTATATCTCCCATCATATTTCCATTGGCCCTCTTGAGTACTGATGCTCCTGGTAAACACTATGCATGCCATTAGCACTTTCACAGGATCTCAATGTTTTGCTGCCAGTCATGTGCATCTCCTTCTTTATGTAAATCACCTCTCTTTCATCTCCTTGTTAAATTCACATGCTGATACAATTTTGGGATGACTGTTCTATTACTCATGCTTTAGAACATGGGTTTTAGATCTGTCTAATACACAATGACACAATTAACAGGCTATACAGTGATACAGCAAATAGAAGAATGGGTTATCTTTTCCACAAGAGATTTATGAGACTTTCCAAATCGGGGTCACAACTCCTTTCCTCGATTGCCACTGTCCTACAATATTTGGATGCACCCCTGCTCCTACACACCTAAATCAAAGGCTGAATTACCTCCTTGGCATGTCAGCAAGTTTTGCAAAGGCCTTGTCACCAACCATTTATTTGATTCAGGTGTTCTGGAGCAGGGAATCATCTAAAGTTGCAGGGCAGCCATAATAGAGGGCTGAGTAAATTCATGCTGGTGGTGATGACACCTGGTTATGTCAATCGGAGGTCACTAAAGTTAGTGTTGCTTCGGTGTGTAAGTTTGCCAAAACAATGTAGGACTCTGTAATTTTTTCTGGTCCTCTCCCCGATCTGACCAGTGATGACATGTTTAGCCGCATGCTGTCATTCAACCGCTGGCTGTTTAGGTGGTGTCCAGAAACGTTTTGGGGAAAACCTGGTCTGATCCGGAGAGACGGTATCCATCACACCTTGGATGGAGCAGCTCTTCTTTCTAGGAATCTGGCCGAATTTATTAGTTCTCCAAACCTCTGACAACCCAGGGTTAAGACCAGGAAGCAGGGTCGTTATTTAATACTCCTCTCTGCCGCTTCTGTACTTGCTACACCACCCCATTACCCTATTAAACCAGTGTCTGGCCAAGGCCAAAATTGAATATTAAAAAATTATCTAAAAAAGACGAAATCAGGAAAATCTAATAAAAATTAACACAACTCAGACTAAAATAAAAATAAAACAATTAAATGTGGCTTACTGAACATAAGATCTCTCTCTTCAAAGACTTTGTGCTAGTTTAGTGACCTGATTTGTGACAATCAATTGATTTATTTTGTGCCTCACAGAAACCTGGCTGCAGCAAGAGGATTATGTTACTATAATAAATGATCCCAACTCCTAATAATTATTTAAATTTTCACATTCCTCGAAATACTTGGGCAAGGAGGAGAGTAGCAACCATCTTTCAGTCCGATTTATTGACTAGTTCCCAGACCCATCAATAGCTACAACTATTTTGAATATTTAATCCTTAGTTTCTCCTCATCCCAAATTGCAACGAAGCATCTAAACCACTTCTGTTTGTTTGTTTTGTACCGTCCGCACCAGGCCCTTACTCTCAACTTTTTAGATCAGTTTTCAGACCTTTTATCTGATTTAGTGTTAAATACAGATAAAGTTATTATAGTGGGGGATTTTAAAACATTCTTGCTGGCACTGGGGAAAGTGATAGCTTAAAAATACCTTTAATGGCGTATCTTAGACTCAATTTGGTTTACTCAAAAACATTAACACAGAATCCTACCACGTTGTCTTCATTCTCTGGACCTTGTGTGGCTGACAGAATGGCATTGAGTGGTAAAGACATAACACTATTATTCTCACCAACCCTGTGCTGTCTGACCATGTTTTTAATAACCTTTGAGTTATATTTAACAGAGTACTCCATACCGAAAGAAAAATTCCACATTATAGTAGATCATTATCAGATGCTGCTTGTAACCAACTTTAAAGAATCTGTTTCACTTTTAATTTCCTCATTATCACAGAAAAACACAGTGGAGGGCAATAATTTTGTTTCTTCCCCTTCGCAAATTTATTCTCTTGTTCAGAGTGTTACTTCATCATTGTGTGATGCATTAGACAATGCAGCCCCCTTGAAAAAGAAGGTAATTATTCATAGGAGCCTAGCTCCCTGGTTTAATTCAAAGCTGCGTACTTTAATGTTAACGATTCTGGCCCGTCTGCCTGCTCTGCCCTCACTCTTGCAATTAACTCATCTGCTTCGCCTGTCTGCTGCTGCGCTGCTGCGCAATCACCGTCATGCCACACACCTGTGGAGCCCTCTGACCGGCAGACGGTGCCAGATTTTCGAAAACATTTGTGAGTAGTTATCCAGCGTTCCTTCCTGACTGATCTCGTTCCATGACCTTGCCTTGCCTTACGGATTATTCCCTCTTGCTTGCTTCTGTCTGACGGATTGGATTTTTTGGATTTTCGACTCTGTTTTCTGTTCTGCCTCTGGTTTATGTCTCTGCCTGCCCTTTTTCTGACGACTAAGCCTCTAGCCTGGAATTCGACCCTGTTTCTGTCCCTGGATTTATGTCTCAGCCTAGCCACTGGTTTATTCAGCCTGAGTTCGCCTGGCTCTCTAGTCTCCCTGAATTTATTGTCAAGAGGACAATCACAGCTCTCTGTGTTTCTGTCACAGCATCAGCTGGTTCCCCGGAGGATTTGGATCAGTCGGCAATCCGACTTCAGTCTGTTGGACGCTTGCTCATTAACTGTCTGGATCTCTTCCTCCTCTGGATTCTGTGCCTCATCACCAGACTGAGAAGTGGTTCCTGGAAGCTGAATGCTGTTCTTCTGCTCTCTGATCCTGAGTTTCTGAATAAACCTTTTTACTTATCACTTTGTGTTTGGCTGAATTTGGGTTCTCCGTCTCTGGTCGTGATATTTAAAGCACAATGTTAGAAAATTGGAGAGAAAATGGCGCTCTAAACACCTAGAGGATTCCTACTTAATCTGGAAAAATAGCCTACTGTTGTATAAAAAGACACTTCACCAAGCCGGTACAGCTTATTTCTCATCCTTAATAGAAGAGAACAAGAATAATCCTAGGTTTCTCTTTAGTACAGTTGCTAAACTTACACAGAGTCATAGCTCTGTTGAGCCATCCATTCCCTTAGCTCTCAGCAGTCATGACTTTATGGGATTCTTCCAAAATAAAATTGATTCTATTAAAAAGAAAATCTTTGACATACTCCCAAAGATGATTACTTCATCCTCAACAAGTGAGACAACATTGGAAGTAACTGTAGAACCTGATCTGTGTTTGGACTGTTTTAATCCTGTGGAGCTTCCTGAGTTATCAGAAATATTAGCTTCATCTAAACCTTCAACTTGTATGTTAGACCCAATCCCAACCAAATTATTTAAGGAAGTGTTCCCTCTGATTACCAGCCCCATTTTAGATATGATTAATTTATCTTTGGTAAATGGGTATGTACCACAAGCTTTTAAGGTAGCTGTAATTAAACCTTTGCTTAAGAAACCTTCGCTTGATCGAGATGACTTAATAAAATACAGACCGATATCCAATCTTCCATTCTTATCTAAAATTCTTGAGAAAAAAGTTGCTAATCAAATGTGAGAGCATTTGCACAGCAATGACCTGTTTGACGAGTTTCAGTCAGGCTTCAGAGCTCATCATAGCACTGAAACAGCTCTGCTGAAAGTTACTAATGATATTCTTATTGCCTCAGATAATGGACTTGTATCTGTACTTGTTCTCTTAGATCTCAGTGCTGCATTTGATACAGTCGATCATAATATTCTCTTAGAAAGGATGGAATATGCTGTAGGGATCAGGGGAACAGCGCTAGGCTGGTTTAAATCTTATTTGTCTGACAGATTCCAGTTTGTTCATGTAAATGATAAATCATCTTTAAACTCCAGGGTTAATTGTGGAGTACCACAGGGTTCAGTACTTGGGCCAATTCTCTTACGCTGATGACACTCAGCTTTACTTATCCATAAATCCTGATGAGCCCAACCAGTTAGACAGACTACAAGCATGTCTTGAAGATATAAAAACTTGGATGACTTTAAATTTTCTGCTTCTAAATTCAGACAAGACAAGTTGTCGTCTTTGGACCGGAGCCTTTACAAAAGAAACTACTAAGTCAATCACTTAACCTGGATGGCATTAAATTGACCTCCGATAATAAAGTAACAAACCTTGGTGTTATTTTTGACCAGGACATGTCATTTAAAACCCATATTAAACAGGTTTCTAGGATTTCCTTCTTTCATCTCCGGAACATTGCCAAAATTAGAAATATCCTGTCCAGGAGTGATGTTGAAAAACTAGTCCATGCATTTGTTACTTTAAGGCAGGACTATTGTAATTCTTTACTATCAGGATGTCCACAAAATGCAGTTAAGCCTTCAGCTGATTCAAAATGCTGCAGCAAGAGTTCTGATGAAAATTAAGAAGAGAGATCATATTTCCCCTACTTTAGCTTCCCTTCATTGGCTCCCTGTTAAATCCAGAATAGAATTAAAATTTCTCCTCCTCACATATAAAGCCCTTAATGATCTAGCTCCATCATACATCAGAGATCTGATTGTTCCATACGTTCCTAACAGAGCACTTCGTTCTGGTGGTTCCTAGAGTCTCTAGAAGTAGAATGTGAGGCAGATCCTTTAGTTATCAGGCTCCTCTCCTGGCGAACCAGCTCCCAGTTTTAGTCCGTGAGGCAGACACCCTGTCTACTTTTAACGCTAGGCTTAAAACTTTCCTTTTTGATAAAGCTTATAGTTAGATTGGCTTAGGTTATCCTGAGCTATCTTCCTTATTTTACCTCCGTCTTCTTCTCCCCTTGTTGGATGGAGTAAGGGGGAGTCAGGTTTAGCCTAAACCGGCTCAGTTACGGTTGAGGTGCAAACACACCCTCCATTTCTGCTACCTGTATAACCCTTCTCTTTTCCAATGGTTATGGTCAATCTGACAGAGAGAGGTATCCCAATCGTTGTGGTTTTTAGTATAATAATGGGCATCAGTGGGCTCTAGATGGACAAACTGTCAACTTTTAAGGCTAGGCTTAAAACTTTCCTTTTTGATAAAGCTTATAGTTAGAGTGGCTTAGGTTATCCTGAGCTATCTCTGTAGTTATGCTGCTATAGGCTTAGGCTGCTGGAGGACATAATGACCACTTTCACCCTCTTTGCTACATTCTCACACTACTCTTCAATTTTGTATTATTTGCTGTTATTTCAGCTTTTAAATTTGTTCTCTCTCTTTTTAGAAGCTACACCTGGCCTGACTGGTGACACCTTTCTGGAGAGGGGAATCGTCCGAGCTTCTGCTGGTAACAGCTTAATGCTCACCCTCTACCGATCATCCACATGGTGTCAACCACCACAGTGTTTGTGTGCAGGTTATGTGCTTTGCTGGGCCTTGCTGTGCTTTTTGCTTTTTTCTTTTTCTTCATTTAGGGTGTGACGGACAGGTTTTCTCTTTCACAAAGGGGTTCCTTTAAACCGACGGCAATCAGCTGGGTTTTTTAAAATTTGTGGAGGACCTAGGGAAGGCGTCAGCCCCCTTTTTTCAAATTCAGTGGGGTAAAAGGCTAGACCCCCGCTTTTAAATTTATTTGGTTTTTCCTAGGAAAAAAAATCGCTTCATTGTTTTTCCCTGTCCAACAGATCCTGCCCAGCGGGGGTTCTCATGGAGTAACCTGCGCCCCTGCTTATCCCTGGAACACGTTTTTTTTTTTAAAGGGGGATGGAAACTCAAAAAACGTGAGGCCTCTCTGACTCATGGTCCCTGCCTACTACCTCCAAACCCATCCTCTTTAAAAAAAGAACCGTCGGATCCCAACTCAGGGGAACATTCACCTGCCCGTCCACCCCCCATTGTTCGCCTTTTCCCCCGGAAGGGAAGGGGAAAAATTTTTTTTTCTAACTGGAGATTCAAAAGGTACCAGCTGGCTCACTGCCTGTCAACCACAGACGCTGGGGGGGAAGGACTTTATCCCCCTACCCCCTTATCCAAGCTTCTCACGCAGTAAGTCCGTCAAAACTAAACCTATCAGCAAGACCTTTTTTTCTGTTTTTTTTTTTCCCCTGGGTTTGGACCCAGCTAAAACTTGTTTTTTTTGCCCGTTCAGAAAACCCCGGAATTGACCCGCTTTCCCCAATTCCTGGTTTCTGTTTCATCCTAGCCCCGCCAAACAGTGTGAAAAAAAAAATTGTTTTCAAAAAACTTTCTTTTGCCTCTCGTGGTTGTGTGTATCAGTGGCCCTGAACCAGCATTTTGAAAAAACATGGCCCAGTCTTTCAGGGGTTCAAACCCCCTTTCTTCTCCTTAGACATGGCTACTGACTGAGCTTTTTACTGTTTAACCTTAACTCTATGGGCTCTCTTCAGACTTCCCAAACTTGAAAAAATGGCTTTAAGGGGTTGATCTGTTTTTCCCTTTTTTCTAAGGGGAAACGACTAAAGGGGCTACACCTTTAAAATTTACTTTTCCTCCCATAGAAAAAAAAAACCCCCTTTGGGTTAATTTTCCTTCTTTTGGGGTTTTCTTTGTGGCCCCTGCTCGTTCTCCCCAAACCCCCCGTCGGTGTGGGAGAGGGGCCCCCTTATTTCTGCGCCCGGTTTGCTGGAGGTTTCTTTTCCCGTTTAAAAAAAGTTTTTTTTCTCCACGTCGTACATGCAATGGGTCATTTTAAAAGGGGTTGCTGCAAAATCAATGCCAATGGGCTTTTCCCCCCTTTTCTCTACCATTTGGGCCCCCCCCCTCCGGGAGGGAAATGAAAAGCTGCCAAATCACTGACTGGAAAGCAATCTGCTGGGTTTTCCTTAGGGGAAAAAATTTTTATCCCAAATTTTAAAAAAATAAAAAATCTGAACTGCCCGGGTTCATTGATTAAATTAATTTGGGAATGTATGCCTTTACTTTTGTGAAGTGCCTTGAGACGACATGTGTTGTGAATTTGGCGCTATATAAATAAACTGAATTGAGTTGCAGACACTCTGGGTTATACAAATCACAGAGGTAGCAAATAAAAAATATTAACAAATTTAAGACAACCTTCTTGTTTTTAGTCAGAAATAGGAAGGCATTGCCAACTTATGTTGTATGCCATGATTAATGTGTGTATGGGGAACTTCTTTGTCTTTGCGATTTAACTGTTGGCTGGATTCAATCGTCACTGTCAATCTCATGTCTGCCTGACAGATTAAATATTGAGTAATTTTAAAGCAAGGTGATTTACCATGTGAGTTTTAAAGGGGCTAATGTTTCTAAATAAAACCCATTCTCCGATGCTTTTAAAAATTTTTTTTTTCCAACAATAGATTTTTTACACTTCAAATACAGAAAACTAAAAACCCCTTTTTAAGCTATTCAGGGGGAAAAATTTCTTTCCCTTTTCATGCATCAGCTTGTCGAACTTCAGGTGGAGCAGTGTGGCTCTCATCCTGGCTGTGGAGCAGCAAACCAGATCCTTGCTCTCATTAAGTTGTTGCAGAAATCATGGGTGTTTGATCCACATATGATTTATAGATCTTGAGAAGGCTCACAAGTGTGTCCCACATAGCATTTTGTGGAAGGTGTTGCAGAAACATAGGGTACCTGGTTGCTTCTAAGGACTGTCCAAATCCTTGACACAAGGTTGGGCTTGTTCACAATGTGAGTTAGACTCTACCAAGGTTTTTCCCTTGTCACTTAACATGTGTGCCGTGTTTATGGATACCCAGGTGATGTCATGGAAAGAAGGATGTCTGATTTGGGGACCTAAATTTCTCGTCTTTGCATTTTTCCGATGATGTGGTTCAGCTGACGTCTTCAATCCTTAAACTTTGACGTGTACTGGAGCAGCTGACAGCATAGTCTGAAGCGGACAGACTGACAGTCATCTCCTCTAAGTCTTGAAAAGGTGGATTGCTCTCTCGGCTAGGAGATAGGTCTCTGTCACAGTTAATGAAGTTCACATACAGGGGTTGGACAATGAAACTGAAACACCTGTCATTTTAGTGTGGGAGGTTTCATGGCTGAATTGGACCAGCCTGGCAGCCAGTCTTCATTGATTGCACATTGCACCAGTAAGAGCAGAGTGTGAAGGTTCAATTAGCAGGGTAAGAGCACAGTTTTGCTCAAAATATTGAAATGCACACAACATTATGGGTGACATACCAGAGTTCAAAAGAGGACAAATTGTTGGTGCACGTCTTGCTGGCGCATCTGTGACCAAGACAGCAAGTCTTTGTGATGTATCAAGAGCCACGGTATCCAGGGTAATGTCAGCATACCCCCCCAAGGGGGACGAACCACATCCACAGGATTAACGTGGACGCAAAGGAAGCTGTCTGAAAAGGGATGTTCGGGTGCTAACACAGATTGTATCCAAAAAACATAAAAAACGGCTGCCCAAATCACGGCAAAATTAAATGTGACCTCAACTCTCTTTTTTTTCCCCCAGAACTGCCCTCGGAAGGGGTCCCCCAGGGTCAAAACACACGGCTGGGCTGCTATAGCCAAACCTTTTGGCCTCTGCCAAATGCCCAAAAGTTGGTTTCAAAGGTGCAAGGAGCGCAAATTTGGGCGTGGCAATGTGAAAAATGTAATTTTTTCTCTGATGAGTCCACCTTTAATTTTTCCCCATATCCGGGAGAGTTACGGTGTGGGAAACCCCAAAGAAGCGTACCACCCAGACTGTTGCATGCCCAGAGTGAAGCATGGGGGGGGATCAGTGATGGTTTGGGCTGCCATATCATGGGTTCCCCTTGGCCCAATAGTTGTGTTAGATCGCCTCACTGCCCAAAACTACCGAAACCTTCTTGAGGACCATCTGCACCCCAATGGTTCAAATATTGTATCCTGAAGGCGGTGCCGTGTATCAGGGTACAATGCACCAATTACACACAGCAAGACTGGTGAAAGATTGGGGTTTGATGAACATGAAAGTGAAGTTGAACATCTCCCATGGCCTGCACAGTCACCAGATCTAAATATTATTGAGCCCCTTTGGGGTGTTTTTGGAGTCAGGAAACGTTTTTTCCTCCACCAGTATCACGTAGTGGCCTGGCCACTATCCTGCCCAGAAAAATGGTTTAAAATCCCCTGACCACTGTGCAGGACTTGTATATGTCATTCCCCAAGACGAATTGACGCTGTATTGGCCGCAAAAGGAGACCCTACACCATACTAATAAATTATTGTGGTCTAAAACCAGGTGTTTCAGTTTCATTGTCCAACCCCTGTATCTTGTCATGTTGTTCAAAAGTGATAATGCAATGAAGATGAAGGTGGATAGACGGATTTCACTTGATACCGAGTTTTGTGGGTACTGCTCCGGTCTGTTATGAAGCTGAGTCAAAAAGCGAAACTCTTAATTTACCGACGCGGCTATGTTCTGTCCCTTACCTTCAGTCATGAGAAATGGATCATGACAAAAACAAACGAGATCCTGGATACAAGTATATCCAGGATCTATGAACAAATTACCTTCTTTTGTAGGGTGGTCTTACTCAGCCTTGGAGATAGGATGAAGATCTCTGTCATTCAGGGTCCTTAATTTTAGAGTCACAGCTCTTCTGCATTGAAAGGAGTCAGTTGAGGTGATCCTAACGCCATGCTACCTGGTTGCCTCCCTTTGTGAGATTTCTGGACACATTCTTTTAGGAAGAGACTCCGTGGAAGAACCAGAAACCCATGGAGGGACTCAATTTTCCTTCTGACCTGGGAACCCCTACAATAGGCTGGTAAGTATCTCTAAGAAGAGGGGTCTCTGGGCCTCCTGGGCCTGTTACCCCCATTAAACAATCTCAGCAATGGATGAATTAATGGATGATTAAATATTTTACACAAAAAAACAATGTCTGTCAATAAACACCTACTGAATTCTTCATCGTAAATAGGTCAGAGTATTACAAAATTAAGCTAGAATTTTATATAGTGCTAGACCCTTTGCAAAATTCCCAGAATTACCTTGCTGAAAGCATCATCTGAATATGGGTGAACTGTAAAGTAAATCAACTCTCCACATTCAGTGATCCCATGCTGTGTTAGATGTTGCCAAAAGCTCATCTAATCCAAACATGTGGCTTAGTGAGTTCACAGAGACCCACGGGATTCTCCATTTTATCTGTATCTTCAGTGCTGGCCAAGTGTGCTTTCACAGTAACAAATTAGACCTAGTACATCCAGAAATCTTTAAATTTACAAGGCACCAAAGTCTTAGGTTGGAAGAGATGAGTCAGACTGTTGTCTCCTCTGACCTTATACATGACCAGAACCAGTATCTGTTCAGACTGACATCAGAAACAATGCTGCATTGTTCAATTCACGACGTGATTGAGAAAACATTAAAAACAGAAAAGACAGACATCCAAAGGACAAAACTTTCTTCTCATTGTTTTATGACCCACCTGGGAACCATTAAAATTGGTAATATTACATATGACACTGAAAAAAGGATAAAAATAAAATGGGAAAACAAGGACACATTTTACAATGAAACTTTTGCAATATAAGTCATGTCAGTGGTAGAAAAATGTATTTCAGAAATTGGTTATTGTGAAATCGTGAGCTCAAAATCTAGGAAGAGATGGAAAAGATGCAAAAGGCATCTAAATAATTAATGAATGTCATTAAAAAGCAGATTAACTTGTCCCAGCAGAGTTATTTGGTTAAACAGTCATACTGTCAGTCATAGCTTGGATGAGCTAGATGACTTTAACATTCTTTGGTTCATCCTGGCTATTTTGCACCTTTTGCAAACCTATAAAAGTTTGATGTCCTTAAACTCACATTTGCTTCACTGGTTGTTTCTGAAAAATTTAGCTTACAATCTTAACTATATTAGAATCTGGTAGAGGCCAGATTAGTTTGATTTATTGATTGAGAAAATCCTAGAATCTGCGAGAAATATATGTTTGCATTAGTAAGATGTTGACTTGGACTGACAGGGTTGTAACTGCATTTAGGATTGATTTACACATGTCTGATCTTTCACCAACAGGGGTTAACCAAACAGAATGGCTTGGAGGTTCAGAAGCCTTAAGTGGTTTAAATAATTCATCTTCTTGTGTTTTTAAAGACTTTGATAATTAAAAAAAGGACTGCACCATCAATTTGACCAAATAACTACTGTATGCTGTACATTGCGTGAACTAAAATTTTAAAGATGTTGATTTAGGACACAGCACCATCTGCTGGAGAGGAAATCTCAGCAGTTACACAATGACTTTCCACATGGGAAAAATAACATTACTTTTATACGATTGAAGATATTTAAAGTGCTAATTTTTAATCATTGTCCAATAGTGTTGAACAGTAATGTTCAGGTTTAAGTCAAATGGTAAAAACTGTCTCTGTTTCTGCCTCAGGCTTGTTTTTTGGGTTTCCTAATCCAGAAAAAAACAGCAAGAGCAAAAACAAGTTTATCTTCATCAAATATGTCAGGGACAGATACTGTGCTTAAACTATGAAGGCAAGATATTGTTGGATAATTCTGTTGTATGAACTTACCCGGTAAACATCCCAATTACACTTGGATTTAATAACTGACGAAGCCTCCTTTGGCAGTAATAACCTTCCCTAAGTGCTTCCAGCAGATGCAGATAAATGATATCCAGGAGGAATATTGGACTCTTTTCATAACAGAACCGAGATTCAACTCAGTTTTACTCTCAGTGTGTCTTAATAGCTTAATAGCTAATGTTTGTTTTTATATATATAAAAATAAACAGTGTTACCCCAGACTGCATTGTAGCAGCATCACATGTTTTACTTTCAAGTGCATAGTTAGATTTTGTTAAAGACCTTTTTCAAGCTCTTGGTCATTTTCAAGTTACCGGTAAATGTTTTATTTATGACCAAATTTTTTTATGCACATAGATCAACTCTTCATAAATCAACTGTAGTTTATTAGAAGTAATTTTTACTACATGTCCACAATTATATGTGGAAGGCTAAAATGCTAACAACGGTTTAATTGTGCCAAGACCGTTTGCACAATTCAAGCTGTGGTTTAGAAACAAATGCTCTCTAGTGGCGATATGGAAAAGTGCACGGTAAGTAGAGGTTAAGTTGGCCCTCAGGCAAACATAGATAATAGGGTTTAACAACATGCAGCAAACGCTAAGATGACCCTAACCAAACCTAATAGATTTGTTTCTTTAATATTACATGGAAATAAAACTTAAATTGAAACATGCAATTAAGAACACTTAAAAAAAGGTTCCATGTAGGATTTTATTTATCCAAGTCCACCATACCTACCATACTTCCTTCCTCAAACCTCTTTCCACTGAGCTTTCAAAGACATTTGACCACGTTGTTCCTGAGACACATATTAGAGGTGACACAGGCAACCTGTAAGGACATGTATCCAAGAGATCTTGTAAACCAAGCACCTCCACTTGCTGTCATTGTCATTATTAGCATGCTTGTATGCTGACTTTATCAGGGGTTAAGCCATACTTATGTGCTTAAGTATGGCATCACAGAGCAGCTAGTATGCCTGTAGACTCTTGTTTGAATGTGTATTACAAGGTTTAGCTCAAAGTTTAACCAAGCTCACATCAGGCACCATAAAATTTTATAACACACAATGGTTGAATGTGGCTTATTTTTACTGCTTCTCATTTAGTTAATATGTTATTCTAAGCAAAGACCCTTGGGTCTCTTTGGATGAGGTGATTAAGAAATCCATGTGGTTGCAGGGTGAGAGGCCAGCATTCCTTATGAAAAATTTGTTGCATAGGCAATGACTGAGAAAGAGCGTATCCTTTGCTGTTTTCTACACACAACCTCATGATCATGAGGCAGAGGGTGCAGTAATAAACCTCAAGACTCCTGCTATAGTGCGTCGACTAAGAGTCAAGCAAAGAGCATCGTGATAACATTGTTCAATGTGTAAAGGAAATAATCTAAACACCATGAAACACAATGGTTCTCAAATTTCTGTATCGGTTTTTGCATAGGCTACCCCCACACCCAAAGATGTGAAAATAGCCTTAAAATAATAAATAAATTCTATTTTCTTGTAGGGGCATATTTTTGCTCTGAATTTTTTTGAAAAAATGCAATCTTCAGTTTGCGTACCTATAACTACTAGTGAATGTCATGTTAGGAAATAGCTTTTTTTTTTTAACTAAATTAAAGTTGGAACAAATATTGCTACTCCTACTCTCAATAGACACACTGCTTGACGTTGTGCAAGACCCATAGAAAAGTGAATGTACAAAGCAGAAAAGGTTATTGCATTCATGTGTACAACTATACTTTATGAAGAAATTAGGTGTTCATTTTTTGCCGAAGAAAAAAGTAAAAACTGTGGAAGTGTTTGAGATCTGCTTGGTGCAGAGAGATCAGTGACTTGTAAAACTATGAAAACCTTCAGATCTTTATCATGTGCTTGTTGCCAACACACTGATCATAGTGTGTCGAGCTCACTGTGGGTCTGAAGTGCGTATTGTTAATTGTTGTAAAAGGATATAAAGATATCAAGTTTTCAATGTTTTCTGATGTCCCAAACATTATTAATCAGTTCCAGGAGCCAGTACTATCTATGGCCTATATAGTGTCAGCTATATGAGGCTGTGGCTTTACAGATTACTGGATCTCAACTACACCTAAAGATCCATTTGACATGAAATGTATTAACAGCGTTTAATGTGATCTAAATAACTCTGCAGTTGAACCCACCAGAGCTTTAAGACTGTAGAAGCCTTAGCAAGGCACATGCTCTGTTTATGAAGCTGGTGAGATCATTTTCATGAACAAGCAAGTCTTCTCCAACCTCAAAATATAACACCTCCTGTATGGGCACAGAGAGGAAAACAGGCATAATGCCCAGGTGCTTCTTTGCTTTCATAGTCTCCTATGTATAAAATCTCAGGTAGTTTGGGAAGTAATAAGATGTCTAGATACAAAGCTTTAGTCTACTGCTGATCACATGTTGCAAGCACTTACTCTGGTTTAAATATGGATGCAAAAACCTACAGTAGTTAGCTTATCTTCAAATGTATCTTTATTTTTAAATTGTTTTTAGCTCTAGCCTAGTTTCTGACAAACAATGCAGTCTGCATACATAAATATTCAGAAATTTAACAAAACATGCGATGGATCTATGATTTCACTAGTTTGTACCCTTTGCTGATACGAAGGCATTTAGTCTTCATCAGGTGGGAGCAAAAAGATAGACAGACAATTTCTCTAGATCATCCAGAATCTTGGGTTCTCCTTCACACACTTTTCTCTTATCCCACAGGATTTTTACAGGTCTGTGGATTGTTGTAGAAAAATTTGTTTTTACCAAGACAGAGACCGATGATTGTCACTCAGAATCAGCTTTATTATAATCTTGCAAGAGAGAAGGATTTGTTACAGCATTGGAGATGCGCTCAATAGTGCTGCCAAATTGTTCTGCCTAGACAAAGTAAAAGTTCTCCTTATAAACAACATCAGTTTTCAAGGTAACTCTCATGAGACCCAGAAAGACAAGGTCCCAGACATAATCTTAACAGTGTGGCATACATATTATCTGACACAGGTGTAAGGAGAAGGCTGAGAAACCATTACTCTAAGACTATATAAGAGAAGAATGGAACCACACTGAGGGGTTCTAACACTTTTGTCAGTTCCGGTAGAGTATCAAAGAGCAAATCAAGCAAGGCACTAAAAATTTCCATAACAGGATGAAGGTGGTTGAGATTGTGTCTGGTTAATCATTTTTTGTGTTAACCTCGCCATTAGTTTTGGATTATTATCCTGTTCAAAGATCCATTTTCAGTTTACTGGTAGAGTCTTTCAAAAACATGTTTAAAGTCTTGAATTTCAAAGACTTTATGATGCCATGTAATCTACCAAGGTTCCCTTGGCTTTTAGAATAGAAACCAGCCCACGGTATCAGATATCCTCCATCAATACTTAACACTGAGCATGAGGTGCTGGTTAAAGAGCTAGTAGAGTTTAATAAACTTCACATGTTTACACTTGCAATAGTAAGATAGAGAGGGCTTTTTTTCTGGCATATCTTCCAAATTACTGGTTAACATGCTGTCTAAAGGTTGTTTTGGAGAACTGCTTACCCCATGATGTCACTTGTTGTCTAACAGTGAGCATCAGAGATTTGCCATACTGTTCACTATGCATGGTGGCAAGATAAATATGGGTCCTTGTCTGGTCTACTGGCCAATGGTTGAAAGAATCAACGCTTTATTTCTGCCTTAGAGATACGGGAAGTCATTGAGGACTAAGTTCTTAGAAACTCTGATCATCTTAAAAAGGAAAGGTATAAATAAAAAAATAATCTGACCACATTTATGTTAAAGAAATCTTTATGGGTATCAATAATTGCAAAAATGTAAAGTTTGGGTTTTTCTAAAATTGTCCTTTGTGAATAAAAATGCAGTCAATTCTAAAACGATTATCACATCTTTAACAGGGGTACAAATAAATATGGCCAGCACTTTAGCTTATCTTTGAAGGAATGTTTTTTTGTTATCCTTCTTCCTGCCTTTGCTTCACATTTAGCTGTCCTCACAACATTTCACAGAGAAATATTGGAGGAATACCACCTCCAGCATTTGGGAGGCTTCCAGATATGTCCTAGTCAGAAACAAATATTAAAATATTTTAAGTTGTCATCAGGGGAGCAACTTGTAAATGAGCTGTCACAATGAACTGCAGTCAAATAGGATGCATAAGGGAGCATGAGAGCAGGCAACGTGAAGAAATTATGACCTTTTGAACTTTTGAAAACATTTAAATGGCATTCTTTCATTAACAACTGAGAAAAACAAATTAAATCATTACAAAGTGCTTGGATGAGAAAGAAATACATTATTAGCAGGAGATACTTTCCTTTGTGACAACTCTAACTGCTTGATAAAGATCAGGTAGAGAATTCAGGGTTTAAAGCCGAGAAACAATAATGTGGATGATTTTTAAATCTGCCACAAGAAAAAAATGCATTTAGTTTAGACATTACATGGAAACCTTTCAAGAATAAATTAAAAAAACAGGTAAATCAAAAAAAATCATAAAAAGCCAGATAAATGTAGCCAAATTTGTTCTGAGATCAAATTGCCCTGCAACAGAAAAACAACAATGCAGAGCAGGAAAGCCTACAGTAAAATCAGAGGGATACAAACTCCCTGTCTCTTCGCTGGTTTGTTCCTTGAAACTGCTCCTGTATCCATGCTCCGTGTGTTGCCTCCTGGCCCATTTTTTTACTATTCTGCCCGATTATCAGCCCATGTTTCTAGCCCTGTTCTGGTTTTTGTGTTGTGTACATTTTCTTATGTTCTTTATTAAAGAACTTTCATTTTTGCCTCCTTCAACCTCAACATGACATTAGAAGCATCCAAAATGTGCAAGAATTCCAATTTTAAAATGAAACATAAACAGTATTTCAAACGATATAAAATATGAGGAGTGAGAATAGTGTTTTAAGCCACTGTTTCTTTTTTCTTATTGATAGCTTAGTGGTTAGCATGAATAACAATGAACAGCAGTCTGTGTGTATTCCCTTGAAAACATAGACCCTTACATTAACTTGAAGAGTTTCAGCAAGTTGCTAAGCGGTTAAAAGCTCAAAAGGGTAAAACATAGTAACGTTCCTTTAAGAGATTAAACTTTTCTGTTATCTGTTAAAATCTCACTCTCTGTTTATAAGTAGAAGCCTAAATGACAGGCTGGCATGAGTCTATAGAACTTTTTTTTTCCTGTCTAGTGGCTTCTTACACCTTTTGTGCTTTATCTGAGGTCATGTTAGACTTTTTATTACAGTAACAACTTCCACACCAAAGTGTGTTGCTTGACCTGTTAGTGTTTGTTATAGTGCGTTTACTGACTTTTTGAGTTGCCGGTTACCTGTCAGAGCGGGTCAAGCTGAAATCCTCCAACTTGGGTCACCTGCCGATTTCTCGGTGCATCTTGTTTAGTCCATTATGCAAGACAAACGTTTTTGCAATGTATTTGGTTGACAAAGAATCACCCTTTTTTGTTTCCACAAATAAAAGTTTAAAGAATCAAAAAGCTTTATTTTTAAGAATCTGTGATCAGTGTAGAATAATTGAGTCCAGGTTTAATTTGTCTATGTGTTGCAGCATTTCTGCTTGTTGCCAAAACCGTTGCCAAAAATGTTTCTCTTTTTTTGTTTCCATAATCAAGAAAAGTTTGTTGAATCTCAAACGGTTTCACTGCATATATACTGTATATTCAGTGCAGAATTATCCAGTTAGGGCTTGACAAGTCTTAACTATTTCAGATTCTGAAACTGAAATCACCATTTAGTTTGGCGCAGAGAGGGCCACTTCAAAGTAGATACTAAGTTTAGTTACTGACTTTATTTTAGTCAGTTGCAGGTAATTACTAGCCAGCTGCTGTATTTTCAACAGTAATTAAAAATTATTTGTATCTCATTTGTCTTTGTCATTGGGTCTCTTTTTTTACAAAGTACCCAACATGCTCCCAGACAAACTATTTAAAAGCAGTAGGAGCTTCTTCAACCATTACAGTGCTGTGAAAGAGTATTCATCCCCCTTACAGATTTTTTGTTTTTGCTTTTTTTGTCACATAAATGTTTCAGATCATTCAGCAAATCTTAATGTCACACAAAGTTAGAAGTAAAACCAAAATGCAGTCTTGAAAAGACGCTTTAATTATTTAAGGGACAAAAAGCCTATCCAAGCCAACCTGGTCCTCTATGGCCCTCCTTGTTAAACTATGAATTTACTGCCAGACTTGTGGAATTAAGACATAGTTGTATAATCCTGACTTCCTGAGAAAGAAAAGTATTCAAACCAACCAAACCCTGAATTATCTGTGATTAACCACATTTGTTTTGCAAGTTTCTCTAGCCACACCCAGGCCTTACTAGTAGACTAGTCCTGTTCCTTATTTTGCATATTATACAAAACCATGACATAACATGTAAAATAACAGACTATTCTTCTTTTTCTATTCTTCTAACAGTAATGAAGACAAAACCAGTCTGACAGTTGACAGCACAAAAGTCATGCTAATTTCAACAAATCTTTATTGTCAACATCTAAATTAATGCTACACTGTTTGGCAAAGTACTTGGCACTGCTCACTGTTGAATCTTTTCAATCTGAGAATGAATCACAGAAAAGATTACTGTTGGAGAAGAAATAAATTACAAGCCCTGCAAAAAAAGTTCAGTGTTCATTTATGGGTGTAATTACTTGCTACAGGCTCCTGCTCTCAATAACTTCTTGTTCATTACCTCCACAGAGCACAGTTTTTCTTTTTAATGCTTGAATTGAGTGATAATATTACATTTTGTAAGTTAACACTTTCATATGTCATGAAGTGTGCACAGAGTAGCTGTGCTTTTATAAAGATTTTAGGATTTGTTACCTTCAGAAGGCTGGCCATATTCAAACATTGGTGCCTGTGGGAATGGTCATTACAAAACATTTCCTGTTTCTGAAAGCAACATCGGTTGGATTCACCAAGATGAACATAATGAAAAACACATAAAAAACAGGACAACAAGCACTGGAAAACTTAAAATAATATAAAATGACCTGCAGATTATATCCCTTGAATGACTAACAACGAAACCAGGCTATGTTTCTGGCCTAGAGCTTGAAATCATAGCCAGTCTATTTACTCAACCTTATCAAATAAAATTACTTAAAATTTGGTCAAAATGCAAAACATTGAGTGATTATGAGTTTATCTGAAAGCAAAAAAGAAGCAGCTCTTTGTATTTATAGGACTGTAGCTTTCATAATTAGCAAATGCCTAAACTTACTGGCCAAACTTTGCTTTAAAATTAGTTAAACTGCATGTTAGATATTTTTCCTCCATTTTGCCGCCATAAGAAAAAAAATATTTTCAAGTTTCAGCTATATGGACTGGATTGTCAGGGAGACAGACCAAAGATAGGTTAAGTTGAGCTCCCTCACGCCTCCACATGCAAGTACAGTCATTACCATCACCATCATTACAGCCAAGACCAGCTGGTGGAAGTAAGAAAAAAATGCTTTTTAAAGTCTAACCACTACACATGATCCAAGGTACATAATGAATTAACTATATTATCCTGTTATGCATACATTTTTAAAATTAGGTCCTCTGCTCTGTTTATGCACTTTTCAGAGAACATAATGTACATTACATTGGATTTGTAAATAGTTTGTACTGGTCTGCCATATTACTAGTTAAGGCAAAACCAGGAGAATATGTTTATAAGAGACATTGTCACCATATGCTTCACTTTTGAATCCCTCGTGCTCCGTTCGTCTCAGTCATTGTGTCCTTGGGCAAGATACTTCACCTGCCTTGCCTGCTGATGGTGGTCAGAGGGCCAGGTGGAGCCAAGTGTATGGCAGCCTCACTTCTGTCAGTAAGCCACAGGGCAGCTGTGGCTGCAATGTAGCTTACCACTGTCAGTGTGTGAATGTGTGTATGATTGATTGTAATGTAAAAGCCCTTTGGAGTCCTCAGACTTGATAAAGCACTATAAAAGTGCAGGCCATTTACCATTCTGAGTCAAACATATAAGGTTGAACCTCTCAATTTCCGGGGTTGTTGTAAACTGTCTGAGTAGTATTTCTAATGGGAAAAGACTGTTAGACTTGATTAACATGGTCAGAATTGACATACTCTGTTAAAAGTTCCTCATGCAGCACATTGTTTTCCTAAGGTAAACACAAAAGTTTAGAAATTCTCTTCTTTGTGATGATCCTCATTGTTTACCACTACCTTCATGATCTAGTATCCATCCTTAGGTCCCTTTGTGACATCATTGATCAAGATTTTTTCCGTCCAGACAAAAAATATATTAATTTCTTTACTTTTAGCAGGCTTCTTACAATCAATGCATACTTTGTGAAACCCATAGCTGCCTCTCTCTCTTTCTCCCTCTCTACATATGTATGTATGTGTGTATGCATACATATGTATATATATATTATATATATATATTATATATATATATATATACATATATATATATATATACAGTACAGACCAAAAGTTTGGACACACCTTCTCATTCAAAGAGTTGTCCTTATTTGCATGACTATGAATATTGTAGCTTCACACTGAAGGCATCAAAACTATGAATTAACACATGTGGAATTATATACTGAACAAAAAAGTGTGAAACAACTGAAAATACGTCTAATATTCTAGGTTCTTCAAAGTAGCCACCTTTTGCTTTGATTCCTGCTATGCACAGTCTTGGCATATTTGCTTTAAATACAGATATTCACAGATATTTAAGGATATTGCTCAAACACAATGTATCCTGATCTATTGCTTTACTTGTGGAAGCCTATACTGTTTATTTTAGGGGCATGTTTGTTTGTTTGCATGTATGTGGACAAAACCTTAATCCAGACAAATATTTTACTTTAGTTCAATATTTCACAACATCATTGCATTAGGATACTATTTTCCTTTATCCATAATGTTAGGTTGTCTCACAACCTCTTGTTGAAAAACTTGTTTGTTCATTAACTAATTTCTCTACGAATTGCTATTATTGTGTTTTTTATATTCAGCTTGGAACACAAGCAACTTTAACTTCCTCATCCACTGAAATAATAAAATTTGGAAATTTCTCTAATACTGCAAATCTTTGTCTGTTGTTTAAACCATCTTTTCAGATTCAATACTCTTGTTGGCATCTAAATAATCTTACCAAGCCTCCAAGCTGTTTCCAAAAACAAAATGTGCTATCTAGAAGGCAACATCTGTTTTCCCAAAGGTTGTGTTTATTGTAAGACTGCCTTAATGATTCCTTCACATGTTTTGAAGTTTCCCAGTCGGGTTTTGTTAATGCTCTACGATGGTTTTACACATAAAGTTCAGTCCCCTGCTGGTTTCTTGTTCTGATTATGAGATGGATGGTCTTCATCCTCTTTTGCCTGGATAACAATTTATTGTCATATCAGAAAGACATCCAAAGAGAATTTCATATAATGTTTCACAAGAGTCCAACCAATGGACAGATTTCCAGATTGCCTCGGTCTGTTCTAAATAAGAGAAGACACCCCTGCAAAGGACCATGTACCTCAATTTATGCAGCACTTGGTTTTACCCTCTGCCATTATTTCTTTCCATCAGAGGTGGTTGCCTTTTTAGTTTATTTTTGTATTCAAACTGGCATCAGATTTAAAGCTCTTATTATCACATTTGACATATTGTCTGTCCTTTGGTGTCAATCAGACAAAAGGTGTCCCATTATATGATCTTTACATGTTTCTTTGGTTTGATGCTTTACATTCATCCAACCATTTTCAATACCCGCTTCTTATCTATCCACCATGCGCCTGCCAATGCCCTATTGCTGCTTTGCCCCAGCTCAATCTCACACTGAGACAGTATGACCTGAATAGAAAGTGGACCAAGTAGACTGCACATTGGTCAGACAGGAGGGCTGCAGAAGCTATGCAGTCGATCCAGCGGCTGCTGGAGGAGGCAAGGGACTTATATGAAGATAAAATAGAGATCCTACCTTCTCCACTGCTGCAAGAGGAAATGGTGAAGACCCTTCGGGGTTCCAGGCTGGTGGATATCATGTACCCCAGGGTACATGACATCAGGATATGCCTCCTCTCCCCCTCCTCAGTGTGGTCCTTCAGCCCGACAAAAGGTTGAAACCTTAGCTTGATACCTCACATGTTCTTTACTAGGGTCAACACTGTTCCATCCCACAACCACCTTGCCTTTCTCTAGTCTCTGGGGGAACAACCAGCGTCTTGTCCCTGAACCTGAACCACACCGCCTCCAGGTCCTAGAGCCTGCCCCACACTGCCTGAAAACTCCTGAGCCTGCTCTCGCTGTCTGATGGGACCTAAACCTAACCTCAAACTGCTGCTGATGCTTGGTGCCCTGGTTCCTGAGGTCTCAGATGTGGGTGTTCAGGTAGACCCGCTTCATGCTCCTGCCCCTGAGTTCTCCGACAAGAGTGTCCAGGTAGACCTGCCTTGCGTTCCTGTCTCTGAGTTCTGAGATTTTGTGTAAGAGTGTGAGTTATGTACAGTGACCAAAGATGGTGTTTTTTCTATGCTTTTCAGGTGTCACAGAAATTTAACCTGAAAATTATCCTTCCGTATTGTCAATCAGCATATTGGACAAATCAGATGATGAGGCAAAGTTGAAACAGGCTCACAAAGATATGCCATCTTACATATTAAAACTTCTGTAAGGATTATGATTATTGATTAATTAATATTCATCAAAAATTATAACCAAAAATCATTACTTAAGACTCGAAGTCAGAGATGTCCTCTGGTGTTGTGATTATGGGCTCAAAGCCCTTAATAATTACAATTAGTAAATTCTCATTAATAACTGATAATTATTAACCACAATCCATGCTAAATGTCACTGTTTAACCAATCGCTTCACTGAAGGTGGTGGAACTTTGACCTTATTTTGACAGATAAATCACTCTTGCTCAAAATAACGCTTTCCCTTTATCTACGTGAATACATGAAAAAATTCTACACAAAAGGGGTAAAATAACTAACCAAACAAAGATAAAACAACATTAAGTGTCTATGAAAGTCAAACCAGCAGTTTATGGGAGAAAAAAATGGTACTGGGGCAAAGTTTTGGGAGCGGCCTCCACCAGACTGCAGTCAAAAAAACCCTAAAGTTGGAGCTCAGTGAAACACAAAGGTTCGTAAAACTTTTAGGTGGCAACCACTGGAAAAACACTAAGAGTGAAGACAATGGAACAGTGAGTGTTCCACCATGAGGTTCTAGCAATCCAACTTTTCAGTTCACCTGAGTCTGCACTCAGATGTTTAAAAAACAGTGAGACACACTCAGCCTCAAAGCACGGCAGCTTTCTGAGTCCAACAGCAATCAAAGCTTCAGTAAGACATTGCATGCACATCCAAACTAGACTACATTGGACTAAAATAAGTGGCAGTTCTAAATCACTCTGAAATCCTACTCTATCTACTCTGCCCAAGCTATTTCTAATAGAAATAAAACAAAACGGGATTACTGGGTGTAGTCTTCTCTGGAGCAGGTGGGAGATTTGTTACGCGTCCGTAAAAAACTCAAAAGCGGTCGGCTTCTCCTCCTTTGGCAAAAGGGGACAAATATGACGGACCGTCAACAGTCGACTGGCGCAAAACAAGCAGGAAAATTTCTTCTCCTTGGGAAAACCTCCGAGGGTTATTCTTGGGTTGCGTGTCAAATTCACGTCTTTGATCAGTAAGGTAAAACTTGCTGGTCTTCTTATCCCAGTAAGCTTTTCAGCTTGTTGAGCTTCTCATGAGTTTGGCCAGAGAGGAGAATGAATGAAAACCCACATGTGAGTTTCTTCTCCAGAATGATGAGTGCCTCCGTTGCGTGGTAAACGCATCTCGGTTTCCAGCGGGAGAAAAAGCAATGGTGGAGCATCTCCTGTGTCCTAATATAGCCCATTGTGACACCCCTTCCTGTTAGCTGTGATGCATGCTGGAAGGTGTAGTAGCAGACAATACTGGGTATATAGTAGCAGAGAACACTGGAAGGTATAGAAGTGAACAAATGGTCCAACACTTCACAGTAGCTCACTAAAAAGATATCCAAACTTAGCCTTTAGCAGCAGTTTAGCATTATTACAGGTTGAGTCATAAAAATGGGTAGCAGTGTGGTTGAACTGCTATTGATGTTTCGGTACCATTTGCCTCATGGTGTCAGCTCAATAAGTTCATAGTAAGAGAAATGACAATGTTTAATGCCTTGTTACTCTGGTGGCTCTGAAAAAGATGCTGGACAGAAGGCATCGAGACATTCCATAGGCCTTCTTAGCTTCCATAACTGTCCCCAGCGGGGGCCTGTTGTCACAGAGTTTTTTTTTCAAAGAGATATATAGTCAATGGTCCCTTTATTGTACTGCTCTACACCTTGCTAGTACATAGCCGGACCCATTTTTGTCTTAAAACCCCTCTTAATTCTTTGTTGTATAAATTCAACAACATTTTCAACAACCAATTCAACAACAATCCTCTGTGAGTTTGGTCCATATTGACATGATGGTGTTACACAATTACTGTGCATTTACTGCATGCATATCCATGATGCAAATCTCTTGTCCAGCCACATCCCAAATGCTAAATTGGATTGGAATGTTTCTGTAAGCCACAAGTTCAGTTAACTCCTGATCTAGCCATTACCACTTGATGACTTGAGCCATATCTCAAGCAGCCCTGCAGAAAATAGCCATCAGCAGATGGGAACTCAATGTTTATAAAGAATGAACAAGGTCAGCAACATACTCAGGTAGACTGTTGCCTTTAAAAGATGCTTAATTGGTACCAAGGGGGTAAAGAAAAATATCCCCACACCATTTTATCATAACCATCAGCCTGAATCGCTGATACAAGGCAGGATGGACCCATGCTTTTATGGTATTTATTCAAAAATCCAACACAACCATCCCAATTTTGCAACTGAAATTCTCTCTTCCCTCTTGTGATGCTTGCTTTGAACTTCAGCAAGTTGTCTTCACCATGTTAGATGCCTAAATCCATCAAGTCACTTTCATTTGTATGGCTGATTTGCTAGCTTTATAAGACAGCAATTGTGCCAAATAAAGTAGCCAGTGTAATTCAAGGATTGTAAACTAGTTTATAAATTTTAAATCAAGTACATTAATTATATAAATTTGGACCAGGATGAAATACTAAAAATGTCTTTCCTTCAAGCTTGTTTTGTTGTACAATAATTGGAATTATCAGGACACAAACATTTTATGTAAGAATAGCATTTAAATTCAGTTAACAGTGTAGTCTATTGGTATATATGTGGGCTTTATCTGATTTTTTCACCTAACAATTATGAAATACCATTAATTTTTAAAGAGCTTTCTTTGTAGTTTTTGCTCATCTCAGCCTTAATATGAATTCATTGCCTTCAGATGCTTCTCACCATGCAGCTAACTTTGCTCCAGCAGGGGTTCTGCAAATTAAAATGTGAAAACGTTTGCTGCTCACTCTTATCATTAGTGGAAGAGGTCGGAAATGAGCTCCCTAATTATAAGAATTTGTCGTGCTGTAGCAGATCTCAAGAATGTGCAAAACAAAAAGGCCCGCATCCAGTCTGCATTTATATATACCTGAATATACACTGGACAATCCTGCTTGAACCAAAAGTACAGGAACATATATTCACCCACTTCATTGCTCAAATTACTTCCTTTGTTCCTCTTGTTTGCTTCAGTTATCCAGACATGCAGTAGGGTGTTTTGCTGCCACGTGGTGTAGCACAGCACAGCATGTCTTTACGTAGATGAAGTCAATATTCCCACCCACTCATGCTCTAACACCAGCTTTCCCCACTAACTAGATGTCAAAAGTGGAGAGAGAGAGCCATGAAAGATTTACAAGGTGGTTTCCCTCAGAGGCAGAGAGAAGGCCCTCTGTTGGAGTGGAATTGGAAGGAGGGAAATCCAGGGAGAATCCCTGTGTGTCTGAAGTATAATTATACATTCATAGAAGAGATTTAGTATTCTGCTGCTCATCAGTGATCAGCCTTACAGAGGCTTTCACACTATGTAATGCCCTAAATCTGGCAGAGTACATCTCAATCCAGTTTAATGGGTGGTGGAAGGAGGCACATGTCTGCTCCAAGCCACCAACCAATTACAACTTTCAGCTTGATGGAGAAAAAGTTTTAAAAGGTCATTACACAGAGGTTAACACCCAGTCACGGGCAGACATGTGGCTCTTCTGGGGTTAAGTATGCAGAAAAACCTGACTGCTGAACAGCACCCAGCTTACACTGGCTCATGTCCTTTCCACTAAATTAGTCTAAAAGAGATTTTACCTTCAAAGCTTGTGGCATCATTTCTTCATCTAAAACATCAAGAGATATACTGTAGCTCACAACAGAAATCATTCTCTACTTCCTTTGGAGACACTGTTTAAACAGACATTGCGATTTTCTTGGCAAAGAAAGAGATGCTGGGTTATTTCTTTAACTCACATGCTGGGTTTATGCTGTTGGGACAGAAGTTGAGATTTTTTAACCACACATTGGATCACAAATTGTTACTAAGCTTGTTGGATTAGAGAAAACTTGAAAGAGCCTCATCATTCTTCACAGACCTCCATTTTGAACAACCTGATTGGGCTTCCACAGGAGGAAATAGGATGGTGAAATTATGCTGTATGATAATACTAATAATCAGAGGTTTTGAGTTGATGACTTTAGCTGACAGTAGAAAATGAGTTTCTGCACGATAAAATTAGCCTTTTTTCCTGCTCACTAGCAGCTACTTTTACCAGCTAATGCAACCTAGTGCTAGATTTATTCAACATTCACACTTTGAGCAACAGTGGGCTGCCATTTTACTTCCGGTTACTTAATTGATGATTTTAGATTACAATTTCAAGAGCTTCCAATGAACACGTAAACACTGAATATCATTCTTAAATATTTATTGCATTCAGTCCTGTTTGGGGCCATGCTCAATTTTGTGTTTGTATTTTGATCATTCCCTAGTTATGTTTTTTATGTCTTGCCACATTTAGTTTATTTCCATATTTGTTCATTTGTGTTTTGTTTCCTAGGTTAGTCTTCGTACTCTGAGTTTTTTCCTGTTAGATTTCTGTTAGATATTTCCCATTGGTTTCTGTGTATCTGTGTTCAGTTCATCTATGTTAATTAGTCTCTATCCCTCTTACTCAACTGCTCCTCATTATCTCCTGATTCACTCACCTGCACCCAATGTCATTCCCCTCACCTCTCACTGTTGTTGCTGGTTTCTCCTGTTAGACTGCTTGTTCTATGCCCTTTCTGTTTCCTGAGCTTCATGTCCGTCCATGTTCAAGACCATTGTGTAAGTTCTCTTTATTTCATTCTTGAAGTCCTCAGCTTCCCCTCAGTTTGTCTCTGCATTTGAGTCCTTCATCAAACCGAAACATGACAAAATGGCTTGCAAATACTGTCATGACGTTTTGGAGACAATTTAAAACAACATTTTTACTATAATGAAAAACGTTCTGGGCCTTGACTCTGGTTGGAGTCTTTCTGCATGGAGTTTGCATCTTCTCCCTGTGCATGAGAGGGTTCTCTCCGGGTACTTCAGCTTCCTTCCACAGTCCAAAAACATGACTGTTAGGTTAATTGATCTCTCTGTCCACAGTGTACCCTGCATCTTGTCTGTAGACCGCTGGAGATAGGCACCAGCTCTCTGTTAAGCAGTTAGGAAGACACAGGTATAGAACATGGATATAACACCTGTAGGCCACCCAATCACTGTTCTCTGCATCTCTACAACTGATACTTCTCAAGTTGCCTCTTACAATCCTTCCTTAAGAAGAGGAATTGCTGCATGTCCTTTTATCCTTTTAAAAGAAAAAATATCGGGGTGTCTAAACCCCCTATGCCTATTTTTCCAAATAGCAAATCCCCAGGAAAATTTCCCAAAAAAGACTTTTTTAAACCCAACAAAAACAGTCATCTTAGTATTTTTACATTAAAAGGCTTTTAGTTTTTTAAAAAAAAACTTAAAAAAATTTAAAAAGCTTTTTCAAAAAAAGGACGTTTTGGCATTTTTCACAATAAACCAAAACCCAATTTCATGATATCAAAATTTTATTATTGGGCAAAAAAATTTTTTTCATTATTTTTCCCATAACCTCAACAGTATTGGGGGAACCCTAAAATATTAACTGATTTTTTGAAATTTGGAATGTTTAATAATTAAACACCTTTTTTTTTATGGTTGGGTATGCCTATCGGGGTGGGTAGAAGCCGTTTTTCCCGCTAAGGGAGTTGGTCAAGCGGGTCTTTTCAAATAAACTTTTTTTACAATTTAAACCAAAAAAATTTATCAAAAAAAAAAGTCCTTTTTTTAAAAAAATCGTTTTAAATTTTATTTAAACTGAAAATCCTCTTGCACCCGGTTGAATAAAGTTTTTTGTTTTAGCTTTAAATAATTAAATTTTTTCATTTTTTTAAATTTTAAATTAAATTTTCTGATTAATTTGAATTGGAAAAAATTTAAATTTTTGTTTTTTTAAACTTAACTTTTGGGCAAAAGGGAAGGGGTTTTTTAACATTCTAATATTGGGTTTTATCGTTTTTATCCCCATTTTTTTTAATGCATATTATAAAAGTCATTAATTTTATCCTAAAATAGTACTTGTTTAGTGATTAACCATTTTTGATTGAATGCCCAACTCAGTATTCTAGGTCAAACACATAACCTGTTGTTTTAAATCAACTTAGTCCTGGATCGTTCTGTATTTGATGGTTTAGCAAAATAGCCCAATTTGGGTCCTTTGAAACTCCGTGGAAGTTTTAAGAACGTGTCTACGGTTAAGTCAGCAGTTTTTTGCCAAAATTGGCCCCCGGACATTTAAAAGGGTTTTGGGCCCTTTTAAAAGGTTAAAAAAACCCAATTTAAAAAAAAACGTGGATGGGCCCCCTACCTCCCGCTACAGTTTTCCCATTTTCAAAGGATTTCATTTTATGCTTTGCCAATAAAATAATAACAAGCTAACATTAAACTGTATTACATTACTGGCTTTATTACATTTAAAATGGTCAAAATTACTATGTTATTTGCCTGTATTAAATTATTAGCTATTATTACATTATTGGTTGCTACACACTTTCAGACTGAAGACCCACAGCTGTTGTTTAAACTCTGGAATCCAGGTTATGACCATCAGCTTTGAATCAAAAACATTAAAGTGTCCCTTTACGACAAAAATTTCGACTATTTTTCGTGGGACCCAAATTTTAAGTTTTTACTTTTTGACAAAAAATCCTGGGGAGGGCCCCCAAGGGGCCTTCACTGGGGATTTTTAAAATATGAATAGCCTACAGAGTCATGTTGCTTTTGACTGTCAGTCTTGCTGGGGAAATCTAACACCAATCATATAATTAGCTTAAGCTGCCTTGCAACCACGTATATTTATGTGGACTAGAATCCGAAGGGTAACTGTAACTGGTGAATAAATCACAAAGAAAACGTCATATGTTTGAGCTTTACGTGTTTTAGTCTAAAAAGCTCTCATATCCGTGTTACCGTTTTATTTTAGTACAACGCCTTGTTCTTCCTCTCTAATCTACGGACGATTAGAGAGCACCTGAGGAATTGCCTTACGGGCAAGGTGGGACGGTGCTGCCTCGTGAGCGCTCAACGTGCGCGCCCTCTCCACATCGCACACATCTCAATTAATTCCGCTGCTGCACGGAACAGACAATGGGGTCCCACGGGGGAGCGCACCAAAAAGTGGGGAGAAAACTCCGAATATGGGGCTGGAAAAAGCACTAAATGACATCAACCACGCGCTGTAATAGTTAACTCTACTGGATCTGAGATTGAATTTTTGGGCGTACGCTTTCCTGCGCACCGGAGCGACTCCTTAACAAGCGCAACCAGTTGTCCGTCCGTGTTTGTAGCACTCAGTGGCCGGTGGACGCACGCTGTAAGATGAGGCTGGGAAGCATAATTTTATTCGTCGCTCTTTGCTCTTTTACTGCTTATTATGTTTATGAACCAATTCCTGAAAAGATAGAGGAGAAATGGAAACTCATGCTGACCAACTCGTTTTTCAGAACGCTCAGTCACCTGGTAAGAGAAAACTTTTGTTGGGTCTGATGATTTTTAGTGACTTTGTAAATAAAACGTTTATCACTAAGGCTTTTACTTTGCAGTTTGTTTGTGTTCTGGTATGTTTTAAATAGCACAATGTCTTAAAATGAATTGTTTTTGCTTCTTCTTTTACAGCAGGTAGAACTTTGTTTTTTGCTGATGTAGATATATATGCTGGTTGCACCAGATTATGTCAGATAGTAATCCATGTCTTGCATAGTCCTTCTCACCTGGTCTAATAATAGATCCTATTATGGAAACTCACCTCCATTTATGAGGGCTAGACGCCTGTCGTTTATAATACCAAATTGGACTTTTTCTACCTTTTAGTTACTTTTGAGAACGTGGCTGTAATGTAAAATAATTCATAAATGCAACAGTATTATTATTCTTTTTATTTCCTAATTTTTAGTCTGTTAGACCGATACCTAGGAGACAACTTTATTTTATCGATAGAATAAACAAAAAAAAAACAAAAAAACAAACATAAAAGATCTAGCAATATGAATAGAATCTAAAATTATACATAGTAAAGATGTGTTTGAGCAATGTACAACATATAAGTACACTCATTTACAATTGCATTGTTTGGTTATTTGACTAAATCATTTGCAGGCAGGCACAAATTACAGTGCTGTTACATAAAGTGCTCCCCTTAATTTGAGACTGACAGGTTGTATTTTCTCTTTAAAGTCACACAGTTTACATTAAGTTCTTAACGTCTTTTTTTTCATTTTAAAGTTAACTGAGCACATTTGTATTTTAACCTAAGTTAATAACCAGATATGCTTTGTTCTTTAAAACAGGGAAAATACTTCTGTGTTGTTGTTTCAGACTGACGTAAAGTTATCCTGTAGTTGTGTCTTCCTCTTTATCGCGCCTTCTCAAAATAGATATCGTTTAGAAACAATTGACATTACACAAAGCTGCATTCATGTGACTATTATTTCCCCTCTCCTATTTACATGTTCTAAATGGCTGTTTTCATGATTAAATATGGTTGCAGCTTAATTTTTATGCTTATTATGGTTATGATAGGATTATTCTTTGCAACTTTTTTTTTTTATCTATTTCCCTTTTCCAGGCAGACCTTTGTGAATCAGTGGGTCTGAAGGACTACATGGATGTAATGTATGTCATTACTCTATTAGAAAAGATCGTACCTGTGTCTGATGAGCACGTAAAGGTGACAGAAGAAAATTTCGATGGGGTGGAGGTGGTGCTCTACGAGCCAAAGCAACAGGGTGAAGATGCTGATCTGAGGAGAGCTGTCATTTACCTGCACGGGGGAGGATGGTGTCTGGGGAGTTCCCGTAGGTTGCTGATTTCCCTCATTTTTGCCTTTATTTAAGGGAACTAAAACTACAGGGTTAAGGAGAAGTAGAAAGATGAATACACAGCAGGTATCACAGAGTAGATCAGGCTGAGAAGAATTTAAAAATAATTGCGTCAGCTAGAGCTGTGGCAGCCTCAAAAGTTGGTATTTTATGCTTAGCCTAATGCTAAATCATGATGTGACAACTGTGGCAGCTCTTGCATGGTTGCTGCCCACAGCTTGTCCCATTTACTCTATCTGATCATGTATTTAAAAATGTTGTAATTTTGGATTAACAATAGTGTGGCAACTATAACTATTTTTCAGTTTATTTGTCAGTTTATCATAATTCGGTAGAGCTTTGACCTTTCTATTTACTGCAAACTTAGGTTGTGTTGGTGATAAAAACAACAACGTGCAACTTATTTGGATTTAAACAAAGAAATAAAAGATTTCCTAATTCCAATATGTTTTAGAGAATATCTCATTTGCACAGCGAATAATTGAGGTCAAGCTTGGGCAGCCCCATAAAATAATGGTATCCTGGGCAAAGAGCCACACCATTCATATAAAAAAACACCACTGCGTGATACACTTCGTGCTGCTTTTTCTGTTGAATTAGTTAATGTATATTTAACAAAGTCTGTAGGGTAGAAGCTGTTTTTGTTAGGTATGTTAGGTACTATGTAGTTCAAGGAATCCATGGATCCATTATTAAGGCTTATCTGATCTCTGTTGTGTCTTTTTTGCCTTATACAGGAATGAGTCCATACGATCTGCTGGCCAGAAAGATTGTCACTGATCTAGATGCTGTTGTACTCTCTGTAGAGTAAGTGTTCTGTTCTTATTTTATTAAAAAATGTAAATTCAGCAAAAGCAAAAAGCGTTAATATCAAAACATCCAAAATTTGCCCATAAATGTTTAAAAAAATATATTTTATAAGACACAAGTATAAAAAGGCTGTTATTTAGCTACTTTTTACATTTTTTTTAAGGTATTTTTGATTCAGTGCAGTAGAATGTGGCAAACAGGAACTTTTTGTGTTTTTGCCTAAGTTCATTGTCTGTGGTATTAACACATTTATTCAAAAAGATCATTTCTTTAAAAACTTAGATTTCCTCAGTATATTTTTTGTGGTCTTTATCTTATCCTCCTAAACAGAACTTCTGTTGTCATTGGCTTGTATTTTTAACAGTTCGACACCAATGGGGGTACAGTAGTTACAGAAATGCTTTTGCGGAGGAAGTTAAAGGGACAGTTTAAGATTTTTGAAGTGAAGTTATTTTAGTAGTAGATACAGTTTATAGCATCATCCTTAAGTGTAAACGGAGATTACTTGCTTCAGGATAGTGAGCCTAACAGCTAGTCTGACAGGGACCAAGACCAAAGTGGACTTCTACCATCTTAAAACAACTTCAGTCTTAAAACTGTCTTTATGGTTCATGCAAGCACTATTTTATGACACTTAAAATAATTCAGTCAGGTTTCCATTAGGTGGTGATTAACACTGCAAGCAAATGCAAGTAGGAGGTGGAATTGTTTTAAGACAGTATAACTCTTTGCCCCTCCGGGACTAGCCATCAGATTAAACTATGCAGCCCAACTAACTGGATTTATCGATACACCAAGAGATGTATATACTTCAGATAAGATATTAACTGCTTATAACCTTTAACAGAACATTCTTTCAAAAATTCTGAACTATGCTTTTAAGGGATTATTCTTGGTGACAGGATAAGGTTTAAATAGTGCATTATACCTTTAATAAAGAAACCTTACTTGGATGAAATCTGTGTACTGAATTTCACAAAGCATTTACAGCATGTTTGAAGAGATTACTGCAAATATGCATCGCTAAGTACTATTACTACAACTACTTGACAGTTACATTAAAAAAGCTCATTCTAGTTTGACTTTTTAATTAACATACCAGTCATTTAAAGGCAACCTTGACTACAATGTGGAAAAACACTGTTGCATAGTGAGTTATTTACTTGTGTTTGCCATTTCTAACCCTGAAATTTTATCATGTTTATGTTTCCAGGATTAAAGTGTTGCCTGTCTGACGTCCAAAGCGCTTGTTTATTTTTGCTACAGGTCTGCAAACTCTTATCTGTTTCAGGTACCGCCTTGCCCCTGCTCACCACTTCCCTGTCCCATATGAGGATGTGTACCGCGTGGTCAAACATTTCTTCCAGAAGGGGGTGCTAGCCCAGTACTCCGTGGACCCAGAGCGTGTTGCAGTGTCAGGAGATAGCGCTGGAGGGAACCTTGCAGCTGCAGTCTCCCAGCAGGTACTGAGTCTGCTTTTGCTCTATTGATTCAGGCTGTGAAGAGTCAACTTAGGTTTTATTTATATGGTTCCTTCATGGTGATTTTAGCATGAGAGGGCATAATAAAAGGTGGAGTAAACAGAAATTTGTAGAACTTCACATATAGACTTGATATCAGTCTTTGTGGAGCTGGGGGCTCAGTTGGTAGTACGCGCGCACCGTGTGCAGAGGCTATAGTCCTCGACGCGGCTGAGGTTGGGTTATTTGCTGCATGTCTTCCTCTTCTCTTTCCACCCTCATTCCTGTCTGATTACTGTACAATAAAGGCCACTAGTGACAAAAATTATATTTTTTGGGAAATTTTAGTAAACAAAATGAATAAGATTCTGAACAATGTTTCATGCCCAGGAAAGCAATCTGTTATGACCTTGACCAATCACAAATTTGATTAAGCAATTTGAATCTAAATTAAATTGCATTAATGGTAACAACACAGTTAAATAATCTATCATGTATATGTATATGTTGATATCTATCTATATCTATATATAGATATATCTATGTATATCTATATATCTATATATAGATATATAGATATATATCAGCATATTGTTCACGATTATATTTTATGTGGAATCAACACAAACATAATCTATACTTTCATTACAAATTATTAGGAAAACCATTGAAAGCTAAAAACTAATACAACTATGAACTAAATGGCTTCTAAATAAACCTACTAAAGGTTATTTGAGCAAAAAACAAACAAATATTAACCTAGATAATTATTCTACAAACTACCACTAAAAGGGATATTTTTGTGACCATGACAGGAAGATTCAGAATTTTACCTAAACAAGAGTTTGTCAGTCTCTCAGAAACACGAAGAAACGGATGATAAAGTTCTAAAACCGACTTTAACCTGTAAGGGGAGGGATTAAGAAGGACAAATGAAACCAAGATTTAGAACCCGCCTTGATTTGGTATCTTTCCGCACCAGAACCACTCCAATAAAAAACAGTGTCTTTCTGTAGTCCAAAAACAGCTGCTGGGTCAACTTTTTCAGGGAAATAACCGGGTAACATCTGTCTCTTTTCTCTTATTACAAAGTCAGGTTTAGCTACAAAAGATGGTTCTGAGATTGGCAGGTGTTACTGGTCTCATCTGATCCTGGGTTTTGGATGTCTGGAAGTTCCATTTGGATCATGGCCGAACGGAACTACCTGTAGTAAAGTTGAAAGCTTCTCTAGATGAGAAAAAACACAACAAAGTCTGGAACTTTATTCAAAAATAAGCTAAAGCAGCCTAGAATAGGTCAACATAATTTAATTTAACTTAAATGTGAACAAACAAACAAAAAAAATGCAGGTAATGCAGCCAGATCTCATAATATTTATCAATTCTTCTAAAATGGTGGCAAAAAAGCTTCTAGATAGATTCCAAGGTTCTTTCTGAGTCTCTAAACTCAACTGTGGCTGCTGCACACCTTAAGGAAGAGTCGTCATAAGGGACTAATCAACCACTGAGAGGCGATGTTGGGGTAACTATGTCACCTCATACAGCCAGAGATAGAAAGTGATTCTTAATTTTTTTTCTGAAAAACTTTTAGATGTCCGAGAGACTTCTTTAAGTTTGCAAAATATCAACAAGATATGGCTTTAGAAATAATAAGTATCTTAGGGCAGTGGCTGTTGTACCCTAAGTATTTTTGTGAAACTTGTCATCATCTCCCGGGTATAGGAGAGCATTCACATTCAAAGTTTGAAAGCTTCCTATGACTTTACACAATGGTAAAAATTGCATTTGTAAAAGTTCCAGTTTTAAATTGGTTGATTAAGTGAATTTACTGAACTTTACACCATTCTAGAAGAGTTTGTATAAGGCACTCATCTCATACTGATAATACCACCTTCAATTGCAGGGGCAGTGTTTTGTTTTCTAGTGAGATAAAAGTAGAAATGCGGATTACCTCATTGCACAAAACAAACCATGATCTTACTATAAAGAGGAGTAACATTTATGGCTTTGAACCGCGTGAGAGCCATGTGCCCAGTAGTTAATCAAATTTGTCTTATTTAGGGGTAAAGTTTACATGAAATATAAGTACATAACAAAACAAAAAAACTTGACTCCATTTAATATTTGGTTGCTGAAGAGTGAACATAAAAACATTTGTATTTCCATTAGAGAGAGAGGGGTATGTCAACACTCAGGCTCAGAGGAGGCTCAGAGAAAACTTTAGGCTCCACGATGCACAACAGGCACATGAACAGATAGGGGCTCAAGAGTAATCCTTGTGCACGCAGGGAAGTCGGCAGATAATCTCCTTGGAATTTAATTTGTAATAGTGAGCTGGGTTGAGGTTCCGGTGAATTCTCAAGTAATTTCCTTGGGCTTTAGTACAGACTTGTCATATAGACTTTGAAAAATGTGTAATAAAACTTCAGCTAAAAACAAGATTTGAAATGTAATCATAATGCAACAATAGTGTTTGCATTTATAAATTAAAGTCAGATGAACCAGCATTACAGTATTTCCCTAAGATCCAAAGCCTTTTTTAGGAAATTAACAAAAGAGCTGAGAGGTTCAGTAGAACTTAAAGTTTAGGCTCAGTATAGCCTAAAAGCTATATAGCTATATAGCTAGTCGAACCTTGACTTCAGGAGGAGCAGTGTGGTTTTCGTCCCGGCCATAGAACACTGGACCAGCTCTTTACCCTCTACAGGGTACTCGAGAGTTCATGGGAGTTTGCCCAACCGGTCTACATGTTTTATGTGGACATGGAGAAGGCATTCGACTATGTTCCTCGTGATGCCCTGTGGGGGGTGCTCCAGGAGTATGGAATCGGGGACCCTTTACTAGGGGCCATCCGGTCTCTGTACAAGCGGAGCAGGAGTTTGGTCCGCATTGCCGGCACTAAATCGGACCTGTTCCCGGTGCATATTGGACTCCGTCAGGGCTGCCCTTTGTCACCGGTCCTGTTCATAACTTTTATGGACAGGATTTCTAGGCGCAGCCAAGGGCCGGAGGTGGTCTGGTTTGGGGACCAGAGGATTTCGTCTCTTTTTGCAGATGACGTGGTCCTGCTGGTCCCCTCTAGCCAAGACCTACAGCATGCGCTGGGGCGGTTCGCAGCCGAGTGTGAAGCGGCTGTGATGAGGATCAGCTCCTCCAAGTCCGAGGCCATGGTTCTTGACCGGATAAGGCTGGCTTGTCCTCTTCAGGTTGGAGGGGAGTTCCTGCCTCAAGTGGAGGAGTTTAAGTATCTCATGGTTTTGTTCACGAGTGAGGGAAGAATGGAGCGGGAGATCGACAGACGGATCAGTGCGGCTGCTGCAGTAATGGGGGCGCTGTGCCGGTCCATTGTGGTGAAGAGAGAGCTGAGCCGAAAAGCGAAGCTTTTGATTTACCGGTCGGTCTACGTTCCTACCCTCACCTATGGCCATGAACTTTGGGTCAGGACCGAAAGAACGAGATCCCGGATACAAGGGGCTGAAATGAGCTTCCTCCGTAGGGTGGCCGGGCACTCCCTTAGAGATAGGGGGAGGAGCTCGGCCATTCGGGAGGGGCTCGGAGTAGAGCCGCTGCTCCTCCACATCGAGAGGAGTCATTTGAGGTAGCTCGGGCATCTATACCATGCCTTCAGGCCTGTTTATAACTTGTAAACAGTAAAATTATATTTCATTAACCCTGGAAAAGAGTGCAGTTAAATGGCATCAGCATGAGATGCATTCACTTTTTGTTTGTCATGTCAAAGAAACCATTGTTTAGTTCAAAGTTCAATAAAGTAAATTGGCTATCATTGCTGTTTATTCTGTCATTCTGCCTCTGTTTACTTGAGTTACCAGTAATTCAGTCAAGGTCACAAGATCTCATCCACTGTTATTTTGTAGGTTGGAAGCTGAAAAATTTGGGAACTACTGGTTTAAAATAAGTAGAAATTATAACAAAGTAAGTAAGATAATAAGAATTCTGGGCCACATAGAGGACAAGAATAACAATTTGCTTTAACTGGAGTGGTATGTGTAATGAACAGGGATGCGGTATCTTTTTCATCTAAATTACGTTTTAAAGATATAGTGCCAAATCACAACAAAACCCTTCTATTACAGTTGAGGGTTAGACAGGGCTCGTGAGAACGTTCCAACTCTAGTCTCAGGGATCCGTTACTCTGCATTTATTTACTGAGATATTATCTCACTTTAACACATAATTTTAACTGACTGGGAAGTACATATAGTTAAAGTGTAAGCTATGAAGGTAATTCTATCCTGCAAGGACAAGTGGGTATAGACGGGGATGGATGGATGGATGGATGGATGGATGGATGGATGGATGGATGGATGGATGGACGGACGGACGGACGGACGGACGGATGGACGGACGGACGGACGGATGGATGGACGGACGGACAGATGGATGGATGGATGCTAAACTAAATATCAGAGTTCATGATGCAACATGTCACAATGTAAATACTGGATAAGGACATTCAGCTCAGAAAGTAATACAGTTGCCAACCCCGACTCAGGGCTGATTGTGGATAAGTTTAAATATTTGTATAATAATGTAAAATTGTAATATTTAGAATTTTAGCCTATTAGATTTGGTCATTATCATTTGCAGAATGTATTTTTGGCTGAAACTAAAAACTAGCATTTAGAGATTTAGAAACTAAGTAGTAGAAACCCACAGCTGTAAAATATGTCTGTCTGGCAGTTTTCCTTGAACCATTGCCTACTGTCTTCCCCTGAAGCTGAGCTAAACCACACACCACCACACCGTAAAATCTCAACTGCTTTCATGTCACGTTCAGGTTAAAAATGTATGTACATTGTGGAGCAAACATATATACATTGGACAGCTTCAGAAATACATAATGGACTATCATAACTGTAAAACTGTAAAAACTCCAAAGGTTTTTTGTTAAAGTTAAAAGCACGTTTTTATATCAGGATTTTGTAATTACATTGTATGGGCAATAATACAATCTTTATGCCTTTGAAACGGTTTTGTTTTGTAGTTTTAATTGCAGTAATATGTGAATGCCACAGGGTCCAACACAATATATGCCTCATGATAGAGAAAAGGAAACTACACTCTTTGTCCTTTGTAGGGATGTAATATGTAAATGATCAAGCGGGTTCCAAACTTATTTAAGCCTACTATAAACTGTGCAAAACACCACACCACAGATTGCAAAATGCCAATATGTATCAAGGGAAATTTATTTTTTTACATATAATCATTTAAGGAGTTTGAAATACTCGCTCAAAAAGCACAGATTTGTACAAAACACATTTAAAGTGGATATATTTTTATTTTACACTGACTGTCCAATTGATATTAGAGTATTTCCAAGGTCATATATGATACATGCAGACATAAAACTTGTTTTATAGTACATATGTTAAGTAAAAAACCCTATTATAAAAAATGCAGGCATTGAAAAAGAAACTGAGCTGTAGCTTTAGAACGCCTTAAGAAAAAAATCCTCGAAGAATAAGAAAGAGTGGCTTATGTAAAGCAAAATAAAAGGCTCGTGATCTTTGTACAGAACTTTATCTGGTGGTGTATCACAGTGAGGCATCTTAAAAGCTGTGTCTTTGGAGTATTCTTCCACAGCTTAATGATCCCACAATGAACTGTCTTGCCTGTACTTCTGTTTACTTCATAAACATTTGCCTTTCATTCTGAAGTTTCCTAGAACTCAGATAAAATCCGTGACCCGGTCCCGGATGAAGCGGAAGACGACGAGTGCGAGTATGAGTACGAGTAAATTTTGATTTTATGAGGAAGTACCTCAAAACCCATTCAAGTTTGTTTAAATGAATGGTTCACTAACTTGGGGCTGGGATCCCACTGGGGATGACAAATCAACACGTGTGGGTTGTTAAGGTCTTCTTTAGAAATCAAATTAAATAAAATTATTATATTAGTAAAGCATTTGCAATAGTGTAAATGTTAGGGGAGATTAAAATAGAGTACTTACAAAGAGGTATAAGCAATACAGTAAATTGTTCATTGTTGCTGTTTATTCTGTCATTCTCCTCCTGTTTACAAGAGTTACTAGTAGTCCTTGTGCACTCCAACCACAGTCGAGGTCACAAGATCACTTCTGCTGTTATTTTCTGGGTTGGAATCTGAAAGGTTTGAGAACTACTGGTTTAAAGTAACTAGAAATTGTAACATACGTAGTAAAATGACTCATGAAGGGCAAGAACGAAAATTTGCTTTGACTGCATTGCAATGTGTAATGAACAGGGCTGTGATATCTTTTTCTAAATTAGGCTTTAAATATCTAGTGACAAATCACAACAAACAACCTATTATAGTTTAGGGTTAGACAGGGTTGGTGAGAATTTCATAACTCTGGTCTCAGGGATCAATTACTGCGCATGCGATATATATATAACACAATGGATGGATGGATTGTGCCATTTGTTATAGGTAACTAGTTGGTCAATATCTGTTATCATTATATGCATATTCATCAAGATAGGCTCTCATTTATTTATGTCTCCTTTCACAGCTGCAAAAAGAGCCTGGGCAGCAGATCAAGTTGAGGGCTCAGGCACTCCTTTATCCCGTGCTGCAGGCGTTGGACCTAAAAACACCTTCATATCAGCAGAATCAAGACATGCCCATTCTGCCACGCACTCTCATGGTGCGATTCTGGAGTGAGTATTTCACTAGCAATAAAGCCCTCTTCAGAGCCATGATGGCCAATGCACACAACAGTCCAGAGTCCTCCCGGCTGCTGAAATTTGTGAACTGGAGCGATTTTCTCCCAGAAACGTATCACAAAGAATACAACTACAGTGCTCCCGCTGTAGCACAGGGACTCGGTGGGGAGGCAATCGGGATGGATGGATCATCTCAGTCATTCACCGACCCAAGGGCATCGCCTTTGCTTGTCCCAGATGCAGACTTACATTCGCTACCCAAGGCCTACATTCTGACGTGCGAGTATGATGTTCTCAGAGATGATGGGATCATGTACGCCACACGACTTGAGGCGGCTGGTGTTGAGGTGACGCACCAGCACTATGACACAGGATTTCATGGAGCACTGATGTTCACTGTGTGGCCAACTGACTTTCTTATTGCACGTCGCATGACAGACAACTACATTAAATGGCTCAAGGAAAATTTGTAAAATAAGGAAAAACAAAAACAAAACTCTTCACTGTATGAATGGCTATTCCAGTTTTTTCACACAATGCACTAATGTTGAATCTTTTCTCATGGGCTTTTAACTTGTTATGTACTTCTTTGGTCATGCTATTTTTGTGTAAATATGCAAATTTCTTTTTCTTTCTCTAATTGAATTTGCCTAATTTGTAAACTGTAGTGAAGATATTTTACTTTTAAGGTGGGTTGTGTAAAATAAGATTCATATATCTTTATTATATCAATGTGCTAGCTACAAACTTTATGCTAATGCAAAAATAAAACCGGGGCTATCATATTAGTTTAGTGGACAGGTTATTTTGTCTTCACCCTGAAAAGTGCTTCTTTTTATTGCTTCCCACCACAGGATCTTCCATCAGATCTCATGTTTATAGTATAAATATTAGTGTTAATAGTCAGTAATGCATACCTTTGGAAGTAAAACTATCCCTGCAGGGTTTTGAAGAATTCATTATAAGGGTTTGTAAAGCTGAAAGGATTTTTGCACAAGCCTTTTTGGCCAAAGTTAACATTTATCACAGGGTGTCCCACATTCCTTAACCTAAGTACGTGTAAATTAGTTTAACTATTTGCAACTCATTGACTTATTGTAGTTTCTGATGATTGGCGAAAGGGAATAAGTTGAAAAAGCTTTCTTGGCCTGCACAAATAGAAATCAGTCACAATGAATTTCACAAGCTCAGGTCATATGCACAGTATCAATTTTTGCTTCCTGTAAGGAACAGATGTAAAATGTCTTGGTTCTCTTATGTCAAGTCAGTGAAATCGAAAAATCCATTTTCCATCTAACTATTGGCAAAAGCTATATTTACCCGACCAATAGTTTACACATTTTTTGAGTTACCATAGCTGAGTGTGATGTAATGATATGGCAAAGAGAGGGATCAATTTAATGAAGGAATTTGGTAAAGGCTGATCATGAAGCCTTAATCTTTACACAGCATCCAGTTCAGTTCAGTTCAGTTTATTTATATAGTGCCAATTCACAACACATGTCGTCTCAAGGCACTTCACAAAAATCAGGTACATACATTCCAATTAATCTTAATCATTGAACAGTGCAGCCAGATTCTGGTATTTATTCAAATTGGATAAAAAGTTTTTTCTATCTAAGGAAAGGAAACCCAGCAGATTGCATACAGTCAGTGACTTGCAGCATTCACTCCTCCCGGATGAACATGTAGAGACAGTGGACAGTCACTGGCGTTGAGTTTGCAGCAATCCCTCATACTGAGCATGCATGTAGCGACAGTGGAAAGGAAAAACTCCCTTTTAACAGGAAGAAACCTCCAGCAGAACCAGGCTCAGTGTGAGCGGCCATCTGCCACGACCGACTGGGGGTTAGACAGAACAGAGCAGAGACACAAAGAGAACAAAGAAGCACTGATCCAGGAGTACCTCCCAGATAAAAAAAAAAAAACAAAACCTAATGCAAAGCATATTTAGCAGAATGCTTCAGCATTTACATTAGTGACATATATTTTAGTACTCACCCCATCCTGAAAACAAAGGTAATGGCACTTTAAGCATTTACCCAAAACTTGGGTCTGTCAGAAAAAGGTGCAAGTAAAAGTACGAGTTTAATAATGACATTTGAAGCACGGATCAAAGTTCAGTCAGATTAATGTATGGCTAATCATTTATTTCTATGACCATCTTTAGTTTGTAATTTAACATTACACAGAAATTATGTATTTGCTGACTAACACCCAGTCATTACTTTCACTACATGTAAATGTTTTGCATTTTAGGAAAAAAATGTTGTATATTAATATATTAAATAGCTGATTGTGGGAAAATTGTATTTTCATTTGGTGGTTATTAATATTATTTATGACAATAATGGCAATGCAACTACTACTAATAATAATATTAATAGTGTAGCTTTTAACACATGCTCCATGTCATTGTTCTTTTTGCCTCAACACTTTTACATTCTCAGATGTAAATATGAGTCTATCTTTCTGGTTTGTCATTTTTCTTTTTGGTTTTTCCAGTTGAAAAATTTGTGGGCACCATTTGTTTGATGTAAAATGACAATAAAATGTATTAAGATTTCGCTGCTGAATAATTGTTCTTTGTCTTATATAATCACATATTACATGAACAGAACATGGTGGAGTGAAACAGAAGGAATAGATGTCTTTGAATTATTTATTTAAACCATTCTTTTTTGGGGTGGACTGATAATACAACACATAACTTAAATGTTGTTTAAATGACAAAATTGAGTGCATACATTTACATTTATTGTGGATTTCCTATCAGCCACAGAGATATGCATACAGGCTCATATATGAATATGATGTCCAATTAATGTTTGAATAAACGTTCTTTAGCAAGTTGCAGAGTAACCACATGCTTTTTGTAGCTATCAAAAAGCTCATGACATAATTGTGCCTAAAAGTGACCACTTTTCTTTGCAGAATTTGTAGATTTAATTTAAATTGGTTGATGGAACGGACATGAATTTTATGCAGCGTCCGCAAATTCAAAAGCTAAATGTTAGCCTGCTTTATTCATTCTAAAACAGTTTTGATGTGTATGGGATCACTGTCTGGAACAACAACTTGCATCCTAGTTTGAACCCTTTAACTGCTGAGTTGTGGGCAGTTTGAAATTTTTAAGTTTGAATGTGTCAATTTAGAAAAAAAAACCTCTTTTTTCTTGGTCAGCACCCTCTTAGGCCACAGCATTATTAAATTAGATTTACAAAGCTCAGTGACTAGTTCAGGCTTAGATAAAATGTATTGAATGACCTCGCCAAAGCCCTCCCCTTAACCAATGAATTTAAATTAATTATCAAAGAAAATGCATGGAAAGTATCCCATCAGAACTGTCAGAAACTTGTTATGGCTTGAGATATGTGCTTAAGATGCATCTTGCAGACAGGACTGTTAACCAAAATGTTTGAGCCTGTATGTATAATTTTGACCCTATATGAATTGAAGAAAATCCAAAATGCATTTACATCTGTGAATCAAAATTTTTTTTAAATTTTATTAAAATTACTAAGGTTTATTGTTGTAAATTTATTTTACAATAGAAAACTAAAGAGTGTCAATGCATAAAAGTCTGGCAGGGAGTCTTCATTCAAAACAGTTTTAGGCAATATCCTGTACAAACTGATGTAGGCATACAAAACCCACATAGTTGGATCAGAAGAGATTTACAGTAAAGCTGAGATAAGCACAGTTAATGTCCAAAAACAGTCTGTGTTTAAAAATCTACCCAAGAAATCTACCACTGAACACACCAACACACTCCAACTATCCAGAATGGTTAAATACATGAAAAAAATACATGATTACAGATATATCATTTAGACTTAAAGATAGCTCAGAGATGTCAGTCTTGTTCATTTGGTGACATTCAGTGAAACACTCCACAGCTCCAGGGTGCAGATTACAAAAAACATACTGTATTTTTTATACACATTTTGTTCTTAACGTGGATCTGTTCCCATAAAACATCATGGTATTCTTGTTCCCTTTTTTGCATAGGAAATGTGCCTTTTTGCTCTGGCTCTGAATCCAAACTCTCCAATGTAGGAATAATAATATCATAAGAGGGACTGCAGAAAAATGATTGTAACTGAAATAATCGTTTAGGGATTGTGCATGAACCTTCTATAAAAAGTTGGTACATACTATATCTATGTAAAAGGCTATAAGAGTAAAATGCAAATAAGCACTTGGTAAAAAACACAATTTTACCAGGTTCAGTGGAGAACGTCTGTCAAAGACTGAATGAAGATTCTGTCATTATATAGGTCAAGTATATGAAAGTGTGACTTAACATTTAACAACAGATCATATTTACCCTGGAAGCTTCAATTTGCTTGGTTTTCTAAAGTTTCACAAGATATAATTTAACATCACATGAAAATTAATATAGGATTTTGCCTTTTGTATTTCTCCTCAGATATTTTTTAGCTGTTTTATCCTCTTAATGCAATCCATGTGCTTTTCATTATGCACACAAAAAACTTCAGATCAGAAATTTCATCTTTTCTTCTTTTCATTGTTCGTTTCATGTGAGATTCATATCTAAATGCAATGATGGCTCTTGGTTTGACCTGGCATAATAGAATTAAAGTATAAAATCCTGTTGCTTTATTAAAGCCATGTAACATGTTAAATTAAATTTAGTTCTGTAGTGATCATTGAGGTCATTATACGTTCAAGCTGTGCAGTAACAAAAACTAGCTTTTATAGTGGACAAATCCTTAACAAGGTAAGGTGAAAATAGCAAACCCTAATAATTTAATAAGTAGGTCCGAATTATTTACATAGACAAAAGGATTTGGTTTTAATGTTAATATGGAAAGCGAATGGCATGATGGTTTCACCTCTTTTAAGTTAAAATTTTTCAGTTTTGAGAAGAATTTGGGATTGAATACTAATAATATTTATAAAGTAAACATGAGAGCTGATGGTGGGACGTAATAAAAAGGAGAATTGTTCAGGGTAAATAAAAACGTAACCTGTCCCTCAAACTAATATGATAGCCCTGGTTTTATTTTTATGAGGGACAGCCAACATGCGGTAGCAGACACAATAAAAACTGGAGTTTGCATATTCTCCCCATGTGTTTGTGTGTTCTCTCCAGCAGTTACGAAACTAGACTTATACAAGGAAAGCCCAGAGGGTGGGCAAAAGTTTATCATGGGGGTCCATATACTAATGAAGGAAAATATTCTGTTTCTCTAACTTACCAACATGCCTTCTTAACAACTCTCTCTCTCTGCAATTTGATCCAAAATGGCCAAAAAAAATTACCCTTATTGTCAGTTATCAGATTCTCAATGAGCCCTCTATTCAGTACTATCTGTTGCAATTAAAAGTAGCACCTCCTTTATTTATTTTTGTTTTATGTTGTTTCAGTTTTTCTGAACTTCCTTTTTCTATTTCACTCTAGAAAGTAACAAATTCACAGTTTTTTACTGTGAAAAGACTTTTGTTCTCAGCCCAGCCATACTTGGCATTCATGTGTTCTCATTGAAGTTCTCTATTTTTTGGAGCTTGGATCTAACCCATTTCCATTGTAGCCCTGGCTGCATATTTAGAATTGCTGTAAAGAGAGGTTTTCTTCATTTATTGCCATGCAAATTCTTTCCAATAAACCACACTCTAACCACACTCCCTGTTCCTACAGAAGAAAAGTATCAACACATCATGTTGCCATCAACACATGTCATAATGTTCATATGCAGTCAAAAAGTTCAGTTTGGTCTTTTCTTATTTTTCCAAATGTTTGGTGTGTCCCATGGCTTGTGGGACATTTTATAAAGGACTTTTTTTATATATAGCTTTCTATTAAACCGTGGTTTTTTTTCTGCCACTATTATGCCTGATACGCCTGATGTGTTTCTTGGCCTTCCCAATGCTTGTTATTTGTTTACTAAATTTCTCTCACAAATTTCAAGGGCAATGTTCCCCAACTAAAGTCCTCAAAAGCCACAGTCCAGGAACTTAAATGCATCCCTGGTCCAACACACTTGAACCAACTGAATTGCTCATTACCAGGTCTTTGCAGAACTTGATTACAAGTCATTTGATTCAGGTGTGTTGGAGCAAAGATGCACTAAGGTGACTCTTGAGGACTGGAATGGTCTAGAGCCTTCACTTAACTTTATGTACTAATTTGGTATTTTCTAAAGTCAAATAGTAGCACTGTATTTTATTTGGGGGCATTAGAGTCAAGAGGGCTGAATGACACTGAAATTTCACTTTTCAGACTTTTTGTAAACAACGTACAATTTTTATTTCACTTGTTTCCCAATTATGAACCACTTTGTGTTGGTCTAGCACATACATTCCCAGTAAAAAAAAAACAAAACAAAAACATTGAGGTTTGTGGCTTGAACATTTCAAAACATCAAGGCATATGAGGCCTTTTGCAAGGCAGTCAAGATATAAAGCAGATAATTAATATCTGCTTTCTGACAAATTGATTTATCAGAATAAATAAATAATTAACTTAAAAAGCCAAAACAATTGACAAAATAAAGGTTTAGAGTCTTGACTCAGCTGAAATGATGATGTGTTATACTTTTTTTATTTTCATACATTGTGTCACTCCAGTAGTTTGATAATGAAAATAAGGTCAACATTTCCTCTTGATTCACAACGTGTCAGTGACAATGGGATTGTAACACTTTTCTGTTTTATTTGCAGAGAAATAAAGATTACATGATATTTTATCCTAAAAATGAACAAAGCCCTTTATGTCAAAATCATCAAGCTTTTTGTATGTAACAAAATAGTGACTGTCATAATTTACATAGTTTACATTTTAAGATTATGACATCCTGTGTTTGTAACGGCAAAGTGTATGTTAGTGTGATGGTGCAAGACTCCTGTAAACATGTTCAGGCCAAGTTTCTTCTCAGTTCTGTCTTTTGGTTATCTTTCTGATTTTAGAGATTAGGAGCTCTCTGAACGTGTCACCCATAAAAAAGTAGAAGACCGGGTTAATGACACTATGCAAAAATGCTAACGGTCGGGCAAAGATGTACATTGCTTCTATGTAAACTGTTGTACAACTGTGAAACCAAGCCCAGGGCTTCTGAGATGCAATTCTGATATTTCTCAGCACGTGGTACGGGGTGTAGAGGACGAAGAACATAACCGCGGCTGACATAACAACCCTGAGAGGCCTCTTGTAGGATGTCCGGTGCTGTACAGCTTGTTCCTGCATATGAAGCAGATGGAAAATTTGCTGGGAAAAGACACAAAGTGCCAGCAGAGGGAGAATGTAGCCAGTTATGGTTAAGCCCAAGCTGTAGTCCAGTACATTAAAATATCCTTTGAGGCTGGCAAAATCCTTGCAGATGCTCAAATTCTGTCTCTGTAAGTCCTGGACCATCAGGGCTATCATCGGAGCAACTTCCACATTTACAACCAGCCAGGTCAAGCCTGTAACAATCAGGGCTACTCTTGGTCTCAGCAGGTAGTGGTTTTTCATCGGATGTTTTATAAGGAGGTAACGATCCATGCTGATCCAAACCATGAAGAGGATGGAGGAATAAAGATTGACATGCAGGATGTAGCGGTTGATAACGCAATTGGAGGAATTTGTGACGGCATTGTTATTCGCATAAAGGTAGCAGAGGTGTGGCAGAGTGCAGAGGAAAACAAGGTCGGAGATAGCCAGGTTAAAGATGTAAATATTACAGCTCTGCCACTCCTGTAAGCAAAATATGTAGCCAAGCACGACCACAAGGTTGCTGGGGAAACCAATGCAGAACTCGACTGCATAGGATGGCAACAAGTAGTATCTCTCCAGCAGTTTATTTATCTGTGTGCAGTTGTGCACCTGCCATGGAAAAGGGAGGAGATATGAGAAAGAAGAAGAAAACATAAAGAAGAAAGAAATATGGAAGGAAGAGAGAAAGCAAACAGTTGAGTCAAAATAGAGAGCTTTACAGAGTTAATTTAAGGACACATAATTCTCATTTAAACAAACATATTTTTATATGTGAAGATAAGACTTACCATTGTGTGATTCCTGTAGTTTCTGCTGGCGTGAACAGGTATAAGAAAATGAGCCGGTGCCACCACTATTTGTGCTCTGGAGACAGTAAACAGAGAGAAGTCCCTCTAATACATCACTAGTGCGTCTGACTACAAGGGCCATTAACTTTATGGTGGCAACACACAAAAAATGTGAGCGTTGTTTGCATTTCAAGCACATAAATTCTCCTCAAGCATAGTTACTGCATTAACTAATTTGCATCGTTCCTTTCATTTAACTGGAAGAGTGTTTGTCTCTTATTTTCTGGCCTCCTATTGCAGCCCTCATAAACTATTTTAAAAGGAATTTTAGTTTTCAGTTCAGGGTGTCAACACACATTGAACCAATAGTTAGATATATGTGGAAATGTAGCATATTTGTCTTGTATTTTATTCTAATTCACCTTATATAAAAATAAAATGCATATTATACTGATTTAAGTTCTCAAAATCCTACATCATCAGTATTGGAGAAAACAAACAAAGAATCTAGCAACAACATAAATTATTGGATTTAAATACTACTTTTAGATATAAATACATTCATTTTCAGTTATTTTTTATTTATTGTCCTGCTGAACAGAACTTCTGCGTCAGTTCTTTTCACTTCACTTTGTAGCTGCCTTCACTGAGCTAATAAAATTGTTGCCGCTCAAACTTGAGCTGTTCTGCAAGTCAGATTTGGTCTGACATATAATTGTATTTAACCAAAATTTAATTCATTCAGCATCTAACCTGGATTGTCTTTTGAAGCACATCTATTCCGAAAATGTATAGATGCAAATGCAAAAGTAATTAGGTATAACAACATGGACTTTGCATTGAAAAACTCAAACAATATGAATTATCAAACCAGATTATTACTTACAATGTCTAACAGGAGACTTTTGTCCACGATTCACACTTGGGTTAAAATGTTTTAGCTCAGAGTGATGCAGCTTCCCCAGGAGAATAATTTGGTGTCAGACTGCTGCTTTGAAACTTAGGTTACTATATATTCTCTCTGGTTGCTTCCTGTTTTGCACTGTGAGGTGATGTATTTCCTATTTAAATGATATGCTTTCATATCTACTGTACATATAACTGTAACTAATTATATGTGCTCTCTTTCAGACTCTAACCTTGAAAACTGGCTCAGAGTTTATCTGTTCTTTCTTTCAAGGTGAAATGACTAAAGGAGCTACATCCATTAACATTTACTTTTCCTTCCCATTGAAAGTACTCCTTGATCAGTGCTTCTTTGTTCTCTTTGTGTCTCTGCTCTGTTCTCTCAAACCCCCAGTCGGTCGTGGCAGTTTTTCCTCTCCACTGTCGCTACATGCATGCTCAGTATGAGGGATTGCTGCAAAGTCAACGCCAGTGACTGTCCACTGTCTCTACATGCTCATCCGGGAGGAGTGACTGCTACAAATCTCTGACTCGATGCAATCTGCTGGGTTTCCTTGGATAGAAAAACTTTTTATCCAATTTGAATAAATAACTGAATCTGACTGCACTGTTCAATGATTAGGTTTAATTGGAATGTATGTACCTGACTTTTGTGAAGTGCCTTGAGACGACATGTGTTGTGAATTGGCGCTATATAAATAAAACTGAATTGAATTGAATATTTAGTTGTGTGGAAATTTTCAGTCAAACATCAAGGCAACTTACTTAATTAAATTAGTTTTGATCATGTTTTGTTGAAATGAAATGTCTAGTACATGCGAATCTTCTTGAGCCAAATAGTCTCCTACTGTGCCAACATGGACTGAAAGGCCACTCAGTAAGGAGCCATTTCAGTAAGCCGATTTCTCAGTCCCATAGAAAATTAGTGGTCAGAGCTGAGAGGGTGCGTGTAAGCAAGGCAGCCTACATATCTGACACAGTTACGCCAGTTCTGTGAAGAGAAATGGGCAAACCTTGAAGCAAAATGGTGAAAAGCAGTTTGGATGCGGTGGTGGTGCAGGGGTGAAAAGGCACGACCCATACATAGAGGCTTCAGTCCTTGATGCAGCTTGTGACCTGGTTCGACTCCTGGTCCAGACACGTTTGCTGCATGTCGTCCCCTCTTCACCCCTTTTCCTGTAGACTTACTAAATGGAAATAAAGGCCACTGAAAAATCTTTAAAAAAGAAATCTTCCTATTTTGCCTCAGAAAGTCACACTTCATCACGATGAATCTTCTTTTTAAAAAGTTTTGTCAGGTTGACAAAATGACACTTTATTTATTTCCAATCTAGGTCTGCATTTCAGACATACTGGACACTACCTGGGATGGTCTGCTATTTCATTTCTTATTCACAATCTGTCAGAGATTCTGGAATCCAAATATATCCCATGTCCAACCTTTTTCTTCTATCACAGCAGTGTAATATACTAGCTGAGGACTGTATTTTGGATTTTTTTTTCTATTATGAGATCTTAATAAAATAGACTTTAAAGCAAAACTAACAGAATGACAATAGAAGTGAAGAACCAATTAAAGTCTTAACCGACTTCCAGATAAGAGCATGATCTCATTATATGCAAATTCTAGTAATTTTAATTTGTGAGTTTAATTTTAAAGTGGAAGAAGTTCCATATATAAAAAGGGAAGTAGAAAATGTTGAAGCAAGAGGCAAAACCCTGCATGAAAAGAAAAAGGAAGTCAAAACCACCTATACCTAGAAAAAGTTGCAATTACTGCAAAAATGCAATGTGACTGCTGAGATAAATTCTTCAGCTGAAAACTGAGAGAAAGAAGCAAAAATAAACTGCAAAAACCTACTGAGATGTAATGAATCAGCAGAAATATTAGAAAATGAAAACAGCTGATCTGCTTAAATGGGAAGACTGCCATCTAAGAACAGCCTAATAGCTGAAGTTACCTCAGAACTACTTGTTCAATCAATTGTTGAAATGCAAAACTTCTGTAGAGTGAAATTTGTAACAAGAGAAATCTGTTTGTGAAAACTCAGTAAAGTTTAAACACCTGAAAAAGCTAGAGTGTGCACTGTGACAGTTGGAAAATTCTGTCATTGGATTACATCGTTAAAAATGAAACCTGGCGATAACTGGCGAACATTTTGGGGAAAACCTGGTCTGATCCGGAGAGACGGCATCCATCCCACTTTGGATGGAGCAGCTCTTCTTTCTAGGAATCTGGCCGAATTTATTAGTTCTCCAAAACTCTGACAACCCAGGGTTCAGACCAGGAAGCAGGGTCGTAGTTTAACACTCCTCTCTGCAGGTTCTGTACTGCTAACCACCCATTACCCTATTAAGATTAATTACCCTTGTTGGATGGAGTAAGGGGGAGTCAGGTTTAGCCTAAACCGGCTCAGTTATGGTTGAGGTGCAAACACACCCTCCATTTCTGCTACCTGTATGACCCCCTCTCTTTTCCAATGGTTATGGTCAATCTGACAGAGAGAGGTATCCCAATCATTGTGGTTTTTAGTATAACAATGGCCACCAGTAGGCTCTAGATGGACAAACTGTCTACTTTTAAGGCTAGGTTTAAAACTTTCCTTTTTGATAAAGCTTATAGTTAGAGTGGCTTAAGTTCTCCTGAGCTATCTCTGTAGTTATGCTGCTATAGGCTTAGGCTGCTGGAGGACATAATGACCACTTTCACCCTCTTCGCTACTTTCTTACGCTACTCTTCAATTTTATATTATTTGCTGTTATTTCAGCTTTTAACTTTGTTCTCTCTATTTTCTCTTCCTAAAAGCTACACCTGACCTGGCTCTGTGTCTACCTGTGACACCTTTCTGGAGAGGGGAATCCTCCAAGCTTCTGCTGGCAACAACTTAATGCTCACCCTCTACCGATGATCCACATGGCCCTGTCTTTCAGTGTTTAACCCTTTCTCTCTCCTAGACATAGCTACTGACTGAGCTTTTACTGTGATTAACTCTATGTGCTCTCTTCAGACTCTAAACTTGAAAACTGGCTCAGAGTTTATCTGTTCCTTCTTTCTAGGTGAAACGACTAAAGGAGCTACATCCATTAACATTTACCTTTTCCTTCCCATAGAAAGTACTCCTGGATCAGTGCTTCTTTGTTCTCTTTGTGTCTCTGCTCTGTTCTCTCTAACCCCCCCGTCGGTCGTGGCAGATGGCCGCTCAGACTGAGCCTGGTTCTGCTGGAGGTTTCTTCCTGTTAAAAGGGAGTTTTTCCTCTCCACGGTTGCTACATGCATGCTCAGTATGAGGGATTGCCGCAAAGTCAACGCCAGTGACTGTCCACTGTCTCTACATGTTCATCCGGGAGGAGTGAATGCTGCAAGTCACTGACTGGATGCAATCTGCTGGGTTTCCTTTCCTTAGATAGAAAAACTTTTTATCCAGTTTGAATAAATAACAGAATCTGACTGCACTGTTCAATGGTTAGGATTAATTGGAATGTATGTACCTGACTTTTGTGAAGTGCCTTGGGACGACATGTGTTGTGAATTGGCGCTATATAAATAAACTGAATTGAATTGAACCTTGTAAAAACTTACATAAAACTTAAATCACAATTTTAGAAAAAACGGAAGAAATATCAAAAATCTGAATCATTTAAAATAGCTTAATATCTTGTAACCTGTATAAACTTTGAATGGAGTTTGTAGCTGAAAGTATGTGGAAGTGGCTAGCTATGTGTCCCCTGCCTCAAGCTAGGGGAAGAGGGGGGGAATAACATTTACAACCAGATGTTGATAGGCTTAAAGTTCAATGATTTATTGTTTGGTTTTCTTTTTCAGAGTGCTTCAAGCAAGGGCAACAATTAACCAAAAGTTCCAAATATAAATATCTTCAAAAAACAAAACAAAGACCAATACAAAAATATGTCCCCTAAAGTTCCTTAAAACACACCACAAGGCTTGACATGACTTAAGGCCACAAAAGTCAGCTGCTGCAGAGAGCATCAGCACTTAACCAAAAGAGAGAAAACAAACCAACAAGTCAGTTCTAAACCCCACTAGCAGATACAGACAAACTAGTACCACATTGAGCTTTTACCACTCTTACAAAGTATTACAACAAGGCAAAGCCTCCAAAAACATCAAAAGGATAAACCACCCAGCAAAGAGGCAAGCTGCTCAGACAAGACACAGCTAAACTGGTTGTGAGGGAATGCTGGCTTAAATAAGGAGGGCTCTCCAAGGATTGGTAAGGCAATCAGGTGAACGTCCAATCCGGAGAGAACAAGTTGACACATGAAGTGACTACACCAAAACACAGGAAGAAAACACAGGAGGAGGACTGCACCATGTTCCCACAGCCAGCGGGCAGGAAGCTGCACCTGCACCCGGAATTATACAAGTAAGAGAAAAGGAAAACAAAACAAAAGAAAAAGGCCACTGGCCGTTACACTATGAAAGAGCGTACATTTTTTGCTGAATTTAGTGGAATTTTTAAGATTTTCCATTTATTTCAATGGGCCAAAAAATTGGCACAAACAGCTGAATTTTTTCAAAAGTATAAAACACATTAATACCAAAAGTCATAGCTGAAATGTCCTAAATGAACTGAACATTATAAAAGTTGAATGGTTGAAATAGCACAAAGTATGGTGGAGGAGAGAGGTGCCAAAAAAGTACCCAAAAGTAACAGAGCAGGATATGATACATCAAGAAACTGTCTAACGGAATGTTTTTGGATTTTTTTCTTTTCTAAACAGGGAATTTAAAACAAGCTAAAGTTTTTATTTGTCTTTTTCCCTTTCCACTCAGTTGTTAACACACTGTCCGAGAGAGTCAGTGTGTTAAATATGGGCATCAGCCATTGTTTATTTCAATTGATTTAAAACTTAATGTGTGTCTTTCCTTCTTGACAGTGTGGTAATGCCTCCATCAATAAATTGCAGCAAACTATTAAAACTTCACCTTTTATGGAGATGATTTTCACATATAATATGTCACATCAAACATTGTTTTCCCTGGGTAGCATGTAAATAAATATGAGATGTGGTAAGCACCAGATGAGCTTTCAGAATCTCCCAATGCATAAAGCCTGATAATTTATTTAAATTATGGTTCCTGTTTACAATTACTGTGTGTTTTCAACATTACAGGTATTATGTGACATAAGGAAGGCTGATCAACATAAGAGTAAAATGGTATAGGAGAAAACACAGCCTTACTCTATTATGTTCAATTATAATACTAATCTGTAAATGGTGCTGTTTTTTTTAGTTTGTTTTTCACTAACTATCTGACATGGTCAGTTTTTGTTGTTTGGCTATTGAACAAAATTATTTTAATGAAACTTAGAGAAGAGGTGAAGAGGTAGAGCAAATGCTACTAAACATTTCAACTGCTGCACAAACACCTCTTTAGTTTTACTCTGTTACTGTAAAGGCAATATTTAAGCATCTGAGTATGGCCTACACATTGAATTAGGTTAATGAGCTTCACAGAACTGAATCCTTCATATGTAAAAGTGGGTTACAAGAACAGATAGTATTTTTGGAAATGGCTAGTGCTGAGTGGATTTCTATGAAACTGTAAGTGAAAGAAGAATTTCATAAGAGAGCAAACAGTTTGTTCATAGCGGGACTTTAGAAAGCTGACATGTTTTCACTGTATCAAAATAAACAAATTAAACGGTATTCAATGACGGGAAGAATGAGATTGCAGGACTGTTCCAGGAAATAGAATAACAGAAATCCTGGATTATTAAAAGAGCTCAGATTCAAGCTGTGTATCAAAACCTGTGGGATTGGGGGTGTCCCAATATTCTGAGAATTTGGGCCATGTTTTCACAATAAAAGTTGGTAGTGCATCACTTTGTCTTTAGTGGTTGAAATATAAGGTAAAATGAGGAGTAAGGACTACATGAATTACTTGATGTGTGACCATAGTGCATTTTAAATACCAAATCATAATGTATTTTGTGATTATTTTTAGCAGTATTATTTTTATGTAAATCTTAGATCATCTTGGACCTTCAGTCTTATTATAAAAAACAATCTTATCAAAGGAATTAAAGATGCTATTATCTAAATGCTCATAAAAAGCCTAATTTAGATAAATCATGTGTTGTGGTTTTTAAATACCAACAATAACAGAAAAAAATCAAAAAGTCTTGTTTCAGGACACATCACAGCAGATGATTAGCTCTGTTGAAAGTCTTTATCCTTGTCTTATGATGATTTGTTTGTTTGATTTTGATGGGTTTAAGCTTTGCATTCGATATGATGGATTACACAGTAGATTTCATTCACCTCTGGGACTAGCTTGAATTTGTGCTACTGTCCTTCAGTGGTGCTTTAAAGGTATGGTGTTCCTCAAGGACCCATCCAGGCACAGTTATGCTTTACTCTCTATATGTGGCTCATCTGAGTCAAATCATCCAAAAGCAAAACATTTTATTGTTGTGCAGATGGCAAGCAGATTTCTAACATTCTTGAGTTCAAGGGAGCACACAGCAGTAAAATAAATTCTGAGATGTCAGATCCTGAATGGCAAATAACTTTCTTAATTTTATTTCAGTTAAATGATAGCAAGTAGGACAAGATCATTTCCCATTTTAAAAACACCTCTGTAAACTTTGCATTTCACTTAACTGCACTATAATTAAATGTTCTGGCCCAATCCCAAAATATAGGTAACAATTTTAATGACCAGTTAAAGTTTGTCAAACAGGCCAGCTGGGGAAGACTTGGTTCTAACAGTTCAGAAAAATATCAAAATATTTCCTTTCATTCTCATTCTCAATTCATTCTCATGAAGACAGTTATGTCTTGAATTGCCACAAGGTTAGATTATTGTAGTTGTTTTTATTTTGGCATCCACAAGTCTATGTTGTCTCCTCTGCAGCTGTTGCACAATTATGCTGCCAGACATCTGACTGGAACCAGACCAGATGCATTTTCTATGTTATCTTCACTCCACTGGGTTCCTGTTAAACACAGAATTGGTTTGAAAACTCATTTTGTTTTTTTTAATAGCTTTTCCTGGTTTGAGGACTGAAAATATTTCTGAACTGCTTAGGAACTTTTCTACTGCTAGAAGCCTCAGGTCATCTGAACAGTTCCTTTCAAAGGAATCCTATTCTAGTTTAGTCGGTAGGGGAGATTGTGCTTCAGCTGCTGCAGCCCCAAAAGTATGGAGCAGTCTCCCACTGTCTGTGGTGTGCATTATCCATTTACGTTTTGTTTCTTTTTAAAATCACTGGTTTTAATTGTTTTAGCATTTTTTAGCAGCTGGTCATTCAGTTTTTAGTCAAAAACTTTATAAATATGCTACAAGTAAAGTCTTGATGCGATTTTTATCTAACTGGTAATAGAATATCTCTGCTTGCTTTTTAGAATTTGTGTTCCTTTCTAATAAGCGAGTGTGTATGTATGAAATTAATTCATACATACACATCTCTTTGAGAACTACCAACAAACTGGTGGCGTTTTTGAAAATACACCACTTCTGATTCTGGAATTTTACATTTTGAAAACTTCTGATTTAAAAAAAAAGGTGTGCAACCACAGCAGGATAACTTTACTTGCAACTCAGTAAAGTTTAGCAAAAACAATCCTCCTTATTGCTTGGTGAGTGTTAAAAATGTGTACTATTGTTCATCACAACATGACATTGTCGTTACTTTTAAATATATGTTAGTTTTTAAATATATGTTACTTTTAAATATATGTTGTTACTTTATAAATAGTATGTCTTCAAGGAGTTTTTTCTTGTGGTTGCAAAGCACATTGTGATCTTAACTGTTTTGATCTGGATACTGAGCTTTGAGTATATTTTGGCAACAAGGCAACAATGTCTATAAGCTCTTAGAAAGCACATGATCTGCTGCTGAGAGACATGTGAGACAAGGTCTCACGAGAGACAAGGGACGAGGGATATGGGATTGTTAGTGGTTTGTTTGGTTTGGTTACTAAGTAATCAAAAATAATCTTTCAACATTCTTCAGCATGCATAGTGTGGAGATTTGAGGCAATGGAGGTCAGCAGTGGGGCAAGTCAATTTCAATGCTGATTTCTGATTGCTACAGTGTACATTCTTTGGTTCACAATGCTTCCTCATTCCCTACCTTTTGGCATTTTTTTCAAATTGTATAAATTCTGTTGATGAAATGACAGACAGAAAACACTTGTTTGTGTCTGATCATTACCAGAAAATATTAAATTAGATTTACCTTTTCACGTAAGGCAAGAGTGTCCTCTGGTGGCAAATTAGAAACAATGCAAAAAGATCTAAAACATCTTTAAAATCCAGCACACTGAGCTCTTGGAATGCACAGAAAGCTGAAGTTTTGTTTATTTTTACTTTTAAAAGATCTTTATTGACAGTTATGGAAAGACATACAACTTAGAAAAACAAACTGAAACTCAATTACCCAATTAATTTCATTGGGCAAAACTCTTACTACTAGCGATACCAGAACTAATTCTTCTACTAATAATAAAAGAAATAGATAAAACAAGGTCTGTACAAAAAGTGGATGTCTACCAATCTCCTGCATGTATGTGTATAGCCTTGTGTTACATAACTGGTGTCTTTGATGAATACCTGTATCTAATGTGTGTTTATCTTCCTGAAGACCTATGTGAATTAAACATTTTCCAGCAGAGGGCAGTGTGGTCAAAGCCAGCCACAGTCACTAGGCACGAAAGAGAAATCCAACAAGTCTTCTATAACTTGTTTTGTAAAAAATTGGTCCTTGGATAAGAACATTTATTTTTTACTACTTTAAAGAAAATCTCTAAATTAAATTCTGAAGTTCAAAAGAATTCAGATACAACCAAAATGCTTGGGTTTTGTTAATTTGCCAAACTGATTAGGATTCTTCTTTTAAATCAACTCAACTTAGATTTCAAACCACTTTACAAAACAATCAGGTCCAATTTATGTCCAATTATAGAAAATCCAATTCTGTCCAAATTCCATTCAAATAAATCCAAAATATTTTAATATAATCATGTATGGTCTGCTTTACCTACAGTTACACACAGTCCAATTGATCTTAATTCGATTCAATTCAATTCAATTCAATTTAATTCAATTCAATTCAGTTTTATTTATATAGCGGCAATTCACAACACATGTTGTCTCAAGGCACTTCACAAAAGTCAGGTACATACATTCCAATTAATCCTAACCATTGAACAGTGCAGTCAGAGTTAGTTATTTATTCAAATTGGATAAAAAGTTTAGCTGTCTAAGGAAACCCAGCAGATTGCATCCAGTCAGTGACTTGCAGCATTCCCTCCTAACGGATGAGCATGTAGAGACAGTGGACAGTCACTGGCGTTGACTTTGCAGCAATCCCTCATACTGAGCATGCATGTAGCGACAGTGGAAAGGAAAAACTCCCTTTTAACAGGAAGAAACCTCCAGCAGAACCAGGCTCAGTGTGAGCGGCCATCTGCCACGACCGACTGGGGGTTAGAGAGAACAGAGCAGAGACACAAAGAGAACATAGAAGCACTGATCCAGGAGTCCTTTCTATGGGAAGGAAAAGTAGATGTTAATGGATGTAGCTCCTTTAGTCGTTTCATCTAGAAAGAAGGAACAGATAAACTCTGAGCCAGTTTTCAAGGTTAGAGTCTGAAAGAGAGCACAAAGAGTTAGTCACAGTAAAAGCTCAGTCAGTCGCCATGCCTAGGAGAGAGAAAGGGTTAAACACTAAAAGACAGGGCCATGTGGATCATCGGTAGAGGGTGAGCATTAAGTTGTTGCCAGCAGAAGCTTGGACGATACCCCTCTCCAGAAAGGTGTCACATGTAGACACAGAGTCAGGCCAGGTGTAGCTTCTAGGAAGAGAAGAGAGAGAGAACAAAGTTAAAAGCTGAAATAACAGCAAATGATGTAAAATTGGAGAGTAGTGTGAGAATGTTGCGAAGAGGGTGAAAGTGGTCATTATGTCCTCCAGCAACCTCAGCCTATAGCAGCATAACTACACAGAAAGTTTCAGTTCAGATTATTTAGTTAAACAGCGCTTATTTTCAACAATGTTGTTTCAAGGCACCCCACAAAGGGTCCCACTGATGGTCATTGTTATAGTAAAAACCACAAGGATTGGGATACCTCTCTCTGTCAGACTGATTATAACCATTGGAAAAGAGAAGGGGTCATACAGGTAGCAGAAATGGAGGGTGTGTTTGCACCTCAACCATAACTGAGCCGGTTTAGGCTAAACCTGACTCCCCCTTACTCCATCCAACAGGGAGGGAGGAAGGCTCCCTCCCTGATAAACTAAGCCGCTCTAACTATAAGCTTTATCAAAAAGGAACGTTTTAAGCCTAGCCTTAAAAATAGACAGGGTGTCCGCCTCACGGACTAAAACTGGGATCTGGTTCCACAGGAGAGGAGCCTGATAACTAAAGGATCTGTCTCCCATTCTACTTCTAGAGACTCTAGGAACCACCAGTAAACCTGCAGTCTGAGAACGAAGTGCTCTGTTAGGAACATATGAAACAATCAGATCACTGATGTATGATGGAGCTAGATCATTAAGGCCTTTATATGTGTGGAGGAGAATTTTAAATTCTATTCTGGATTTAACAGGGAGCCAATGAAGGGAAGCTAAAATAGGAGAAATATGATATGTCTTTTTAATTTTCATCAGAACTCTTGCTGCAGCATTTTGAATCAGCTGAAGGTGTTTAACTGCATTTTGTGGACATCCTGATAGTAAAGAATTACAATAGTCCAGCCTTGAAGTAACAAATGCATGGACTAGTTTTTCAGCATCACTCCTGGATAGGATATTTCTAATTTTGGCTATGTTCCGGAGGTGAAAGAAGGAAATCCTAGAAACCTGTTTAATATGGGATTTAAATGACATGTCCTGGTCAAAAATAACACCAAAGGTTTTTTACTTTATTACCGGAGGTCAATTTAATGCCATCCAGGTTAAGTGATTGACTAAGCAGCTTCTTTTTTAAAGACTCCGGTCCAAAGACAACAACTTCTGTCTTGTCTGAATTTAGAAGCAAAAAATTTAAAGTCATCCAAGTTTTTATATCTTCAAGACATGCTTGTAGTCTATCTAACTGGTAGGGTTCATCAGGATTTATGGATAGGTAAAGGTGAGTATTATCAGCATAACAGTGAAAATTTATCCTATGCTGCCTGATAATTTTACCTATTGGAAGCATATATATAGTAAAGAGAATTGGCCCAAGTACTGAACCCTGTGGTACTCCACAATTAACCCTGGAGTTTAAAGATGATTTATCATTTACATGAACAAACTGGAATCTGTCAGACAAATAAGATTTAAACCAGGCTGTTCCCCTGATCCCTACAGCATATTCCAGCCTTTTTAAGAGAATATTATGGTTGACTGTATCAAATGCAGCAGTGAGATCTAACAGGACCAGTACAGACACAATCCATTATCTGAGGCCATAAGAATATCATTAGTGACTTTCAGCAGAACTGTTTCAGTGCTATGATGAGCTCTGAAACCTGACTGAAACTCTTCAAACAGGTCATTGCTGTGTAAATGCTCACACATTTGATTAGCAACTATTTTCTCAAGGATTTTAGATAAGAATGGAAGATTGGATAAAGGTCTGTAATTTTTCAAGTCATCTCGATCAAGCGAAGGTTTCTTAAGTAAAGGTTTAATTACAGCTACCTTAAAAGCGTGTGGTACATATCCATTTACTAAAGATAGATTAATCATATCTAAAATGGGGCTGGTAATCAGAAGGAACACTTCCTTAAATAATTTGGTTGGGATTGGGTCTAACATACAAGTTGAAGGTTTAGATGAAGCTAATATTTCTGATAACTCAGGAAGCTCCACAGGATCAAAACAGTCCAAACACAGATCAGGTTCTACAGTTATTTCCAATGTTGTCTCACTTGCTGAGGATGAAGTAATCATCTTCGGGAGTATGTCAAAGATTTTATTTTTAATAGAATCAATTTTATTTAAGAAGAATCTCAAGAATTAATAATGATACAATGCAGTCATACGCAGTCAATCATATAATTCAGTAATAATCCATCTAGGCAAGCTTATCCAATTCTTTCAAATCACTGATTTTGCAGCAATTCTGAGTACACATGTGGCAACAGTGGAAAGGAACAACACTGCCTGACTAAATGTGTAAAGGCTTTCTTGCTTTTACAGTCCATTTCAAGTCACCCCACTGCATTTTAATAAGATCAGGATATGGGATTTGACATAGCCCACAACTTTCCTTTTCTCAATTTTCAGCCAGTCCTTGCTGGACTATTTTGGGATCATTGTAATGTAGCAGGCCCAGTTCTACTTCAGCTTTAATTTGTTTTTTTTTTACAGATAGTCTCACATTTTCATCAATTACCTTGATACAGAGTTTAGAATTCACACTTAACTCTCTATATAGTCATCAGTCAGTCATATCTTATCTTGATTTTTCTTGAGGTCACTGGTGATCCAGGGTTTGTTATTGGGGAAGCATAGTGTTATCCACACAGAAGTTTATATAGTCGGTGACATACTCAGTCATGGCATTGATGTCCTATGTGGCTGGCACAGTGCATCCCGGTCTGTAGCCTCAAAACAACCTCGCAGGGCTTCTCAGCTTCCTGTGACCATCTTCTCACAGTTCTCTTTATTACAGGTTGCCTCTGAAGAAGGGGTCTATATTTCAAGCAGAGAAAAACAAGACTGTGATCTGATTTGCCAAGAGGAGGTCTTGCTTTGAGATGTATGAATCTTTGACATTTGCATAAAACAAATCCAATGTTTTGTTTTCTCTGGTAGAGCAGCTGACAATCTGTTGAAATGTTGGAAGTGTAGCAGAGAGTGAAGCTTGGTTAAAATCACCACATATTGCCACAAACGCATTGGGGTGTTGTGTTTGTAGCTTAGCAACAATGGAGCTAATGGCATCACATGCAGTGTCGACAACAGCTAAAGGTGGAATGTAAACTGTTGCCAAAATAACCCCTGGTGAACTCTGTGTAAATAATATGGACGAAAACTTACTGTTAACAGTTCAATATCTGGACTGCAGAGATGACACTTCACAGTAACATGCCCTGGATTACACCATTTGTTGTCTTGTGTGTTTTTGCTGTCAATCAGATACTTAATAAGAAATTGTTCATTAAATATTGCACTTATCAAATCATAATCACCAAAATGTATATATATATATATATATATATAAAAAACTCATGTTAGTTTTTTTTTTTTTAACCTTTATATTTCCAGTAAAGAAGAAAGCTGTGAGTGACCGAAAAGAAACCAAAAGACCTTATTGGCAGATGAAATATATAGCTTATCTGACCTGACAGCCATATGAAGGTAGTCCTTGTATTTTCCCTTTAACACCTCAGTGCTGCGTGTCTGTGCTTCACTTTCTGGCTCTCGTTGAGCGACTGAGAGTCCCATTAGCCCCTGTAACTTATACTGATGTCCTACTTCTGGAAGGTGACACACTTAGAGCTTTATCACCACAATTCTGCACTAATTATTAACATGGTTCACATTTGACAGTCCAGAGTTAATTGGATCACTGTCTGATGTAGTCTGTGGCCTTAGAATGTTTTAACGGCCATCGAACCACATTGGATTGGATTGTTTTACTGCAAAATATCAATATTTTTTGTAGGATAAATCTGTAGTTACAGCAAGTCTCCCTTTTTTCATCTTTTCTGCTGCTGTAGATTTGTTTTCGTAATGTTTCTGGCATCAGCCCATATCTTCTATGATCCGTGATCATGTGCACATTCTTAACTGCTCCTTTATCTTCATGTTTGTTCGGTAACTAGGCAGTAGGAAATGTTTTCAGACCTGAATTAATCTGTTTTTCAATATTCATCAAGAATTTTCTAGCAAAAGTAAAGAACTCTTGAATAGAGGTGAGATTGAGGGCAATATCTGATCTTTTCCCCTAACTGGGTTCAAAATAAACATGACCCAAATTAGTCAATTTTTTTGTGTTTTCAAATACTGTACCTCATATATTTCATTTTTAAAGGACAGGAGAGATTCCTGGTTAAGTCTGTGGTTACCAAAGGGGAGGTTTGAAAAAGGATGGCAATGGAAACTATTAACAAGAGAATATTTTACTGCAACTTTAGAATAAATATTTAAACTGCGGTCTTAAAATTATAAAATAAAACAATAATATGTTTTGCTTGTGGAATTTTATTTATACTTATTTATACTTTCAAGAGCAAACAAGATAATTCCAGAGCTTTGCTAATATTGATTTGTTTACAGTTTAAAAGGTTTTGGGGAATTCTGAATAAGTTATAGTTTGTATTCAATGAGAAAAACAGTTAAGGCCGCTATTTTCAGCAAAATGCTGAAACTCTGTGAAATGAAGGTACTTACACTGTTAGTCCAGCCTCAGGAAAATACCACAGTTTACATAATACACCATCTTTCAACATTAACCTCATTTTAGATAGTATGCTTACTACTTGTGTGACAAGCTTCTTCAAAGTTTCTTAACAGGATGTTAACTCCTCTAACAGTGACAACTGACATATGTTTTGCAACTGAGTGAGCAATTTTACTGTCCAGATTAGGCAAATGATTAAAAAAGACTCTAAATAGGAATAGGACAGCGAATGGATTTCTAGGTTTCATTGCACATTTCAAACCAAAACAAGTTCCATCTCCTTCCTGATGGGTAGGATGGCTGGACCACTGCATGATGTCTATATTTGTAGAGGTACACAATTATCTCCCTAAAAACTTAGCTGATTTCTTTCGATTTTCCCATTATGTCACACAAGGAAGCAGTGTGTTTCTATTAAATATATCCACAGGTGCCTCCTTTTGATGTTGTGAAATGATGTTGTGAAATGACCAATCAGAAGCTTACGAAGCCATAACAAAATCATCTGGGCTTTACCAAATTGTTTAAAGGGATAGGAATCTGATGAAAATGTATTTCAGAAACCTTAAATATTATTTTATTTAGGAAATATAAATAATTTTGTTAGTCCTAACTGACCTCAAACAGGGGCAGTTTGGTCTGATTTGTCAGTGAGGAGAAAGATGGTTATGTGTCTTTTTATACTGCCTATTTAGAGTAAATATTTGGTGTCAGCCAAATAAATAGATTTGAAGGTAATAACATACTTATTGAACTAAAAGGTTCATCTTTAGAGATACCCTATTTAACCACATTTTTCTGGTTGGAAAGAAGGTGAAAAGAGAGATCAACATCAAAATCAAGGCCCTTAGTGTCTAGGTAACATCTCATGGTTTCCATTTCAGATTTATGGGAGTTCTATTTAGGTATGTTGGACTTACCAAGCACACTGAAAAAGGATGCTAACAGGGTACCTTGAGGGTTGAAATGTGACACTGCGGAATTTAGACCAAGTACCCACATGTGTCAAATTGGAACTAACATCAGGTTATTCTGAGGCAAAATGTAATTATATCCCAAGTACCACTATGTTATTCCGTATGAAACATCATGGAGGTCCTTGGATCTACTACCCAGCCCCCCTTAAATGTAACAGCCCTCCTACATAACTTATATTCTATCCTTTTCTGTGGATCTTTATGTTTTCAGTCATGTCTGCTTCAGAGGCTTGTTTTATGCAAACCAGGGGCATATGCTGTGTCAGGGTTTCTCAGTGTTATCGGTATGATTACCTCTGCTGTCTAGAAAGGAAAAACTAATTCAAAATCATCGTCAGGTCAGCTAACCTTCAGGTGGACACACTGCACAGCTAAGACTTTGCAGTCTTAGTAAGGGCTAGCATTGAACTCAGTTCATGTTTTCAGCTTTTTGGGTCATTCAAGCACAAATAAAGTCAAGCTGTGGCTTGATCCAGATGCTGTGTGTTAGGCTTACTCAAACTCTTTGCTCTAATGCTGCCCTGCTATATTTGTGGCCCGAAGCAGGTCTTCAGATTAGGCTATGTGAGGAGGCTGCTCATACTTTTCTCCTACTGTGAACTCTCTGACATGCAGTAAGTGGCTGGTGCCTGCTTATGCGTTCCCTAAGCGGTAGCTTGAGTGAACCTTTGCAGATTTTCCACTAAACACAAAACCTGTTTTTTGTGTTACACTGGCAAACTGTACAGCACACGGCTACATGTGGGTTGGATTTGCCCATTCGTGTTCAGATTTCACGTGGATTACTATCCTTCATTTGGCATTGTATGTTTTCTGTGCAGGAGCTGATTTCCAAGCATAGTCACTGGAAACGCACACACAACACACACACACACACACACACCACACACACACACACACGGGTCTTGCTGAGTTAGAGGGACAATTTTTTCAAACCAGTTTTTTGCAACACTAGACGGACACCCCTTTCTACTTATGCTAGAAAGATGTAGTAAACCTTCAAAAATTCTGTTTGAGCTATACAACACAAATCTCACTTCAAATTGTAGATAAACACATCAGAACTCAAAATACAAGAACCTGACCCATTGCTGAATTAAGAGGACAAACAATAATGAGGTACTTAGCTCCGCCCATGACACAAACAGTAATTGCCAGGGCCAACTTTATTTGTCAGGACCATGGCCATACACGTACACAAACATGAAATTTCCATGTATTAAAAAGCCCAAACATGGATAAATGGAGTATGACAAAACAAAAAGAAGTGGACAGCATTTTACTGCGCCTTCACCTATAATCCTATTTCTAAACAGAAAAATTTATGAAAGGCAAAATGAAATTATGCATGTCTGCTGTTAAATCAGCCCACAGATTAAAAAAATGAGTGAACAAGATGAACTTACCCATTGTCTCACAGTAGAAATAAAACTGAATGTTTTTGTATGAAAAGTACAGTAACCGATCCACACCAAACAATATATACTGTAAAACCTTTGTTCAACGGCCAGTTTGCCATTATAACTGGAACACCATTAACTCTCATCCTGCCTCCACAAGATGAAATATTTAAATTGTCCACTAGTGATATCATCAGAACACAGAGATTACTTCTGGTCTAACCCTTAACATCCCATGTGTCCTGATATCACTCATGGACAATTCATCACATTTCCATATTCTATCCAGTATTTTGTTTTCTTTTCAATGTTGCGCCCCGATTCCTTACAAAATCTCGTATGTTTTGGATAGAGCGACCAGCCAGGGCAGGATCTTCAGCCTTCTTGCATTGCTGGCATTCAATCATAGTGGCCAGTTTTCCTTTTATGATGTGTTTGCCAAAATGTCGCATGACCGCGGCAACCACGGGAGACCATGGATACTTTTTGGCTCTCCTAGCACTTTCCAGAGATGCTAGAAAAAAGACAAATAAATCATTAATTAAAACCAACTCCACTTTAAAAATGGTTAAATAAGGACATTTTTGTTTGGTATATTATTTGTTGCAACAAAGTTTGTTGGCTATAAATTATGTACTGATGTAATGCCTGTTTAGTCCCCTTTTAAAATATGCATTAATAAAGAACATTCATTAGTGGGACAAGCTACAGAAATGAGCATGTGGGTTGCACATATGAAAATTAATTTCTGCCATTGCCAAACAGCTTATTCTTATTGACACTTGCTTGGTGATTGAATTCTGAAGAAAAGGCATATTTGTAATTTAAAAATTGTATTTGTTTGACAAACAGGCCTCAGCAACTTGTGAAGAACCATCCAAAGCCAAAAGACTAATCTTGTTTCCCAGTGAAGAAGATCCCACTCAGCACCATCTTACTAACTCCACCAAAAGACATTTTCTCTACAGGTGCAGCATCAGTGAAGGCCCAGTGGTTGAGAAGACTGGTTTACTAAATCTAACTTAATAACCAAATTAGAAAATATATTTATCATTTTAATACAAGGTACAGTTTTACATGGTATGTGCTTGGTACTTTATATAAGCCAGATGATAAATTGTCTAACATTTCAGCTCACAGTATCCTGCAGAAAGAAGAGACTGGCAACCATATTACCTTTGGGTGGTGTGGATAATTTCTTTTGACCATGCTTCAGTTGTGCTTTTATGCTCAAGTAACTTGGTGTTTAGTGACTTTTGTGTACGTGTGGTAGCATTTACCAGAATGTTTATCCGTGTTCTTTCTTCTGCTGAGCTCTTTGTCCTTTCTTAGTTTTCTGTTGGGTTCTTTCCCCTTAGCATCTGAACGTTTACTTCGTGCTGAAAGAAAGAAAGGAAAGATTAAAAAACAAAAAAATAACAATGGTCTGGATGAGCATTTATTTGTTGTAGGTAAGTTTCTTGAATACTGTGAAGTCCAAGATGCTCCTTTATGGGGTTAAGTAACTAATAGATAAATACTTAATTTATTATTCTCTTAATGACGAAATCCAGATTCAAAGTTTAGACTTGTAGTTCACATATGGATGTGTGATATGTCAAGTGCTACTACAGCTTATAACACAAGACATTGGGCTGACGTATGCACTAAAATAAGACTCGAGCAGTGAGTGGAAAGTTGACCAGCTTCTGCAAATTAAGGATGAGAGCAAAGAGAGAGCTAAGCAAACCAGGTAACCAAGAAAAAGACATACCACCAAATAAATACTTTAATAGATCAGCCCCATCTTCTTTAAGGTCAGGGGTCACCACAGCAAACCAATGTCTTCCACCTCCCCCTGTCATCTTCTATCCTCACACCAACTATCTGTAAGTTTCCTCATCCACATCCATCAATCTCTTTGGTCCCCCTCCGTCTCCTGTCTGGCAGCTCCATCTCTAACATCCTTCGATCAGTATGTTCACTGTCCCTCTTCACATCCTCAAATCCATCTCAATCTGGCCTCTTTAACTTTTCTCCTAACTGTCTAACCTGTGCAGTCCCTCCGATATTCTCGTTCCAAATCCTATCCATCCTCATCACTCCCAAAAAGAATCTTAACATCTAAACCTATGCCACCTCCCGTTTAGCCTTCTGTCTTCTGCTCAGTGCCACTGTCTCTAAACCACAGACCATAGCTGGATTCACTCCTCTATTCTAGCCTTTCCTTTTACTATTGCTGCAACCCTTTTGTCTCACACCTCTCCTGATTTTTTTTATCCATTCATTACATCCTGCTCGTACTCTCTTCCTCACCTCTTTTCCATGACTCTTCATTCTCTGAACAGTTTATCTACTTAAATTCCTGCACTTTTGCAACCTCAGCTCCTTCTAACCTGAATGTTCTACCTGCCTCCTTATTCACACAATTATTCTGTCTCACTACAACTGACTTTCATTCCTCTTCTTTCTAGTGCAGACTTTTATCCCTCAAAAATCTCTTCTACCTGTTCTCTGCTCTCACTGCAAATCATGATTCGTATGCAAACGTCATATTCCATGAAGATTCCTGTCTGACCTCAACTGTTAGTCTGTCCATCAGCAGGACAAATGAGGGGCTCAGAATTGATCCTTGATGCAGTCCCGCCTTTAACTTGAAACTGTCTGTCCGATCTCAAAACTACATGCCTGTTGGGAGGTTGCATTGCTGGGCCTTGTTAATGAGGGGATATTAGTCCTACATCACAGATAGATCCTTCTGTGTGTAGGTGGGGCAGTTTTCTTCCTCGGGGGCCCCTCGGGGGTCAGTTCTGGGTGCTCTACAGTTCTCCATTTACATGCTATGCCTGGGGTCGATATTTAGGAAGTATAATATTCCTTTTCACTTCTTCGCTGAGCGTATATGTTCAGGTTTACTTGCCATTAAAAGGGGCCTTTTAAGGAATCTCTTCCTGCTGTGATTAATTGCATGAGGGATTTTAAGACTTAAATGGACTTAAATTTAAGATTAAATGAAAAAAAAAACTGAGATTGTCTTGTTTGGTTACCCTGACTTAGTCCAGGTTCTTACCAGTTCCCTTGGCCCACTAGCACCTTATATACGATTGCCGGCAAGGAATCTTGCTTAGATTACTGTAACTCCCTGTACGTCGGCATTGGCCAGTCGGAACTCCGCCGTCTGTAGCTTGTTTAGAATGCAGCAGCTCATCTCCTAACTGGTACAAAGCTTCGCGAGCACATAACACCAGTGCTTTCCTCACTTCAATGGCTTCCGGTCAGGTGCAGGATTGATTATAGGATTCTTCAATTTGTTTTTAAGTCTTTGAATGGACTGGCCCCAGATTATTTATCTGACCTTGTTAAGGTGCATCAACTCTCCAGAGCACTTAAATCAGCTGACCAGATGATCCTGGACGTTACTCGATCCTTCATGAAGACCAGAGGAGATGAAGCTTTTGCAGTTGTGGCTCCCATGCTGTGGAACGCATTGCTCTTCTGTGTTTGTGTGTGTTTTTTAAAACACATTTCAAGACCCAATTGGTCACCTTTGGCTTTTGGCTGAGCAGCAACCCCTGCTGGATCTTTTATCTGTGTCATTGTACTGTTTGTTTCTTATTGTTGGTAACTTTTCACTGTAAAGCACTTAAGGTTGGCCATAGGCTTTTATATGTGCAATATATGTAAGGCTGATAATGATATATTCATAATTGAAAGAATTAATATTTTTTTCTTCACTGCCAAGTTTACAAAAACTAAATGTTTCTTCTAGGTTTAGAAAAAATAAAAGATTTTTCTCAGTGCTCTCAGCCTCAGGAAAGAAGCTGAGGATGTAGATAAATGTTTGATTAAAACATTTATATACAGTTCAAGCCAAATTGGAATGTACTTTAAAATCAGGGAAGTTAAAATATGGTTTAAGTTTAAACGTATTAACACTATTTACAGTGACTGAGAAATAAGCAGTTGAAAGCTAAGAACATTAATTGCTTATAGGTTGATTTGTCATTGTGAATGATATGATAGGAAGTGGTTTTATTTTGAAGTGCAAGCCGAGATGCTGTAGTTATTGTGCATTGAAAAGCAGCAGCCATGCCTATTATGCTCATTGTTGAACTGTAACGTATTCAATGAGTAAATAATTAGATGGAAAAGAATGTCCTGTTCATCAGTTAAAGCTACTACTTCTGTACTCTACATTCACATCACTTGAAATTTAGCTTCCATGCCTCTTGTTTATCTGAACTGTTGCCATGACAACAAATTGAAATGAGTGAAGAAGGTCTGAATCCATCCACTGTGCATTATTTCATAGCCTAAAAGCAATCAAAAAAGTGACATGTTAGTAGACTGAAGATAAGGGCTAACCTTGTGATAATGGTACAGACATGCCTGGAAGTTCCTCGACAGGTTGCTTAGCCATCAACAGTCCTGCAGAACCTGTAATGTCCTGTAGAACCTGTAATAAAATATACTTCATTACATACATAGAATTAACTAAAGATGAGAAGTATTACAGAGAAAGGTTGGTTAACTTGCCATGTGCAATGCTAATGTTTACTCTCCTAATAATATGAATGAAATTGTTTAGAAATTAACTTAAAACCTTAAATCTACATTAATAATTTTTCGCCATGTAAAATCTAGAGGAAAAATTATACAACTGTTTTATTAAAAAAAAAATCCTCTCTCAACACAGCTTGTTCTTCAACAGAACATACTAACTAACCAACTAAAACAACAAAAACATACACTCACTAAGGGCTTGTACTATCAGTCAAAGGTTTGGACCAACTTCTCATTCTCATTACAATGAGAAGGTGAATCCAAACTTTTGACTGGTAGTATACATAAAGGTATTGAATAGAACCATGACCATATGGAGCATGTCCATCAAGATAATTATTATTATACAGACAGGAAAAAAACAAAGATTCTTCACATAACTGCATAGGGGCACTTTGCAGAGTCTCCACAAGCACATTTCAAAAGAGTGACCTAAGCAATATTGTAAGCAGATTGCTCAACCAAAACAAACAAACAAAAAATATCTGAACATACAAAGCTTCAGAAGACTGAACTGGAATTATAGTCTTCATAATGTATTTAACTTGTAATATTGAAGCTTACACAAAATGTGAATTTTTACACAGCTGAAAACAATTCTTAAGAGTTCGTATTTAAAAAAAGAGATGAAAATTACCTCTGGTGTGTTGCCTGAAAGGGATCCGCACGTGTCCACATCAGCAGCCTGACCTGGCATCTCTTTGGAGATCTGCAATGTAAAGAACAATCACTGAATGTGAGTTTGTTCCTAAAGCACAAAACTCAGTCCTCGTTATTCCTGCACCTTACATGTTGAGCATTAAACGGGACCTGTGTGTTTGCACGCTTCTTAATGTAACTTTCATTCTTTTGCAGGTGTAGTTTTAAAACTCAGTCCTCTTTATTCCTGCACCTTACATGTTGAGTATTACACAGGACCTGTGTGTTTCCACGCTTCTTAATGTAACTTTAATTTTTTTGCACTTGTAGTTTCAAAACTCAGTCCTCCAAAGTCCTGCATCTTACATATAAATGTTTCATCGGACCTGTGTGTCCGAATACTGCTAAATATCATTCTCATTTATCTATTTTGGAAAACAAATCTGTCATTGGAGATGGAAAATACCTTTTGGTGTGTTGCCTGAAAGGGATCCGCATGCGTCCAAATCAGCAGCCTGACCTGGCATCTCTTTGGAGATCTGCAATGTAAAGAACAATCACTGAATGTGAGTTTGTTCCTAAAGCACAAAACTCAGTCCTCGTTATTCCTGCACCTTACATGTTGAGCATTAAACAGGACCTGTGTGTTTGCACGCTTCTTAATGTAACTTTCATTCTTTTGCAGGTGTAGTTTTAAAACTCAGTCCTCTTTATTCCTGCACCTTACATGTTGAGTATTACACAGGACCTGTGTGCTTCCACGCTTCTTAATGTAACTTTAATTTTTTTTGCACTTGTAGTTTCAAAACTCAGTCCTCCAAAGTCCTGCATCTTACATATAAATGTTTCATCGGACCTGTGTGTCCGAATACTGCTAAATATCATTCTCATTTATCTATTTTGGAAAACAAATCTGTCATTGGAGATGGAAATTACCTCTGGTGTGTTGCCTGAAAGGGATCCGCATGCGTCCAAATCAGCAGCCTGACCTGGCATCTCTTTCGAGATCTGCAATGTAAAGAACAATCACTGAATGTGAGTTTGTTCCTAATGCAGAAAACTCAGTCCTCTTTATTCCTGCACCTTACATGTTGAGTATTACACAGGACCTGTGTGTTTCCACGCTTCTTAATGTAACTTTCATTCTTTTGCACTTGTAGTTTCAAAACTCAGTCCTCTTAATTCCTGCATCTTACATATAAAGGTTTCATCGGACCTGTGTGTCCGAATACTGCTAAATATCATTCTCATTTATCTATTTTGGAAAACAAATCTGTCATTGGAGATGGAAAATACCTTTTGGTGTGTTGCCTGAAAGGGATCCACATGCGTCCAAATCAGCAGCCTGACCTTGCATCTCTTTGGAGATCTGCAATGTAGAGAACAATCACTGAATGTGAGTTTGTTCCTAAAGCACAAAACTCAGTCCTCGTTTTTCCTGCACCTTACATGTTGAGCATTAAACAGGACCTGTGTGTTTGCACGCTTCTTAATGTAACTTTCATTCTTTTGCAGGTGTAGGTTTAAAACTCAGTCCTCTTTATTCCTGCACCTTACATGTTGAGTATTACACAGGACCTGTGTGTTTCCACGCTTCTTAATGTAACTTTAATTTTTTTGCACTTGTAGTTTCAAAACTCAGTCCTCCAAAGTCCTGCATCTTACATATAAATGTTTCATCGGACCTGTGTGTCCGAATACTGCTAAATATCATTCTCATTTATCTATTTTGGAAAACAAATCTGTCATTGGAGATGGAAATTACCTCTGGTGTGTTGCCTGAAAGGGTTCCGCATGCGTCCAAATCAGCAGCCTGACCTGGCATCTCTTTGGAGATCTGCAATGTAGAGAGCAATCACTGGATGTGAGTTTGTTCCTAAAGCACAAAACTCAGTCCTCGTTATTCCTGCACCTTACATGTTGAGCATTAAACAGGACCTGTGTGTTTGCACGCTTCTTAATGTAACTTTCATTCTTTTGCAGGTGTAGGTTTAAAACTCAGTCCTCTTTATTCCTGCACCTTACATGTTGAGTATTACACAGGACCTGTGTGTTTGCACGCTTCTTAATGTAACTTAAATTTTTTGCACTTGTAGTTTCAAAACTCAGTGCTCTTAATTCCTGCATCTTACATATAAAGGTTTCATCGGACCTGTGTGTCCGAATACTGCTAAATATCATTCTCATTTATCTATTTTGGAAAACAAATCTGTCATTGGAGATGGAAAATACCTTTGGTGTGTTGCCTGAAAGGGATCCGCATGCGTCCAAATCAGCAGCCTGACCTGGCATCTCTTTGGAGATCTGCAATGTAAAGAACAATCACTGAATGTGAGTTTGTTCCTAAAGCACAAAACTCAGTCCTCGTTATTCCTGCACCTTACATGTTGAGCATTAAACAGGACCTGTGTGTTTGCACGCTTCTTAATGTAACTTTCATTCTTTTGCAGGTGTAGTTTTAAAACTCAGTCCTCTTTATTCCTGCACCTTACATGTTGAGTATTACACAGGACCTGTGTGTTTCCACGCTTCTTAATGTAACTTTAATTTTTTTGCACTTGTAGTTTCAAAACTCAGTCCTCCAAAGTCCTGCATCTTACATATAAATGTTTCATCGGACCTGTGTGTCCGAATACTGCTAAATATCATTCTCATTTATCTATTTTGGAAAACAAATCTGTCATTGGAGATGGAAATTACCTCTGGTGTGTTGCCTGAAAGGGATCCGCATGCGTCCAAATCAGCAGCCTGACCTGGCATCTCTTTGGAGATCTGCAATGTAAAGAACAATCACTGAATATGAGTTTGTTCCTAATGCAGAAAACTCAGTCCTCTTTATTCCTGCACCTTACATGTTGAGTATTACACAGGACCTGTGTGTTTGCACGCTTCTTAATGTAACTTAAATTTTTTTGCACTTGTAGTTTCAAAACTCAGTCCTCTTAATTCCTGCATCTTACATATAAAGGTTTCATCGGACCTGTGTGTCCGAATACTGCTAAATATCATTCTCATTTATCTATTTTGGAAAACAAATCTGTCATTGGAGATGGAAAATACCTTTTGGTGTGTTGCCTGAAAGGGATCCGCATGCGTCCAAATCAGCAGCCTGACCTGGCATCTCTTTGGAGATCTGCAATGTAAAGAACAATCACTGAATGTGAGTTTGTTCCTAAAGCACAAAACTCAGTCCTCGTTATTCCTGCACCTTACATGTTGAGCATTAAACAGGACCTGTGTGTTTGCACGCTTCTTAATGTAACTTTCATTCTTTTGCACTTGTAGTTTCAAAACTCAGTCCTCTATATTCCTGCATCTTACATATAAAGGTTTCATCGGACCTTTGTGTCTTAATACTGCTAAAGTTCATTCTTATTTATTTATTTTGGAAAATAAATCTGTCATTGGAGATGGAAATTACCTCTGGTGTGTTGCCTGAAAGGGATCCGCATGCGTCCAAATCAGCAGCCTGACCTGGCAACTTTTTGGAGATCTGCAATGTAAAGACCAATAATGTAACTTTCATTCTGTTGCACGTGTAGTTTTAAAACTCAGTCCTCCAAATTCCTGCACCTTACTTGTTGAGTATTACACAGGACCTGTTTCTCTAGACACTTCAAAATATATCACATACTAGGTAATATTTATAAATCTAAGGTCAGCATAAATCTATTTACATGTGACAGTTTCTAACATTTTGAACAGTACTAAAGAAGTTAAAAATAGTGTAGTCTGATTAAGTCTTTATACAAAATCGATGTTTTTTTAGGCACTATGCTCATGATTTGTTTTTGAATATATTGAAACTGTGTGTACTACGACTTGATATAACATTTAAAGTTGTGTTCAAACCTGATAGAATTACTTGTGACAGTATTGCTACACTTATAAATACCTTGCTTCTCCATGGCCAGTCAGAATCACCACAATTATAAGTGACTTCTTCCCCTGGACCAATATCTTTGAGTGCAAATAAACAGAGATGGGGTCTTCCATCCACTCTTGTAACTTTCATTTTGCTGTTTGGATTCACTGCATCATCATGAAATAACAAGTATGCAATAAGAATAATTACACCATGTAAGGGAAAGGATTTTGCATATTTAGTGTTAGCATGTCTGAAGAATATTTCTGTACCAACTCAAAATATTCATCTGGCACTGTATTTCATAACTGAAACTACTTTTACTGAGGCAGAAAACATTTGTATCTCTGTGTTTAGCCACAAATTTAGAAAAAACACACACATTAAAACAGTAACACACCATAACTGTTGTCCATTGAACCGGAAATCAAACATAAAAACCTTGAGTGCATCATGGTAAACTTTCAGTCGGTTTTCTTGTTCCTTTTCAATAAGGAAATCTCCTTTTTGAAAGCGCCGGCAGCTGAACACACCCCAACCTGAAAGTACACATAGTAAACGAAGTAGAATTATAAACTTTCAACAATGTAGAGCCATCAAATAGTAGCAATTGAGATTATTAACTTTTTTTAAATCAGTTAATTTATTTAATTTGATGTCTTTTTGTGATTATATAAACATTTTATGTCAGTTGAGTGGTGGAATGACTCCTTCACAACCAAATTGTCTCTGTGGATTAATCCATAAACATTTTGTTTCATAAATAAATTATCTATCTATCTAGATATACAATTATCTCTCCAAGAAGAAAAATCCAACATACAAGCTTCTTCTTTGAGGAGTTGCTTGTCTCCTTTGCAATAAGAAAGATGCTTTAAACATAATTATTATAGAACATGTTATATGCTTCTAAAGTACAATTACATTTCTTTTTTACTTTTAAACTATCTTTTTGTAATGAACTCTGGAAACCTTTGGGTGTTAAACTCACAACTCACCTTTAAATGAATTAAAATATTTTTTTTCAAATCCTTCCTTATCTTCACCTAAGGAGCAATAATAAATGGCATCATGTTTGGGATTTCTTTTCACTCTCTGTGGCCTTGTTGCTGCCATCTCCTGCAAAAATCAAATGTTGATAACTTTAGCAATAACACATTACTGCATAAAATATGATTTAATGTTATTGTATGTGAAATGTTGTATGAATGAAGTTAACAGTATCACATCTCTCACTTTCCTTTAAACACTAGTACACTGACTAGCATGCTTGCTAATAACTAGCTAAACTGTCACAAATCGTTGGTGTATCCGAACATCAAGTAACCTACACCATTCTGCATAATTCCATAACAATATGTTCCTAAATGTATAAGGGGTTTTGTATGGGTCTTACCTATTTCTCCATGCAAACAAATGAAATGTTTTCAATTAACACCTAAAGGCTTGCACCTGAACTTGGCGGACTGTACCACGTTGATATAGAGGAGGGGTATGACAAAAGGAGAAGTTCTTTTAGTTTCTAAAGAACACAAAGTTTGATTAATCCAGGAACAACAAAACAAATGTATTTGAGTAATATCTTGTCACTTTCATTCAATATTTAAAAAAGAAATTGTTTATTATACATTTTGCTTTAATTAGGAGGCAACAGTTACATGGTATCTCCCACCAGCAATGTTTAACCCTTTATCAGGCAAGTTACTACTTTTGATAATTTCTACTGACCTAAATGATGTCACAGCAGCTATACTTTAAAAAACATTTTTATTCAGAGACACTTTGCGATTGGTATTTGTTATTATTCATTTTCACCCAAATGACATAGCTTAAACCCTTTATAAATTGTTCCTTCCTCTGGAAACTGCTGTCTAATGGCAGACACAACACCAGCAGAAAAAGGTTGTCTGATGTGCCTGCCTATAGAGAATCTAGACTACCTAGATAATGCAGACTAATGGTATTACCTGGGGATAAGGACAAAATATCAATCTTTATAGTTTTTTGCTATCAGTAACATAAGTAATCGTGATATTTTTGCACTTTAAGTATTTTTTGAATTAATGCTTTTTATTTTTATATTTGTAATTCTGTATTATGGTTATCCCTTCTTTCAAGCTTGGGTCCTCTGCCACAGGCACCAGAGCTGAGCTCTCCTGTATCGAGAAGTCTGATGCATCTCCAGGTATCTGTTTGAGCCCCAAACTAGAGTTTGAGCCACTCCAGTTTGGGGGTCATTGCCCCGAGGGCTCCAGTGACCACAGGCACTACTGTCTATTCACCTTCCAGGCTCTTTTTATTGCTTTTTTGAGCCCTTGGTATTTCTCTAGTTTTTTGTGTTCCTTTTTCCTGATGTTTCCATCATTCTGGGTGGCTACATCACTACAACAGCTTTCTTCTGCTGCTTAATGATTACAATGTCCAGTTGGTTTGCCATTCCCATTTTGTCGTTCTGTATCTGGAAGTTCCACAAGGTCTTAGCTCGTTCATTTTCTACCACCTTGTGTGGCATCTCCCATTTTAACCAGGTCATATTATGCACAGATTTGTCTTTACACTAGTCCAGCTACTTGGTTGTGAAGTTCCATGTATTCTTTTTCTGCTAGCATTGTACATCCTGGTGTTAGGTGCTGGATTGTCTCAGGGGACCCTTTGCACCTGGGATCTTGCCTGATGCAATAGATCTGGGCCACTATTGCGCTCTGGTGCTCAAGGCTTGCTTCTGTTTAAGGGTGTTATTCATTATTTCTATGTTTTTTAGATGTTTATACATCTAAAGAAAATTCACTTTTTCCACCTTAAAGGTATACTCAACTTCATGCTGGCCAGTAACATTAAATCCTAATAAAATTTACTATGTAAGCTGACAGAATTGTAAGTGCATTTTGCTTTAACGCAGGACTTATTTGCTGAATATAGTGTTTTAACAAGTACAAAATAGGAAAACCTAAAAGTAAATAAAGATTGTGCTTCCCTAGAATGAACAGAACCTTCCACATATTCCTTCTACGTCTACATCAACATAAGAATGAACTGAACTCCAAGGCCTTCCTCTGCTAAAATGTGAAAGTAATCCAAAGAGGTTTTATAAAAAGAACAAGACAAATGAGTTAGTACAGTCAACAAGACAAAAGATTAAAAAGTAAGAAAAATATAGAATTACCTGAGCGCAGCTGCTGTGCTAGCCAAAACCTCACTGAAACTGGAATCGATGAATGATGGTGAAAAAAATCCCAAGAGAGAACTCTCTGATGTTGAAAAGTTCCTCTCTGCTGAATGAGACCACAGAATCGTGGCCCAAAACATATAAACACTCAAAATATACAAAAAAACAGAGAATAAAGCTCCGAGATTGCCATAGTTGGTGTCATCTTGGTTGTAATAAAAAAAAAAAAAGAAAGCAGTGGGAACAGAGCATTTCTGCATCTCCTCGGTAAATGCCATATTTGAGGGAGACTGTGCGATTAGCTTGGAGTTGGCCTCAAGGTTTGGTTTCCAAAGGCTCACCAATATATGTGTATATACAGGCGTTGGACAATGAAACTGAAACACCTGTCATTTTAGTGTGGGAGGTTTCATGGCTGAATTGCACCAGCCTGGTAGCCAGTCTTCATTGATTGCACCAGTAAGAGCAGAGTGTGAAGGTTCAATTAGCAGGGTAAGAGCACTGTTTTGCTCAAAATATTGAAACGCACACAACATTATGGGTGACATACCAGAGTTCAAAAGAGGACAAATTGTTGGTGCACATCTTGCTGGCGCATCTGTGACCAAGACAGCAAGTCTTTGTGATGTATCAAGAGCCACGGTATCCAGGGTAATGTCAGCATACCACCAAGAAGGACGAACCACATCCAACAGGATTAACTGTGGACGCAAGAGGAAGCTGTCTGAAAGGGATGTTCGGGTGCTAACCCGGATTGTATCCAAAAAACATAAAACCACGGCTGCCCAAATCATGGCAGGATTAAATGTACACCTCAACTCTCCTTTTTCCACCAGAACTGTCCATCGGGAGCTCCACAGGGTCAATATACACGGCCGGGCTGCTATAGCCAAACCTTCGGTCACTCATGCTAATGCCAAACGTCGGTTTCAATGGTGCAAGGAGTGCAAATCTTGGGCTGTGGACAATGTGACACATGTATTGTTCTCTGATGAGTCCACCTTTACTGTTTTCCCCACATCTGGGAAAGTTACGGTGTGGAGAAGCCCCAAAGAAGCGTACCACCCAGACTGTTGCATGCCCAGAGTGAAGCCTGGGGGTGGATCAGTGATGGTTTGGGCTGCCATATCATGGCATTCCCTTGGCCCAATACTTGTGCTAGATGGGCGCATCACTGCCAAGGACTACCGAACCATTCTTGAGGACCATGTGCATCCAATGGTTCAAACATTGTATCCTGAAGGCGGTGCCATGTATCAGGATGACAATGCACCAATACACACAGCAAAACTGGTGAAAGATTGGTTTGATGAACATGAAAGTGAAGTTGAACATCTCCCATGGCCTGCACAGTCACCAGATCTAAATATTATTGAGCCACTTTGGGGTGTTTTGGAGGAGCGAGTCAGGAAACGTTTTCCTCCACCGGTATCACGTAGTGACCTGGCCACTATCCTGAAAGAAGAATGGCTTAAAATCCCTCTGACCGCTGTGCAGGACTTGTATATGTCATTCCCAAGACGAACTGACGCTGTATTGGCCGCAAAAGGAGGCCCTACACCATACTAATAAATTATTTTGGTCTAAAACCAGGTGTTTCAGTTTCATTGTCCAACCCCTGTATATATATATATATATATATATATATATATATATATATATATATATATATATATATATATAACTAGAAACGAGAGACGCTCACCTTTCGAATGAGGTATGTCGCGTGTTTGTCCAACATTGTTCCGTGCTGTAATTTCCGTGAGTAACGGAGGCTATAAAATTGGCAGTCTGAGCTGCTTCAGGCACAGGCCTCATTACGCACAGCTCTAGACACAGTCAGCTCGTTATTTCAGCAACTCTCTTCGGCTGTGTTTTTGTTGTTGGATTTCTTTTATTATTTTGGCGCAGAAGAGGAAAATGACCGCTCTGTAAGCTTTGGGAGAAATTACCAGGTTGAGCGACATTGAAATACAGGATTCTTCGGACACCAGCGTGGATTTTGTTAAGGAGGAATTTGAGCAACTTCTTATCAACCCGATTCATGAGTAAGTAATACAGTTACTTTATATTACATGGCTGTTATTTCAAAAAGAGATGAAATTGCATGTTTATTTTAGTTTTGTAACCAGAAAACTTGCAATGAACCCCCCAGAACAAAGGGATACATACATTTTCTGTATGGTTGAAAGCCTGTAATGAAGCTGTTTTATCCTTTACACTTTATCAATAACACTACTGTTTTATAACATTGCTATTTTGTGTTATTTGGCTATTTTTGGAGTACAGTGGCAAATAATTTATCATCTTGTAACCAGAAAACATAGCTATGAACTAATCTATTTCTATATTTTTTCAGCCAAGAGGACGCAGGGCCATCCAGCACGAAAAAATCTCTGCCTCCCTCCACTTCGGTTAAGGCCTTCTCTTCTTCGAGGTAAGAACTCTATTCTGCAAACCATTGTGTTTACAAAAGAAACATAATGTGTCATCATAGTGTTAGCATTGTGCTCCTAGGCCTATTAAAAGTCATTGTCAGATGTGACTTCATTTTTAGCTTGCCATTTAGAAAACAGAGTTAGTCTTCAACATATATCTTTCTGTTTCCCCGAGTGAAAATGGTGCAGAAGAAGATGAGTATAGTCACATGCCTGTCAGCTACAATCCGCCTCAAGGCCTGTGAAGCATAAGTTTGCTTCTGCTCCAAGAAAAAGGAACACTTCAACCAGGTCAGTCTCCAGACGGGTGAGTAAGGCTACCCCTCCGCCCCGTGATGACAGTGAGAACATGTGGCACTCTCCAGGTGAGCCTGACACTGAGCCAAAAGCTCCTATGTTTTCACGGAGGCATTCTCCAGGACCCAGGATTGACACCCCTAGATAATTGTTTTTGTACACTTGTTTAGATTGTTTTCAATAAAATCCCTCTGTTGGGGGACAAACTGATGTAATTCAGCTTGTTTTCTATTCATTATATTGGTATTGTGCTGTGCAGAATGGTATATTTTGATGGTACACAGGGTAAATGTCATGACCAAAGGTTATGCCATATGCAAAAGGAGTCCTACAATTGAAATCTGCACTTTTATTTGACCAAATTCCCTTTTTTAAGGTGAAAAACAAATTTGGCACATTTGGCTAAATTGTGCCGAAATCCCAGCTCCGACTGGTACATTGCCTTCTAAGGTTTTTGGGGAAAATAAATGCTTCAACTAATTCAGTCCAAATTTGCTGCAGTTATAGCCAAGATGTTGATGAATACAAGCTGGGGGTTCTCCTAGAATTTCCAAAGGATTTTCATGGTGTTTTACAATGTTTATTTAGAAAAAAAAATAAGACAAAGGCCAAAAAATAGAAGATTTTCAGACATAGTAACAGTTGCAACAGTGGTCCCACTGGAAATATATTCATTTAAGTTTTGCATGTATATATTATAGTTGTGGAGCTATACTTGATTTATTTAAAGTATGTGATTTCAGGCGGAAATTGGTCTAAAGCCCCTTACGGCTCAACAGGTTAAAGTATTAAGACTTTGAAGAAATCGTGACCTCTTCTTTTTGATCTGCGCTTGAATATGCTCTTTTCATTCTCTCAATGACATAATCAACAAAATGGTAGCAGTGGAGCGCAAAAATAGTGTGGTGAAAAAATGGCTCTTTTAAGGTTTAAATTTCTTATCATCTGTGCACTTATCACAGACATTTAGTATTCATAATGTTTCAAAAAAACAATATTTGATCAAAATGTATATTCACTTGTGCATATTTTTAGATGTCGTATACATTTCAAAGTTGAACAAAAGGTTGGGTTTCGGCACCCAACTAACCTTTTATAAAATCTTCAGTTTTATAGCATAGAGAGTAATCTTACTGCCAACTCATCCCCAGTGTAAATTTCGACACGTGAATTAGAAGGACAGTGTAATAATTATCAGGACGTTCGGGCAGACAACCAATCAGAATAAGACACTGTGTGAATATTCATGAGGTCTTGCTAGTACACAACCTGCCATAGGGGGCGCTAAGGTGATACACAGAATTAACACAAAATGAGGTTTATGTGTATTAAATGGGCATCTTGGTTTTTTTTTATTTTAGGGTTAATGGATCAATAGAAACCATTCTACATTGTCAGAATTGCATCGAAATTAGCAGGACACTGCTCCTGTCCTGTTAATACAAAATGTCCTTCTAATGTGGTGTGTATTCTGACCAAATGTCCTGCTAAAACACAAGTACAAACACACACACACACACACACACACACACACACACACACCCTCACACACACACACACCTCTGGGCCTTTGCAAAGTCTTCTCTTTTTTCATTACACCATCACCCGGTCTTTACGTAGGAGAGCATTACAGCACTGAGCAGAAAATAATGGCTCTCCTGTTCTGTGTCTTGACTTGATGACATCATGTTTCTCCTGATGGGGAACCTGGGAGCTGTGAAACAGGTCGCGTTATGTGAAACTGACTGTGATGGCTTAGCAGGGTTTGTGGAGATGGTTTGTGTCTTATAAACCTTCGGGGAGATTGTAAAACATCATTCTACACAGGAAATGTCAAAGTGGCCTTGATTTCACAGAAGTTCTATAACTGCTAATTACCTTACCTGCAGGTCGCTTGTAAATTCTTTTTCTTTTCTTATTTCACCCAATTCTCTTTCAATATTTGTTTTCCTTCCTTCAGCAGTCTTATTTGTTTACCCATTCCTAACGGCAATGGTTACAAAAAAACAAAACTGTTGGTTTCTTTTGTCAATGTTTTGAACAACAACCCACTAAAGCAGCAAAGTCATAATTTTTATTTACAGCGGGTAATATCTACTTCTTTAACAACTGTTTTGTCTTTGTCCCTAACCACTCCCTAAAATTTTAATTGCTTGGCTGGTTGAATGATTAAATAATTGATTGATCATTTAGAATTTAAATAATTTATTCCTAATACAATTACATTCCAGATATGATGTTCTTTCTTTCTTTCTTTGTTTCTTTGTTTCTTTGTTTCTTTCTTTCTTCAAGTAACATTTTTGTTCTTTTTGTCATACATTTTATTATTAATAATACTATCTCACTCTTTCATTTTATCATTATTATTATCGTTATTCATAGTAGCAACTTCTCCACTTTATTCATTCTGTCATTAATTTTCCTTTACTGCATGTATTTATGGATATCTCTGAACATTATTATTAAATGCATAGTCTCCATTGATCCAGCTTGTGATATTTCTTAAAATCTAAGTTGCTTTGAACAGTCGTTTTGCATCCTCATTATCCTTTATTTGCCACCAGATGCTCATTCATTTACATTTGTCCTGGTTTTGTGAATTATTGTTATAACTTAATGTGTTTGTTTCATCTTTTTACTTCCTTTCACTTAACTGTGATTGTCACAGTAAAATGCATGTATTTTGTGTCATTTACAGTATTTGGACCAATGACCCACCGTAGCACCAGCTTTATTATTGCTGCATGTGCGGAGTGGGGAATTTGTCTCCACAACAAAATATTTTTCTCAAACAGAGGGGATAAAATTTACAGATAATTTATTTGATAATTTATATCAATAATTTTGTTGATACATAGCAATAAAAAAAGAGAACATGCTGACACAAAATAGAATAAGCTGTGTTCACAAAAATAACCCCTAGGAGCTCAAAGTTTGAACATCTTGCTGCAACAAATGATGATTTATCTATGTGGGATCTCTTTTTTCCTGGTTTGTATGTGCTAACACCAAATGACTGCAAATGCTTACCAGCAATTGTTTAAGCAATCAACAGTCATCCACAATAGCACACCCACAGGAATTTTTCCAGCCTGCTTGGTTTTCACAAAATAAAGAGAGGAAATATGGGAGTCTTATTTAAAAAAAAACATAGCCTCTAAAGGAACACTGAAAATACAGTACCTTTCAAATGTATTTAAGCCCCTTGAACTGTTTTACATTTTGTTACATTAAGATCACAAACTTCCATGTGTTATATTAAAGTTGTATGTGACAGAACAACACAAAGTAATGCAAAATTGTAAGTTGGACGTAATTTGTGACTGTCAAACTATTTAAGGGATGTAGACATGTGGTACAATCTGATTAGATGAGACCAATATTACTTTTTGCCCTGTATGCAAAAACTATGTATGGTGGAAAATTAATGCTTAACACCATGAACACATAGTCCTAACTGTTAAACATGGTGCTGGAATCATCATGCTGCAGGGATGCTTACTTTGAGAAAGGACAGGGGAGCTGGTAAGATTTAATGATACGATGGATTGAGCTAAATACTGAAAGGATTTGAGACTGAGCAGGACAACAACAATAAACCTTCAGCTACAGCTACAGCTACAATGGAACAGTTTAGATTAAAACATATTCATGTGCTAGTACAGCCCAGTCAATGTCCAGACCTAAATAGATTTAAAAATCTGTGGCAAAACTTGAAATTTGATGTTTACAGATGCTCTCCATGAGAAGGATTGGGGAAAATTTCAGCCTCCAGATGTGCAAAGTTGTTAGAGACGTATCGAAAAAGACTTACAGCTGTGATTTTAGTGGAAGGGGGTTCAACAAAGTAATGACTCAGAGGGTTTAATACAATCGAAAGCCACACTTTTTGTATTTTAAAAAATACGATTTTTTTTTCCACTTCACTACACGCTTATTTGTGTTGGCTTATGGATTTTGGCCCAACTTCCAGTTTCTTTTTTTTTAGTTTGTTCCTGAACCCCCCCACTCTTTTCTCACTTCAGGGGGAATCACGTGATACAAACCTGTCAACTTCGCGCGTAGCTGCACACAGACAAGGAATACAAAATATTTGTTTGGAGAAGGTGGGCAGACTGCTGTTTAGACTTCTGTTCTCCCTCTCATCAGCTCACTCAGCAGGTAGATGGGGCGAAGGTCTCAACCCCCCTGACATCCCAACTCGCAAATTTCAGCATCATGGATTAGATTAGGCTCATATTCCCTGCTGGCTGACTCTCTGTCCTTGGGTTAGGCTGCACAACAAGCAGTGTCCATATGGTAGAGAAACCAACCTAAAATAAAACTCCACAGATTGTCTGTTCTCTCTGTGCCCCTCATTTGCTCTGTAATTCATCTGCATATTTCTGTCTGTTTGAAAAGATAGAACAGGCAATACCTTGAGTAGAATCATCTGTATTTTAGTCAGTGTGGCCCTGTGAATATTTGTGTCAGCAAGCAAATGTATGTTTGTCTTAGGCTGAAATGGAACCCTTAGATGGATCTAATGAATAAAATCAGTGGGTTTAAAGGATGACATTACATTTTTCTGTCAATTCTTTCTTTTTCCTATCCTATTCTTGTGAGCTTAACGAGTGAAGTAAAGTGAAATATCTTTTTAAAGCACATATTAAGGGATAATTAAACACAGTAAGTAAAATAAATAATTAAATAATACAAAAAAATGATCCTAACCTACAGGTTGGAGGGGAGTTCCTGCCTCAAGTGGAGGAGTTCAAGTATCTCGGGGTCTTGTTCACGAGTGAGGGAAGAATGGAGCGGGAGATCGACAGATGGATCGGTGCGGCTGCCGCAGTAATGGGGGCGCTGTGCCGGTCCGTTGTGGTGAAGAGAAAGCTGAGCCGAAAAGCGAAGCTCTCGATTTACCGGTCGGTCTACGTTCCTACCCTCACCTATGGCCATGAACTTTGGGTCATGACCGAAAGAACGAGATCCCAGATACAAGCGGCTGAAATGAGCTTCCTCCGTAGGCTGGCCGGGCACTCCCTTAGAGATAGGGTGAGGAGCTCGGCCATTCGGGAGGGGCTCGGAGTAGAGCCGCTGCTCCTCCACATCGAGAGGAGCCAGTTAAGGGTGGCTCGGGCATCTATACCGGATGCCTCCTGGACGCCTTCCTCGGGAGGTGTTCCAGACACGTCCCACCGGGAGGAGGCCCAGGGGACGGCCCAGGACACGCTGGAGGGACTATGTCTCTCGGATGGCCTGGGAACGCCAGGCCATCCTGGGGAGAGGGACATCTGGGTGTCTCTGCTGAGTCTGCTGCCCCCGCGACCCGGTTCCGGATAAGTGGAAGACGGACGACAAAAAATTATTTATATACCATCATCTTACAGCAAACGTCATCTCAAGGCACTTTGCAAAATGAAGTCAAATTCATATCGTATTATATAGAATCTGATTCAGCCCAAATTGAATTCGATTAAATAAATTCAGTCATCCAGTCAGATTCATATCCAAATAAATACAGTTCAATTCCATATAAATTATTTTACAACCTAGGCAAATGCCAATCTTTCTAAGAAGGCTTAAGTGCATTAATCATTTTTGCAGCAATCTTTGACCCTCAGCTAGCATGTGGCGACAGTGGAAAATAACTACTTCCGTTAAATAGGAAGAAACCTTTAGGAGCAGGCACAGTATGAACTGTAATTTGCTATGACTGACTGGTGGCTGAGCAGATATGCAAAAACTCAGAAGCAGTGGTTAAGAGGTACTTTATTTGGGAAAGTAAAACAAAGACTATGCAAAGTTAATGGTAATAATAGCTGTTTTAGGTTTTGTTTAAGAAAGTGATACAGCTAAACAATGAAACACTCAGCAAGGCATGCTTTCTATGTGGAAGAAAAACAGCAGAATCACTTAGCCAGGTGTACTTTCTATGGAAAAAGAGAAAACCTAAAGTTTTCTGCAGCAATACAAACTCTTTCAGGAAAGAGTGGCAACCAAACACAGAATAACTCGACCGGGGTTAGCAGAGAGGTTTTAGCCCAGCCTTAAAGGTATCTGCCCTGTACAAATGAGGGCTAGTTCCACAGGAGAGGGAAGACCTTCATATTTATTTCTGACTAACTGGCAGAAAATTATGGAAATAAATAACATTTACACTTATACTTAAGTAATCCATGTTTGTGTCTTAAGACCCCTAAAGTGGGGTCTATTTAAGTCTATTTTAATTCACTCCTGCATGTCTCCATCTTTGCAGTCAGTTGAATTATCCTATATTTCATCTGTTGCCTCTCTGAAACCATTGGTAATGCAAATAAATAAGGATAAGGATGAAATAAACGCTTTAAGCATTATTCATATCTTTGTACTTTGAATTGCAAAACAGGTCGAGGGTGAACTGAAATGCAAATAGTTGTTAACTTAAAAACACTGAATCAATAACATATCTAAGCACTTTTATTTTTTTCTTAGGGAGGTATGTGGTTCTAATCATTTTGTTAGGGCTCTGACTCGTTACCCAAGCTTGTAACCAAGACAACTTTGTAAACGAACAGCTTGTAAGAGAGCAGAACCAAAATCAAAATCTCTCCTTGAGTCAGAAAGTCCTCCCAGATGATAAAGCAGACTCTGCGGTGTTTATGCAAGGTTTTGTTGTGTAGCCATCTGCTCAAATCTGATTTTCATAGAGCTGTCATCACAAAATGCTTTCCTGTATTCTTGCCTGAAAATAAGGTAACAAATTTGCTGAAAATTGAGAACACTGAAAACATTGAGACGTGTGATTTGTTTTGAAGAAACAAGGAAAGAAAGATGTTAAAGAACACTATTTTAAGATGCAAAAGATACACTGGGTTACCTTAATGTTAGCTCTTTTATTTATTTAGTCCCCATAGTCGCACATCCATTTAGGTTGAAGCACCTGTAAAGTTTTCTTGAAAAACATCTGTGTCACGGCAGCTAAATGATGAACGTTTGTGTATACTTCACAAATGGACCAAAAATGGACTGAAAACTCTGTAAATGTTGGTCTGGAAAGGATTGAATTGATTTGTTTAAAAAAATGTGCAAGAGTCTTGTACATATCATCAAAAATCCTCATGTGAATAGACATTTTTAGTTCATTTATAAATGAACTAAAAAACTGTATAAATTTCCTAAAGAAGTGAAAGGCTCCCAGCTGCTACAAAAACCCTACAAGCTCTGATATTTGCCAAAGGCCTTGTTTCTTAGCACATTTCTGAACTTCTGCTTTGGAGTTTTCTTTTTTAATGTTTTTAAATGTTTTTATTTTATTTATATTGAAAATGAAAAACATGGAAATAAAAACATAATCTAAGTTAAAAATGAAAGAAATTAGTCCATTTTAACAGCGTGCTTTTTAAAAACAAATTTCCTTACTTAACTTTCTACAGAACCTGAATTAATAGCAGTGGGGGCTGTATACATCCTGCAGCATTTTTATAGCTAAAATATCAAGCCTTTAAAGAATCCATCATGTTGGCAGCCTTCCTTCAATCCAAGTTATAATCAGAGAACCTTGAGTCTTGAGGGAACAGAATTAGGATCATTAGAGCATCTCAATACTAAACTAATGTGACTGTGATAGTGGCCTTCTCTGTCTAAGTGCATACACACACTCGCACACACACACTTGGTTCTTATTGAAGTTATGTGTGAAACAGATCTGATCCTGAGAGAAAACATGAACAGAAGAGGATAAAAATAGTTGAAACAGTGCGTTACAGCTGGTGGGATTCTTGATCTTATTCTGAGGAGGTCTTCCAGGATTTCTATTAACCTGAGACCAGATATTCATGCAATATTAATGTAAGACACTCCTCTACAGACACCACACATTAGATATTTCTTTATGTATTCCAATCCCCCCTCTATTTTCCTTTTCTCATTTTCCCTGGCATCAAATATTTGTCAGGTATCCAACATCTAAGCCTTTCCTTTGGCCTGCTGACTATACAAACAGCTTCGAAGCCTTCCTGAGCAAGAGTCGTGCCAACTCACCTCTGTGTACACACAACACCTTGCCATTTACAAATCTCTGAATCTCATGCGCACTTTACATCAGAGACCTCCCTGAAACACCCTTGCCCTGTTGTTGCTCTGTTACTGTTCCATATTTGACAGCAGCCACACACATCTCCGCCTTTTTCCGGTCTGGCCCCTGTTATATTTCTTTATCTGTTCTGTGTAAACAGCATGCACACGAAGGAGTGCACACACATGGTCAGCCATGCTCTGTTTATACGAGCGGGAATAGAGGCATGCCGGTGGTTTGAGCACTCTAAACATGTCTTAAACAGATGTCTGCTGCACAGCGTGGGTGATGTCATTCTGCTTGAGCCAAGTTCAACACTAAGCATGAAAAGCGCACAGAGAGAACATATGACCAAACCAAAAAAAAAAAGACAATTCAGCATTGGTTCTTGCATCAGTAGTCTGGAGCAAACATCATTAAGCTTAAAACTGTGACTAGCAGAGCAAAGAATTTAGTTAGCCTAGACATTCAGCTTTCATCTACACTCATTAGCTTACAGCTCATTCGTAGGCCTGACAGACACATCTCCCTTTCCTGTTTATTCATTTGTGGTTTCCCCTTTTCCCATTTCTTGTGTCTACATCATTTTCTCCTTCTTTCCCTTGTACACAGAAGGAGAGAGACACAGAAAAAATGCAATATTGACTTTGCATAGAATGATTACTTGTAAGCCAGCGCTGTGGTAGACTGCATCCCGGTTTCAAGTCAGTGACTCACCGTAGGCAATTGGTAACGGCTGAGGAATGGAGCTTTAGTCAAAAAGCACAGTGTTTGGGAGGCTGGCTTACATCAGATGGAAGAGGGGCAGACAAGTCATCTGCTGGTTTGGCCAGATGCTGCTCTGCCTTAGAAGGCTGCGTTTTGAGGTTCTGACATTTGCTTGACTTATAAAACTAATGGATAATTTTCTTTCCCATTCAAATGCATTCAAGTGCAACACAGGGAAAAACGGTGCGAGCTGTATGCCGAGACATGTATGTGCATTGTTTTTAAATAGGCAAACAGACAATGCATGAAGGCTTTGTCTGGACATGACTAATTCAAGAACCATGTGGCAAATTCAGACAGGGCTCTTGGAAGGGGGTATAATGAATTCCAGTCTGAATTATTGTGTTGAATTTGTTTTACACTGTTTATTGATTCTAAACACAGCCGACAGAGAGTTTTTTTTTTTCTTTTAGAAATAGGGAAAGAAGAGTGAGAACAAGGAAGTCTTTTCTCTGAAGGCTTCTCGACCTATTAGCTTTGGTAGAAAATTGAGCCTTAACATTGATTGACTACTGTATGTCTACACTGTGCATTAAAGGCAAGAAAATAATACTCATAAAAGAAAACATTCTCCAGAACTACATTTAAAGTAGTATGGCAGGCTGTTTTGACATAAAATCAGCTTTGTCTAGCTGTCTGCATTTACATTCTGACTAGTAAGAAGAACAATTCAAGATATCTTCAATTACATTTTGACAGATCAAAATGCCTTTCAAGATATCTCAAATAACATCACTGGATTCATCATTTGAAGGGTCACACATCCATAGTTACATTACAAGATATCAGTCAGTCAGTCAGTCGCGGGGAAGCTGGTGCTTATCTCCAGCAGTCCAGGGGCGAGAGGCGGGGTACACCCTGGACAGGTCGCCAGTCCATCGCAGGGCAACACACAAACAACCATACACACACTCATTCATACACCTAAGGGCAATGTAGAGTAACCAATTAACCTAACAGGCATGTCTTTGGACTGTGGGAGGAAGTCAGAGTACCCAGTGAGAACCCAGGCATGCACGGGGAAAACATGCAAACTCCATGCAGAAAGACCCCCAGCCGGGAAACAAACCCAGGACCTTCTTGCTGCAAGGCAACAGTCCTATCAACTGCGCCACCGTGCAGCCCAATACAACATATCTTAAACTTAATTATGACTAGTTAAAATTACGTTTTTAAATATCCGAATTAAAGCAATTGTGCGTTCTGACTAGTCAGAACAAAAGCGAGACATCTCAAATTTACTTCATGACTAGTCAAAATTTAATTGTTGATATCTGAAATATACGTTTCAGATAGTAATTTATTGCACATATCTTGTACTGGAGCCTCCGTAAAACTTAATGGTAAATCTGATAATTTATTTCTTTATTTTAGTCAGAATGTAATTAGAGATATCTCAAATTGGTATTTTCTCTAGTCAGAAACTATGATATCTGGAATGTAAGTGTGGTGATTTTATGTCAAAACGGCCTTCCATAAACACAGCTATGTTTGTTGTGTATTACCAGCCATGGAAAACAACACTACTGTAGTTATTCTTGAATTGTTGTATGGTGTTAGCCAGTCCTAATTCATGCTTTAAATTATTTTCACCATTTGTCATAGCACAACCACAAACTCCAATGACTTTAATTCAAATTTTTTGTGATACCAACAAAGTAGAGAAAGTGTGTGAAGTGGAAGTGAATGGATACATAGTACTGAAATGATTTTACAAATAAAAACCTGAAATGGGCGTTACGCATTTGAATTTTTTCTTTGATAATTTGATACCTCTAATGGAAACCAGTGCAACCAATTACACTTGGTCCACCTGTGTATGATTTATTCTCAGCATTAATCCAGCTGTTCTGTGTAGGTATCAGAGGTTTGTTAGAGAACATTTGTGAACAAACAGCCTCAACCTATCAAGGCATGGTTGTCAACCCAAAATGATTGACCTGCCAGAACAGGTCCTAATTAGAGAAGAAGCCAAGAATTAAAGGGTAACTCTGAGGTGTGAAATCTGCTGACACAACAACTATCAGTTGTGCACTCTACAAATTTAGGATTTATGGGAGATTGGGGGGACTGCTGTGGAAAGAAAGTCACAAGATCTATACAGTATATAATAATTTTGAAGCCATGCAGAGGACACACTAAACTGAAGAGGGTGGTTCTAAAAATTAATGTCTTGGGGGGGGGGGGGGGGAAGACTTTTTAGATATCTATTTGTAAAAAAAACAAAAGCAAAATAAAAAGCATATACCATTTTCCTTACGTTGCATTTGTCTATCACATATAAAATACATTGAGGTTCATGGTTGCAAAATGACAAAATGTTGAAAGTGTAGGTCTATGAATACTTTCAGCAAGGCTATGTAGTGTTGGGACCCAGCCATGGATTTCAACATTAAAACTCCGGTACAAACTCTTCTGGAATTTTCAAAATACATTGCATTTAACTGACTTCCAGCAACTGAGGAAAGGGGGGGTAGCAGCAGACTTCCCATGATGCCACTGTCTGAATAAGAGCACCCCCTCTCCCACAAACCGACCTCTTCCAAGCAGCTCCCGAGAGGAACTGGACGGAGGGACACAGCGCGCTGAGGTCTTTTTGCTGGCAAAAAGACATAATCTCTTCAAACTGGATCCAAGAGTGTCATACGATCACTGATCATATGCAAAGATAAGTATGAGTGAATAACTGTTTGTGTACCCAGTATTCATTCAGGAAAACGGGAATTAAGGTACACGCCTGGCTTGACTTTCTCTCCGAGGCCTGCTGAAGCAACGGTGTCCCAGAAAAGTCCCCAGCAGAGACGCGGTCTCTACAACCCGAGTGAAGCGGTTTTCCTTGCCTGACAGAAGGATGACGAGTAGCCGCATCACCGGTAACGTGCAGTTTTGGCCGGCTGACAGAACGGGCCACCCACCCACAGCTTTGTTAGGTTAGCCGAAAGCTAACCGCTTGTTGACTGTGGACGTTTCTTCAAACTTCGCCCCTTGGAAAACGTTTCCTCACCACGGTTCATGAGGTTAGGTTTGGGCAGAATAACATTTAGGATGAAATGGTCTAAACGTTTTTCATTTTGTGTAGTTTGTTTGTGTGAAACTCCGCTATCTTAGTGCTAGCAGGCTATCTGCAGCACATGTGCTCAGGTTGTGTTCTTTGTTTGTGTGTTTTTAAAGTTAAGACAAACTTTATTTAAAGGGTGATTTTAAGCAGAAGATTGATCATAACGCGCTGTCCGCGCTTATGCATTTTAACCCTTTTATTGACCTTGGTATTTTAAAGGTACGTGTTTGATTCTGGTGCTAAACTAAGCTATCAGCCTCCTTTGTTAGCTTAACTGCTAACAGCTTAAGAACATGTGCTTGCTACTAAAGAGTATTTAACAGGAAGGTTGTTAGTTTTCAAGCTAGTGAATAATAGTCCCTAAACATCATTTTACTAAATTTGAAAACTAAGTAAACACCATTAAGCCCATTTCTCCAGAAAGATTTGGCTCTTTTCCAAATACTCCTTTAATAATATTTCTTTAAATATTATTTTAATAAATAAAGGCAGCTACCGTTGAGAATTAGTCATCCAGAAGGTTGGTTTTATTCAGCAGATCATTCTTTAAACATTATTTTTTTTTAAAATAATATTTTATCTGGCTGCACGGTGGCGCAGTTGGTAGCACTGTTGCCTTGCAGCAAGAAGGGGCCTGGTTTTTGAGTCCCCCGGCCGGGACTTTTGCATGGATTTTGCATTTTCTCCCGTGCATTGGGGTTCTCACCGGGTACTCCGGCTTCCTCCCCCCCATCCAAAGGACATGCCTGTTTGGTTTAATTGGTCACTCTAAAATCCCCTTAGGTGTCTGAATGAGTGTGGGGCTTGTTTGTGTGTTGCCCTGCGATGGACTGGCGACCTGTCCAGGGTGTACCCCGCCTCTCGCCCATAGACTGCTGGAGATAGGCACCAGCTTCCCCACGACCCACTATGGAATAAGCGGTAGAAAATGACTGACTGACTAATATTTTATCTGATCTTGCATTGTGAATGGTTGTCAAAGTTGGTTCCAAGACTAACTTAACTTCATTTCCAGATTCTTCAAGATAATCCTTGGTTCTCAAACATAAATAACATTGCATGGTAATGTTGCATCACTCTTTTGGTCATGATTTTCAATCATCTTTAATCAACTTGTTTATATTGTACATAGCCCATTAGTCTTCATTATTCTTTAATTCTGTTTGGTAGTTTAGTTGGATTGTTTTAGCATAGCAAATAGTTTGTTGATTTGAAATATGTTTGACTTATTTTTGTTAATAAATTCTTGTATTTTAAGAAATTGTGTGAATTCATTCCATGTGTGTGCAGAGTTAATGCTGTTCAATAATGTCAGGGCTTGTCTCACCCTTTTCGATTTTGTCCTAATACCATCGCCTTACTGGGCTGGTATTCACTGGACAACCCTTAACAGACTGAAATATTATTTGATAAAATATTAAAATATTAATATTAAATGTCAGATTAATAATCACAACAGTAGCAAATAAGAAATGTTTGTATTTTCTATTTCTTATTTAGTCCTTGTTTTATTCCCTAAAATCAGTAATGAGCTAAGGAAAATGCATTGATTTCCCCAGGCAGTATGGGTAGTGTAGTCCCTTTGAGTGTGTGACTCAGGGTAGGTCTGATCTCTGAGCTCCCTGTAGAGGTACTAAAGGGATTGGATATGCTTTCCTAATGTTATTAGTGCTGCAGCAGGGGATTACTTTCTGCAACGGAAAACAGGAAAAGGGTGTGAAAAGGGGAAAAATTTCATTGCAGGAGGGTATTTGGGTGTGACAAAGATTTGTATGTTTGTACACCTCTTACAGCGAGATCAAAAAATAGTACTTTATTTGAAGTACTGCACATCAAGAGAAGTAAAAAACAAGTCATGGGCTATAATGGAAAATGAGATTTAATTTAATTTGGCTTTTACAGCACTCCAGGGATTTCTGTTAATTTGTCTAATAAGCTGCCCAGCACCTCTAATAATTATTTTTAGGAACAGAGGAAAAAAATACAGTATATAGTAATTTTCAGACTGAAAGTTTTATCTGATAAAGGGCAATTAAGAAAACTTGTTGAGAAATCCCAGCACTTAAGTTTACTTTTTTTTATTTTAGTGTAAAAACTGAGGAATTTTAAGCAGATGTATTTATCTTATCAATACATGATAATAAAATCATTATGATTTTAAGTAGTTCATGTTTTCAATCTAAAATGATATTAACTATCACAACTGGAGCAGAGCTGGCATTATTGCACAGAAGGCCCCTATCTATCAATCCATTTTCTGCTTCATCCTATACTTTTATACAAAACACCAAGATACTTGAACTTTACTCGACATAGAGTCTGACCCATGACCTGTTGGAGGAGTGCACTAAACTGATAAGTGAAACTTTCAATTTACCGGCCCATCTAAGTTTCGAAACACACCTTTAATCCATGATATGGATCATGAAAAAATGAAGGAGATCCCAGATATACAGTAACTGGCTGAAATGAGCTACTAATGAGCTAGTCAGAATCTATGCCTAAATTTGGCTTTCATTTTACGTTCTGTCAGGCATTCACTTTGTCCTGACCCCCTGATGGCAAAGGTAAAAAGGCATTTATTGCTGCCAAGGTTGGACACAATAAGACAGACATTCTAAAAATCTTTAAAGATCCTGTGGTTCATGGGAAAAAAGTAAAGCAGATGCTCAAAAAAGTGACCTATGCTGAGCCAGATGATCAGCTGGCTGTACATGAAGACACAGGCCAGTCCTCAACCAAAGTACAGAATCGGATGCTGACTGCAGCTTAAAGGCAGCATCTGCAAGATAAAGACCTTCTCTCAGCAAACCCTTTTAGACTTGACTAGAGAGTATTGAAAGGAAGAAAAGGGTTTTATTCTCTGACTAGAAAAAAAAATTCTATGGACAGTCCTGATGGCCTTCAATGTACTGGGATGTTATAAAGATCCCACTGGAGATGTTAAGAACATTCGTCTGACAAAGAACTACATCCAGCATGTCTTCGTGATCTAAATTTAGTTGAAAAGGCTTAGGTGTGGATGGCAAGTGAGGTTCACAAAACCAGGTGTCAATTCCAGATTGTGGATGTCCCTCATTAGAAGCCATCTTCACCACAGAAAGTTGGTATAGATTGTGATGGGATGCTTCAAGATTAACAATTTTTGGGTGAAGAAAATTTGGTGAGGCTAATTGATACACTATTTCTTTTGAACTTTCTTGTTAAAACAAGCCATCTCTACTTTAAACAAAGGATTTCAGTTATCTTGGTGTCTTGTTCATGAGTGATGGCAGGATGTGGCCAGGAGCAAACAGCTGAGCCAAAAAGCCAACCTTTCAATTTACCAGCCTTCACTTATGGTCTTGAAAATACAGATCATGGGTGAAGAGAAAATAGAGAAACCAGATAGAGTCAACTGAAAAAAATTTTCTCTGTAAGGTTTCTGGATTCAGCCTTAGAGAGAGGCCAAAGAGCTCCATTATCCAAGAGGGTGTTGAATTAGAGCAACTGCTTCTCCATGTTGAGAGGAGTTCTTTCGAAGTGGTGTAGGCTTGGGTGACTCCCTCTGGAGATTTTCCAGGCTTGTGTGATTAGGAAAAAAGCCTATCCTTTTTGACTTCGGAAGGCATTGAGATCCCACAAAATGAGCTTGAAAATGTTTTTATGGAGAGCTCTGGTATCATCTGCTTACCAATCATTGGGTTGTTGCCTCCATGGAAACCCAACAAAGATAAGCATGTGCCTACACAGAGAAGCATTCTGTCTGTGAAATATAAAATGAAGATGCGTTAAATAGCTCTTTAAAAAATTGTGTGGTTGCTGAGATGTTGAGATTCATATTGATCAGTTCCAGTGTAGCACCTTGATGTATTTTTTAACATAATCAAGCATTTTTAAAGTTTTTACAGTTACAGAGGGCTGCTCCAGGTGATTTTTTTTTTTTTTGTGGTTGATATTCGTAATATTGCCACAAACATATCTGTTTGGTGTTGTGATAACAATTCTTGAGACATTTGCAGCCTACAAAAAAGCCCATACAAAGATTATTTAAAAATATATATTTTTATATAAGGTCACAAATCAAACCCTGCTAACACAGTCATATTTCAAGTCAGGTAGGTTGATATTTCCTGATAGCTTTGGTCATGTGACTGTGAAATATTGATCTTCGCATAAAAAAATAGCAGTTTATTCATCCAGTGTTGCACATCTTTGCTTAAACTTATTATCATGTCTTGCACATATTTTAATACTCATTAAAACCATTTGTTTTGTTCCACTGTAATACGTCTTCCTTCTGTCTCAAGACCCTGCAGCATCTGTTCCCAAGTTCAGCAATCTGTTCAATATTTATTACTTCTTTATGTCTTTTTTCCCAGTGTCTCACACATTTATACATATTTCTGCTGGCTATGATGAGTCTAGAGATCCCACTTATGAATATTTACCAATAGCAAGTTACCAAGGGATATCTGCTGAGATTTGTTCACTCCCACTATGTTTACAATGTGTGGAACCATATTTCAGTTGACTGTGTGTGTGTGTTTTGTTTTTCAACACACTGATCTTCGCGGAAGCCTCAGGTATTCAGATAAAACCCCTGAGGAACACCTATGTTATTAGAAATGTCAAGACTTCCCACCTTTTACAGTATCCCACAGTAATCCATATGCAAAGTGTTTTAGTCAAGTGTTTTGTCAATACATACAGCAGCTAATGGTTCTACCTTTACACTGCTTGACTCACTTTGTAAGGCACTAACAAGTAACCTTTCTATATGCATTATATTTTTGAAAATGTTATTATTCAATTATCAACCAAGCAATGGTGTAAAACTCCTTCTGAGGAAAATATGCAATGCAATGAAAAATTGCATACATGGCATCTTCTTTATGGGTGGCAAACAAACATTATGAACACTGCCACCATCTACCATCTAAAAATAAATTTTTGGTGGCGGCTTAAGTAAGTGCATGATTGTGTCTGAATGGAACACCTCAAGACAAAATACACTGCTCAAAAAATAAAGGGAACACTTAAACAACACAATGTTACTCCAAGTAAATCAAACTTCTGTGAAATCAAACTGTCCACTTAGAAAGCAACTCTGAATGACAATCAGTTTCACATGCTGTTGTGGAAATGGAATAGACAACAGGGGGAAATCTTTAGCAATTAGCAAGACACACTCAATAAAGGAGTGGTTCTGCAGGTGGGGACCACAGACCACTTCTCAGTACCTATGCTTTCTGGCTGATGTTTTGGTCACTTTTGAATGTTGGTGGTGCTTTCACACTCGTGGTAGTATGAGACGGACTCTACAACCCACACAAGTGGCTCAGGTAGTGCAGCTCATTCAGGATGGCACATCAATGCGAGCTGTGGCCAGAAGGTTTGCTGCGTCTGTCAGCGTAGTGTCCAGAGCCTAGAAGCGCTACCAGGAGACAGGCCACTACACCAGGAGATGTGGAGGAGGCCGTAGGAGGGCAACAACCCAGCAGCAGGACCGCTACCTCCGCCTTTGTGCAAGGAGGAACAGGAGGAGCACTGCCAGAGCCCTGCAAAATGACCTCCAGCAGGCCACAAATGTGCATGTGTCTGCACAAACGGTTAGAAACTGACTCCATGAGGATGGTATGAGGGCCCGACGTCCACAAATGGGGGTTGGGCTCACAGCCCAACACCGTGCAGGATGCTTGGCATTTGCCAGAGAACACCAGGATTGGCGAATTCGCCACTGGCGCCCTGTGCTCTTCACAGATGAAAGCAGGTTCACACTGAGCACATGTCAGTGTGTGTGTTAAATGTAACAAAAATATTAGGTAGACTTCACTTTTATTTTCTCATAATTTAACAACCAAATCAGACAGAACAACAAAACTATATATAAAAAAAACAGACAACAAACCAAACAAAACAGTCAAAATAAACTGTCAGCCAGCAAAAGTATTGATACAGGAGGAAAAAACTGTGCATGTCAGTTCAAAGTGCGTAATCAAGCACTAGAGAGGTTCATAAGGAACAAGAGACAGTTCTGGAAACAATGTGGGTCAAACAGACAAAAAAAAGAAAACAAAAACAAATCCAAGTAGTCAGAAAAGGCATTTTAACCCTTTACTATGTATGTACCTATGTATGTACATATGTATTCAAGGAACCTATGATGATTGACAAAGAGTAATGAATCACTTCAAGATAAATACGAGACCATATCATTAAGCCATTTTTTGAATCAAGGAGGGGTAGAGGATTTCCATTCCCTCAGAATAATCCGCTTTGCATCCAGCAAACCAAACATAAGAGCCTGCTGTAAAAATTTGGGAAGAATAAGCAAAAATTTAGAGCAGCCCAGAATTATTAAATGTTCATCAAGAGTCAGCTGTCTACCATAAATGTTACTATAAAATTGAAAGATCTTGTACCAGAAGTCCATAAGTTTAGGGTAGCAGCAAAACAGATGACCCAGAGTCCCATTACCTGATTTACATTTGTCACAAATTGGAGAGACACAGGGAACTAATTTGTTAAGTTTGGTTTTGGAAAAGTGTAACCGATGTACAACTTTAAACTGAATAAGTTTCAGTCTAGAGTTGATGGAACATGTTTTGATTCTCGACAGGCTCTGATCCCACAACTCATCTGAAATCACACCTAATATGTCAGACGTCCTGGCCTCTTTTATATGGTTAGAGGATGGGGGTCGAGCTGAAAACATGTACAAAATGAGGAATTAAGTGATTAGAGGCAGGGGGCTTTTTTTTAAAAGCTCATAAAAGCTGTGCTGCTCAGGTAAGGTTTCAAAGCGGGGGAACTGCTGTCTGACAAAATTACAAACTTGCAAGTATCTGAAAATGTGGCTATTTTGATTGGAGTTGCATAAAGGAAGCAAAGAGATTACTAATGTATAAATCCTTAACAGAAGCAATGTCCTCATTCAACCAGTGGCTAAAGACTAAATCCATAGTGCCTGGTTTAAATGCTGTGTTCTGAAAAATGGGACAATAGATAGAGAAACTAGAAAGATTCTGAATATTCTTTATCGGCTTACGAATCAAAAATTAATTTTTTAGCACAAAATTATCCTCAGCCCTCGGGAAGGTAAAGAGAGTTTGGAAAACAGATAGAGAGGAACTAGTGAGTGCTAAGGAGACGAGGTTTTCATTCAATGGCCAAGTGGGCAATAGCGACTCCATCTCTTCATCCCCTGGATGAACATGACTCCAAAAGACCCAGGATCTGGCATTATAGGCCCAAAAATAATGTTGATAAACAGGGAGCTGAGTTCAACCTCAGTAGTGGGTTTATGTAGGTGTGACTTTGAGACATGGGGATGTTTACCAGCCCAGACAACAGGAATGATAATTGAATCTATCATCTTAAAAAACGGGAAAGTAAGGTAAATGGGTATTTTCTAAAAAAATATAAGTGAATTTTGGGAGGACAACCATCTTGACACCATTAGCGCGGCCTATCAAGGAAAGAGGAAGGAGTTTCCACCTGTGCCCCATTCATTTAAGTTTGTTGAACACATATGTTTAAAAAGGAGCTTTGGATCCCTTGTAATATTTATCCTGAGATACATTCAAATAATAATTTAAATGGCAGGTTACTAAGAAAAAGAGTGTCCAGACCATCTGAAAGAGGCATAAACAAACGTTTGTCCCAATTAATAGTGAAACCAGAAAACTGACCAAATTTCTTTATTATAGTAAGAGACACTGTGACGTCTGACAGAGTAAAATAACATCATCTGCATACAGGCCATTAAGACTGTCTATAGCATAGTTCGAAATACCAATGATTAGGGATGGGCCCTGATGGCAATAGCAAGGGGCAGCGTCCCTGTCTGGTTCTGCGATGCAATAGAAAAGGAGTGGACCTGTAAAGATTAGTCAGAACTGAAGATTTAGGGTGAGCATAGACCATCTTAATAGTGCCCAAATTTATCACTGTAGTCTAATTATTTGAGAACTGCGAACAAGTGCTCCCACTCAATTTGGTCAAATGCCTGCTGAGCATCTAACGAAACAAGTGGAGAGCAAGGAAGATTGGTCTGGCTTATAACATTCAAGAGCCGAAGCGTGTTGGAAAACGAGAACCAGTTAGGGATGAAGCCAATTTGGTCAGAATGAATCAAGTGAGCTATATATTTATTTCGGCCATTAACTAATACTTTGGCAACTATTTTTCACTGTTTAGTTAGCTTAAAGGGCAGTATGAAGCAATTTCAGAACTATCCCTGCCTTTTTTCAGGAGAAGGCAGATATTAGCATCATACAAACTCGGAGGAAACACTCCGTCCCTCACTGAAGAGTTTACCATGCGTGAGAAAAGTGGGGCAATCACATCTAAATGACTTTTGTAGAATTCTATTCTAAACCCATCTGGACCACAAGCTCTCCCACAAGTAAATGAGCGGATTGCAGATTTGATATTTTCAAGAGTAAAATCATAGTCCAAGTCTCCCTTAGTTAAATCATCCAGGACAGGTATGTTTAAATTGTTTAGGAAGACGACAGTCGGGCAGCACAAGACTTTGAAGAGTACAAATTAATGTAATAATTAAAAAAAGTGTAATTTATAAGTTTAAGATCAGTTAACAGTGGGCCAGAGGGGGAAGAAATTTTATGAATTGCTCTATCTGCTACTGCACCTTTTAGCTGTCTGGGGAGCAATCTATCAGGCTTGTCTCCTAGTTGAAAATGTTTTTGTTTAAGTCTGTGGATGTAATTACCAACCTGATCCCCAAGCATATGATTGTAGTCATTTTTTAACTTTAAGATGGTACTGAGTGTGTTTTGATCCTTTGTATTATGATAGCTGTCCTCCAGCACCACCAATTCAGCCTGAATAACTGCAAGATGCTGCGATCTTGCCTTTTTAATTTAAGACTGATAAGAAACAATGTTACCCCTAAATTCCACTTTAAATGATTCCCACAAAACAAAAAAAGAAGAAAATCTGAAGTCTTGGCAGAAGTCCTGAAATAATTTGTCCGACTTGTGGGGGGTGGGGGTTGTGTGAGTGTGTGTGTGTGTGTGTGTGTGTGTGTGTGTGGAGGGGGGGTTGTGTTAGAATCAATAAAAAAATAATCAATTTCAGAAAAACTATCATATACGGGATAAAAAAAAGGGTGTTTACGCTGGGATGGATGCTGAAGCCTCCAAGTTTTAACTACATTTAGTTACTTCATTAGATAATTTAGATCTGTCACTGGTTTCAAAAACAGAAGCAGCTTTACTGGAGGCCCTATCCAGCAGGGGATCAAGATAACAATTGAAGTCGCCTCCAAAATTATATCCTGGTTATTGCATTGCGCAACAATGTCAAAAGTCTTACAAAAAAAAAATCAGGGCAGTCATAATTTTCTAAAAAAGCAACTGGAATGGAATTGATTTCACTGGTGACAAGCACATATCTCCCCCGTGAGTCAGCAGTCATGGAGTTGAAAATAAAAGGAATAGACTTGCGGATAAGAATTGCAGCCCCTCTTGCCTTGGGAGAAAAATTTGACTGGTACACTAGGATACCCATGAAGATCTTTAACGTCTCTGCTCAGTTGGCTGAATATGAGTCTCCTATAGAAAGAAGAAATCAGCTGAAAGTGATTTCAAATGTGAAAATACTTTTCCCCTTTTAAGCGCTTTACCAAGACCTTTACAATTGCAGGAGACAAAGGTAATACGGCTCATGCCCAGCTTAGAAGTAATATTGTCCCACATATAAAATAACGTGACTACGATGGCTGACATATTAAACACAACAAAACACAAACGGCTTGACACCAACATAAAAGAAACGGAGTCCCCAAAACTCACCCCTGGCGCAACAAGAACTAAGCGGCATATCCCTCAATCTAAAGTAGAGGCTGCCGGATAAAAGAGATAGAAAACCCTGAGTGAATAGCCTAAACTCAGTAGGCCGTGTGTACCTCCAGAAAACTATATAGACTGCACCAGAATTTACTAGGTATTGATAACAAACAGTAACGTGGAATGTTTAATAAAGTCAACTATTATGGGTCAACGAATTGACAAATTGTTCTGCATCAGTTGGTGAATTGAAAGTTTTCACAGAGTGATCTAAAGAGACTTGCAGTTTAACTGGATTACGCAGAGAGCATTTGGCCCCATCCTCCATGAGCTTTCTCCTCACGGTGTTGAATGCCTGGCGCTGCTCTGAGAGCTGAGCCGTGCAGTCTGGAAGTATGGAGACTCTCTGGCCATGGTATAGTAATGGGGCTTTCTGACGACTCAGCTGCAGAGTATTTACCACATCACGGTCATTGTGCACTCTGGCGATGATGATCTGTGGACTTTCACTGGGAAGTGGCTTTGGCCTCAGGCTGCGATGGGCACCATCTATTTTTACAGGCTTGGGAAAGTTGCCCTGTCCAAGCAGCTCCGAGATGAGTTTTGAGACAAACTGTAGGACGGCTACACTCCTCCCCCTCCTTGATGCCAACAATCCATATGTTTTGTCTGCGGGAGCACCCTTCCAAATCATTCATCTTTGCATCTTTGCCCGTTAGCTGCAGCAAACGTGCATCCATAGAGGAAAGAGCTGTATCTATGTCGTCTGGGCTGGGCCTCGCTGTGTTCTCTTTGCAGACTTGTTAAACCAGCCTCAATGGAATCCAGGCAACCTTATAGCGACCTCTTGAGAGAATCAATGAGCATATAAATTTTGGAAAGATCATCCTCGTGACTATTGACAGTGGCTAAAACAGCCTTGTTGCTAACAGCTGAGCCCGCCTTAGAGAAGAATTTATGGGTATCATAACATAGCATAGTGTAAACAACAAAACTTGCAGAATAATAATATCACAAGTGTCTACTGGTCTTCCAATGACAGAAATAAATAACTTTGGAGCTGTAATTAAATGTGAAATGGAGGTAATAAAACGGAGATCTACAAAACACATCTGCTCCATTACTGCACAAGAGCGCCCCCATACTTTACTTTTCGAATTGGATTAGATAGAAATTATTTATTAGTAATTCATGACGTTCTGTTTCCTTCTGGAATAATCATGACCTGGCACAGAGAACAATCTGTCTTATTCTTGAAAATGGAATAGACAAGAGAATATGCCATTAAAGTAAAGTACATACTGTATGTATTGATCTTTATGTGTCAAGAAATAGACCAATACTTGCTCACATATACAGTCAAAGTATTAATTAGATATTTTAAAATTGCTGGAACTGTGACAAAGAAAGGAAAGGGTAGGCTTAGATTAGGACTTAAGTTTATTTTACCACAGAGCTGAAAAAGCTCCAAAGATTAATGTTTGAGAACTTTTTACAGTGTAAGACTAATGCTATTGTAATGTTTTGTGCATGTGGAGATGGACTCAGGTGCAGACAGAAGAGTTAGATGAACATCATAAGGATTTAGTAAGTAAGAAAAAAAACAAACTTACAAGGAAGCACATGCAGAACAGGACTATGAATATAGGCAGGGGCACGGCCACTGAAGTCAGTGAGCACAGGGAGCACAGGTAGGGTAACAGGAGGATCCAGCAGATGACAAGGTGAGTAAAAGAACTTAAATGCTGCGGGAGAAATGGGGAATGACATAGATGACATGGAATGCAGGTGTGCGGCAATCAGGAGACGTGTGAAACAGCTGAAATAAAGCAGGGAGCTGAGGCGGAGGAGAATAATGAAGACAGGAGCTGAACAGAGAGAGTACAAATGTATCAAGAACACAAGAACTGACTATGAGTCTAATAAAGAAACTATTAAACAAAAATGGCAATAAGTATACAGCGTAATGAACAGGGAAATGATAACAGACATAGCCGAATTGTCGGCTGATTTTCAAAACCTAAGAGACCAACACATGACGATACAAAAATCATAAGCATAACAGGTGTTCCTAGAGTGTGTGGTGTCCAGACACACCGCAAGTACAACAAACGGCACACAAACAGATTTCAGTCACAAACATTCAGATTTCAGATGGGAAATCTTGCAAACCCTTTTGAGATCAAACATGAATTCAAAGTAGTAGTCATTCTATGTTTCTGTCACCTCGCTTTCTGATTGGCTCCACGTCACATTCAACAGGGTGCATGTTTATTCGTCCTCAGGGAACACCAAACACGCTAGGATATTGGACTAAAACAATCCAACATGTTAAATATCCCCAATTTAAGGTCGGAGTGGTTCCGACATCCTTCTGAGAGACTAGATCACTCTTAACACACCACACACAGCAGGATTGTCTCATAAAACTATCTTAAGAGCCATAACAGTAATTGGGGCATGTCAGAAGGGGAAGATCATTGGGTCAAAAATCGGCATAAAAATCCTGCCGTGTGAACCAGGCATAAGGATCATGACAGCTACTGCTTTAAAAGTTGAATTTATCTTAGGGCTTTTCACACATCTTTACCTGTGGTGTTAATACATATGGCGAGCACTGTATAGCCAATCAGTGAAATAAAATTTAACTTGTTACTTAATTATGAGGGTTGGAAAAACTGAAAAATAATCAAAAGATAAACCTTACCATGTCTCCACAGGCAGCTTACCTATGCTGCTGACTCTCACAATTGTGAGATTTGTTATGGGTATTGCAACATCAGATACTAATTAGGTAAGTAAAATAGCAAGGATTTAATAGCCTTAAGTAAAACATGAACTGGCAAGTGGCTGTGAAAGAACAGAGGTAGAGAATGACATTGAATGGCTGGATACATGGAGAGAATATAGTAAGTATGGAAGAGAGTTCAGAGAAATTATTCAAACAAGCTAAAACACAACTGGCATCACATTAAATACAAGAGATGTCCTCATATCAAGTTACAAGCCAATGGCAAACAATGACCAGCTGATAAGCAGAGTGCTGACAAACTGTGTAAACAGGGAAGGTATACAGATAAGATAATGAGTTGCTGGTGTGGAAGGCAGACAGACAGTCACCCACATTCAGTAGGAAATCCACAGACCACGGTATGATCGTTAAGACTGTTAAGATGTTGCTTTGAATGATGTTGCTACAAACAGCTGTGGGAAGGAATGATCGGTTCATACATTAAGAAAACATTAAACCTTAAAAATACAGATAACTGAAACAATTATCACCTCCTGGTTTGTTGAGTTATTTCAGTGTTTTTTCACACTATTAAGTAACTTATAAAGTCCCCTGAACACTGTAATAAGGCCCCAACCACACTACTATAGATTTTTAATCTGATATCTTGTTCTCTATTTTGAGCAAAATCTGCCTCAACAAAATCTGTGGGATTCCTGTCAAAAATGTTACCTCTCAGCAATAGTTACATTAAAATTTAAAAGAGGAAAAACCTGGGCATTGCTAAACCAGTGCCATGCTAAAAACTGGTGTATACAGTGTCATGTTTTCATTGAAACTATACTTTTTCCTCTCAGATAGCGATCCGATGGTGATAGCAGGCATTCGTACATTATCATTTTGATATATTTCTAGTTATCCAGTCTAAACCGATACACCATAAACAGTTGAAATAACACTTTGGAAGGTTTTTATAAAAATCTCCATTTTAGTAATCAAATCTTAACAATTTGGAAAATCTCCTTTCTACAGAATAAGTATACCATTTGTACTGTCATAGTCTTATGGAATTTAAACATGATTTTTCCACCATCACTATTACCCTTACCGTGGAGAACGAAAAACTAATCCACCTCCACCCTCTCAGTGCTGAATATAATCCCAGGGCTTTTGTTTGACAGCTTAACAAATTAATTTTGCGTGTTAACTACATCACAAAAAACATAACTTCAGTCTCCTAGCAACCACCACAGTTAAGGCTTTACACAATTTGGAGGTGTGCGTGCGCTTGTCCCCACCTGGGAGCCCTACTCTACTGGATTCTCTTTATGTGTGAGGGGCCAAATCTCTGTTTGCATTATGTGTAAAAGAGGTTACTGCATTCTTGATGGTCCCACAAGGATCTCTATAAGGCCCTGTCAAGATCACCAATGTGACAGAGGCCTAGATAAAAGACTATTTGGACAGACAACACACAAAAACTGTGTTTCTGTTTTGCACTATGACTGATGCAACAAATTTTATTAATAGTTTAACTAGACTACAAGGTGAAATATTTCAATAAAGGAACAACATGGCTGTCTCCATTGTTTGCAAGCGTGTTCACACAGGTGCCAATATTGTTAATGTGAGCAAGCTATTGTGTTTGAGAATACATGAGACTGTTTCTATTAAAATTCTGGGGATATGTTATCATCTTTATTCTAATTGCTTCTTCTTTTATTATGTTCCCTTTTCACTTCAGAAGCTGACCCAGACTTTGTGTTTTGTGGTAAAAACTGCCTCAAACATGAATAACTAAATTTCCTATCATAATATTTATTAAGGTGCTAAAAACTAGTCTCATTCTGTTTAAATTAAACTTAGATTCAATGTTTTCCACACCATGCCTTGACAGGGGCTTAGATATAACTCTAAACCTTTGCCTCCAGCTGTACCCAATGTTTCCAAATTAAAAGTAGGCTCAGTCTTTACCTTTTAGCCATCCTTGCTGTTTGATTGCAGCTCAGCTTTGACTTTGCCCAAAGCCTCTAAAAGGCAACTGTAATTAGTCAAATGAACCCCTCCTTCTGCACTTAGAAAAGAATAATGTGTCTCTTAAGTCAGATAAATCTTGTTCCATAGGTTTGTAATAAAAATTTTTTTTTCTTTAGCTTAATATATATTATAAATTATATATATATATATATATATATATATATATTATATATATATATATATATATATATATATATATATATATAAATCCTAAATTTGTTCTTGCTACCATCCACTCTTATTTACATGCAAAAACTTTTTCTTTATTTTGTTAGTTTGTAGACTTGTCACAGGAAGCACATTACCAAATTATATTCATATAGAGCTCTTATTGAATAATGATTAGATTTCATAGGCTTAGCCAGCTTACTCATTTTGCTTAACCCCTTTCCAATGGCAATAATAAAAGAGTGTGATGCTTGATTTAATTTTGGCAGGCCTAATATAACTCTATAATGCCATAAGGCCTGTTGATTACTATTAGGGATGTGCTGAGAGCATAGATGGGAGTCTGCATGTTAGGAATTGTTAAACAGAAATCTGCGCTGTGCTGCTTGTCCACTCTGTTCACTGCTAGTCTCTGCAGGAGCAGGCTGATAATAAACCTCTGTACCTTCCCAGCTTCATTCATATATAGACAAGGGAAGATGTGCTTGCAAATAAAACATATTATGTTTTTGTAAGCGGGGATGTCCAGGTCAGGATTTTTTCCCCTCGATACCAATCCATGTTTTTTAAGAGTAGGCATCAGGCAATACTGAATCGCAGTCTGATACTTACAGTAAAATCAATGTCCTGTGTATACAGTAAAAAAAAAACATTATCTTCAATCAGCAACACATGATCTACATTACTGTTGTGATTGTTTACCACTTAACTCACCTACCACTGATGTTCTGGACACTGCAGATTTACTTATATATTTTCTCCTGATAACGATATTTTCTACCAGCTGCAGTTCAATATGCTGCTCCAACGCAGGTAAGCTCAGTTAAGAAAGCTCCTTTAATGTCCTGACAATTGTCATCTAAAACTCGTATAGCTTTATTATTTCTTTAGAAATCAGTGAGTAAATACAGCTAGCTGATACACTGATAACTTGGCTTAAAATATATTTCAATACGGCTCTAGTTAATCATGTCCAGACAAATTTACTCAAACATTGTTCTCCATCTTTGTAAACTTAGTCCTAAAATTTTATACTTTCCCAGGGCCTTTGGTATTTCTGAGCCATATGACCCAATTGAAGCATGAAGAGAAAGTCACGTGACAGACAGACAAGAGGCTGAGGAGTCACTCTTAAATCATCAACATATTTGAGAAGGATTAAAAACACTTAGGGCCTGATCTTCAAAACGTTGGCGTGTACAAAACCGCACGCAAACCTTTTGCGTCAGCAAAGGTGATCTAAAAATGAGGTGGTAATCGGATTGCGTGTGCAAAATCAGCGGAACAGCGGGCACAAACTTTTTAGTGTGTCTGCCTTCATGAATATGCAAAACATATAATAATGACCCAATAAGCAAATTCATGGGAGGAGGATATGCAGATGTCATGCCTTACCACCCACAATGCGATTTTCAAAGCCTGAAACGGTATGCGGGCGCAGTTTTTGTGTGTGGATTTAACACGTTTGAAATGCAGGTGCTAACTGGGACGCAAAAATGTCTGCTGTCACTTTGGCCAGAAGGAGGCATGGATAGAATGACAGATGACAGGGAGAGAGAATCTTCTGTACATGTGCCAACAGATTTGGATTGTCAACAAAAAAAAAATTAAAAATAGATGAGAATAGAGGATTATATGTAGGATTATCTAAGCTCTGATTTGGAGCCAATCACAAATTCAATTCAATTCAATACAATTCAATTCAATTCAGTTTTATTTATATAGCGCCAATTCACAACACATGTTGTCTCAAGGCACTTCACAAAAGTCAGGTACACACATTCCAATTAGTCCTAACCATTGAACAGTGCAGTCAGAGTTAGTTATTTATTCAAATTGGATAAAAGTTTTTCTATCTAAGGAAACCCAGCAGATTGCATCGAGTCAGTGACTTGCAGCATTCCCTCCTACCGGATGAGCATGTAGATAGTGGACAGTCACTGGCGTTGACTTTGCAGCAATCCCTCATACTGAGCATGCATGTAGCGACAGTGGAGAGGAAAAACTCCCTTTTAACAGGAAGAAACCTCCAGCAGAACCAGGCTCAGTATGAGCGGCCATCTGCCACGGGCGACTGGGGGTTAGAGAGAACATAGCAGAGACACAAAGAGAACAAAGAAGCACTGATCCAGGAGTACTTTCTATGGGAAGGAAAAGTAAATGTTAATGGATGTAGCTCCTTTAGTCGTTTCACCTAGAAAGAAGGAACATATAAACTCTGAGCCAGTTTTCAAGGTTAGAGTCTGAAAGAGAGCACATATAATTAGTTACAGTAAAAGCTCAGTCAATCGCCATGTCTAGGAGAGAGAAAGGGTTACTCACTAAAAGACAGGGCCATGTGGATCATCGGTAGAGGGTGAGTATTAAGTTGTTGCCAGCAGAAGCTCGGACGATGCCCCTCTCCAGAAAGGTGTCACAGGTAGACACAGAGTCAGGCCAGGTGTAGCTGGAAGAAAAGAGAGAGAGAACAAAGTTAAAAGCTGAAGTAACAGCAAATAATGCAAAATTGTAGAGTAGTGTGAGAATGTAGCGAAGAGGGTGAAAGTGATCATTATGTCCTCCAGCAGCCTAAGCCTATAGCAGCGTAACTACACAGAAAGTTTCAGTTCAGATTATTTAGTTAAACAGCGCTTATTTTCAACTATGTCATTTCAAGGCACCCCACAAAGGGTCCCACTGATGGTCATTGTTATACTAAAAACCACAAGGACTGGGATACCTCTCTCTGTCAGACTGATTATAACCATTGGAAAAGAGAAGGGGTCATACAGGTAGCCGAAATGGAGGGTGTGTTTGCACCTCAACCATAACTGAGCCGGTTTAGGCTAAACCTGACTCCCCCTTACTCCATCCAACAGGGAGGGAGGAAGGCTCCCTCCCTGATAAACTAAGGCACTCTAACTATAAGCTTTATCAAAAAGGAAAGTTTTAAGCCTAGCCTTAAAAGTAGACAGGGTGTCCACCTCACGGACCAAAACCGGGAGATGGTTCCACAGGAGAGGAGCCTGATAACTAAAGGATCTGCCTCCCATTCTACTTCTAGAGACTCTAGGAACCACCAGTAAACCTGCAGTCTGAGAACGAAGTGCCCTGTTAGGAACATATGGAACAATCAAATCTCTGATGTATGATGGAGCTATACAAATAAAAGCCATGATATTTCTCCTGTGGTAAGACTCCTTGCAACACTTCATTCAATATCATTCCAGCATAACATCGCTGTGAGTGATCATCTGCTGAACGCACACAAACCTGATCATGGCAAAATGCGCACATAACTGATCAAGCGCACACAGCCTGTAATCGCACATCATGCAAAAGACCCAATGTGCTTTGATGTTGATAATATAATTAATAGGAAAGAAGTAAAGACATTATAAGGAAAATTAAATCCTTCTTTTGCAATTGGATGCTAAAATCACTTCTTTGCACATGAAAAATCACCATTTTAAGGCAGCTTTTGTCATGATCTGTCTCGGTGTTTTGCATTGGTTTACTTTTCCCAGTTAGGTTTTCCCCATGTCCTTAAATTTATTTTGTTATTTGTTTCTTTCTAGAGTTGCTTGTTATATATGTTCGTTTATTTTTAGGTTTATTATTCAGTCTAGTTAGGTTCCTCTTGTCCCTGTCTTCCCAGCTAGTTTATGTATGTAGATTATTGTATTTCTCGTGATTATAGTTTTCCTTAGATCTGTTTCCCAGGGTTTATCATTAGTCTAGTTCTTTCCTGGTCTCTGTGTTCCCCTGCACCTGTAGCCATAACAACCTTTTCCCTCAGTTCCCTGCAGCTTGTCCTCACACCTGTTCATTATACTTCTGATTACCTGCCTCCCTTTCTCATTGGTTCATACTCCACATCCCTCAGTATATTAGCTTCCTGGTTTTCATTGTTCCTCGCTGGTTCCTCACGTTACCTACCCTTGTTGTTGTTTCCGATTTCCTCCTGGTGCTCTGTTTGCCTCCTGGACTTGTATTTTGGATTTCCTGCCTGAACTTTGTACTCTGCCTGCCTGCCTGTAAGTCTGTGTTCAAATTCATTAAACTTCTAACTACTCACCATGCGGCCTCCTCGCCATGTTCCGCATTCCGGTCCTACCTCCAAACCTCCGAGTGTGACAGCTTTTCCATGTGGTGACAAAGACAGTGTATGCTTTAACCTTGTCGCTGAACAAAACACATTGCTATCAGTAATACTGTTAAATTGTTTATCCTACCATATGTGAGGAGAGCTTGATGGCCTTTAATACCTTGATCAAAATTGGAGCATTTGAAAACCGTTGCCTCACTTCATTGACAATACTAAGAAAACTGATAAAAATCTCTTTCTGGGACTGTGTTGCGGTCTTTTTAAGTGCATGATGGACTTTAAAAGTCCTGGCTTCATTTTTGAGCAAAACTGCTCTAAACTTTATTAGCTCAGTTAAAGAGAACTACTGACTGTCGAAAAAAGAAAAGGTTATTAATGAGTCGTAATGAGAACTGCTACAAGTAGGAGTGGATGTGTATATATGTATATATATATGTATATATACACATATATATATATATTATATTATATAATATATATATATATATATATATATATAAATCCTGCATTTAACATTCACACACTGACAGTGGTAAGCTACATTGTAGACACGGCTGCCCTGGGGCACACTGACAGAAAGGTTAGGGTTATAACCCTAGTTATAAAGCATCATAAAATGCTTTATAACAAGTCGTAGTTCTCAGATAAATATTTACTTCTAAGTAATTTCTTAAAAAGTATCATCTAACATACCTAAAAAAACGCCCTTCTGAAAATTATTATTACAAAACTTGATAGCATTGACATACAGGGGTTGGACAATGAAACTGAAACACCTGGTTTTAGACCACAATAATTTATTAGTATGGTGTAGGGCCTCCTTTTGCAGCCAACACAGCGTCAATTCGTCTTGGGAATGACATATACAAGTCCTGCACAGTGGTCAGAGGGATTTTAAGCCATTCTTCTTGCAGGATAGTGGCCAGGTCACTACGTGATACTGGTGGAGGGAAACGTTTCCTGACTCGCTCCTCCAAAACACCCCAAAGTGGCTCAATAATATTTAGATCCGGTGACTGTGCAGGCCATGGGAGATGTTCAACTTCACGTTGATGTTCATCAAACCAATCTTTCACCAGTCTTGCTGTGTGTATTGGTGCATTGTCATCCTGATACTCAGCACCGCCTTCAGGATACAATGTTTGAACCATTGGATGCTCATGGTCCTCAAGAATGGTTTGGTAGTCCTTGGCAGTGACGCGCCCATCTAGCACAAGTATTGGGCCCAGGGAATGCCATGATATGGCAGCCCAAACCATCACTGATCCACCCCCATGCTTCACTCTGGGCATGCAACAGTCTGGGTGGTACGCTTCTTTGGGGCTTCTCCACACCGTAACTCTCCCGGATGTGGGGAAAACAGTAAAGGTGGACTCATCAGAGAACAATACATGTTTCACATTTGCGCTCCTTGCACCATTGAAACCGACGTTTGGCATTGGCATGAGTGATTAAAGGTTTGGCTATAGCAGCCCGCCGTGTATATTGAACTTGTGGAGCTCCCGACGGACAGTTCTGGTGGAAACAGGAGAGTTGAGGTGTTCATTTAATTCTGCCATGATTTGGGCAGCTGTGGTTTTATGTTTTTTGGATACAATCCGGGTTAGCACCCGAACATCCCTTTCAGACAGCTTCCTCTTGCGTCCACAGTTAATCCTGTTGGATGTGGTTTGTCCTTCTTGGTGGTATGCTGACATTACCCTGGATACCGTGGCTCTTGATACATCACAAAGACTTGCTGTCTTGGTCACAGATGCGCCAGCAAGACGTGCACCAACAATTTGTCCTCTTTTGAACTCTGGTATGTCACCCATAATGTTGTGTGCATTTCAATATTTTGAGCAAAACTGTGCTCTTACCCTGCAAATTGAACCTTCACACTCTGCTCTTACTGGTGCAATGTACAACCAATGAAGACTGGCTACCAGGCTGGTCCAATTTAGCCATGAAACCTCCCACACTAAAATGACAGGTGTTTCAGTTTCATTGTCTAACCCCTGTAATTTCAGTTGATACTTTATTTCAAACTAAGACATATGCAGTAATAAGTTAAGGTTAACTGCAACTCTGTATTTTAGAAAGATGTATTATAGGTTAGTTATGAAAATCTAAATCCATGTGAACAGAAGGCAGCAATAATTACACCAGCAATTTCACCACCATCATTATGCATAATCCAAATCAATGGTCGTTGTGCTCAAGGGCCACTGCAATGTCATTAATGAATCATTCCAACAGTGAGGGTTTTTCTTGGATGTGTGTGTATGTGTGCAGGTAGTTAATATTAATATCCCTAATGAGTAGATGTGGACACCTGCTATTACTATTAGTCCCAATGAACAGTCTAATCATACTGGCTATCAAATCTGACCCAGTTGCTCAGAGTCCCTCAAATTAAAGAACCATTCATTATCAAATGACTGCACCTCAGCGGACCTCTCTGTGAAACTCCTGAGGTTTGCAGATGACACCACTGTCATTGGTCTGATCCAGGACTGTGACAAGTCTGCATACAGACAGGAGGTGGATCGGCTGGTCCATTGGTGTGGTCAGAACCACCTGGACCTTAACGCACTCAAGAGTGTGGAGATGATGGTGGACGGTGGAGAACTCCCCCTACACTGCCTCCCCCTCACCATTCTCAACAACACTGTGTCTACTGCGGGTCACCTGCAATTCCTAGGAACCACTCTTTCTCGGGACCTGAGCTGGTTCTCACACATAGACACTGTTCGGAAGAAGGAGGCAGCTCAAGAAGTAAAACCCATCACAGCAGCTACTGGTCATCTTCTACACAGCCATTATTTAGTCTTTCTTGTGTTCATCTATCACTCTGTGGTTTGGCTCATCCACAAAACAGGACAAGTCCAAACTATACCAAAAAATTAGGTCTGCAGAGAGAATCATCAGGACTGACCTTCTCTCCATCCAGGACTTGTACAGATCTAGGGACATGAACAGGGCAGCTAGCGTACAGACCCCACATATCTTGGACACAAACTGTTTAAACCGTTACCTTTAGATTGGCGCCACAGAGTGCTTTTTGCAAAAACCAGCCACTGGAGAGACATGTTCTTCCTCCAGACTGTCTCTGAAAAACACAATGAACACCATACAGTCTGAATAGTCAGCTACTCTGCTGTGAAAGAAATTGCGTACATATACCTTCATGCACATACTGTTCATATTATCCTTATTTTATTTGGCCTGGCCAATACAGCTGATTCTGATTCTACTTCCTACAGGGACCACAGGAGTCCCAGTGGATATGTTTCCTTCAGAAACAAAAAGAGAATGGAAAAGTCAGCTTTATTGACCTGTTTCAGGTTTGTCTCCCTTATTTGACTAAAAATAGTCTTAAGTTTGAAGTGAAAACTTCACCCTTTTTCCTCATGTTGGTACATTATGATGCAGGAGAAAAAGGTAAATTTCTAAATATTTTACGTTGCTTGACACAGTTGCACCAAAGATTAATATGAAAAGCACCTCTGTGTGGCCATAACAGACAGTTTCAGTGTTCAAAACACATCACATTGCTATCTTCTCAGCAATGTCACAAAAAACAACAGTAAACTCAATAACTCAACTACTTCATGTGAGTAATTTTATACAGAAAAGCACCATGAGCACATTACGATGGTTTGTAAAGTCTCATCATCTACTACATAAATAAAATCCATCCTTAGAATGTTCGGAATCTAAACATACCTGGGAACAAATGTTGAGATTTTTTTCTTCTGAGGTAGGTATCCACGAGTGAAAATTATTTAGAAACCTTAAACTCCGTCCAAATGTTTGCCTCTAATATTATGTACACTCCTATGTGTCTCCTTTGCCAAGTGTTCTGGCTGAATTATCTTCCCAACCATTTAAGCAATTAATCTTAAGTGACTCCAAGGTGCAAGCAGTTCCCATAACAACTGGGAGGATACAAAACACCATGCAAACATGATTTTTTTGGTCTATTTGCTTCTAAATGCAGTCTGAGTATTTCATAAACGGTAAATATCTTCACAGTAATGAACATGAGCACCAGCCTAGACTGTTGTATGGTCTGTTTGAATCTGGAGAAAACTGGGAGGCTGTGAGACACAGGAAGGGAAACTTTTGAAGGGAGAAGGCTTCTAGCTTGCTGAAAGACTAAGAGTTGAAGGTTTAAAGTTGCTCTTCAGGGTTCAGCTGTGAGTTGCTGATTTGCAAGGCCTGAAGGACAGCCACAGCATCCCACCCACTCTGTCACCAAGGGAAACACTAGATAGGATATCTCAACATCATTTCTTAGTCACTCTCATTCCCTTACATATAATTCTTTCACTCTTGTGCCTTTCTATCCTATTCCTATCTCCAACCCTTCCACCCACTGTTTGTGCCAAAAGGAATATGCATTCCCCTTTGGGTCTCCTTTGCCTCGAACCTGCCTCCAAAGTGAACCGGCCAGGGGATATACTATTAAAATGCCTGAACAACCTCAGCTTACTCTTTTACTTATGGGAAAGCAGTAACACCATGCTCCTTTCACCAAGCTAACTTTCTGGTTATAGAGTTCCCTATCTCTTAGGCCGAGCCTAGTCACTATATAGAGTGAAATTATTTCAATTGTTTGTATTCGGCGTCTCTATCTATTTCTCTTGTGACCATCACTGATGATAAAAAGGTAGATGAGGTAGTAAATCTATGTAAGGTTAACCATCCCTTTCATTCGGCTTCACCTTTCCAGGATCTTTGCTGATCATTCTTGTTAGCTTCCTTTTTTGGTTACGTAACCACTTATCTAAGTGTTATCAAAGGGCTCCAGGGTACAACACTGGAAGAAGCAATTAAGAAGAGGAAAGAAACCATTGAAAGGAACTGTAACCCACTTCCTGGAACCATTGCACAAATGGACGCAGGCATTCACAAGCACAGAGATGCATCTGTATGCCCACAAATGCAGCTATCTCTATTCCTTCTTACTCCATAATCCCTTCTCTTATCTCAGAAGGCAGAAGCAACAGTTAGTTATCAACATGTCAACAAGAGTCTTTTGTCATATCTGTCTGCTGTTCAGCTTAGCTCTAAACATAGTGTAAAAACAAGTAGAGAGAATAACAAGGAGTGGGTTTTTCTGAAAAAAAAAAAATTGTTTTGTTTCACTCACATTCCTGAATTAAACATAATACACGGTTTTAGAGGCTAAACTACACAGAGGAGCAAAAGATGAAGGGGTAGGGTGCTGTTGCCATGGTAACCAAAGTCGCGACATTCGTCATCACGACTCTTCTTTTGCATCGTGCTTGCGTGATCGTGCGTGTATATGTGTATATGTTTGTGTGTGTGGATATGCGTGTTTGAGTTTGCCCTCCTCTCTCCAGACATGAGGTGAGGACATCCCCCTCTAATACTGCCAACAGAGAGCGAGAGAGAGGATAGAGAAGAGACTTAGAGAGCGAAACCCATAATGCACTGCACGCTGCAGGGCTGAAGTCGTGCAGATTCATCAGTTCCTGTTGGAGGGGTTGTGTGCGTGTGTGAGAGCGTACACACACCCATATGGCCAGAGCCAGCGCAGAAGAAACACACACAGAGAAGCGAGCAGGTAAGGAGACATTGTCTTAACTGTGCAGATGGCTGCCGATTATACAAGATGATCCTTTTTGTGTCTGTTACTGCCCAGTGAGAGGAGGAGAGCAGAGAGTGGCTCTGTACAGCTCTACACAGATGTCACAGTGTTATTAATGTTTGACATGTTATGATTCTGACAACTTCCTCGCCTGTTGCTCGAGACAGCTTCCTTTCTGTCTCATTGAAAAGCACTAATCCTGGGAAGAAGGGCCAGTCAAAATATTTGGCATTGATTTGAAATACCAAATTTTTTCTGTCACTTCATCTGATTTCAGGATTTTTTTTCTTTCTTACTGCAGATACTGTTTAAATATATTCTAATATGAATGTGCAGAGTAGGTTTTGCATGAGTATTAATGATAAGGACCGGTTCAGGTCACAGAATAACTTTTAGGAAAATTGAGAATTTGTGTGATGAAGTAAACAATGTTTGTATAGTTGATAGTGAAAACAAGTAGTTATATGAGAAACTGAAATGTATAACTTTTTACCGACAAAAACGTCTTCCTCAGCAATATAATTTAGGATATGCTTTCATGTAAATAATCATAAAGAGGCTTGTTCAGACCAAGTTACAGAAGCAAAAGGTGGTTCCACCTCAGTAAATCATATGCAGAAATAGACTAGTTCCCTTTTATTTAGAGGCATCCATATGACGCCAGTGTGAGCTAATCGGTAAAAGCGCGCCATCTCTTTTATGGGTCATTTTGTGGTTTCAACTGGCACTGAGGCTCGTGACCATATCAGTAACACCAGAGACACAGACGGGTGATTGCAGCAGCTTAGGGCAGGGACACTCGACTTTTATTACTCTAAGACCCAAATGAGAAATTTCTGGCCTCCCCCCTCTGGAACAGTGTCATAAAATTGTGCTTCGACACTCAGTGAAAAATTAAACAAATGATTTCTATATTATTTAGAAAGATTTATTCCAACTAAATGTTATCTTAAAAATGATAAACCTCCTGTATTCTATGATCATCCAGCTTTTAAATAGAATTGCATTCAGTGTGTTTGTTATGGGCTTCATAAATTAAAAAAACATCACAGAGAAGCTTTGAGACAGTTGTTTCTTTGCACCTTGAATGTTTTAACAGATTGATTCCTGTTGATATGGGAATCTGTTTACACCGAGCACATTAATAGACGGAGCAAACAGCCTTTGTGTCTGGAAAAAAAACAAACAAATTAAGTATCCCCAGTGCAGATCAGACATAAGATTTCTTTTGAATTATGATTCTCTCACCAGTCAGTACAGACAGAGCATACCTTTTTTACACCGTTTCCCCATAGAAATCTACCTGTCACAAATCAAAATGGAGAAGCTTCTAGTTTTCATTTATCAAATTACAAATATTTCTTAACTTATATAGTTGGATTTTTCTAAAACCTTTCCATAACATAAAGATTATGTAGTTGCTATGAAAGATACATGCAGGCATCTTTAAACATGTTTACATGTTACTAACAAGGTAAAGGAAAGCTGTGTTTTTAAATGAAACAATTATAGAAAAAACATGTTAATTTATCTGCTGAGATAAAGATTAACGAAAATGCAAAAACAGCTAAGCGAATCCGGTCTTGAGAGTCAGTCCAGCATTCCACCGTTAAATATAATTCATGCCTATTCATTTTAAGCGGTAAGTTTTAAAGCTGAATTATGTACGTTTTTTGAAAAAAATTGCATCAGTCCTTTTGCTGCTGGTATGTAGCTTGGGATATGTGGACCAATGCAGTTATTTTCCTTTACACTCATACATTGAAGCTCCTGAATATGTTGGATTTCAGCACACAGAGCTGGTCAGATTCACATTACAGACACAGGCAGTCTACACGATCATGTGTATATTATTAGAAACTCAGGAACAGAGTATTGGCCTGCTGTGAATGTTGAAAACCTGTCAGGATCACACCAGGATTCCCTGTTGGAATTTTCCATGCCGTGAGATTTGTTAAACTCTCCTGGTGGAACTTCTTTTGCTCTTCAGTTGAGCTTTGGCTTTGCTTAGCAGAATGGATCAGGGATGATATATGGAACCAGATGTTCTTGTCTAAGCCTTTTTTTAGTCCTGCCTTTGTTCTTTTTCGAAGCATTTTTCCTCATGCCTGCCTTAATGGTGTGGAACACAAGGGACATATGTTCAAGAGCCCATGTCTTTGTTTTGATATGAACAGAATGAGGGACATCAACTCATGTAAAAGAGAGAAGGTCCTTGGTTCCTTTTCGTGGTATACAGACAGCAGAGCAATGAGCAGGAACCTAAGTGTGCATTAATTATCTGCAATTGCAGCAATTATGTGCAAGTTCAAAACCTTTCACAGTGTCTTGGTACCTTATTACTGTGTCTCTCGCTTTGGACTTAAAAGCCTGTCACAGGGAGAATACTTTTATTTAACTACACATTTTAAAACACAAATAATACCAATTAACATAGACATGACCACCGATTATTTTTACACATTACTATTGTTACTTAAAAAAAGATTTTTGCATCTTTTTGCATTGCTTAACATGAAAGAACAAAACAATAAAAGATTATTTAGACTGTTCATTGTTGCTCGGTCATTGATTGTTTTTTTATCCATAATTTGACGGTTTTGTCTCAGTATCGGTATAAGGTTTGAAAATTATCTAGACTAACCCATCCAAGACCGACTGACAAATATAGCCAATCCAGATACAGTGTAAGATTCTGGTTGATGTATTGCTATTTGATTTGGAAGATAATGGTAATTAGTGAATGTGTAATCATTTCTAATATTAAAACTTAAGAATATTTCTCTGAAGTCTGTCTTGCAAAGAGCTCTCTAGTTTCTGCCAGTGGGGTTTTGCCTGGTGAAGTAAGTGAAAGCTGTTAACATAGACTCTGGATATGAAGTTGTGTGCTTCAAGATTGACACTGTGGTATATCTATGCTTATTTTTTTATTTTGAAATAAGGAAGGAAGTAGTTTTAGAGTGGACTAAAAAGACTTCTCATTGGGCGTCCTAATAGCACTCAGTTACTAAGCAATGAAGAAGCCTCAATGATTTTTATACAGTTTATCATGCAGCATTTTTAGCATTCAGGACATATAAGAAACTGTAGCAGAGAAGTAACAAATGATTTGTAAACACAGTGCAAAAGATAATACCACACTCAACAGGGATGTTTTTTTTTTATTTTATAAAACACAGTTTGACTGTAATTTTATTTGTGAAGTGAAAAAAATCAGAGGACTTTTAGAGCATATTAGAATTAGACAAATAACTAATCAAACTTGGGCTAGATTACTCAATACTGGTTTTAAAACACAGTTCAAAACACAGTTTGTGAAACCTTTGCTCCATTTGTGGAAACCAAAAATCAAAGGCTGCTTTCACACTGCAGGTCTTAAAGCTCAACTCCGTTTTTTTCAGGAAACTGATTTTTTTGTGTGGTCTTTCCCATTACTTTGAAAATGTTGCGGCTCCAAACTGACCCGCATGCGCGTAAGAACAAGAAGTGCGTCGTCAAGTACAGCACAACAGTAAACAAGGAGAAATAGGTGTTATGGTTTAAGTGCACAACAGAAGCCATTTATTGTCAGCAGGTGCTGTGTGGGAAACACATGGACAAAAGGAGAGTGAAACTCTTTATTGTTCCGTTTTAGGGAGATCTGACTGCCAGTTCAGCACAACAAACTGGTTGGATGCGGAGACACAGCCAGCAATGGTGCGGGAGGGATGTTAAAAACTTTACAGAGACGGAGTTTATTCAGAATTTTATCATGTCGAGGGCAACTTTTAATCATATGTCAGTGGCTCTCCTCTCAACTCCACAGGCAGAAAACTTAATGCCATCTAGTGTATCGGACTGCAGCAGAGGCAGATCCTCACATGCTCCGTAACCTTGATAGTATTTTAAAGTCCGCCGTTTGAAGGGTTGTATACGAATTTTACAATACCAACTACGTCCCACCTCAGACGGTTCCTATGAGCCTTTCAATCAGGATTGATTCAAGTTTTTATCTCTGTTTATTAATGACCTCTAACTTCTTGCTCTCTTTCCACTGTGCAGTAGGCTACTATTCTAGCTCTTGCTGGGCAGCGCAACAACGAATGCGACGTAAGGTGACGTCAAAGTCACATCGAATCTGCCTTGATCGTTCCCACTCGAGTCACATTCCAAAAGATCAAATACCAGTCGGATTCAGGACCACATATGAATGTGGCTTGAATGTGACTTGAAAAAGTCAGATATTGGCCACATATAAGCGGTCACACTTGTTCTAAAAAGTATGACCTGGTCACTTGACCCCCAAAAAAACAGATTTGAGCCACATTTGCCTGCAGTGTAAACAGGGCCAATGTGCAGCAAGGTTTTTCAAAGTTATGCTTTACACACCTCTAAAACTTTTCATCATTGTCCTACAGTTGAAAGTCCTTAGAGATGCCAGAGAATGTGTCAGATAGACTGGAGTTTTCTCTGGCTGTGGGGAGCACAGAGTAACAGAGCTTTGCCCTTTGACTACCTGTTGCTGTACATTGTTGGTCAGCTGGCTGACAGAAGGCATTGCTTTTTTCTCCTACTTACAGAAGATATACAATTGTCTCTTTGGAAATGTTTGTTGTCACAAAAAACACAGTCAGAAATAAAATGAGCCCCTTCCGTTACTCTTATCATAGAAACACTGTTTTCAAATATTGTTAACAAGATACAAACTAATGGGCAATTTGTTTAAAAAAACAATTAGATCATGTTTTACATGTTTGTAATAATAATGAAACCATGCTATTTTTATTTAAGATTATATTACCATTGGAATGCAGAATGGGGAACCCCAGAGATTAATGTCTGGGGTTCTCCCATGGAACATGACCCGATCTCGGATAAGTGTTAGACAACGCATAGATGGATGGATGTGTTTCGTAGAGCCCAAGCCTAAATTAAACCAATAGCTTTTATAATAGTCTAAAGCTTGATTTTTTGCAGTTTTAACATTTAACACCACTAATTTACAAAGCATTTTATCTATATTTGTTTTACAGTATTAGTTTGCTTGACCATTAAATAATTAACATAGCATTATTTAATAAATTAATAGTAGTAAATGAAATGTGTGCACTATGTTTTCATTCTGGCTACATCATGTGGTCTGGCTGTCATAGTACAGCATTTCAGTCTCAGTAAAGTTAGGTGGTAGGGGCAATCAAACTATGTTTTTGTTTTTTATTTAAATTACTTGCAATTACTTGCATTAAAAATGCCTCCAGCACTGACACATACAACAAAAGTGAATACCCTAGCAACATTAAATTATGGATAATTATTATCTACTCTGATCTTTTTTAGTATAATAACAACTGATATATACATTTTAGCACTGTGGTGGACTGGCGACTGTCTAGGGTGTACGCCACCTCTTGCCCAATGACCCCAGGAGATAGGCACCAGCTCCCCCGCAACCCTGTGCAGAAAAGTGTGTATTGATAATGGATAGATAGATATTGATTCTAACTTCTAGTAAAAATGTTAAAAATGTTGCTATTCAAAAATATTTGAGGTCTAAAAATGGGGTTAGTCTAGATAATCGTAATTGCAAGTTTAAAGTTCTGTGTGCAAGATCATTCGCTCTTACGACCTCCAGCTGACTGGGGGGTCCTAAGCAGCAGCTGTGTTCACTTTACCCTGGGCTAATTTTGAATGTAATTAATCACAATTAAAGACCTGATTTACCTGATTGTTTTACACTATATAGTGGCTTTGGTATAGTCCCTTCTCTAATGTGCATAAAATGGCTATTATGTTTATTCCAAGGTGAATAACAGTAAATAGTTCATGTAATAAAATCTGTTGCTTCTCTCAAAACATTTTGCTATGTCTGTTTCTAGATGATCACAATACAACATGCACACATTTGGGATTCTGCATTCTGTTAAAAGTTCAGCATATTCTTGCAAGGCCACCGCAGGACCTTTTTAGGGCACAAGACAATGCCAGACTGAAAATCAAAAGTTCCACATAAGTAGGCTCCATGGTGCATTGCTCTGGCTCTATGAGCGAACTGATAAATATTTATAGTAGTTGGAGCTAAACATTAACACGTTAAACAGCACAGAGATTCATCATGGGTCGTTTTGAGGGGAAGCTGCAGGCTGCTGTTCAATCAACACCTTACTCTCTCATACAATCTCCTGCACACAAAGCCAATGCAGTGATAAATCCAAAACAAAGCTGGTATATTGCAACCCATGATGTGGCTCTGACTCACTTGGCAACACCCACCCGGCATGCAGCGCTTACATACACCTCAACAAGCAAAACACTGCACAGTCACAGATGCTCTCACACATACACACGCACCTGACGTAGTGTTTGATAGAGTTAGACGCCATGGCAACAGTACTGTGACTCTTGCTGTCCAGTGAGTGGACCAAAGCTGTGGAGGAGGGAGGAAAATACCAGCCAGAACCACTACTCAAGAGCTGCTATTATTTTTCTTCCCAATCTGTCTTTTCCTGCAACTCTCTGTTTTTTTAGGTTTTGCAACTGCTGTCTGTATAGTACTTTTTGTTTCTCTGCAAGTGTGTTGTAAAGAAAGAGGCAGAGGAGAAGTCAGCAGGCTTGTATTTTTAAAGCAATTGATTGTGCAGAAACTGACACATCATCAGAGATAGTTGTGCTGATGCTCACAGGCACAACCAGGAAGCACTGTTTGTTGACACTTTTATTTTTATCTCACTTTCTCTTGCAGTTTCACTTGCAGCATCTCCATGTTTCAGTCACAAAACAAAGAAGTTATACTCCTCTTTTTCCCACTTACTGAGCATATTTCTTGCAGGTTTTTTTCCTGGCTCTGTCAGTCAGGTTTTAAAGTCGCGCAGGCAGGGGGAGTGCTGGAGAAGTGGGCGTGCAGGTGGACAGCTTTCACAAACAGCATCTGTAAAGATTCACAGATGGCAGGGCTGCAGGACATGGTGTAGGTGAATCACATTCTGGTCTCCAGTAGCATTTTCATAGTCTGATTGTGAGCATTTGTTAACATTCGCATTCAAACAGATGCATGCAAGCTTTCACAGTGTGAAATTATGGGAAGCGTGGCTGAAGTTAGTCTTCAGCATTTCACCCTCCTTCCTCTCTCCCTTTTTTCATACGATCCAAGTGTTAGCTGTGAAAGGTGAACTTGCAGCCTGCTGTGGATAAATTATATGTGACATGTTTAGCTGGGCTGCCTTATATGGAGGCTGGTGTTGCTGAATACAGTAAGGCTCTGCCAAGAGAGGGAGGGAGGGAGTGGGAAGGAGTGAAGGCGGAAAAGAAGGAGGAGGAATGAAGAGAGGCAGGGGAGGGTGAAAGCAAAGGGAAAGAAGGGGAGGAGGAGAGGGAGCAGTGACAGAGGGAGTGAAAGAGAGGACTGCTGCGAAGCAAGCATGAGGTTTTCGCTTTCCATTCTCCCCGCAGCAGTAGTCAGATGAGTCCTTGCAGAGATACAGTAAGTCTTTGCTGTTTACTCTGTTTATATGTGTGGGGTTATGTGTTTAGTAAGGAACAAAGCTCTGTTAAGCTGTTACTTTTTCTTTTTTTGCTTAAATTCCGTCATGTCATATTCTTTATTCACTATCTGAATGCTGAGTGATGTATCTGAAAAAGTCAAATGTGTCTTTGTACATGTGTTTCCGCTAGTTTACAACTACAGTCATTGTTAGTTTGACTTGGGACAGTTTTAATGTAGCAAAGACCTGAGCGTACAAACATAACAGAGTAAGCTTCTGTAGCACAGAAAGCACAGTCATTTATAAAAATAAAAAAAAAACAGCAGCACACATAAGTTTCTCTGGAAAACACTTTGACTTGTTCTTTTTTTGATTGCATTAAATCCTCTTATATGGAGGAATGAATGAAAAAGCCACAAACAGTGTCTCATTCTCACATCACTACTCCGGTTTAATAGTGAGACGATATTTCAGCTGCCCTCCGGAAACGATTAAAAATCCAGCATCACCTGGGCTGTCTGTTTTAATCTGACAGGCAAACAAGCCTACATGAACATACACACAACCAAAACGACTGAAATGTTTCTAATTTACTTATAACGAAGCACAAATCACTTACTTGAAATAAAAACTCTTCTAATAAGAGAAGTAAAGTTATAAAATGACAAGGCTCCGTTTAAACCTGTTATAAATTTGTTGTTACTCTATTAAGAAGTAATCAGAGGATGTGGGGCAAGGACATCATGGACCTAAAAATGGTGTGCCTTGTTTTGCATCACTGATGCTTTTCAGAAGGTGTAGCAGAAGGTGTCCCAATATATTGTTAGACATCAGAATAAGAAAACAAACAAAGCCTGATTCGGATTAATTGGCAGCTGTGTCAAAAACCTTAAATTGCATGCATCCTTTATAGCAGTTGTGTACTCTAACAGTGAATTTTAGAGATTTTTTAAAACTCTCTTACCATCCTTGTCATTGCTCTTGGTGGCATGGTTATCTCAGGTCTGTATTCCAGTTGTTTTATAATTCTTAATTCTTGCTCTGTTTATATATACATGAAAGTTTTCAGTTAAGTCCAACATCATTCATACCCATGCAGATGTAGATTTTAAATTAATTTCATTCAACTGATAAGTTTGTTTCTGATAGGAAACAAGACAGATATCTCTGATGTTGAAAACTGTTTACATGCTGGCATTGCAGCAATCAAACCCTTCTTGCATTTGCTGACCAACCCTTTGAATGTTTGTTATTTGATCATTTATCTTTGGCGAGAGGCTCAATTCTTTGAGGTCGGAAGGCCTTCTTTCTATCACCGTAATCTTTGGTTCTCACCACAGATACTTCATCTGATTCAAGTCAGGACTCTGACTAGACCACTCCAAAACATTACTTCCCTTCAGATTTCAGATTTCAAATTTCAAAGATTACTATAATCCCAAATCTGGCAGGGGCAGACTTTCTAAAGTCTCTTTAGAATTTGAAATTAACCTCTTTGCCATGCCATATTTATGCCCTAGGAAAACAGGAGGTCATATATTACTAATTGAGACTTTGTTCAACTAACAATGTAAAATACACAAAAATGCTTCAGCTATGTTATTTTGTAAGAACTCTTAGGGGTGCCACTAATTGTCATAAGCGAGAAAACATTTTTGAACAAACAAAGAACAAATAAAACAAACATGGGATTTTTTGTTAAATGTAGAGGGTGCTGTTCCTCCAAATATTTAAAGGTGGTATTGAACTAAAATGCAAAGGACAATGTCAATTAATGTAATGGGTTCTGTTCGTCCAAATATTTAAAGGTGTTATTGAACTAAAATGTAAAGGACAATGCCAATTAATGTAGTGGGTGCTGTTCTTCCAAATATTTTAAGGTGTTATTGAGCTAAAAATGTAAAGGACAACAACTTGATCATTCTTGAGGAAAAGGGGGTCCAGACCTATTTAAAGCATTCTGTTCTTGTTTGTTTTTAACCATATGATTAGATAAACAAGCTTTAGATGCAGGAAAGGAAAACCAGTGCCTCAGATAATTTTTATTTAATCTTTGAGCTTTCTTGATCTAAATCAATATTTTCATTAACTCTTACCACTATGACCCTATTGCATGAGAGTTTTATTACTTTCATACAAACTGTAACATGGACACGGTTCATGTTACTTACCGAATGTAAAATTCCTACTGTTTGTTAATTGCTAAACTTGGTTTTGAAACTCAAACTGGCTAATTCAACATGCTGAAAAGGTTAAAGCCTCACTTCTTAGAGCCATAGCTTCCTATGCTGTGAGGGAATAAATGAGCTAGAAGTCTGTAACTCCAATGTTATGGAAATTGACAGCAGCTCCAAAAACTGAACTTACATTTTATAAAAGAAGACATCATGTTTGAGTGTTGATGAAGCCGCGTGGGTGGTCCACCCACTAATATACATGTTGCGAGAGGCACAAAAAGTATTCTTTCTAGCCAGATACATTTTGCACAACATTTATTTGTACAGTTCCATGCGGGTACTTGTCAAACTGTTGCATTATGCTCTGCTTTTTATTTTGTCATGTCTGTTGTTTTTGTGTACACATCCTTCTCAGACACTAATCTCAACACTTCTCTTTCTGTTTCACAGTTTTGCATTCTCACAAATCCTCGCCTTTGTCTCCCTCTCTCTGCAGCTTTCCGTCCAATTCTTTGTCTTAGGGGTTCATTATGGTTCATTCAGTGTCTCTCTCTCTCTCTCTCTCTCTTTCTGTCTGGCGAAAAAGAGAAATATTCTTCTCTGCAGATCAGGCTATGCAGATACACAAGGTAATTAAAGTATATGATAGCAAGAGCAAAGAGACACTGAAACTCACATCATGACTTAGCCTAAACAGCTGTGTACAAGGGATCAGATTTTTGTGGCCAATTTAATTCATCTATCCTTCCATCTATACCCGCTATTCCATGCAGAAGCTGGTGCCAGCAATCTCCAGCAATCTCCAGGAATTGGCTGAGAGGCAGGGTACACCCTGGACTGGTTGCCAGTCCTTAACAGAGACACACAGGACAAACAGACATGCATACACACACCTAAGAGCAATCTAGAGAGACCAATTAACCAAACAGTCACTGTAGGTGGAAGCCGGAGTACCTGTAAGAACATACAAACTCCAGAATGACCGCAGGCCAGAATTAGAACCCAGAACTTTCTTGGTGCAAGGTAAGAGTGGTACTAAATGTGCCACAATGCAGCCTGTTCAATTTAATGAAATATAATATAGGAAGATTTTAGAACAACATTTAAAATTTTCATAACCACACTGGTGTGAGCAGTCATTAATTATTTATATAAGGAGAGGAGGCAACATCACACGGTGTGTGAGAAAGAACAATCTATGTAAAACAGATTTTGTTATTTCAAAGCAAAGACAAAATGATTACAGAGTTTACATTTTTAAATGCCTTTAAAATCTTATATGAGTCATTAATGTTATCAGTTCAGCTAGAATTTTAAAAACTATATATTTTTGTCATAGATAATGTACAGTAGATCTTCCCTGTAACTGATTCCATTACAAACATTACAAACAAATTACAAAAAACCTCACTAATATTGTAAAAAGCTAACTTTTAGACTACTTTTCTCAGCAACAACATCTACTCCAAAGATAGACCTGTTAGTTACTTAGGTATGGTAGCATTCATTGATTAGAAAAAATGGTCACCATTTAGGGTCAGTCGAATTAAAAATTGGCCACTTTCAGTTAGCAGCCACTTTCTCTGTGCATCTCTGCATATGCCATTATGCTTTTTCACTGAATCTGTCCTCATTTTTTTAGATTTCCCCTTTCCTGCTTCATTCTCTAACTTCTCTGTCTCATTAAGGTAAAGCAATGTAATTTCCCTGCAGGGCCACCTGTCAAATACAGATGAGGCCTGAGCTGTGTGATAAAAACTAGAATCGGCCATGAAGCATTACTTCCTTATTCAAGAATAAAGTAAACAGGGTGAATTCTTAGTTCGAGGTAAAGTAGGAGAAAGTCCTCAACCTGGAAATTCAACATGGAGCTTTAAAAGCAGCAGATTGAAAGCCGCTCCCACAGATGGGTTTTGGGGAGTCCTACAAGGCCGTTGGGTGAGTGGCACAATCCAGAGGAGTTAGTCAGTCGTATATTATTGTTGTTTTCCCTGCGGTCTGCAAAGGTGTCACTGGACTCATGCACACAAGTGGAAGGTGTAATCTGTAGTAATTGGCTTCATGGAGGAGTCCACTGTGATTTCCACAGATTAAGGTGTCAAACAGAATCACTTGTCATAGACGACTGAAGAGAACAGATTATCCCCCGTTGTGCCCAATGCTTTTCTGATGATGAGTATGAGATTCTCTGCACTCCCTGTGTTTGTGTGTGTGAGAAAGAAAGATTTGGAAAACTGGAGATGTTTTCTTTCGGGGAATATCCACTTCTTTGGTATTTCCTGATTGGATTTAAAATTCCAGACTTTGGAATGTAAAAAATTCTCCCCATGATCTGCTTGAATATATTTTATTTATTGAGCTTAATGGCTGAAAAGCATTTTAGCCAATTAGCATCTAATCTGCAAACATCTCACTGTTAATGATCCATCCCCTGCCAGAGATTTTCCATCACTCCAATCATTTATAAAATATCCCTATCTTGACGTATGCTCTCTGTCTAAAACCTCTGTGTTTCTCTCTGCCTGTCTCTGCTCCAATCTCATTATTCCTCACTCTGTTTTTCACAGGCCATGCCACTTGTGCCTTCACACCAGTCTACCTGTCTGTCCATCTGCCTGTCACTGTCTTTATTCTCATTGTTTACCTAATTCCCTTATTCATGGCTGCATGTCTGTCCAGGTTGACGTGTGCTTTAGTGTCAGAGTAGGAGTGACAGAGCTAACCTTAAAAGGGCTTTCTGCAAGCCTGTGTGCATAAGAGTGTGTATGTAGCTGTTTGCAATTTTTCATGAGCAATAATGGCCTCTGTGCTTGAAATGCCACATGCCAATGTGGTGAAATCAAACTTTTTTTCCAGAGTGGGTGCTTTTTCTCTTTCTGTTACCTGGAATGTTTCTATATCCCCCGGACATCTATCACTCTGTTCTCCAGAGCATGTCTGTCCGTCCATCCATCGATCTCTCTTTCAGTCTCTGTGAATGTTCTTCTTTTTTTTAGCTGTTTTCCAATATTTTTCAATCTTCCCACCCACACTCTTTAAAACACACACATACTCATGCACGCACCTACTCTATTGCTATTCTTGAGAGGAGCAGACTAGTCTGGCGGTGGCTTGGTTTATGTCCATGAACTCAGTGACACCCTTCGCTGACGCCGCATTATGCCATGGTGGCATCACAACAGCCAGGTAGCCATACCGCAGTGAAGACAGAAGAATGCACCTGCACAACAATATGTATGCATGCAAACACTAATCATTTCGTTACTTCTCTGTACAGCACACACCAACAGCATATTTGTGTGGTCTTGCATCTCTTGTCCACCTCATCAGTAAATGTCTCTCTTTCAGTTCAGTGTGCACATGAGGCTCTTTAAACAGTTATACTGATATCACAGTGCAGACAACAGATTGCACACGTGCCACTTGGCTGCACTTGTGGTCTGTCATCCCCTCTGTTTGTCTTATAGCTGAAGGAGAAAGCCATAGAATGAGTTTGTTTATGTGTGTGCGTGCCTGTGTGACATGCGTCAAAAGAGTACATGAGAAACAGCTTTGTGCTTGCGCACATGCTACTCACATGGTTATGTCTTAAATAACAACGCCCTAGTTGACCTTCCATTCACGGCTTTAGTTGCGTCTCTTCTGTAAATTAGGAAAATTTTACAAGATAATTTCAAATAGAAGCTTAAAAAGCAATGCTCATAATTGCTATATGAATGTATTTAAACGGAACGGTTCTTAAAAACAAGAAGGTGCCTTCAGCCATCCATGCTCTGTGGTGTTGCTCATAAATCTTTCCAATTTGTTTTTGTCTCTGCATTTTTCAGGAACATAGTCTTTTGCAAAATGTAGTTAAAAAAGTCATGGAATACAAGAGTTCTTGTTCCCAGGTCTTCCCTGGGGCCTCCTCCCAATGCACTCAGGAGCAACCTGATCAGATGCCCGAACCACCTTAACTAACTCCTTTCGAAGCAGTGGGATGGACCCTGTTTCCCCTTTCTAAGTCGCCAAGTGGTTTTCCAGAACTTCCTTCAGGACAACCAAAAGTCTGTCTGAATAGCATCCCTGAATTCATCCCATGTCAAGTTTTTGCTTCCGTAACCACAGAAGCTGCAGTACTTCTGGCCACCCAACCAAGCCCTAAAGTCCCCAACCTACCTCCTGAGGTAGGTTGGGGACATGGAATAAGAGGTGTAAATTGAAGGTCACTCGGACAGGTTCTCTGAAAGATGTTCCCAGCTCATCCTTACCACCCGTTTGGGTTTACCAGGTGTGCCCGGCAGCCTCCCCTGCTACCAGATCAGTTCAAAAAATAAATAATACATGACATTTAGCATTTTAAATACAAATTACTAAGGAAAAAAGAAAAGATATACTAATGTACATTGCAATGAAATGTTGTGCTCATAGGTATGAAATTAAAGTAGGTTCAGATGAAGTAGCCATGCCAAGTGATACGTTGTTACCAATGTAGCAGGAAGAAAATCCAAATTACAAACAACACAGTAAAATGGCACCTTTCCTATTGTGCACGAAGATATCACTTTATTTGTTATGAAAAAAGTCACTGATGTTCTGATGTTTTATGTTTATAGCTCAACATATTATTAGCCCGTACTCATACTCGTACTCGTACTTGTCATCTTTCACTTCATCTGGAACCGGGTCGCGGGGGCAGCAGACTCGGTAGAGACACCCAGACGTCCCTCTCTCCAGACACCTCCTCCAGCTCCTCTGGGGGGAGCCCAAGGCATTCCCAGACCAGCCGAGAAACATAGTGCCTCCAGTGTGTCCTGGGCCGTCCCCCGGGCCTCCTCCCGGTGAGACTTGCCTGGAACACCTCTCGATGAAGGCGTCCAGGAGGCATATGGTATAGATGCCCTGCCACCTCAACTGGCTCCTCTCGATGTGAAGGGGCAGCGGCTCTACTCCGAGCTCCTCTCAGATGGCCGAGTTCCTCACCCTATCTCTAAGGGAGTGCCCGGCCACTCTACGGCGGAAGCTCATTGTATCTGGGATCTCATTCTTTCAGTCATGACCCAAAGTTCATGGCCATAGGTGAGGGTAGGAACGTAGACCGACCTGTAAATCGAGAGCTTCGTTTTTCGGCTCAGCTCTCTCTTCACCACAAAGGACTGGCACAGCATCCCCATTACTGCGGCAGCCGCACCAATCCATCTGTCGATCTTCCACTCCATTCTCCCCTCAGTCGTGAACAAGATCCCAAGATACTTGAACTCCTCCACTTGAGGCAGGAATTCCCCTCCAACCTTCCGGTCGAGAACAATGGCCTCGGACTTGGAGCTGGTCTTGGGCTTGGAGGAGCTGATCTTCATCCCAGCCGCTTCACACTTGGCTGTGGACCGCTCCAGTGCATGCTGTAGGTCTTGGCTAGAGGGGGCCAGCAGGACCACGCAAAAAGAAGAGACAAAATCCACTGGTCCCCAAACCAGACCCTTTGCTGTGCCTAGAAATCCTGTCCATAAAAGTTCATAAGTTCATCATTATTAGCCCATGAAACAAAATACTTACAATCTAGCACACTGCATTTTTAAACCTGAAGAATTACTTTCTGAAATAAGGTTTTGTGAAGTTATCAGTAGTCCCCATTCCTGAAATGGAAAGATGCCTTTTGACCATGAGACTTTCGGAAAATCCATGAGTTGTGAAGGCAAACTTAGGTTTGATCATCCCACCTGATCAGCTGATTTAGTGGATCATCTAATTGTGAGTCTGCCAAGAAGTTTTCAAATTTCCATTTCAAATTCCATTCCTACCAGAGCAGACTGTTGAGTCATAACTGATCTGGTGGATTAATACAGCTAGCAGGCTCAACCAAGGTAACTTCACATAGAAACATGGATGTTGTTCAGCTGAACAAAACAGCACCAGAAGTAACAACTGTCTTAGCGTTAGATTCCACAGCATAATATTCCACTGATATTGCCATTTTCAGAATCAGAATCAGCTTTATTGCCAAGTTTGTACATACAATCAAGGAATTTGACTCCGGTACACTTTGCTCTCTGGGTTTTGTTTTTGCACTACAGAATATACATATTTACAATGTACAATATACACATATATAAATAAAAAGGTGCATTTCAGTTTGAGTTGTTAAAAAAAAGTTAAAGTTCGCAAAAACAAAGGGTCTAGGTCTGACCAGTTTGTTAGCCATTGACCACCAAGAGAACCTTTTTAATTTCCAACAAGCTCATATTGATACGACATGTTTCTACTATATGTAAGGAAACTATTAATGATAATTAATTCATAGAACCTCAGTTCAAGATATCATCCTTTTAAGGTTAACACCTTATTCTTTAAATTATGTTAAATAACAAGTAATTTTAGAAATAAATGTTTTAAATTGTTGATTTAGACCTTGGATAGATTAAATTTTATTTTTCAAGGATGATGGAGAAGTCTTCAGTTGCCATTTCAAGATCAGCTAGATCTTTCTGTGTTGAACCAAGAATAGACTGCATTATACCATGACTGACTATTCAAACAAAATGTGGGTCGAACTAGACAAATGGACACAATAGTATAACATGGTTAATTTTGTGAATATCTGTGCAATGGGTAGCAAGCTATTTTTTTCTCATAGTTTAGAAAATATGGGCTCATTTTGCGTCTTTTGCTACCAATTCTTAAAATAACACATTTAAATATTGCACCCTAACTTCAACAACTGCATCTCACAAGCACTGGCCATTACAACTGCAACATCTGAGCAAGTGTTGTAGGCTCATAAAAGGCTGCATTTATGGCACAGCACCATTTGAAGACTGCGTCTTCCGTGCAGTTTTAACATATGAGTATGACATAAGGCTGGACCTGACACCATTAACCACTCTGTCCTTGCTTTGAGCGTGGTTAATCCCGTTGCTGTGGCGATGATGACCTTGCAGCACATTATGGTGATACTGCAGCATAAGGTGCTGTGTGAACAAGAAACAGTCTAGAGACAGCGTGAAGGAGAAGTAGAGGGGAGGGCAAGACAGTATAGGTAAATAAAATTAGAAAATTACTTTTAAAAGAAGAGCCATTTTTCACAGAGTTGTGTATCATGTCACCTGATATGGGCAGTGCAACTTAGACGACAGGGAGAAGATTTCTGATGGGAATAAATCAGTGTATAGAGAAAAAGCTAAAACAGAGAAACACAAAAGGAGAACAGGTGGAAATCAGAAAAAAAGATAAACAGTGATGAGAAGTGTCAAGATGGTATCACAGCAGCAGTACTCCTTTGAAATGTAGGGAATCAAGCCTTCTCCTTCCTACTTTCCACTCTTATTTTTTATTATTGGTTTGTACTCATCTTTCCGACATCTCACCACCTGACACCAACTCCTGCCTCTCACCAGCTTGTACTAATTACTCTTGTTTGTGTCCCATTACTCTTAGTCCAGCCTGTATTGGCACCGGCTCCGCTCCCCCATCTAAACTTTCCTCAATGCTTTTACTCTTCCAAAGGGCAACTCAGGTCGTTTATAGATGATACCCTTGTCAGCCGGCGATGCAGTGTAATACGAAGACTCCAGCTGCTGCAGTCAGCGTCCTTTAACCTCTCACATTACTGAATATCCTTCTCTTGTGCTCCATTTTTACTTCCTCTTTTTCATTTCTTGTTTTCTCATTTTTGTGTAAATGGCCCACCTACCAAACTCGGACCATTGATCTACTGTTGGCCATGAATATGTTTAAGCCAATTTCTGATCTCAGTGACTGCCACTGAATGTTTTTCAGCATTTGATGAAAAAGAGCCTAGTCATGCTGAGCTTAAACCCACGTAATACTTCTGTGTTTCTGCCTTGTGTTCCAATAGCACATGACGATATGTGGCTTTAAGTCAATATTGCTCCACTGTCCTGTGAACATCCTTCAGGCCAACCAAAAGTCTGCCCCCACAGCCTCTCTGATTTCCTGACATGTCGAGTTTTTGCTTCCATAACCACAAAAGCTGCAGTCCTTCTGGTCACTCGGTATCCGTTAGTTGCTTCAGAAGTCCCCAGGGACAACCAAGCCCTAAAGGCCTCCTTCTTCAGCCTGACAACTTCCGTCACCTCTATGCATCTGACACGGTATCATATGTAATTTGACCTCTATCTAAACCTGGCTGTCAAAACGTTTTTGACATGTGGAACAACTCTTTGGCATGAGCAATGCAACATATAGATTTAATATGTACAGAATGCAATACAAATCTAGTATTATCTGATATTGACATTATTCTTTGCTCGGCAGAGGCTGTCTTCACTGATAAAGATTCACTCACCTCATCATGCCAAGTGCTTGAAGTGTCTCCAACAGCAGAACAAACAGACCTGTTTTCTGAATATGCCAGCTAATAATTATTAGAGCACTGGAGGCACACAGACTACGTATAGAGTGTTCATTTTTCAGCCCAAAGGGGTCAGGTTAGTAAGTATAAGGGGCATTTATCAAAATGTCTTTTATTCCTTTTATCTCTTTATGTGTAGACTTATGTAAATCTTTTTAGATCCACCAACATATGGTATGTGGCAAGATAAAACACAATGTGACAACAGCTATAAGGAATATCAGGAACATCACATTTTTAAATAAAAAACAAATCCCTTTTGCCAGACAGCCAGTCACAGGACATTCAAACAGACTATAGTTGACACAGTAACTCTTGGGAAACTTTGTTTTGAATCAAATTGCATCTTCTCATTCCCCGCCACATCTCCATTTCACTCTCTTTGTGTGAAAGATCAATGTGTCAAAGGAAATCAGACACATAGAATGCAACTTCCTTCACCTCTTCCCAAAACTCTTTTTGTTTTCCATTAATTTTTTTTTCAGAAGTTCTTTAGATCTCTGGCTTCTGTTTGCTCCATTTTTCTCTCATTCTTTCTTTGCACATTGCTCTCACATGCATGCAGACCCAAATGTGGTTTTGGTTAACTGTGGAATTCCACATGATTGGTGCCAAACTGTGCACATTAATTTCAAGATTTGCAGCTACTTAAAGCAAAAACAACAAAAAGTATGGCAGTAACTTAAAAACCAAACTGCTTTATGATTTCTATTTATTTTAACTTTGGAACTGGCAATAATTGTTATTCACTTGTCAATCAGTTCTCTAACATTAGCTGTTTTTTGCTGAAATCACTTGTTCAAACTTGACTTCCTTAGAATTGTTGTCTGTTCTTCATTTAATTATGTTCCCATCAGATCAAATTGTCAGTTGACCTAATCATTTGGCAATATGTTGTATTGACAGTGCCAATAATTTGATGTATATCTCTGATGAACACATGCTAGCACATCTAATGTTATTGGTCCATTAAATGACCAGTAGTTTTTTGCTTTGCAAATGCCCAAAAGTTCTCCTTCTGAGCAGATCGAACACATTATCCCCACTTGTGTCTGACTTTTAAAAGGGATAAATCATTCAATTGCAATATTGTTTTCTTGGCCAGACATTGTCAATAAATTTAAAAATAGAGCAGAAATTGTGTCAGTGTGTGGTGTAGGGATGCTATGGTCCTGAGGTAAAACGATAAAAATAGAGATGTAGAGTTCAGAATATTCAATCTTAAAGGGCTGTAAACGTACTAAAAGCATAGTACTAAAAGGTGGTATGTACACTACCGGTCAAAGGTTTCAGAATGCCTTTCTCACTTAATGGGTCTCTTCATTTTCATGACTATTTAAATTGTAGATTCTCACCAGAGACAACAAACCTGTGAATGAACACACATGGAATTATGTGGTAAACAAAAAGTGTAAAATAACTCTAAGCATTTTTATATTTATTTTCAAAATAGCCACTCTTTGCTTTGATGACTGCTTTGCTCTCTTGGCATTTTCTCCAAGAGCTTCATGAGATGGTCACCTGAAATGGTTTTCCAAAGACTCTTGTAAGAACTTCCCAAACATTCATTGAGAGACGACTAAAGGTTAATATTTCAGTAAGGGTGGCTACTTTAAGGATTCTAAAATATAACATATTTCAAGTTTTTTACAGTTTTTTTTTGTTACATAATTGCATATGTGTTCATTCATTGTTTTGATGCTTTCATTGAGAATCTACGTACAATGTAAATAGTCATAAACATAAAGAAAACCATTAAATGAGGAAGGCGTTCTAAAACTTTTTACCGGTAGTGTATAATGCCTTGCAATGGGATTCATGTTTTCACATTACAACTCCAAACATTGCTGGATTTTATTGGAACTTTATGTGAATACACCTAAACAAAGCACTGCATAATTGTGATTTCTTCATGATTTTAAAAATTTTTAAAAACTAAATTCTGAAAAGTATGGTGTGGCTATGTAGTAAGGCCCCTTTTCTCAATACTTGTAGAACAATCTTATACTTCAATTACAGCCGCAAATCTTCTGGGTTACCAGCTAAATTTTCAAGTTTTTTCACAAAATCTAAATTGGATTTAGGTCTGGACTTTGACTGGGCGTTTCTACCACATAAATGTATTTTAATCTAAACCAGTCTCGGGTTTTCTTTCTGTATTTAGCTCCGTTCATCATCTCCGTCCAGCTTCCCGTGATGCTGCTACCACCATTTTCCCTAGTGGGGATGATGAGTTCAGGGTGATGTGTGTTAGTTTTCCTTCACACATAGCATTGTGTATCTAGTTAATACAGTGGTCTCATCTAAACAAAAAAAACCTTCTTTCATGTTTGCTTTATCCACTACAACTTCGAACCGAACTGTGCATTGTTAATAATTCATCAGTATTTGGTTTTGCACGTTATGTGTTTCTAGGATTTCGTACAAATATAAAATAACAGCATAGGGTGATTAGACTGAGAGTGTTTGCTTGCATCTTAACACAAAGGGTTTATTAGATGGGTTAGGGAAATGTGATTTATGCCATGTCATCTGATCCACATGCAAAGGTCATGATCACTAACAGGAAGCATGGAGGCAGAATCTGTATCAATGTATTCGCATTTTTACCTGGTTTATTCACTTTAGAGAAAAGATTACAGAAAAATAAGAAAAAAAATCCTTTAAATCCAGTAATAAGTAATTATTTTTGGTAATTTGGCCTTACTTTTGTGGTTTTCTTTCCTTTACCTGTCACTGCTTAGTGAGATTTAAAAAGCAAAATTATTTAATTAAGGTTAGATTTTTTTCCCAGATTAAATGTGCAGTCCAATTTGTTGTTTGTTTATGGAATTAAAATGGATGACAGCGGCTCCTTGTATCCGTTATATGTTAGAGAAGGTCTTTCACTGGCCGCATATGTTAGAGAGATTATAACTATTCAAAGAAATGTTATCTGAACTGGTAATGGACCCTTATTTCCCATGTATTATGACTCATCTTTCTTGTTAAAAGCTCCACTTTTCAGTCTGGGACTTTTTAACTGTGGCTCACATGATGACATGACTTAAACCAGATGCTTAGTTTAGGGAGTTTTTTTTGTTTTCTTATAGATTTTGCTGTCCTATTGAAAAGTTATTTTTGAAGATTGTGCATCTGCATGTATATTTGGGTTGTATCAGTCAATATAGGTTAGTGTGGACAGATAAGCTCAAGATTAGATCTTTCTTCAACTGAGGGATTACATGAACCTTTGTGGAATTCTTGGCATTACACTCTGACTATATGGCTTTCTTCTGACTATATGGCAATAGCTATTGCGCCTTGCAAAAACATTAATGCCATTTGACCTTTTTCACATTTTGTTACGTTACATTGACAACACAGTTCTGTTGGAATTTTGTGAAAAAACTGACTCAAAGATGTACATAGCTGTAAAGTGTAAGGAAAATGGAAATATTGTTCTCCAAATTATTTCCAAATAAAAATCTGAAAAGTGTGGCTTGAAATTGTAAACGGCTCCTCTTTCACTGAAATTATAGTTACAAGTTATTTGGAGTACGTATCTACACATCAAGAGGATAAAATATCTTCCCTCCAAAAGAACTCAAGCTCAGTTAGATTAGCTGGAGAGTGTCTGTGAACATCAAATTTTAAGTCAGGCCACAGATCCTTGATTCAGATCTAGGTCTAGACTTTGACCCTTTCTAATGCATAATTATGATGTGATCAAAAGCATTCTGTTGTAGCTCTGGCCGTATGTTAATATTGTTTGCTTGCTGGAAGATTAACATGTACCCCAGGCTCAAGTAGGCGGATGCCTCTAATAAGTGGTCCTCCTTGATTGTCCTGTATTTAGCTCCAGTTATCTGACCATATTCCCTGTTCCCAATAAAGAAGAGAACCCTTCACCATGATGCTGCCATGATGCAAATAACACTGACAGCATTAACACCGTTGGTCCATGTGATTTTGGTGTGTGCACCATAATTTATGTAATATCTTTTATTTAATAATAAAAAAAACAGTGTTCCTAATGCCACTTGCAGAAATATACTGCTCCCAGTCAGAAACAACCAATCCAAGCCAGGAGGAATGTTTTATCATTGATGTTTTGTCTCTACCAGTAAATGTGCCATAGCTGTTTATCTGTAGTCATTCGTGGCCCTGCTTACTAGCCTGCGCATTCATGGCAGGCTACACAGTTGACGGAGGGCTGTAGCACAACAGAGAACAAGGGGGAGGGACCTGTTAGTTCAAATTTTCAGGCCATGTCCATGGTTTTCTCAGAACTCCCTACTGGAGCTTTAAAATCCCAATAACGTACATTGAAGTTTGTGCTTGTAATGTGATAATGTATGGTATATTGAGAAAAAAAGATGTTAAAGAGAAAGTTTTTGTACTGTATTCTTTTACATGTTAAAGCGCACACTTTAAGAGCAATAGGGCCCTTACTGGTGGATATTCTCTGCAGCCCCCTTAAGCTCCCTGTACACCCCAACATATTACCACAGCCACAATAATTTATTAGTATGGTGTAGGGCCTCCTTTTGTGGCCAATAGAGCATCAATTCGTCTTGGGAATGACATATACAAGTCCTGCACAGTGGTCAGAGGGATTTTAAGCCATTCTTCTTGCAGGATAGTGGCCAGGTCACTACGTGATACTGGTGGAGGGAAACCTTTCCTGACTCGCTCCTCCAAAACACCCCAAAGTGGCTCAATAATATTTAGATCTGGTGACTGTGCAGGCCATGGGAGATGTTCAACTTCACTTTGATGTTCATCAAACCAATCTTTCACCAGTCTTGCTGTATGTATTGGTGCATTGTCATCCTGATACACGGCACCGCCTTCCGGATACAATGTTTGAACCATTGGATGCACATGGTCCTCAAGAATGCTTCGGTAGTCCTTGGCAGTGACGCGCCCATCTAGCACAAGTATTGGGCCAAGGGAATGCCATGATATGGAAGCCCAAACCATCACTGATCCACCCCCATGCTTCACTCTGGGCATGCAACAGTCTGGGTGGTACGTTTCTTTGGGGCTTCTCCACACCGTAACTCTCCCGGATGTTTGGAAAACATTAAAGGTGGAATCATCAGAGAACAATACATGTTTCACATTGTCGACAGCCCAAGATTTGCGCTTCTTGCACCATTGAAACCGACGTTTGGCATTGGCATGAGTCACCAAAGGTTTGGCTATAGCAGCCCGCCGTGTATATTGACCCTGTGGAGCTCCCGACGGACAGTTCTGGTGGAAACAGGAGAGTTGAGGTGCACATTTAATTCTGCCGTGATTTGGGCAGCCGTGGTTTTATGTTTTTTGGATACAATCCGGGTTAGCACCCGAACATCCCTTTCAGACAACTTCCTCTTGCGTCCACAGTTAATTCTGTTGGATGTGGTTTGTCCTTCTTGGTGGTATGCTGACATTACCCTGGACACCGTGGCTCTTGATACATCACAAAGACTTGCTGTCTTGGTCACAGATGCTGCTCTTACTGGTGCAATGTGCAATCAATGAAGACTGGCTACCAGGCTGGTCCAATTTAGTCATGAAACCTCCCACACTAAAATGACAGGTGTTTCAGTTTCATTGTCCAACCCCTGTATATTGCCTTTGGCTATAGGAAAAGACCACATGCATTATTCACGAATGCTAAGATGCTTAAGCCTTTATTTATATATTTTCCCAATGTCGAAGTCATTTTTCACATTTAGTACGTCTTTGTTCCCATTTTCTATTTTGGGGTGAACCTCATTCTGTCCTCTGTGTTGTACAGCCACCAATAATACTTAGAGGTGGAGTCGAGTTTATTGAATTGGCTGCATTTTGACATAGTTGTTTTCAGCACAGCATTGCATAAGAACCTTTGAACATCCAAAGAAAACAAAACTCCTTTGAGAAAACTAGCATGCAGTTGCCCCCAGACACAGTGATATGTTTGTGTAATCAAATTTGTGAAAATTTTCCAGCTGTTTAATTCCATCACTTACTTTAAACAGGCTGTTTTCTCTTTCACTTTAGTGCATGAAAATGCTACTGGATAGTCTGTGGGCTTCTGCTCTCACATTTCCTCTCTGCTTAAATGCATGACCTCAGGGAAAGCAATAGCAGGGCTGTGGTAAGCCTTGGGTGCATTTTCTTAACTGTTAGCACACCAATTCTTTCTGCTTCACAAACATACACTTACCCTTATACTACTGCTTTGCTAGAGTTTGAGATGACTTTGCCTATTTGCACTTACAGACGGGCTAACTTTAATTTCAAATTTAATATATTCTTTGGACATATTTATAAACTACCTAATTATGGTCTTTTTGGCTTTTGCCGTGATGCACTAGCGATCTGTTCAGTGTGTACCCCGCCTCCCACCCATAGACTGCTGGAGCACCAGCTTCCCCGTGACCCACTATGGAAGAAGCGGTATAGAAAATGACTGACTGACTGACTGGGTTTTGCATGCAGCTGTGCACACAATTATTGCCACTGCTTGAGGTGTTTCATCAATTAAGGTTATGCATTTATGCAAGAATTCAGATTAAATGCCAGTAAAATGTTTGAAATGTGTCATTTTATGTTTTGCTGCTGTCATTTGCATTCATGTTCCCCAAATACCAACACTACTATTTGAGCATTATCAGTTCAATCAACAGAAGTTGTCCAAATGTAAGTAAGAACAGGAAAGGCAGATTAAGTAGGTTAATTTTGCCACTCTAAATCAAACAACTGCAACATGCTTTCTACTGCTGTGCAACAATAGATTTGGTTTAGCCGTGAAAAACTTAATAAGTGCCAAAGGCAGTTAATAACACAGTTAGTAATTTAGATCAAAATTACCAAATCAGGGCAATACCTAATTATAAGGAATTAATAGCCAAACAATTCTCAGTCTCTGTCAACTATTGTTTTATGAATACCTGCCTGGCCAGGTGTAGTATTACAGAACAATAGATGAAGGAGTGAATTTGTGCAGTGGCGTTCTCAAACAGCAAGCCCTGCACACATGTACAGAATTAAAACAAACAAGTTCAGATACAAGAATATATAAACAGAATACTTCAACTTCAAGTTAAACATTCTTCAGTCAACAAATTTTTGTTGTAATTATGAATATGAATATATTATTTAAAATTAATAGTTTAATATTTTATTTAATAATATTTTGGTCTGTTAAGGGTTGTCCTGTGAATACCAGCCCAATAAGGCGGTGGTATTAGGACAAAATTGAAAGGGATGAGCCAAGCTCTGACATTATTGAACAGCAAAACTCTGCACACACATGGAATGAATTCAAACAATTTCTTAAAATACAAGAATTTATTAACAAAAATAAGTCAACTCAAAGTCAAACATATTTCAATCAACAAACTCTTTACAATGCTAAAACAATCCAACTAAACTACCAAGCAAAAGGAAGAATAAGGAAGACTAATGAGCTATGTACAATATAAACAAGTTGATCATAGATGTTTAAAAAAACCATGACCGAAAGAGTGATGCATCATTACCATGCAATGTTATTTATGTTTGAGAACCAAGGATTATCTTGAAGAATCTGGAATTGAAGTTAAGTTAGTCTTGGAACTAACTTAGGCAATAATTGGCATACCTTTAGACAACCATTCACAATGCAAGATCAGATAAAATATTATTTTAATAAAATCATATTTTAAAGAATGATTTGCTGAACAAAACCAACCTTCTGGATGACCAATTCTCAATGGTATTTAATTAGCTGCCTTTATTTATTAAAATAATATTTAAAGAAATATTATTTTGAATAAGAACCAAATCTTTGAGAAATGGGCTTAATCGTGTTACTTAGTTATCAAGTTTAGTAAAACAATATTTAGGGAAATATCATTTTACTAGATTGAAAACTAACAACCTTTTTGTGTAAATGATCTTTAGCAGGCAAGCACATGATCTTAGCTGTTAGCGGTTGAAGCTAACAAAAGAAGTTTATAGCTTATCATCAGAATCAAACACATACCTTTAAAATACCATTAATAAAAGGGTTAAAATGCATAAGTGTGGACGGCGCATTATGGCCGATCTTCTGTGTTTAAAATCACCCTTTAAATAAAGTTTGTCTTAACTTAAAAAAAAACACAAACACAGAACACATAAACTGAGCACGTGCTGAGCAGATAATCTGCTAGCACTAAAATGGCTGAGTTTCAACACAAACAAAACCAAACGTCATAAAACTAAAAATGTTTAGATTATTTCATTCTAAACTACTTCTCTCTGCCCAAAACACAACCTCTTACGTGAACCGTGCTAAGGAAAGGTTGTCCGGGCGACGAAGTTGAAGAAAGCATCCACAGTTGACAAACGGTTAACTGGTGCTAACCTCCGTAGCTGTGGGGTGGGGGCTGCTCGTTCTGATGGCCGGCCAAACTGCACGTTACTGCTGTAGCCACGGTGATGCGGTCCCGTTGTCCTTCCTTCAGACCGGGAAAACTGCTCCACTCGGCGTCGTAGAGACAGGGTCTCTGCTGGGTACTCTCTGGAACACAGTTTGCTTCTGTAAACCTCAGAGAGAAAAGTCTACCCACGCTTGTACGTTAATTACCCCCGTTCATGAATGAATACCGGATACACAAACAGCAATTCATGTTATTACAGTTCAATGTGAATAAGTTTGTTTAAGAACCAGGGTTTGCTTTGAGGAATTTGGAATGAGGCAAAATTAGCTTCAAAGCTAATGTAGAACAACAATTTTTTTTGGAAAAACAACCAGTTCATCGATTTAGAAATGAATAACCTTTTGGACAACTGATTCTTAATTGGATGTTAAATTATACCTCAAAGTGAAATTAGTTTTAAATGGAGATAACACTCCTAAGATAGCATGGAAACTCAAAAGATACAGAATAGTAGATCCAGTAGATCACTATTTGGTTTTCTCCACGCTACGTAGGATGATGTCACACCTTATTAGCGATTCACTAAACAAAGAAAATAGTGATTGTCTTTTAGCAACCCCTTTAACTCCCACATGTACTTTTAAATATCGTTAATACAAATAATAATGAGTGTATGAGCTCTGGTGGCGCATTACAGCCACTTTTAGCTTTCAGTTTTAGCATTGGGGTAACAGAATTTAGCACATGTTAAGGACTATGCTGACCTATTTTATACAGGTTATTAAGAAGAGATTGGAAAAAAAAGATAAAACAAGGCAAGCTCACGTTACTGGACCATCAGTGTTTAAACCACTCATTGAAATAAAGTTTTAACTTTAAAACACAACCCAAAACAAATTTATCAACTAGGTAGCCTGCTAGCACCCAGTTTAGCACCACATAAAACACAATGAAAAGAATATTATTTCAATTGTTTTATTCTAAATTAGTTTTTTCAGCCCAGACACAACCTCTTATGGAAATTGTTATGGTCAACAGAAAGATGTCCGATGGAGCGATGAGTTCACTAGGTCCAGTGGACAAAGACGACGTGGCGGCTGTTCTCGGTCTCGCAGCTAGGGCAAGCTTCTGCACGGATTGGCACACACATGAGGAGCGCGTGTTGTTTTGTGGCTTCAATGTTGTCTTCTTCAGGCAGGGAAAGGGGAAAACCACTTCATCCTCTTTTCTTAGGGAAATTTTGGCTTTTTCTGCAAAAGCTCAGGGAGATAGGTTAAGGCCGTTAGTCTTAATTTCGGGCCGGTAAGATTATCTAAAAAAATTAGATTGTATTATTTTTCAGAATAAGTAACAGGAGTCAATAACTGAATGTTCTGAAAAAGGTAAGTAAAGATATGCAAGCTTTATGTGTAATATTAGCCTTAAGGATATCATTTGAATGTAATTTATAACCTACCTAGGCAGACCAGACAACATGAATCCAATGTGAGAATGTTAAATTTAGTCATTAGAGACTTGAGACTTTGACTCTCAAAGGCTTGGCTTGGAAAAAGTGACTTATCAACATCTTTGTAAGACATAAAGACATATCTTTAAATTTAGTGTTCCAGATTTATAGACATCCAACAGCTTGTGCTATTTTTATGTCAGATAAAGTGTTCAGCTGCAGTGGGGCAGTTGTTGGACTCCTTGGTTCGTTTTCTGAACTTTCACTAGTTTTAGATAAAACAATGTTTTAAGTGTCAAATTAATTTCAGTGCTTCAGAGATCTCTATAAATATTTATTTTAGATTAATATAATCATAAAGGTATAAGTCTTTTATCTTAATTTACAGAACCCCCAGATTAAGTGCTTTAGTGTCAAAGGTCATGAGCTATGCATGTTAAAAGACAATCTGCTTCCAGTCTTCTTTGGATATTCTTAGAACCTGAGTCATCCACTGTTTTAGTCTAGATAAAAAAAAATCAGCATTATAGCTATCAATGTGAAAACTTTGCAAGCTGAGTGTATGATCGAATGTATATAAATACTTAGATTAATATAGTTCTTAGACCACGCTCTGGTGTTTTGCAGCTGTTGAATGTTTGTGTTTGCCATCAACACCAGAACCAACAGAAAACACAGAGCATTTATTCAAATTTTGCCTATGCTACAATGTTTATTACTTGTAGGGTCTTGCACCCTTAATCAGATGTTTAGGAGTAAAACTCAATGTAAACTAGCCATACGGTGCAAGCTATATGTGAACTGTGGTATTATTTGCCCAGAACTAATATATTAATTTCTGGGTCAAATTTAAAAATGGTTTGTCAGAGTTTACTGAGGTGTATGATTTTTAAATTACAACTGCACCAATGAAAATCCCTATAACTATATCGGACGTTTAAGACCGAAAGTTATGCAAAAGAGCCTTATACTTGACAAAAGAACTTGTCACACATTTATCCTCCCAACCTTTATACTCGCTTTATTCTAGCAGGGTCACAGTAGCTAGCGCTTACCTCCAGCAGGTATTGGGCATGAGGCAAGGTATATTTGAACTCACAAAGTGATTATAGTACAGAATAAATATTGCATGTCTGTATTGACTTTGTGAAGTTTATTTTGGTCAAAGGGTTAAAGTTAAACATAGCTAGAACTACTTTGCTCAAAGCAGTGGCGGTTCTTGGTGGTCTTCCTGCTGCTCCCCCTCAGCCCATCTCAGCTCTTTTTGTCAATAATATAATTGAGGTTTGATAAATCTGAAACTGTGTTTGTAGATATTGAGCTACATAAGGTCAGATAAAGTTAAATTTTCTTGCAAAGTTACACTTAAAGTTTACACCAGATTTTCAGCTATAAATCAGTTCCCTTCTTTATTATCATCAGCCACCCATAGTATATTTCCTAATAGCGCTTAGACTACTAACAATACAGTTATCTCCACACTGACTAAATATGCAACAAGGAACAACTGACAGATCATATTTTTTAGTCATTCACTAGTGCTGTCCCCTGGACTGTGCCTCCCAGGGCAGTGAGCCATATTGTCCATTTCAAAAACTGCTGCTGTCTATTACTATTTACCAGATACAACATTTTTTCTGATACAAAATTTTTATAGCTTGCTATTTTTTATTTTATCGTGTACAAGAGGTTCGGTGAAGTCTGATCAGGCTGGGGTATACTTCAAAATGGGGCTCTGTGAAGAACAATAAGGCTTCTTTTAGTCTCCTACCCAACAAACTGGGTCAAAATCTTTCACATCTATACCAACAGCAAAAACCCATCATTGAGGTTAAAGAAATAACCCTGCTAGTTTTTATCCACGGTTTTCAAGCTAAATGAATTAAAACTGCTTTATGGACTGTGTGCTACTAGCTCGATAGCTACGATACGCAAAGAAATGATACAACTAAGTTGACATCTTTTATTTACGTAATCAGCCTCTTGTGTATGTATTTGAGTATACTGTCTTTATTTGTTTTAAAAGGGAAAGTAATTTTGCAAACCAAAACCAAAAAATAAAAAGTCAACTATGCACACTTTAAATTTTTTAGCAAGGCAGTTATGGGTGTCTTTAGGGGGCAATGGATGAGTATGTTTCGGGTATATACAGAAACTAGTCTGTCACTGTTTTCTTCTGTCCTTCATGGTGACCTCATTCAGTTATTACCTCCTTGTCCCATTTGGTCTGTAGCCAGTAGTGATGCTGGAATCTTCTGGCCAGTTGACTGGCCATTTGATGTCTCACTAACGCTGAGCTTACTAATAAGTTTCTAATCATTACATTTCATGCTAAATTGCTCTCAGTGTGTTACTGATATATATGATAACATTATTAAAAAGAACAATATTACAACAGACACCTTTTAAGATTGCGTTTTAATGCTAATAAGTGACATTGAGAATTCTTCTTGAATAAATAAATGTTTTAAGTGTATTATGCATAAATTAAAGCTGTTTTATAATAAACTAATAATAACTTTTCCTTCTTCAGTCTAAATGCCATAGATTATTTCTTTGTGATTTCTCATTTGATTCTCCAGGCTGTCAGTGGCTTTTAAAATGAAAACAAGTGTAAAAGAGGATAAATTAAAAACATTCCTGTGGATGTGTGTGTGTGTGTGCATGAATCTATTCAGTATGTGCTAAGCCCTGATGGTCATCTGTGCTTCTCCGCAGAGAGAAGTGCCTTCATGTGCTGACCCTACTGGCTTTTTGGCTCTTCTGAAGCCGTTCGTCTGAGCTGCTGGGCCCCAGCAAGAGCGTCAGGGCTGTCATGACTGCCAGCTCCATCAGCTAAGGCCATCTCTGTGCAACTGACACCTCCGGTCTCTCCTTTATATATCCTGCTCCTTCTACCATCCATGCCACTCAAGTCTCCTCTGTGGAGGCCAAACACTTCCCCCTTTTCAGGAGACAGATATTGAAGGCAAACAGCTTTTATCGGCTACCACGAGCAGAAGAAAATTGTTTCACTGCTGTCCTCTCTGCCAGCCCTCTTCTCCTCCTGCTGCTTTACCTTGCCCTGCGTTCTTTCATCATTGGCCAAGCTTGATCAATAATGTGTTTTGCTGTTCATCTCATCTGACGGTTCAGCTGACAAGCGGGACAAATTGAGAGAACTGGTGTTGTGTGTGTGTGTGTGCTCTAAGAGAAAGGTTACAAGACAAAGCTCTATGGTCATCAGCAACACAGGCCCAGGTTGACGGGCTCTGAATTACTCCTGTTTAGGCCACAAACAGACTACTGGGATGGACTGCAGGTGTTAGGAGAGCCCAAGCCCTAACAGGCTTCCTTCTGATGACAACCTTGGAGCACAACCAGTAAAGCTGTTTTTTTTCTCATGTCCTGATACTTTGTCATCATTTGTACGAGTTTTATTAGAAACATACAGACCTACACACAGCTCCATTTGCTGGATATCTAATTTCCCCTCTTGCCTGGTTTGAAATGGCGGTAAATGTGACACCAATCCGGGACACGAAGTGGCTGACGCTGGAGGTGTGTCGAGAATTTCAGAGAGGAACGTGTTCGCGGCCGGACAACGAATGCAAGTTCGCCCACCCTGCCAAGAGCTGTCAAGTGGAAAATGGCAGAGTCATTGCTTGTTTTGACTCACTCAAGGTGAGTGTGACAAACACCTGTAATACTTATTCATGACTCCCGCTGGGTTCTGTTTCTGGTGTTTGCATCATAAATCAGCTTTGTCAGGGGTTTAGATACAGTGCCTTGGAAAACTACTCATACCCTGTAAACTTTAAAAAAAATTGTACTAAATTACAATCACAAACTTCAATGTGCTTTATTTTAATATTAAGTGATAGACCAATACAAAGCACATAACTGTGAAGTACAAAGTAAAGGATATATGGTTTTTAAAATATTAAAAAAAATAAAAATCTGCAAAGTGTGCAGTGCATTTGTATTCAGTTAAGGCTTTGTAGAACTGCATTTCTGCAATTAGCAAGTCTTGCCAAATATTCTCGATTAAATTTGGTCTGGGCTTATCAGGAATGTTTTAACATATGAATTAGCTTTGATCTAAACCATTCCATTGTAGGTCTGGTTGCATGTACAGGGCCATTGCCCTCCTGCAAAGGGAACTTTTATGGAAGTTTTCTTCCAACATTGCTCTTTTCTGTCACATCTGAAGAAAATAATCCCAACAGCATAATTATGCCACCACCATGTTTCACCATGTTAATGGTATGTTCATGTGTATTATTTTTTCTTTGGGTTTATCAGAGTAAAGAGGGCTTTATTCAAACATACAGCACACTTTGAGATATGAATTTGTTAAACTTAAAAAGATATAACTTCAACCTTCCACTTCACAATCATGCATTACTTTCTTTGGGTCTATCACAATAAAGTATCATTAAAAAACCTTGGCGTTTGTGGATGTAATGTGGGACCAAATGTAGAGACAATCAAGAGGTATTGCACTGTTTATTGCAATTCTCCATGTGAAGCAGAATAAAGCCTTTCCTGTTGAAAACCAGTTGCGGCAGTGAAGCAAATAGCTATGGCAAAGTTAAACCTTGGCAAAGGAACTAATATATTGCAGTAACTACTTTTACGTGTGTGCTTGTGTGTCATAGTAAGCTGAGATGAGGCTGAAATCGCACTAACATCTGTGAATCAGACTCAGACTTTCCTCCGGAGGCACATAAATTCAAACACAGCGTAGGACTGTTGGTTGGCACTTCGCGAAGGATTCTGTGTGACCGTCACATCAATGAGCTGAACCGGAAGTAGGACCGCGTAATGTGTATTTCACATTTTTATGTGGCTATATGTCTGTCTGTGTTATTTTGAGGTCATGCTGCATGGTGGGGCGTTCTCAGAAGGCTCTGTAATTTGCTGTCTATTTTTTGCCCTGGCACTCAGACAACACACTCCCACCATGCAGCTCCTCTCACAGACAGGGGAAGAAGAAAAATAAAAAATCAAACAGCATTGGAGATGGAGAGAGGTGGGGAAAACAGAGTGGACTGAACTGAGTTGTTAAGAAGAAAATAAAAAAAATGCATTAAGGGATTTGACAAGAAATGCAATGAAGTGTGGCAAATGCATGTCTGATTAGAATGTTTATGAACTTTATAGACTGTGAATGTTTGAGTTTATAATAACTCCTAGTGAATTGAATTTTATACTAGCTTTTATTTATGTGGCTGTATATGCCAACACTGCAGCCTCATATAAAATCAGTTTATATGCTGTTAAATTGTTATACAGCAGTGTATTGTCAGATGTTGGCTCAGAGGTTTGACAGAAGAGATACTGATGTAAGTTTATTATTGAGTTTTACAACCAAAACATTTGTATCACAGGATATACAGCACCCTCCACAATTAATAGCACCACTGGAAAAACCTCAAAATAAGTGGTTGCTATCTAAACATGTTCAACCCCAAGACGCTTGATGCTAATCTACCTTTCTAGCAGTAAGCTTTGGAGATTATTTTTACCTCCTTTACTTTCTTGTTCCTTTCCCAACCTTATTTGTTACAGTTTCAGCTGTCATAAACTTTTTATTGCTCTGCCTGTAGATATGTAAAGGTTTAGAAGCTTGTCTAATGAAAAGCAACATACACATCTGTCCTCATTTAATTAAATGTTCTCCTATGTTTTTCCTTTTGAAGATCAGACGATCTACCAATACAATTAAAGAGTGTTAAAAAATTTAAAGAATGCCAATGAGTGTAGCACAAGTGGCATTATTGACAATTGTTTCCCAGCATGAGATTTTTTTTTCCAACGTTTAAATTAAATGTTTCAAATTAAAGGTTGGATTTTTCTAAATTTGCCATGTTAGATTATCCTACTGCAATAAAATATGCATTTATTTTTTTATGTTTCTTCAAAATCTTTAGCAGGCATGCCAATAAATGTGGAGGGTCCTGTATTTTATTCATTTTTGATTAAGACTGAGAAGGATTTGCCTTGGTAACAACGCCTATGTCACTTCTGCTTAAAGTGTGTGTTTGCATGCAAACTCTACTTTTAAATAGTCAACAAATGAATTTAGTGAAAATTGTGGTCATACACAAAGTTTTAGTGGGTCCAGGGACAAAACCCATGTGTTTGCCAATATTTATGCCAATCCCTAAGCCAAACTGAAACGCACAAAAGTTTTCCTAATAGTGACACCACTCCCACCTTGGCACCCAACTGCCTGAACACTGATGAAAAGAACAAATTCCAATACCAATGTGAATTACCGCATTTAGCCAAGTGATGGGACAAGCCAATATACCTATAACACTTTGCTCTCCATCTGCAGTTAGTAAAAATAATGACAATCCAGGAAATACTGTATATACTCCCCTATATCCCCGACATACTACATTGTACAGCATTTAAGTCAGAGTGGTGCATGACCTAACTTCTTTTAAATATGAATGAGGTATATATTTAGTAGTAGTACAATTATTTTCACATTATCAACATACTTAATACAAATGAACAAGTAACTCGTGTTTCACTGACCAAATTTTTTTTTTAACATTGCTAAAATGCGACAGAATTATTTGCTAAAATATTGTTTCAGTTTAAAATTCACAGAATACAATTCAATATACAGACTTTAGATGGACACTGTTTGAAGTTCTCTATTCACCTTCTCATTTAGTCAATAATCATAAAGACATGAGTAAAACTGCACATATCTGTTGATTCATTGTCTTTTCCCCAATATGTGTAATCACATCTCTATAAACTGTGCACAATGAAACACATACATTTTTAATAATTTATTGTTGTTAATTTTTAATTAGCTCCCCTCATTTTGATTCATGTCTATTATTTTAATAATTATGCCTTCATCTACTAATTTCCTTCCTCCTCACTTTACTGTTTCATTTTGCTTTTAGATCTCTAATTCAATAAAGAAATAACTGTAAGGAATAGTTTATTATACACCATATTTGTTTAACACTTACAACTTATCCCACACTGGCACATTTTGATGACGTTCTGCTAATGCTTATATCATGATCATATGTTTTTCTGAGCTGTGTACATCTGAGAAACCAGTAGAGCAAAAAAAAAAACAATATTTTGGCTATGACACTTTTTTCCACAAATTTCTGCAAATATAGGTGGGGCCTGTCTGGAAATATGATATCTTCTTTAGAAAAGGTCTCAACATGCCTGGTAGTATACTCCTCTTCACCCACTATGTGCTACAATTAAGCCTGTGTTACAACTTGCCCCACTCAACCACATAAACCAAACTAAACTAATTTGTTAGAATGTGTTTTTGTATTAATATTACAAATTATTACAAAAAAAAGACAAGTACATGTTTGTGGACCCTACACTGACAGTAGTGAGTATAGGTCCCTTTGGCAATAAAGAATCTTTTTTTAGCAGTGCCTTGCAAAAGTATTCACCCCCCTGACATTTTCATGCCAATGGGGGTGAACTCCCCATCATCTCATACATTTAACAGTTTCCCCTTAAAGCACAAGTGTTGCTTTAGCAGTATACTTCGGGTCATTGTCCTGCTGTAAGGTGAACCTCCGTTCCAGTCTCAAATCAGAGGTAGACTGATACGTTTTGTTAAGAATATCCCTGTCTTTAGCACCATCCATCTTTGCCTCGACTTGACCAGTTTCCAGTCTCTGCTGCTTAAAACATCCCCACAGCATGATGCTGCCACCACCATGTTTCACTGTGAGGATGATGGTCTTGGTGTGAAGGTATATATAGGGTTTGCACCAGACAATGAGTTTTCCTTGGTGGCCAAAAAGCAAAATTTTAGTCTCCTCTGACCAGAGGACCTTCCTCTATACATTAGCAGAGTCGCCCACAAGCCTTCTGGCAAACTTTAAACGTTCCTTCCTATTTTTAACACTAACTCCTTAAGGGTTACCTTTGGTCTCTGTGCTGCCTCTTTGATTAATGCCCTTCTTTCCCAGTCTGTGAGTTTTGGTGGGAGGCCCACTTTTGGCAGGTTTGTTGTGGTTCCATGTGTTCTCCATCTGAAGATGATGGATTTGATGGTGCTCTAAAATTTGGATATATTTTTTAATTCCACCCTGACTTGTACTTCTCAACAACTTTGTCCCTGACTTGTTTGGAGAGCTCCATGGTCTTCATGGTGTGATGCCTCTTGCTTAGTGGTGTTGCAGCTTTTGGAGCCTTTCAGAAAAGATGTGTTTATGCTGACATATCATGTGACACTTAGGCCCTGTTTACATGACAACTTCTTCTGGAGAAAACTGAAACGTTTTGTTGCATTTCTACTGTTCTTCTACACGACAACGATGCACATTTTTTCTGAAAATAGCAGAATTTGAGAACGGGTTTCAGAGTGTAAGGGGTTGAAAATGGCCCAATCTCAGTTGTCATGTAGATGGGAAAAATTTAATCTGTTTTATGGGGAAGCCCTGGCTAATGCGCAGTATGACTAAAATTAGCAGAAATTATTGCACATGCACACAGCATAACAGCTGCCAACAAGTTTAACCCACAGAAGACGGTGATATTAACAATAACAATGGCGGATTGCAGAGTACTTACTTGTGCTGCTGACTGTTTTAAATTACACCATTTTCACGTCCCTAATGTTGCCGTGTGAACAGCAGTTGTAAAATGTTGGCATAAAGATGTGTTAACAGAAACAGGTAAAAAAATCCAGTTTTCCATGGATTTTAGTTGTGTAAACAGGGTTTTAGATTGAACACAGTTGGACTTCTTTCACTAAATATGTGACTGTTTGTACCACAACGTTTTAGAAGCTTCATAGCAATGGGGGTGGATACATATGCACATGTCAGTTTTCAGACTTAGACTAATTTGTGCAGATTAATCAAATAAAATAAGTTAAAAAAAATGTTATTGCACATTGGAATGTAACAAAATAGGTAAAAAGCCAACGAGAGTGAATATGTTGCAAAGCACAATAATGGGAGCCTTTTGGTTCTTTTGGAGGAGATATTTATATGCGTTCTTCCAGAAAAAAAGCTTAAATCGTAGGGTGAAATTTTTGAACTGTTTTGCTGGTAATAATCTGACATCTATCCAAAGTTTTTTTTTTGTTAATGTTCAGCTTAGTAGAGTGTTAAAGCCTTGGCATAGCTTTCATACTGTCTCTGCTGAGAAATAACCCTTTTATTTCCAGCTTCTTAAGGAAACAGCTTGAAATTTCTTTTTTAAAATCTGATTGTATTTCACTGCATTTAATAGTGAATCTACGCTAACTCTTAACTCGTTTATATTCAATCACTTGTTTACCTACGTTTCATCTACTTTCAGTGGGCTCAGTCAGATCTTGGCTCTGTCTCACAGTACTTCAGTCAAAATACCATTCTCTACATTTGAGAAATGAACTTTTAACTTGGGACAAAAAAATCATCCTTTTTCCTTTTGCAAAGGAGTGACTCAGAGGATGAGTAAGGACCATTGAATATCTTTAGTTCGTTATCAAAAAATAAGTGAAAAACCTTCAGAATTTGAACAAATGTAAATATGCATTTTGGTGCACACTGTGATGAGCAACCATATATAATGTAAGATGACAATATGTTCCAACTTTTTACAATTAAAATTTCTGCTTGCAAATGTATTTTGGCCCCCAGATTTAACACATTGTTGTTTCAAATTTGTAAAATAGCTCAAGCCCAGCCAGGTTGGATTGACATCGTCTTTGAACAGCAAATTTGGAGGTTCTCATCGTCCTGCAGTAAAGTAAACCTCCTACCCATTCCCTAGCATGTTTTCAAAATTCACAGTTATTTTCATAATAATTCCTGCCGTTTTTATATATGTTTTTGACACAGCAATATCAGTAAAGTGATTGCTGTGATTTGGCTCAGTGAGCTCAGTGTTTTTTGATGGTATCTGATAGTTCATTCTTCCACGGTCTGCACACATTCTGTAATTTGTCTCCTATCTGATTGGCAAGTTGTTATTCAGTGTAACAGGAGACCAGTGCTGGCAGTCAGTCAAGCAGCTCAGGCTGCTGCTTACCTGGGTTTATACCTGCAGCTGGATTTCTTGTTAGTCCAGGCACTGTGTTATTGGCTGTTTGGCTGGTGCTCCATTGACAAGGGTGGGCATGGCTGGTACAAGGTATGACAGGAATGGATAAGTGTGGTTGCTGGGGCGTATTATGGTCCGTGAAAACAGGCAGGCACGCCGAATCCGAGAGGGCAGGAGCAGACACAGCAGGGAATGTGCGCGGAAGCATAGCACTTTGCACAGAGCCCTTCCCTGCTCTCTGTGCCAGGGCATTCCACAGTCTACCTCCCTTCCTTGCTTTCATGACAGAATGATAGATATGCTTTATCTGCACATAAATTCATAATGCATATCTGGCTAGAAGAGAGGGGCAAGGGGATAAGGAAAGGACGATCAGGAGGTTGTTGAAAGAAAAAAAAGCGTAAAGAGGTGGAGGCTGGTAGACGTGGTTTTCTATTCCTAAGAATTTATCATACCACGTGCCCTTCATGGCCAATGCAATGCACAAAAGAAGGGAGGACTAATGCGTGGCTAATAGAAAAGCTTTTTTTACTATTTTCATCTCTTTGTATTCAAATCCTTGAGCCAATATTTCTTTAAGACATTCTTTAATAAAAGTTATTAAGTTTCAGTCATCAGTCTGATCATAGATGACAGGAGAAGTAAAAAAAGTGCTATTTAAACTTTTTTATTTAGCAAGATATGTCTGTACCTTTATTCTAAATTTCTAAGTTTTAAAGTTCAAAGTAAAATACATATATTTTTTCAAAATACAAGCATTTGGATTTGTGTGCAGAATTAATGTGTAATCTGTGTTAAGTTTTGGATATAAACAGCAAGAGCTTCAACTGGTTTGACTAAAATGATGGAAAAAATCAAGATGTTAGTGTTTAGGCTGACATAATACAATCAACCCACAATTTTAGGCTGTGATGAGAAACCATTGAAAGTGAATCAAAAATATTCTGTACTGGGCTTTTATGTTCTTTTGGGTTTGTCATAATAAGACTTTTTTTTTTCTGCCGGATGAATGTCATGGTTTGTAATTGTTAATTTTACAGGTATTCAGCATGGTCCTACAGCTCTAAATCAACGCTAGAAAAAGAAAAAAAAAGGTTATTAAATTTGCTAGTTTTAAAATGTAAAATCCATCTTACGAAATTCTTCAGACCAGCTCCGCAGCTAGGTGGAAAAGATTTGTAGAATGCATAATGTTAAGGTAAACTTTCTCTATTTGACTTTTTGGAGGGGCTTGAAGGTATGAGATAACCTATTTGCTGTATTATGCTCTAATTCGGTTTGTGCTGTTATGCACATGGGAATGTAATATTCCGACACTCTTATATCCTTACAGTGCTGTGTATTTTGCTTATATTTCCTTAATGCTGAGGAGTGTTTATTATTTTTCTTGTTTGTTTGCTCAGAATGTTTTAAAATGATATTCAATTCAATTACAGGTGAAATGTTAAAATCAGCTTGCATTACTTATTTCCCTTAATTTGTTCTTGTTCAACCAGAGAACATTAGGGAAACTTGCACAATAAATTAATATAATCAATAAAACTAACTTAGTTCGATCTTTTTTTTTTTGCCTTAATTCACATCAGATCTTGTGAAAAAGCAGCACATCACATTCTTAAGAAGCTGTTATTGAGAGACATTGATTTGACCCAGATGACTCTGGGTTAGTTTGCCTCATTGCTGATTTTTACCTGGGCCTTTAGAACAAATGGCGGCGAAGAGCGGGTGCGGACAGGAGAATGACGTTGTATGAATCCAGGATTTAGTCCATGCCTTCCTGTACTTTATACATGCTTGTATTAGTTGAATATATAAATTGATGCTTCAGCGTTCACTCTTTTTCAGACAGTGCACAATATATTAATCTGGATTTTAAGGTTCTTCATACTTGTAGGTGCTGTTTGTTTTTGTTTTTTTCTTGCGACATTTGTTTCCGTAGATTGTGATCCCTAGTTGGACTCTTATGAGAGATGGAAGACGTATTCCTTTGCATGAACTCTTTCTGGTAGATAATATTCAATGAAGTCACATAAATTCATTTCTTTAGAAATAGCAAATTACTTGAAATTGTCAGTTGTCAAAGTGGGTTTGAAACAACCCAGAGATGGGTATGAATTTAAGAAGGATTTATGCAAAATATCCCATGAAAGATAGATCATTTTCACACAAACATCATAACAAACTATGCATAATAGTACATAGACGGTGGATCTGTACTATTTAGCTCTTGGCTGTTCAAATGAATGGTAAATAACTTCTTGTTATGAAGAATTAGCTCTGATGTAATCTAAAACAAGCGCCATCCAAACAAATATTTTATAACAGTACATGTATGCAGTTGTGCACAATCAAATCTTGTTCATCAGTATTTTAAAAGTGGTGCATTCCTAGCTGCCTATTAATAATTAAATAAATAAAAAAAAGTACTATGTTTAGAAAGATCAGTCAAACAGCAGTGTAGAAACAGTGTTTTGATGTGAGTGCAGCCATTTTTCCTATTTCGAGTGAGATTAATTTGGGTCGAAGGAGAGAGTGAGAACTTGAAGAAAAGACCCTGTGAACAAACACAAGAAAACCTTCTGAAGCATCACTGCTACACTTCTGCAAATACGGTTTTGTATATAATCAATTATTATTTAATGTTGTGCACCTTTTACCAAACAGGTACTTGTTAACTGTGTACCACAGTTTTTTTTTTCTTGCTAGCCTAAATTCACATCACATGGCATGCAAGTTACTTTGTTTTTGATGAAAACTCAAATTTACTTCCATTAAAAATTCAGTTTATATTTTAGTGCATTCTACCCATATGTATTGTCATGGTGACGATGTAAGTCGCGATGAATAACTTTTTAACACCGAATGTTTGGTGGCCTACAGATACAGTATGCTTTAAATGTTCAAAGACAGCATAGAAATAAGGAAGGCGTGAGTGCACAGAGAAGGAGAGAGAGATGCGAAAGCAAACAGAAGAGGTAATGTAATATATAGACGATGCAATGCTACTGAGATGAGAGCCCCAGCAGGAGTATGTGTGAGTATGAATGTGTGCATGGTCTGCACAGAGGGATGCAGTATAATGGACAAAAACTCTTTGTAAGGAAAACACTCTCAAACTGAGTTAATCTCCTCTGTATCTGTATTCCACTGTCATGCTCCCGCTCTTATCCTCTTTCCTCTCATTACTTCTGTTAATCTATTTTTACCTACCAACCTATCCAAAACCCCAATGATTTCTTCTTTTTTCCTCTCTTCCAGGCATCTCAGGCACTTTCATTTTTATTTTACTCATGGTGATTTTTATCTTTTATAGCATTTCATCAAATTTTGTGGAATTTTTTGTTTTTTTCAGTTTTTTTTTTCCCTGGCTGACATTTAGGCAAAAGGAACAGATTTTTTTTATTTTTTTTATTGGCAGATATTGCTTACACATCTTTTGGTTCATTTGTTTTTGTGATTTAAATTTTTGGTTTTACACTAAAATAGAAATCTTACAGTTATTGTTAAATAATACGTTCTGACATCTGTCCTAATGTACATGGTCCACCTGGATCTCTTAACAAGTGTTTACTTGTTTATTCATGTTGGTACTGCCCTTATACTTTTATTGGTTGCACATTAACTAGTATAACAAACATGTTTTTGTTTCAAAATATGAGGCCATATGCTTTTTTTTATTTCTATATTTTTGAAGATTGGCGAAGATTGGCCTATATTTTCCTTCTTATTCTTTATCTATTGTTCTGATAGCACATTCCAAATGTTACTATAAAATTAGTGGGTCTAATTCACAAAGCAAAAAGCAGTACATATATGCTGGTGCAAATACAACCATTGTGAGGTGCATGTGTGTTCAATGTGCTCTGTTTTTGCATCAGATTGCAATTGTCCACGCCACTCAGTCTACACACCAGCTGAAATGTAACATAAGGAAAGTGCAACAATTTCAAAAACATTTCTTTGTGTAAGCTTTGGCTCTCAAAACTGTAAGAGCAAATCTTAAAAAGATTTGTAGATGTTTTGCAGATTAAATGTCAAGTTGCGGATTCAAAATTTTTGAGGCATCCTTGTAGGTGATTTATTCAAACATATAAAGGCTGGATTGAAGTAAAAAGTAGTTTTTCTTCTATTGATAATAATTAAGTTCTAAAAATTACTTTTTAAAATTGCAATACTGATTGTCATTATATCATCAAATTATTACTTAATAAAAATGAAATGTTTTTTCTTTCTTTTATAAATTTTTAAATGTTGGAAAACAGAGATGCCTGATTGCTGAACAGTTTATTTAAAGACCCATTTACCTTTTGCCAGTGCTTTGTGAATACGATAGGCACAGTTGATGCTTTTCACCTGCTATGCAGGCACAGAATTTATGCAATTTTTTGTGGATCAGCCCAGGTCAGGTTCATGATTATTTATGCCTTTTCAAGTGTTTACATGCATTGCGGATGTAAAAATATATAATCAACGCTTCAATTTTGTTTTGTACAATTGAGTTTTTTACAATTTTAGGTAAAAAATAAATTTAATTGTGAACAAAAAGATTTCAATAGCATGGTTTCTAAGCAAACACTTGCTTTGATATTTAAGAAGGGCCAAATAAAGATTAAGTTTTACTGCAGAACCAAATGCTTTGAGCTTAGCTAAGCATTGTGTAAATTAGCTAGTGCACATTTACACAAGGACATACTGACATTGTTTAGAATTATAGTTTAGTGCCGGAAATTACAAACAAAATGTATTTGCAGTGAATTTCTTCAAAAATCAAATTTAAAACGATTAGAAATATTGTTTCCCAATAAATCTAGGTATATGTTGTGTTTCCGAGCTATAAGCAAAACTTGATCAATTGTGCTTTTTAGCTTTTTTTCTTAACAGTCATAATGAAAAGTAGTTTTTACTATGTTGTTTTTAAATGGCTGCTCTGCTAAAACCATCCAGCTTTGTTCAATCCCATATAAAGGATATACTTGAGTAACAAAACAGAATATAATATTTCGAATAGTTCGCCCATTTTGTTATGTACATGACCTCATGAAAACAGACTTTTATTAGCATGTTGCTGTGAAATAACCAGTGAAAACATCACCAGCTGCTATTAACGTTGTCTGAAGGATATCCTCTAAATGTCTCTGTGTCCTTAGAGACGCCATCATTTCTACATCCATTTGTGGATAAGCTGCATCAGCATAGACTCACACACATCCATCTTTAGACGTGCTGTATCAGCATAGAGATGTGACACGACAACACCAGCACCAACAAGCCTACAAGGGCACTGAGAAGTAGCCTGCTGCCATATGCAGTCATCCTTTCCCCACCTTTTAGTATCCTTTACATTGCTCTGTTCACCTAAAACCTTCGCTCAACATGACTAATCTCTCTGCTCTTCCTCACAAAGCTGAAGACCTTAGAGGTCCAGACAGGCTGAAGTTGTGATGTCCCATTGCTATTGCAGTCCTGCTGTTGTTGCTGATGTGAAGAGAATATCTATTTAGCTATAGGTGGATCGGTCCCTGTTTGTCTGTCTCTCTCACCATTCCCCATTTTACGAAATAACTTCTCTGGTCTCCAAAAGCTTCCATATCTTCCCAAGCTTCTGTCTCCCCTTCCACCCTCTTCTTTCACTTCATGATCCTCTTAATGCTGTTAAAGCTCACAATTTGTGAAAATCTAAGGCAGCAAAATAAACATTTAAATCAAACTCCAGACAACGTAAGGTGTAAAAAGATTTCAGCAAAAAGTAATGAAGAAGCTTAGAGCAGCTTAACATTATTCATCCTGGATAGTGTTGTCTACCCCTTCTGCATTCCTCCTTTCTTTGTTAGCCAGAGTGCAATCTTATAATTGTTCTTATCTGATTTCTGGAACTTAGACAAAGTGAATTCAACTTTCTGATGTGTAATCATCCCCTTTCAACCTGAAGGACAATGAACAGAATAAACACATAAACCTTCTTCTGTAAACGGCAGATACTAAGATAAAGCTCAGCAAAGTGAAGACGTCACAAGGAGTCATGGGTTATTATCCCCTTTCGGATCAGGTTAGAAGGGGAATGGGTATTATTGTAACGGTTTTGTAGACTACAACATGAAGCAAAATAAGCGACAGACAAGCTGTGTTTTAATCACATTCTTTTTAAACTGATTATGTATGCTTTGTAAGGTTACATCACAGATTAATTCCTTAGGGGTTTTTTTCAGGAACGAGTTTAAACGGAAATCTTGAAATAAGAAAGACGTGTTTCTCAGTGAACAGCCTGTATCTCGCAGCATAGACGTCAGACAGCTGTAAAATTGAATGAAAAATGTGACATTTTCTTGGATACGCTGCCACAAAATACGTCACCACAGAAAATGTTCTCTGTAAAGCAAAAAGGTTTCCAAATGTGCCCACTCCCATTGCAAAAACATATCTGTGTGAGACAAAATTATTAATGCAGGTCTCATAAAGGCCTCTGCATCTCACTCCAAATAGTATTCTAATCTAATGAACCATTTTCATATCTTCCCTAGGTATTATTTTTTTTTATTAGAATTATACACTGTAGACAGAGGCTAATTTGAGGTTGGTGTGATTGTGGTGCAGTTGACTGAATTTGCAGGAATTTTCTCCCCAACCACAAGAAGAAAAGAGTTTGACTAATTTGTATAAACTACTATTATGATCAGTGTTTATCTATGCGAATTGAGGGATCTCTGGCAATAGCAAGAAGCTTAAGCATTTTCAACCGAAACCTGTAAAGTTACGTTATTCCACAGTGCAATGCAATTGCCTCTTAGTAAATCTCAAAACTGAATCATAATATTTTAACTATGGATTTTGTTACATATATCACATCACATATATCTTATAGTGGTCATGAAGCATTTTACAACATATACTAACTCATCACTGACTTTGCATTTGTGGTCTAGACTGCTGGAGATAGGCACCAGCTTCCCCGCGACCCACTATGGAATAAGCGGTAGAAAATGACTGACTGACTTTTCTAATGCTGCCGTATTTTCTTTCAATGTGAATTATTTGGCCTCTGTTGTTGCAGTGGTTCTGCTTTGTTCTTACTTGCATTTCCTCAGTTTACAACTTTCTCACTCACTCATTAATTGCTGGTGTTCAAATTTTTGTGAATTTTTGTAAATTAGTCTAATGGCCAAAACAATTTGCACATGGAACTCAAAAGAAAATGTATTAATCAGCACTGGTCATTCAGCATTCTACTACTTTGCTAGTCCAGTGCTAAAGTGTTAGAAGTTAGATTTTTAGCTTTAATGTACCCTAAAATAAAACTATACATAAGTGTTAGATGGTCTAGATAGCTATGTTGATTGTGTCTTGCTTACCTCATTCACTGATGGTGTTCCTGTAGTATTCGTCCACTGTAGTATTCGTCCTTCCTGACAGTAACTTATATTTTTTCTCGAACAGCAGGTTAGCCTTTTGTTTTTAAGCAAATATTTGGCTCCACACATACAGCAACAAACAATAAACTCATGTCTTGTCCTTAAAGATGATTTTTTCTTCCATGTCGATCAGTTTGCTGAAGTGCTAGACTAAAGCCAGCTTCGTCGATGAGTAGTCACCTCATAACATGTTTTACCCCAGTTTATGTTAACTGTGTGTGGACCAAGCTAGAGTTTCTTTTTTAATAGTTGCGTTAAGGTTGTGGCTGACAATAAAATTAGACTAACAGGTATTAGGATTTGGACTCTGGTTACCAATCATTTAAAAATGTCTTCATCAGATCACACTGCAATGCTTTACAACACTTATATAGTCGGCTTTGAAAAATTTGCTGTATTTGCTACAATCTTTAATAACTGACCAGGTACAGCTTGGCTAATAAACCTAAAAGTTTATTTACAACAGATGCATCCTGTTTTGTTGCATTAGACAGCATTTTATCTTAAATGTGTAATGTGTTCTGCCAAGTGATTTCGGAGGGAAACCAATTTGGGTTGTGTTCGCCATTAGCGTGTCTCGTGTCTCGTACACCCCCCATCCCCATCCCCCCCCCCCCACCAGCCACCCCACACACACACACACACACACACAAAGGTATAAACATGCATTCATGAATGTAGTCATTGCATCCATCACTCACTCCTTTAATTAGAAAAGAATCAGAGTTGGATAAGAGCTTCATTAAATCGTGTCCTTGAGACCCATCATTCACAAGCGAAGAAGTGGGATATTTATCACGCTTATGAAAAGAACTCTGATACCTCGTCTCAACTTTGTTTACTCTGCTCAGAGATAGAACATTAGTTGGTGCAGGTAGACATACGAAGTATCAAGTGTAGAGGCCAAAGAGAAAAGGTTTTTAATGGAACCAAAAAATGGAAAGTGATATGTTGACAATAAGATAGAGCTTTAAAGGAGTGCTAATCAACATAAAACCACAATGTTTAGCAGGACTTTCTTTCCATCCAATATTGATCCTCCGTGACCATTATGAAGTGGATGTTTCGTCCGGTTTCAGCATTTTTTTTCTTCTCACCCCAATGTCTATTTAAAAAAAGCTGATAAACCAACCCTAAATTACACAACTTTATATATCCACTTGCCCCTGCATGCAAAGCTGCGGCAAAAGCAAGTCCGACTTTGGAAAGACACAATGATCTGATGCTATTTACGGAAATGCCTGTCTGTAATTAGATTATGACAAATGATATAAGGCACAGACTACAATCCCTTCAAAGACAGGCAAGAGGGATGACTCATCCAAGTGGATTAACATCACATTTGAACAAAAAATGGTCAGCAATAGGGGTGACTGACACTAAAAGAGTGATGGATGAGTGCATAGACACCCAGTAGTGAATCTCGGACGGTGATGGTCAGATGGAGAGGAAGGGATTGCTGATGGACAAGGTATGGATTGAGAGAAGTAATAACATGAGGGGATGGGTGTGGAATTGAATGGGAGTTGTGTCACTCGTCAGCTGGAAATATTCGGGATTGAATAATGTCTGTAATATCCGTTTTATTGTTATAGTGCTTGTTGAAGGGCTTGCTGCTGGTCATTGTGATTCCTCACAAGGCTCTAACTGGATTACAGGAGTCTCAGGCTCAGCTGAAATGGCAACAGCAGCTACATTGTACAGGAACTGTTCGACAGCTTGCTTTCCTTATAGCATCAGATAGTAAACTGTGCAAGATATTAACTGAGCATGTGTGATCTAACGGATATACAGGCTTTTGTTTCTTCAGCAGGAAATTATTCAAATTAAAAATATTTTCACTTGTCTTAAAAGTCAGTTTAACTGGATTTTGGAGGGACTTAAACAACAGGCATACTGTTAGAAGTCTAAGGGAAAGTGATAACCCTGACCACTGATCCCCTGCTCTTTGCTGAAGTGGTACAAGCCAAGGGTGATCAATGTGGATCAATGTGGAAGAGTGTGCTGCCGGAAGACACTGCGTAGCGAAGGGGGGTAATGGCCCTCTGCTCTGTCACACACACTGTGTGTGTGGGAGGGAATTAAGACACTCTCGTGTCATGCATCTCTACATGATGTATTGTGCTAAGAAAATATATCCATAACCTTTAAGTGAGTCAGAATCAGTTTTTTCCTCTCCAGTCTGCCTCTCATGTGTTGTTTTGGAAGCATAACACAGTGCGTTTGTTTAGATTTTTTCTTTTTCACTGTCAGGAGGACGAGGGTCTGATGGAAATTTTCTTTTCAGCCACTTTCACCTTTTTTAAGTTGGGCATGAGGTTGGAAATGAGAGTCTATTTTTTTGCCATATTATCTTACACTCAAAGACCGCTTTATTAGCTACATCTTTATAGTACCCCTTTGGGCCTTCTGAGCCACAGTATTTTAATATCGGAATTTGTTTTAGCAGAGATTTTTTCCATATGGACCTGATAGCATCATAAAGTTGCTGCAGATTTGTTACATAAACAATGCACATTTCCACCACATCCCAAAAGTGCTCTATTAAATTGAGAAATGATGACTATGTAGGCCATTGGAACACATTAAAGTCATTGGTGTGTTAAGGAGACAAGTTTGAGATGATTTCTGACATGGTGCATTAACTTGTTAAATGTAGTCATCAGAAGATTGGTAACCATGGTTATCAATGGATGTAGTTTGGTCGGTGGCAATGCTCACGCAGGCTGTGGTGCTTAAACAATCCTAATGCATTGTGTTTATTTTTGGCTGTCTTTGCATCAGTTTTATTTAAAATGGAACCAGGAATTGTTGAGACAATTGTAAAAATCATAGTAATTAGTGGTGTGATGTTGTCTTTAACTCAGGAATAATTTGTCCATTTTTATATCGCAGGTCATACAAACAACTACAAGTGTCCCTTGTTATCGTATTTAGGGGTTGTTACAGAAATAAATAAATTCTCATGTGCTTGAACTGGGATAGCCATTCCTTTATGGAGTAACAAATGGTAATCCTCGCTTATTAGCTTCAACCTCAAGGCAATGACACTAGTTGCTGAAGCAAATACGGTGACATCCTTTGTTGAAGGGGAGTTTGAATGTATGTGCTTGTGTTGATGTGTCCATGTAAGAGAAGAAGCCTCCTCTAGCGTTTGAAAAATTTCTTTTTTTTTCCTCTTTGTTTCTTGGAAGCTTCAGGGTGTGGTCTTGTGATTATCTGCCTTACCAGCATGATTCATCAGAAGTTGAACTCAATTATACATTCCAGCATGCTGACAAAAGGCATCGGATCCTGACTCATTTCATCAGGAAGGTATTGGGGAAAAAAGCCATTTGATACTAAATCTCTTCACAGGTCATTATGTCAAAGAGCCCACATTAATCTTTTTTTTTTTTTTTTGCATTTCCAAGTAGCTGTGTCTGTTGTTTGCCTTCACAAACGCAGTTTACAGAGTAGCATCCCAACTGTGTTTATTTTCACTTTGGAAACACTTGTGTGTTTGTCAGTGAAAGATCACAGCATAAATCAAAGGCAGCTGCTAGACTTTGTCAGCTTTTGTTCATTTACAAGGACAGCTCCTTCTTTTTATTTCTGCACTTGGATTATCTTCATTCTTTAAATAGAGATGCAGACAAACAGTTTTAGAAGTCTTTTTGCCCATCTATCAAGTCTTCTTCATAGTAACTGCAGAGTATGTTTAAGTTTTAAATTTGTGATTAAAGGGTGAGTTTATAAGTTATAAATGAAATAGATGGTTCCCCAGCACACAGTAAAGTCAATAGTGCTGGTCAGAAGTTTGCATGCATTTTTCATCGATGTGAATGTTAAATCAATTTTGAACTTTTAAGAATACATTTGATCTAATCTCTCAGGATTCAGGTCTGAATGTGCAACAAACAACTTCAATTAATTTTAAAAGTGAGAATTGGTTGCACTAACTTTAATTTATTGCGGATTTTTTCGAAACCCACTCGGTTCTTAGTTATACACGTGGGGATAAACATACACTCAACCCTCCCACCAATATTTGGTAATCATTACTTAGCAGGTTTCACATTGACCACATTCTTTTTTTAGACAACAACATGTTTCTGGCTAAAATTCTGGCTAGATTTAACCACGTTACTTCTCAAAACTTGCAAAGGTCATCTAAATTAGATGTCTATGTGGGCAGTTGCTAATTTCAGTCATTCTTCAAGGTGTCGATTTTGGAGCTTTTTTGGTCCTCACCTTCTCAGTCAGTGCCAATATTAAACTCACACTTTCTGGACACTCTGAAAAATTTCCTTAAGATGAGTAAGATGAGTCACACTTTGTCACAGTTGACTCTTCAAACCGAACAATGATCCTGAACTAGCATTAAAACTGGCTTAGGAATGGCCAAAGCAGACTGACACTAAGTTTCTGAAATAAACCCAACCTACTGAAAATGTATGGACTATGCCTAAATTAAGGTAAGTGGTAGGAAACCAACCAATTTAAATTACCACTATTATTTTTGCCAACAATCGCTATCCTGCCAGAATCATGCCAGAAGGTTGTTGATGGCTATAGAAACCAGGTGCAACTTGCTATAAGACATTTATCCAAATATAAGTGTGCCTATATGTACAATTGCAAAGATCAGCGATAAATTTAAACTTTTGCACCCAATTCTTAGTTTCAGAAATTGCTGCAGTTATATGATGTATCATTATTCTATCCTGAAAAAAAGAATGTTTCAACTGTGTCAGTAAAAGCCCAAAATTATTCTTACATTCATTTAAATGATGACTGTATGTAAACTTCTCAGCTGTACTTCAGTATGAATGTTACAACAAAGTACTCGTACTCGTACTCGTACTCGTCGTCTTCCGCTTATCCGGAACCGGGTCGCGGGGGCAGCAGACTCAGCAGAGACACCCAGACGTCACTCCCCCAGACACCTCCTCCAGCTCCTCCGGGGGGAACCCAAGGCGTTACAACAAAGTGTTAGAAATAATTAGGCCTAAAAGCTGTTGAATCCTTTGTGTGTATTTTCTCGTCTTCCACTAAGGCAGTTTTAAATGGTTCTCCTCTCTATCTGTTTCTTCGGCCCAGTGAATGAGAGATAAAACTGAATTGCAGCAAACTTTGAAGATTGTGAATAGAGGATGGTGAAGCTGAGAGTAAAGAACAGATGAAGGGAAAAGATGAATGGATAGAGGCTGCAGAAGGAAGGTTAATTGAAAGCGAAAAGAGAAGAAGGGCCAGATCTCGGGGGCTGTGGGGTGGACTCTCTCCATCTCTCTCTTTCTCAGTTTTTTTACGTGTGTGTGTGAATGTATGACTGGGCCAGTGTGGGTTTTTTCCATCTGAGGGGAGATAGTGCTGTAGACCTAATGAGGACAAAGCTAATTAGAGACTGCCTTGCGCAACTCGGTGTGACATTCTCAGAAGACCAACAACAGCACATACTACCTACAAGTATTCTGCAGCCTCTAGAGAGGAATACACACTGCAGAGCCTTTTTTCACTTAAACTTTAATTTAAAGCAAATTTTACAAGCATTTTTACAACCAAAAAAAAAAGTATTTGATGTGCAACCTCAGCCAGGTCAATGAAGGAGTTTATTGAGCAAAGAAGAAAAAGATGTCCTGCTGCTGAGATGGGGACTTTGACGTTGCACTTATGCCCCTCACTCCCCTTCTCCAACCACGAGGATATTAACGTTTAGAGCAGTCAGCAACTCATCCTGATTGGTTCAAGCTCAAAGGTATCATTTGATGACAATATCACATGATATGCAGACCTACATATTGTGGCCTATTTCACTCGTCTGTCCATGTGTTCAACCTATGTCCTGCGCCGTACCCAATAGGAATGCATGGGAAACTGATCTCTTCTAGTGTTCTGCTTCAGATGTTTCTGTCTTCATAAGGAGGTTACCTAATACAAATACAGCCAGATAAAGGGAGGTTGAGGACATCTGATGCTATCTTAATTTAGGGGTTTACCAACCCACACCTAACATAGTCATCTATTAATTTAAGCAGTATTTTCCTTTTACATGAATTCCTTGCATTTCGCAAAAGTGAGTGTGACAAGACATGATGAGGTGAAAGGACACACACACAGGATAAGTAGACACAAAGCAGTAGATGAAGATTTGGGTAATAGATTAATTTGTTGCAGCCAATTAGTTAAAGGTAATAATCCTAGCAACAAAACGGGAACAAAAATATGTAGCAAACTCAAAAAATTATCTTACACTAAACGAAGCACATCAAGCTGAATATAAATCGTGTTCGTAACACAGGAATTTTCCACAATTTTTCTCACTGCAACCACCAGCTTCAATGTATTTCATTTGAATAAGGCCTGTCAGAACCGTCTGTTCAGATGGAAGGCCATGTCATAGAATGCATATTATGTCCACCTTGGGACACTTATTTAAACAGTATCACACAAGATGTTTAAAACTTGGGATGTTGTTTTACAATCTAACCGTGCTTTAAACGTCTCTACAGCCGTCTTTGTGACTGGTCTGTTCTGGGTTTTCATGGTGTTAATTGTTCACTAATGTTATCTTACAAACACCTGAGACCATCACAGAAAAGTTGTGTTTGTACTGGGTACTCTGGCTTCATCCCACAATTCAAGAACATGACTGTCAGGTTAATTGGTCTCTCCTAATTGCCCTTAGGCATGAATGGGTGTGTGCATGGTTGTTTGTCCTGTGTGTCTCTCCGTGTTGCCCTGCGATAAACTGGCGACCTGTCCAGGGTGTACCCCCTGGTCGCCCGTAGAACCTGGAGATAGGCACCAGCTCCCCTGCAACCCTGTATGGAAGAAGCGGGTACAGAAAATTGATGGATGGATGGATGTTAAAAATTATGGATTATATTCCTTTATGTTCCTGTTGTCCTTTTGCACCTCACAAATATGGACTACTCCGTGTTGATCTATCACATAAAAATTTCCAATAAAATACATTGAAGTTTTTGGTTGCAATGTCACAAAAATGGGATAAAGCTCCAGGGGTATGAATAATTCTGCAGAGCACCATACAAGGCAGCAGGAAAGATTAGGTCAAGGATTAAATTAGTCAACGGTAAAAATGCAACTACAAAATAAGTACAAGTGATTTACAGCTCGACAGAATTCTGACAATGAACAAAGGACACTGGACTGAATATATGCTGAGGGAGAGAACTTCTTTGTACAAAACCGATGTGGTGGCCACTAAATAGAACCAGGTGTGTAAGAGAAAGTAGACAGCAAACTATGAGTTACTATTCAAGCAGAATATTGTTTTGGTGTCAATATTTATATATAATCTTCATCTTAGCATAACAACAAGGAGGTTAAAATGAATGGCTGCCTCAGCTCAGTCACACATAATTACAGTCAAACATACAGTTGATTTCAATCAAACAGCTGACTTAATTACACATGAAGGGTTGTTGTATTCGTAATTTCGGCAAGCTACATATCCATACGTTTCATAAATCTGTTGCATGCCATCAGGAGGTAATGTGGACTGAAAAAGGATGTTGCCAGTTTTTCATAGGTCTATTAGAACAGCATATCAAAAATATTAAAACGATATGTTTCAGATGCTTGGAGTTTCTATTGTATCTGATATAAATGTCCTTAAAATATTGATGAGGAATCTTTAGTACACAAAACATGTAACGTGTTCAGCAGTTGAACAATCTGTCTGCAGTTGCTCAAAACCAATTTGTGAATTAGTATAGCCCAAATAAATTTTCAGTTAATTCAATTCAATTTCAATTCAGTTTTATTTATATAGCGCCACTTAACAACACATGTTGTCTCAAGGCACTTCACAAAAGTCAGGTACATACATTCCAATTAATCCTAATCATTGAACAGTGCAGTCAGATTCAGTTATTTATTTAAATTGGGGAAAGGAAACCCAGCAGATTGCATCCAGTCAGTGACTTGCAGCATTCACTCCTCCTGGATGAGTATGTAGAGACAGTGGACAGTCACTGGCGTTGACTTTGCAGCAATCCCTCATACTGAGCATGCATGTAGCGACAATGGAGAGGAAAAACTCCCTTTTAACAGGAAGAAACCTCTAGCAGAACCAGGCTCAGTGTGAACGGCCATCTGCCACGACCGACTGGGGGTTAGAGAAAACAGAGTAGAGACATAAAGAGAATGAAGTAGCACTGATCCAGGGTGTCCTTTCTATGGGAAGGAAAAGTAAATGTTGATGGATGTAGCTCCTTTAGTCGTTTCACCTAGAAAGAAAGAACAGGTAAACTTTAAGCCAGTTTTCAAGGTTAGAGTCTGAAAGAGAGCACATAGAGTTAGTCACAATAAAAGCTCAGCCAGTAGCCATGTCTAGGAGAGAGAAAGGGTTACTCACTAAAAGACAGGTCCATGTGGATCATCGGTAGAGGGTGAGCATTAAGTTGTTGCCAGCAGAAGCTTGGACGATGCCCCTCTCCAGAAAGGTGTCACAGGTAGACACAGAGCCAGGCCAGGTGTAGCTTTTAGGAAGAGAAAAGAGAGACCAAAGTTAACAGCTGAAATAACAGCAAATAATGCAAAATTGGAGAGTAGTGTGAGAATGTAGCGAAGAGGGTGAAAGTGGTCATTATGTCCTCCAGCAGCCTAAGCCTATAGCAGCATAACTACACAGATAGTTTCAGTTCAGATTATTTAGTTTGACGGCGCTTATTTACAACAATGTCGTCTGAAGGCACCCCACAAAGGGTCCCACTGATGGTTATCGTTATACTAAAAACCACAAGGATTGGGATACCTCTCTCTGTCAGACTGATTAAGTTTTGAGTAGTCTCCTCTTTTACTTAAAGATGTTGTTTAAACATTATTTGAAGTTAGTTTTCTGCCTGATTTCTGAGCCAACTGCTGTTCTTCTTTAGGATCAACAAACAACGTTTAGGGCTTTCTGGATTGTTTTCGTTGAAGCAGATTAGGAAGCTTTTCGGTGGCAAAAAAGTTACCTTTGTTACTTTATTATTTTATCGCAGGTTTCAGATGTCTAGTGTCTGTGGGAGTTACAACAGTGAGAAACAGCATTCCTTGGAAATGTATAGAAACCTAAGGAGTTCCTGCTGATACTATCACATTGAACTAACCACATTTCTAATCTGTATACAGGCATCAAACACAACTAAAAGCAGAAGGGTCAGAGAAAGTGTCAGGCAAAGGTCTGTCACCATGCTCATAAAATCTCCAAAAGAGAACATTTTATTTTGTCCATGACAGACTATGATGCCTAATTCACTAAATAAATTTCAGCTTACAATAAAATAAAAAATAATAATAAATTATTAAATAGCTCAAAGTTATAGATCAGTTTCTTTCTGCATTACTAAAATGGACTAATGCTGTAAAGTCTTTCAAGTTTTTGGTTAGAGGTATCTGTGTAAACAAAACACAACTAAAAACGATTGAAGCCAATCTCTCCTAATAACTCTCAAAGAATAACAATAAACAATAACAATACAGTCAAAACGAATTAGATATTTTTTTAAACACAAAACTGTGATTTCTTGCTTTATGTATTAATTGGTAATGAATTATTTATTAATTTATTAGTCATCTTAAGGAGCTGCATGAACTATCATTACGTGTGAGAGAGGTTGCTGTAAAGCAGCACTGAAGTTAAACTTATTTTTGCTATTTCTTTTGAAGCAAAGACAAAATAATTACAAAGGTGATTTGATGTGTCTTCACCTTCGTATGTTAGTGACCAGTTTGGTTTCTTGTTGATGCAGTATTGCCACTCTTTTGCAGCCAACATGGCTTAGTGAAAGAAAAAGTAAATACCTTTTTAAGACCTTCTTGCACTTTATGTGCTTTGTCCACTGAGTTCATTTTCAAACACCTAAACATAGACTAGAAAAAGATCAGATTATTTTTTAGTTACAGATGCGCTGGTCAAGTTACAAATTTGCCTTTTCCCGTCACTAGACGGTAATCTCGCTCCATAGTAACTCAAAGGTATCAAAAACTGTTTGCAAATGAGAATTATTTTTCTTTTATTTACAAGGTAAAAGCTGTTTAACTTTAGGGAAATATCATTTGGTTTCTGGGTAACCGGGATTACATAAAGTATAACAAGTCTAGATAGATGTAAAAAGATTTTTACCTGTGTGAAATTTGAAATAATACATTTCTTTTTGTGAAGTATAAAGACTTGGGGATACTTTTATGTATGATTTGTAATATCACTAAGATAAAATTTTGTGTTCCAGTTTCAAAACTGATTTTTGACGTTCAGACCCTGATGCAATAGTGCATAAAGAAACAACCCCCATTCAGAAACATGAATGGGGGTTGGAAATTATTGTTTGAACTCTGGAACATTTTTCAAAACTATAGTCAATGGACACAATGTATTGAACCGTAAGCAGGGCTAAGCTCAAAAGGATATAGAAACATGATTCTAACACAAGGAGAGATGAAACTAAATAAAGAATGATAGACAACTGCAGAAAAAAAGGTACACACTATTTAAAGAAACCAGGAGGGAGTTGCTAATTTTTTTTAATTATTTGTATACATCATAGGCTGGCATTCATAATGCTAAGATGGTTCCTTAGTGCTTCCATATATCACTCATAGTTTACTCTCTGAATGCAAATGTTATTATTAAAGGTAGGTAACCTTTATTCATCCATTTTCTATACCAACTCAGTTTGTGAAAGGTGCCTATCTCCAGCGGTCAATGGGCAACAGGCCAGTTGCATGGGCAGGTCAGAGACGAACAAACTGTAGTTCCCCTCTTAAAAACCTCGGCTTCAAGAGGAGCAGTGTGGTTTTCCTCCAGGCCGTGGAACACTGGACCAGCTCTATACCCTCTACAGGGTACTCGAGGGTTCATGGGAGTTTGCCCAACCGGTTCACATGTGTTTTGTGGACCTTGAGAAAGCATTCGACTGGGTCCTCATGATGCCTTGTGGGGGGTGCTCCAGGAGTATGGAATCGGGGGCCCTTTATTAGGGGCCATCCGGTCCCTGTACGAGGGGAGCAGGAGTTTGGTCCGCATTCCGCATAAGTTGGACCTGTTCCCGGTGCATGTTGGACTCCGGCAGGGCTGCCCTTTGTCACCGGTCTTGTTCATAACTTTTATGGACAGGATTTCTAGACGCAGCCAAGGGCTGGAGGAGGTCTGGTTTGGGGACCAGTGGATTTCGTCTCTTCTTTTTGCAGATGACATGGTCCTGCTGGCCCCCTCTAGCCAAGACCTACAGTATGCGCTGGGGCGGTTCGCAGCCGAGTGTGAAGCGGCTGGGATGAAGATCAGCTCCTCCAAGTCAGAGGCCATGGTACTTGACGGAAAAGGGTGGCTTGTCCTCTTCAGGTTGGAGGGGAGTTCCTGCCTCAAGTGGAGGAGTTCAAGTATCTCGGGGTCTTGTTCACGAGTAAGGGAAGAATGGAGCGGGAGATCGACAGATGGATTGGTGTGGCTGCCGCAGTAATGAGGGCACTGTGCTGGTCCGTTGTGGTGAAGAGAGAGCTGAGCCAAAAAGCGAAGCTCTCAATTTACCGGTCGGTCTACGTTCCTACCCTCACCTAGGGCCATGAACTTTGGGTCATGACCGAAAGAACGAGATCCCAGATACAAGCGGCTGAAATGAGCTTCCTCCGTAGGGTGGCCGGGCACTCCCTTAGAGATAGGGTGAGGAGCTCGGCCATTCGGGAGGGGGTCAGAGTAGACCCGCTGCTTCTCCACATCAAGAGGAGCCAGTTGAGGTGGCTCGGGCATCTATACCAGATGCCTCCTGGACGCCTTCCTCGGGAGGTGTGGCAGGCACGTCCCACCGGGAGGAGGCCCAGGGGACAGCCCAGGACACGCTGGAGGGACTATGTCTCTCGGCTGGCCTGGGAACGCCTTGGGCTCCCCCCGGAGGAGCTGGAGGCGCTGTCTGGGGAGACCCGGTCCCGAATAAAGCGGAAGACGACTAGTATGAGTACGAGTAGTAATGATGTTTAGCATTTCAGCATAACAGAAGCATTATGGCTATTTAAAACCACAAATGCCTGAAAAATCGAGCAAGTAGAGCAACCTCTCCAACATTTCTAAGGATGTGGGAGGAAACTTTTTTTTTTTCACATTTTTTGACCTAAAATCCCTGGTAGTTTTTCTTTTACTTTTTAACCTCACAAACTGAGAATTGATATCAGAAATAATTGCTTAATTTTAGTCCCACAATCCTTCAACTATGAATGGGTTTGGTCTAAATCCCCTTGTGCACAATGGTCTAATCTAAAGAAAAGAAGTTCCTTCATCTCAGTATGATCTGTTCTGTTAAATAACCATGGTGAGATAAAGTAAAATAATCTGAATCTGCATTTTAAGGGTTATAAAAATGCTACATCTCTCTCACTCCCAGGATATCAGGTAAAATAAAGAAGAATATTTGCACAAACCTGCACTATTCAGACATTGCACATGCTTCCTTTAACACGTAAAGCTTACTGGCAAAACAAAATCATTGATCACAGCCGACTGGCTCTTGTGCCTTGTCACAACCATCCGGCACATTACTGTGCAGAAGGAAAAATTGTTACTGTGAGATCAGAAATCCATTTATCTTGTATAATTTTGGGGTTAGGTGTTTTCCACATTTGGAAAAGAATTGTAATTATTCAAACAAAACACATTGCAATGGCTTCTAAAAGCCTCTGAAGTGAAGGTCACCGTGTGTTGATTTCTCAATATAAACTTGTTGCACATAATGCAATACAAATATGAGAAAAAAAGCTTATAGCCTATATTTCAGTCCAGAAGATTGTCTCTTGAGGAGTTACATATTCAACAACTAAAAATCAAATTTTCTTGCCAAAGTTTAGCCAAATTAACATCATGAGAGATCCAAGAAAGTAAAAACATATAAATATATTAAAAGAGACCCCTTTTGCAGACAAACTTTTATGTTCCAAACATCTCATAAGGGAAACCGCAGTTTATTGTAAAGTAGAGATGGAGACTCAAGCCTGCATTTGAAATCCAAGCCGTACTTAAGTTGAAAAAACAAAGACTTTAGGATTAGACTCATATTCTAGAGACTCAAGACCTGTCTCAGTCTGTAACTAAAGTCTTTCTTGAACAAATTTTATCTCACCAAGTATTCAGGTGTGAAAGTAAGAGTAGATAATTTGAAAAAAAATAATAAACCACTTTGAGGTACTTTAGTTAATATAAAGGAATGGTTGTCATGTAGGGATGAGTACCGAATTCAGTATTTTTATAGGTACCGACCAAATGCCGTTGGTAATACCAAGTACCAATTCACGTAAAATCAAACGGTACCCAACGCATCATTGTGACACTGAGGGAGTGAAAGAGTGGGGGATTTTTCATGCCGGCCATGAACACAGCATTGCACGCACAAGAGCGTAATGAGGTCAGAAGCTGCTGCTACAGTCAACAAAGTATGGCTGATAGAAAGCGCTCAAAAGTATAGCTCCACTTCTTAAACTGCAATGCAGATTACAGTCGCTGCAATATTTATGATGCGAAGTCCAAGGCCAGCGGCAGGATTATTTCTAATCTGAAAAAGCACCTGGTTAAGCACAAGATTTTTCTCAAGGCTGAAGAGTGCACAATTTTCCTCAGCCAAATAGTTAAACAGGGAAAGGACAGAAAGAAATGAGCAAGAATATCAGCAGTCTAAAACTGGATCACAAATCTAGAACAGTCCACTGTATCAGAGTGATGTCATTAGTCATTATGGTTAATGATTTTGCCCCATTATTAGCTTCCTGGGCTAACGATTTTGTTCCCGCACCCACCCTAAACATGCTAACTCTGCCAGTCTAAGTGGTGCAGTTGGGGGCAGTAATTGGTCTTTTGGCAAATTGAGCACTATAGCTAAAAGCTTTTCTCAGACGGTGTGTCATTTGCGACACGTAGTAGATTTGCTGTCGGAAGCAGTATTCGCCTGTGAACCTATTTGCTGTTTCATCCCTGATATAGTTTCTACTCTGTACGCAGCGTTACCTCGGTTGTTCACTGTGATTCATCTGTCCGTGGATCTATCTTTGTCATCCCAGCGGCTTTTCTCTCTGCCCACTTAAATGAGATTTTTAAGGTCATTAACTGATCCAAGCTATTATACTGATGCACCAAGGGTGTTCCAGATTTGATAAACGATCGGAAAGAGATAATGAGACTTATACAGACATCTTGTTTTAGCACACACGGAGAGACAAAGAGGGAAAAGCCAAAGAGGAAACATGAGGATGACCAGATGTACTCCCTAACACACTGCATGATTAGCTGCAGCATCAAGGCTAGAGTGTATTGCTTAATAAAAATAGCTATATTCATCTGTGTGTATGAGTGTGTGTAAGTGTCATTGCCCTGTCTGGCAGCACTCACTGTCCTCAGCATAGAAGTTTGAGTGTGTGAGCATCTATGCTTGCGTATTCCCATCACAGCCCTTATCCAGACAGCTCTTAGTTGATTGAAGGTTGTCTTTGGGAGCAGGGCAGAGAGGCAGAGCTGTTGAGAGAGAATTAATAATGCACAGGGGTTTGGGATGTCCAGACTTGAGCGGCAGTTGTCACACTGGTCACGGTGTTGATGGTGCAGCAACAGCCAGCTCAGACACACCGAGCACCAAAGGAGAGAGAACGCGGAAAAGATCAGAGTTCGATTATGTAGTTTTAGTCAGAATGAGCAATTACGGTTGGGTAGATTAAAAGCTAATTTTGCATCAATGGGTGATTATGGCAGTGAACAAATAGAAGGCTCTGCTAAAAAGCAATGTGCAGTTCAGCTGTTTTGAGGGTACACCTTCAGTGTCAGTGCTGAAACCACCTGCACAGACAGCTTTGATTAAATCAATAGGAGAAACATGTTATGCATCTGTGTCTCTCTCTGCCTCTCGTTGTCTTTCTTCCTTTAAAGCTTTCTCAGGCTGCGTTTGTTTCAACCCTGGTGCTCTTGACTTTCCTTCTGCTTTTAGCTCATAAATTCTGTTGTGAAATATATTTCCTGGGATCTTACAGGGTTTATACAGTAAAAAGTGCTATAGGCTCAAAGTTACAGCATGAGATATTTGATCATGCCATTGATTATCATGGACATAAACAGACATGTAGCATTGTGTGAAGGTTTTCAGGCATCCCTCTTTTCTTAAATGCTTGTCTTGGAAATGCCAGACATTCTGGCATTTTTTTTCCCAAAATCTCTAGAGCTTTATTCTTGATATTTAAAGAAACGTTCACAGTTTTCTTTGGACATTATTTGCTTTTTTACTCATTTTATTCCACTTATTAATAATTCAACATTTGACCATCTTAAAGGAATTTGCATTTCCTTTTTCTGACATAAACATCTTCTAAACTCATGGGATTGTATCTGTTACATACAATAACATCATTTACAGTCTGGTCTCTTACCATCTTATTAATATTTATTTGCATCTCTCCTCTGGTCAGGTCTCATAAACACTACATTTTAATTTGGCTACATTTCATTTTTATTTTGCAGGAGGTACAATAAACCTTCTAAAATTAAACCTTACAGGAAATATAAAAAACTTGTAAGTTTTTGCTGTCAAGTGAAAGTCACAGGGTTTTTTGATAGTTTTCAACTATGAATGGAAGCACATAAAGATGTGAAAGGTGACTGGTGGAATTTCTTCATGAAAACAAGAATAACAAAAACCTGGATAAATGATATTGCCAGACCACAATAATGTGTTCACTACAGCTGATGTCAGAAAGTAAAGAAAAAGCTTAAAAGCCAGGTTGATTAAGATCGTTTTTTAATCTCTTCAGTTTAAACGCATGGCAAGCTTGATTTAATACTTTAAATAAATCCTGATCTTATTCAAGGACAAGGTCATCTGACAAAAAATCTACTTTAACTTCAGAAATATTTTAATTTACAATAATCGGAAAGAAAACATTAGAAGTGGCAAAATACAAATAGGCTTAAACATTTCCATAGGTACCTGACCATGGAAAATAGAAGACAGATAGAACTCGTACTTGAGGGAAATATTGAAATATATAACTATTTTCTGTATGAAGTAGCAAGTGTTTGTCCTTGAAGTTATTTCAGTTTACAGCAGCTGTACAATGGCATTTGATGACCCCACAATGAGCTGCATTCATGTAACGTTTTTTCTGGTAAAAAACAGCCTTGTTAAGCTCAGATTTTTGACGATATTATTGCCACTCAATAACATTCTCTCCTAAAAAACCCTGTTGCACAATGCTGCACCCTAACAATTAAACTTTTTTTTAAAATGGATCGTTACACACTTTGCTATGTGCAGCTTGTCTGAAACTATCTATCTATCCAATCTATCTTATCTATCTATCTATCTATTTTACCCAAATCTATCATACATATATATATATTTTATATAATATAATATTATATATTTTTTAATAAAATTATATATATTATATATATATTTTTATCTGCTAAAAAAAATATGTAAAAAAAATAGCTTTAAAAAGGAATTCAATTTGTTTTTTTATCCGGGCCTATTATCAACGAATGCCATTTTGAGGCATTTTACTAAACAAAAAGTCAAATTCACTCCCAATTATATTAAATACATCTTGATCATAATTTAATTCATCTGTCCAGTTCATTCCAACACAGTTAAATCATTTAGTCAGATTCGTATCTAATAACATACAGTCCAATTAAATACATATTATAATACTATAGAGGTAAATGTAGCTGCAATGCCAGTTAGGTTGTATTTATTTGAGAAACCACAGAAGATTGCACTGAGCTGTTAAATCTGCAGCATTCCTTTTTTATATTATATTGATGGACAAAAATGGAGAACTCCTTCAGGTTTGTACTCCACTTGTCCCTTTGGGTAATGTGTTTAAGCACTCAGTAGAATGTGCTGTTGTTCTGAGGTACAATGACTGGAAAATCTGTGAAAAAGCTGCCAAAGTCCAGAGAACACCTTTGAAATATCTTCAGATCCTGATGAACTATCGATTAAGACCAAAGAAAAGCTCTGTTTTTAAAGGGCTTTGCTTTTGATTACATTTAAGCTGTACAAACTTTACATTTCAGTGTGCTTAATTAAAAACACTTCTTTCCTAAACATTATTATTTTTATTTAGTAAAATAAACGAAGTATAACCTTATTTATATCTTTTAATGCAAATTGGTGTATTCTGTGTACTCTGTAAATTTTTGTATAGTGCACTGACGAGTACAATGAAGTCTGCTAATGCATATTTATTATTTTGCATGCATATTCAGATTTCTATAATCAGCAATTTTTTATTGAAGTTCTTATGTTGTAGTCTTACTTCTTTGAATAGTAAAACTGAAACCTTACACTTGCAGTTAGACATTTTTTGATCATAAGCACATCGTTGCTGACACTCCTGCTGTGAAATTGGGAAAATATAATGTGATATTGTCACATTTCCCAGAATATTCTTAGCTCTAAATAACTATGTGAAATTATGGGCATGTTTAGAGTTCACAAGGGGAGAATTTTACATACATCAGCAGCAACAGAAACAGCCTTTCTTATTACAATAATATGCCTTGAACATGGATGTCTGCACATAGCCTCAAGCCTGCTGTCAAATGACAACATTTCCCTCTTGCAGACCTACCAGATTGTTGCATGCAATTGCAAACTCACCAAGGGTGACGTTTTATCAGCTAACGGGACTTTGAAATAGTCCCCTAACAGTTTACAGGTTTTTAACGCTCTGTAGGGTGGAGGGAGACTGCATACAGTGCGTAGAAACGTGTTAACAGGAGTACCCCCTTTCAGTTTACATGATCGGGTTATTCTGTCTTCATATAAAAATTTTATTTGCTTCAATTTTAAAAGCATTTTGTCTTCCAGGTGGGAAATATAAAGTGCCAAAAGGATCACTGTGTTCTGGTCAAATTCTGTTAATTGTAGTAAAAACATCTAACCATTAGGTGTGTTAACGTTAGTCACTAATATTCCCTTGTGTATGCAACAGTTTAGAATCCTGTTTACTTTGGTAATAATACAGTATAAACGATCAGGCACCATATTGTCATTTTTAGTTGTCTGTTCTGGGTTCAGATCTTGGCTGGGTCTTTGTTTGAAATTTGCATATCCTCCTTGTACATGCCTGGGTACTCCACTTTTTTTCTCCAGCTGTGGAAAAACAAAAGGATGACCGGTCACAATAGTAGCATTTTATTTCACATTCTACATTGTATAATCTAAAATTGTTGCTTTCTGTTATGCTTAATATCTTTATAGAAAAGGAAAATACCAATACATGTTAGCATTACTTAAAAAATGCATGCAAACAACCTTCTCCTAATCTAAAAGTCCCACCTGAAAAAAACATCAGCAAAACATTTACAGGAGATAATGTTTCTTCCTGGTATATTTGACATATTTTACAAATGCTCTATACAGTACATGTTATATACTACGATATAAGACATTGCTGATAAATGAGCAAAAGAAAGCTGCTTACGTTCAAGCAAAGAATGAGTGGAAATGAGAAATGCATCTCTTTTAGAAATCATTCAAAAAATATTAATAAAAAATAAAAAAAATAAATAAATCATTAAAAACTGAAGCACGGAAAATAGTCTGTTAAAGTGTCATGATATCAACAATGCTTTTTAAAATAATTGTGAAGTAATTAGTTTGACCAGGAATTCGTATGTTGCTTACTTTGTAAGGATAGCTCTTTATGATAAAAGACAAATGAGCCAATAGCTTCAAAGTAAGAGAAATGATCATGAGTTTGCATTTTTAGCTTCCCTCCATCTTCAGGGAGGGGGTTAGGGTTAGGGTTAACCTTTCACCCTAACCCAGTGTCTGAGGAAGCATGAAACTGGCAGAAACTAGACAATTTGATAAGACAAGAGGACAAGAGGACAGAGCAATTGGGATAATGTGAGAAAGACAGATGCAAGTACCCTGTTGGCACATTAACGTGCCATTAGACAAGAGGCAGACAGCTGAAGGCAGAACAGAGTTAACTTAAGTCTTAGAAGATATGCTGCTTTAGATCTGACAGTTTCACCATCAACCTTCACCGACACTACTTAAACAGTGGGGGAAAAGGACTGAACAGGGACTGGAAAATGCCTGGACGTTACCATCACTGGCAATGATTGTCAGGGATTATAAGCTCAAGTGTGACTGCTTGCTCAGACAGCAGCACTGCTACAGATAATAGTTAAATTAGAAGGAGCATGTGAAGATGCAGAACATTCTGATTGTAGTCAGTAAATGCTAGCACAAGACAAATTTTGAACCTTTTTTGAAACTCTTGCCATGAATAAATAATTCTCTGCTCGCATGGGACAAGGCTAAGGACTTTCATGAAATGAATGCGATCAGATGTTTAGGTTACACTCCATTGTAAACAGGCTGAATTTGGAAAATTACTCTACTGTCTCAATACAGCAATGACAGTGGATAAAGTTTGCCATGGCATCCACAAATACAATTTAACATTCAACAGTAAACTGAAGTTCTCTGTTTACTGGTCCAAATTTCCGACATGTACCTATGGTAATGAGATGTAAATCCTGAGCTTCTTATATTGGCAGGATCCACCTTAAGATAACTAGGTTTGTCAAGAACAGATTTGTCAGTTTTGACACTCATTTTTTGGATATAGGTTGGTTAGCTACATTACTCAGTATGTGTTTTAAACCTGCTAAACTCTAACCACTGAGAATACACTTGAAGAGCATATGGAGGATGTTATGGAACAGTGAGCCATACAATAATATCCACAGACAAACACATTCAGGAGTTGACATGTATAAGTGTAGTCAGCCAAAGGGAATGTACTCTGAAAATCAAAAGACATTAACTAATTTTCTCTGATCAATAGTCACAGCCACACAGGGAAGAGCCAGACTCAGAGCTCTGTTAATGTGTGCCCCGAGGCCAGGAGGCAGGCTGGGAATACCGTTCCTCTCAGCTCCCAGCCAATGAAAATGTTGGAAGAACCCTTGACACACTGCCGCTCTCCAATGCAAAGTCTCAGCAGCTGTAGCCAGGCAGAACAGGCAGCCCTAGGATATCTGAGGCGTAGATAATGGAGATAGAGTGAGATTAAACAGAATGAGGTGAGAAAGACGAGAAGTGTTAGGAAATAAAGAGGAGCTGGGGAGTGGATGTGTAAGGTTGTGAAAGCAGGTGTTATAGTGGGTCGCAGTGAGCACCAGGTAATCTCACCGAGATAAGCAGGAGGATGACAGCCAGGCCCTTAATTCCTCATGAGAGGTGGCACTGTGGTGTTGACACAGGGCTGGCCCCAGATCCTTCTCAGATATACTTTGTTTTTTTTGTGTTTTTTTTTAAATAAAAACCAGTAATGCTAGGAAAGGATTGTGGGTGCATTCTGATGAGGTAGCCAAACGAAGAAAGGAGAGCAGTAGCACTCCTGTTCTGCACCTTCTCCACATTTGCCTGAACAGATCATAGCAGCACTGCAGCTGCACTGCTCTGTAGTCATTATATCAGCATTGGGTTCAGAATATTGAACTGATTGAACCAGAAAGATGGGAACAATGAGAGGGATGGTAAAAAAAGAAAGAAAAGAGGAGGAGACATCGAAGATATTACACCTATCTGGGGGAGTATTTGAAGGAGCCAGCATTATGAGAGTGTAAATTACACTCTCTCTTTGTCCCCTTAGGCTGCTGTATGAATATAATCACCCACAACAGCAAGCACACAGACACACAGGCACACACTGCTCTGTCTATAGACACTGGAATAATATTACACTGCTGTTATGTGTGTTTGTATTTGCGGCTTTCACTCAAGACTTCAATCGTGTATTGATCCTGCATCAGTTCTCCAGCCTGTTCTTTTCGTCAATGATCTCAAATATTGACACATAACTAATTTGGTTAATTCTGGAGGCAATCAATGGTTGTTTATGGAGCTTTGTAACACATCCAGCATCAAGTTGGACAGCCTCAAATGTAGTAAAGTAAAGGAGGATTGTGACCTGACATTCTTAAAATAGTTCTCTTTTGATTTAAACACACTAGACAGATCTGAATCAAAGTGGTGGTTCACTGTCTTTCCTTTGTTTTATATTATGTATTCTGTTTGATATTATATCTGATACGTAGTGCCTTGCATAAGTCTTTACACCCATTAAATCTTAAAACAAAAATGTCAATATTTTTTATTGGTACCAACTCAAAGTAGCACATGATTTCAAGTGGAAGACAAGAAATAAAACTTGAGTGAAGTTACCCCCTACCATTCTTCAAATCTAGCAGAAATTGGGTCAGATCTTTCTCTCAGGTTGTCTGGCAAAGACATTTGCTTGTACCACTAAGAGTAGGTCGTCAAAAGTCAACCAGGCTTCTTCACACCATCAAATTAAAACAAAAAATTGTGTTAGTGCTTTGTGTTTTGATTAAGCTGAAAACATTGTTTGTGCCACCCTAATTTTAACGAAATTGCAATATGTCAGAGCCCCCTGATAGTCAGAAGAAAAAACTCATATAACACATTTAGTTTTCTTTTCTTTTATGCATTATTGTCTTTAAAATTGTAGTGGCACAAAGAAAGATTTTGCAGCACAGAGGACAAACCACAAACACAATGTTTTGTTTGATGTGGGTAACATCAAGCAGCCTGCTTGACCTTTAATGACCTACTTTTAAACCTCTAAAATCTTTTACAATACAAATCTGAACAGTGCAGCATGCATTTCTGTACAGTCCCCTTTACTCTGATAACCCTGAATAAAGTTTTGTGCCACCAGCTCCTGTGGAGAAGCGATCCAAAGCACTGGTGGAACAATCTGTTGGCAACAATTAGTTGTACACCCCACTGAATTTGTGGAATTTATGAAAAGTGGATAAATAAAAGCCATTGTTGAATGAAAGCCATAACACATTCCATTTACAATTTGCAATAAGTGCACATCTAGAGGAATAAGCTTTGAACAAATGAAACCAAATTTTAATTTCCGGCCATCAAAGTACTTTCTTGTAGAAAACAAAGATTTAACATCATCTTAAACACAGCATCATTACGGTGTAACATGATGGCAGCAGAATAATGTCATAGGGATGCCTTCAGCAAGAACAGAGAAGCTGCTTAGAGTTGATAAGAAGGTGAATGAAGATAAAGTCTCGAGTTTAGAGTCTCTGAACCTTTGATCTTCTTTTACTCGCAAGTACCTGATAGATTGATGGAAGCTGGAAAAATATTGGTTTAATTCATTAACTGCACTTATAGTATCAAAAACGCAGTTTGCCTTTGTTCATGAACATTAAAATTAGCTAGTCTTTATTTTCCTATAAAGTCATTAATGATGCAAAGTGTTTTACATACCATTGAGACATAACTGGAGTCATAACACTTAAGTATGTCTAATGTGGCTCTGAATTCTCTTAATGCATCAAAAATAATCCCTAGCAAAAAAAAAGAAAGAAGGATTCCTAAAACCATCCAAAGTCCGTTTTTTTTTAAATAAAAAAATTTTATAGTCAAAACAGACAGAGAACTAATTTAGGCCAGTAAATTTATCTCCTAGCTGTAATTTGTAAAATTAGTTGTCGTAGCCATTTGCTTAGTACAGAAAAGAAAAAAAAAGACAGTACTGATTTGTTTCCTAAAGGCAACTTAGGTCCAAATGTCAGTTAAATAATAGCACAACAACTTGAGTCAAGATCCTTCCTACTGATATTAAGCTGCAATTAGAAGACACAGTGTTCTAGTCAGCCATTTATGTCTTCATCCTTCTCATCCCTCCTCCTTTCACTTTTCCTGCTACCTTGTTCCTCTCTCCCACCCTACCAGGGACGCTGTTCCAGGGAGAACTGCAAGTACCTGCACCCTCCTCCCCACCTAAAGACACAGCTGGAGATAAATGGAAGGAACAATCTAATCCAGCAGAAAAATATGGCCATGTTGGCCCAACAGATGCAGCTCGCTAACGCAATGATCCCTGGAGCACAGCTACAACCAGTTGTGAGTAAAAGCATATTTCCATATCTTCAAAAATTGAAATATGTGGAAAAATAATTGCAAATTAAAAGAGTTGTTTTTATATGTGGCCAACAGAGTCAGCGTTCTTCATGTTTATTTTCTACAATGTGATTAAAGCAATCATCTGAAGTTACAAATGAGTGATTTAACTAATGAGCAAAACTAAGAGATCATTAAATCAACCAATGACCAGAGTCTTTTGTTTTTGTACCCGAGGACCCAACAATTGGATCAAACCCTACTCATGTGTTGTAAATTCACTGAAAATACTGTGCTCTGGTGAAAAAATGCCTAACTTTCAGCAGTGCCACAATTTAAGATATCAAACATCAGAAATATTGCACAAAAAAGGAGAGTATGACACAAAACTAGGAACACATATTTATTATAAGATGTAGGAAAATTCAAACAATAATAAAATTACAAAAGGTAGGTGAGATAATAATTCATAAAAATAATAATGATAATAATAAACAGAATAGAACAATGAGATTATTGCCATCACACTGGTTTTGTGTTTTTGTGCTTTGCCCCTGATTTTCCCTTTAATCGATTGTGTAAAGGGTCATTCAAAATACCTAAATAGATATTCTATAAGAATTTTTTTACACACCAGGGACTGTTTTAAGGCCGAGAAATAAATTAGTGTTTGAATTTTGTTCTGGTGGATCATAATCAGGTTGTAGCTAGAGAGGCAAGAGAGAAAAAACAAAAAACAAATTTGTAGAAAAATTATTAAAAAGTGCATTTTGTCAAACTGTTCGTCAAGTGATCAAAACTTTAAGACCATGACCAATTCCTTGACAATTTAGAAATGCCACCTGTACAACACACATGTGCCACTGGAACAGAATTTACACAAATAGATTGATAGAAATATTGCTTAATCTCCTATTGATGATATAATCCACTGATCTGTTTGGACTGATGAAGAATGCCTCACCTCAGCATGCTAACTATTCAATAAAAAGTATTATGAGCACCATCACTCACAGCCAGATGTAATGGATCCCTATTACCTCATGCTTTCACAGTTTCCAGAGTAAAATGAAAGCAATATTTTTGACATAAAATATGGGATTGAGGACAATTATTGGAGCACAGCAAAACAAAAAAAAAACAGTCAACATGCACGGATAGAGGAAGGAAACTACACACCCATAGGAAGGGAGGACGGAAAGGGGAGATCTAATGTGTGAAAAAGGTGTCCACCCAGCTTTACCTTTTGTTCTCTTTACACACAACAAGCTCTTTTTTACTTCTCTTTGTAGGGCAGGTCTAAAGGTCTGCTGACATTCTCTTGCCTTTGCTTTTCCTGCTTACCTGCTTTTACCCTGTCCCTTTATCTCTTCCTGCCGCTTTCTCTTACCGCGTTTCTTCTTCTGCTATCCTCCTCTGTCAGGCTGTCTTTTTCCTGCTTTGACTTTGACTTTCTCAACATGACAAACAAAAAGGAAAGGCTTTGCAGTTCCAAGATGATCTACTGCTTGCCTTAATCCTGAGATGGATTCTTCATCCATTGTTTCTGAGAGTTCGTTGTTAAGCACTGGAAGACTTCGACTGCATACAGCTGTATAACATCAAAAAATCGTACAGATCAAAACAAGTATAGAGGATTAATTTAAAGCGGCTGACTCAGGCTCTGATCACCACATTTATTGGCAAAAAATACAGCCCTAAAACCCCTTGCAACCCCTTCAACCTATCACCACAAACTTCAACACAACGTTTAGATGCATCTGTTGTCCAGGGGACCTGAATCAAATAACTAAACTACCTGATTTTAACCTAAATATTTGATTAAGATGTTTGGAAACAGAATCACATCAAAAAGTGGCAGGACACCGGTCATTTGGGACTGGTCTTTGAGGCCTCTGATCTAAATCGTTCTGTTTTAATTCTGGCCGTATATTTGAGGTCATAGAGTTATTTATCTTACCATCAACTATGACCAGTTTCTTTGACCCTGGTGAAGAAAAGCATCCCAAAGCATAATGCTGCTACCATAATGTTTCATCTTGGGGATAGTACGTTCATTGCTTTCTGTGACAAAGCATTTCGAATAGAACAATTTGTGTGCTCCTTTATTTTGGTCCGACTCATAAAATCCCAATAAAATACATTGTACATATATTGTGGTTATTCCCAAACAAAAAAATTTGTATATATTGATGTCACTGCTTTTTCAAGGCACTCGAATTCAGACGTATGTGATGAACATTCTGTATGTTTTTAATCATTTCTGTTTTTATCACATTTGTGTTATATTGTTGTTTAAAATTACAAAATACAGTAAATCTTAGTGTTTTCAACTAAGCCCGAAGAAGCTTTAAAATAACAAAAATTGAAATTTTCAGCTGTCAGGACCTGGAATAAATTTTACTGACAATAAGTTAACTGCACTGACATTTTTTTCAGTTGTCAATCAAATGTGGTGCTAAATTTCAAAATATTATGTATACAGAGTTTTCAGGTGGTAACAGAACAGGCTGCATACAAATAATTTAAATAAACAAACATCACATTCAGTAATCAGAAACAAACCCTCAGGGATGAGGACAACAGCAAAACTGTTTCCTTCTAAAAGGTAAATTGGGTCAAATGGCGGTATTTGGACTTTTTGTTTAAATTGGGTACATTGTGATTATTCTTACAGTCAGTGAGGAGTTAGACATGTCACTAGTTTGTTTTTGAAAATGGCCAAAACTGCTTAGGAAATATTTTTTGCAAAATGTATTTGTTGTAACACTGATGCTTATTCCACCTTTTATAATGCAAAATAAAAGTACCTAGATATTAGGATGGCTGAAGTTATTGAAACAGTGCTAAAGAGTAACTGCAATTCTTTACTCAGGGCCAACGCAGAATAAGCTTGGAAAGAAAACAGTACTCAGTTGCAATTTCGAAATTGTTAAGTATATTTAACCACATTACTGTTCCAACACAGATGATAACCAGAAAATATTTCCTGTGAAAAGATATTCATTATATCAGTACCACCCCCATACTTAGTTTAGTGGTTTTAAACTTGTCGTGCTGTAGAAAGAATCTGCAGTATCATATAAAGATGCATTCCAAAAAAGGCCGTAAGCGAGGTCACAGCTCCTTGCTGCATGACATCAGTGCATTATTAAAATCTCATGACTGTGAGCCTTTTCAGTGACATCATGTCTCTCCACTGCTCCAACCTTGAGTTACAAATATCTCAAATGGATATCCTAGCACGTCTACCTATTAGGATTCTTTAGACATTCTTGAACAGGGACCCAGAGGAATAAGATGGTTCAAAACATCATATCTGACTTTCTGAGAAAAACCAAAGCAACAAGGAGGTTTTAGGAAGAATGTAGCTGTCCAGTTCTGGCTGCTGCTGCTTCTCTATTACTCACTGTGTCCTCCCAGCTGACAGTCTCAGTCTGGGTGCTGAGGTCAGAAACGTGCACCGAAAACTTTCAATGCTCTGTGTCAGCTTATATACGTCTTAGCCTCCCTCTCAGAATATTGCGAAAAAGTAATGTAAGGAGGATGTTTTCTCTATTAAATTCCTGTACAATACAAACAGCCAGAGCAGAGGAGCACCTCTCCCACCTCGCATGGATTCACAGCTTGAAATCCATCATTACCACTGCTTTTATGTGTGTGACTCTAGTATAGTAAGCCTATGATCAAAGACAGTTGGTGACATAACTTACCAACATAGGCTTCATTTGTCAGCTGGATGCAGCTTTTAATTATTTACAATGTCATATATACTGCAAATGTCTTCATACCCATTGCAACCACAAACGTCAATTTAATTTATTGGGACTTTGTCACAGACAAAACACAAAGTAGTGCATAGTTGTAAATTGTAAGAAAAATGATACATGGTTTTTAAACATTTTTACAAATGAAAGTCCGAAATGTTTGGTGTGCATGTGTTTTAGGCCTGACGACTCAGTGCTTAGTAGAACCACCCTTTTTCTCTTTGGGGGTATCTATCTACCGTTTTTGTGCTTTTAGAGACTGAAATCTTAGGAAAATAGCTTAAGTCTTGGTAGATAGGAGGGAAAGCAATTTATACACATTAATTTGAGTCTAGTCACAATATCACCTTTGGATTTAGGTCTACAATTTGACGGGGAGTGTTCTCACACATGAATATGATTTGACATAAACTCTAAAATGTTGCTTTGGCTGTATGTGTAGCATCGCTCTCCTGACTGAAGGTTCACCACCACCCCAATCTCAACAGGGCATACCAGCAACATCGAACAGGTTTTCTTCCAGGATTGCCCTATATTTTGCTCCAACCATCAACTCTTGCCAGCTTTCCTATCCCAAGAAAAGATAAGAAATCCGCACAGCATGATGCTGCCACTACCATGTTTCACTGGAGGGGATTTTTGTTCCAGATATCAATTTTTTCACTCATCTGACCATAACACGCTCTTCTACATATTTGCTGTGTTACCATTATTTCTTATGGCATTCTTTAACAATCGCTTTCTTCTTGCCTTTTTTCCATAAAAAGCCAAATTTGTGGAGTACACACAATAGTTGTCCTATCATCAGATTCTTCCACCGGAGCTGTGGATCTCTGAAGCTCCTCCAGGCATACCACTGCCCTCTTAGTTTGCTTCTCTGATTGATGCTCTCCTTACCCCACCTATCAGTTTAAGTGGATGGCCACGCCTTAGAACGTTTGCAGTCATGTCAAAGGTTTTCCATTTTGAGATGATGGATTGAACAGTGGTCCAGGATAAAACTTGGGAAATTGTTTTACAACCCGATTCAAACCTCTTCCTACTTTCTCTCTGACCTGCCTGGTGTGTCCCTAGGTCTCCATATTGCTTTTTGTTTACTGATGTTCTCTAACAAACTTAGACAGAACAGTTGGATTTATGTTCAGATTCATGCAGAAGCTGAGTCTTAGGCAAGTGGTAGAATTGGGTTTTATTTAGGGGTATTAGAGGAAAGGAGGCTGAAATGCAAATGCATACCACATTTTTCAGATTGAGTTTTTTCTTTTTTTTTCTTGAAAATCATTTAGGCCACTTCAGAATAATGTGCTACTTTGTGTTTGCCTATTAAATAAAATCCAGATAAAATACATTACATTTTGTGGATGTAACAAAATGACTTTCTGGTTGATTTTGTTTAATTTTGTCAAACTTCTTCCTCTGCTCTGCAGCCCATGTTTTCAGTCACGCCCAGCCTTGCAACGAATGCCAATGCCGCTGCAGCAGCAGCCGCTGCGTTTAACCCCTACCTTGGCCCCGTGTCACCCGGCTTGATGCCTGCTGACATCTTGCCAAGTGCACCTGTACTGGTCACCAGCAACCCCAGCGTCCCAGTACCTGCCGCTGCTGCTGCTGCTGCTGCACAGAAGCTGATGAGGACAGACAGACTGGAGGTGAGAAACAAATTCACGCATGTGAAAGAAAGATAAAAAGGAAAAAATAATATTTAATAAAAAAAAACAGATATTCCACGCTGTTGATTACACAGATGAAAGGGATTTGAATTATTATTTTGTCAGTTCCAAATCAGCCCGAGATTAGGAAATAAATTAGCAAAGCTCCAGTTCACGTTGCACACGTCGAGGATCTATTCGAAGCTGCAAACAAACTGGGCTTTGAAACATAGACTAATGCCTATTTGAATAATAAAGGCATCAGTTGGAAAGTTTTGCCTCAACAATTTTTTTTAATAGACTTTAATTATGTATCTTGTTCACAGTTTCTGTCACAATAACTACACATTATTACCATAACTCAGTCATTGCCAAGAAAGCAAAGGCAAAAAGACACTAGTGAGATTTTCTCTCAATAAACATGATGCTTGTTGATCCAATTAACAGGCAGCAGACAGCATTGCTTGGCAAAATCTCAAGTAGTTTTGCAAAAAAGGTGTATTTCTATATTTAAAAAGCTTCCCTTCTTCTATGAAAACAATTAGTCATTTGAAACCTGATGAGTGCCCCTCCCCTCGCTCACTAATTGGACAGTAAGTCAATCTCATCCATTATGTAGCTGCACTCGGGAAACACTTGCAGCAGAATAATGGGGAAATCGTTGGAGGCAGGCAGGAGGCGTGTGAGAACGCTAGGAAGGTTGCATTTGAGTTGTAATACTTGGTAGCCAGGTAATTAATGGGGGCGAGGCAGAGTAAGTCACTGGATGTGGTGAATGAGCGGACGACATGCAGCGTGAGGGAATGGGTCAATGATGGGAAGACAAATGGAGCGGGCGATTGGAAATCAATTCGTAGACCTGTTGTGGTCATCAGAGGAGGGTTGGAGGTAAACATAGACAAAGGAACAAAGGAAATGGCAAAGATTGGATTTCATAAACCAAGGAGTGATTAAGCTTAATTGCAGACAAAACATTGTTGTCAGTGGAGGTACATTAATGTCTTCATTTAAAATGGGGACTTAAACTGTTTTCTGTAGAAGTTACAATTAAAGCAAGTAGACAGGCAAAGATTGTCAACTACAGTACCTTGCTAAATTATGCATACCCCTTTTTGAAATTTTGCCCTTACTAGCAGCCACACATAATTGTATTTTATCAGGATTCTTTGTTTGAATGCCAGTGCAAAGTAGCATATAATCGTAAATTAGAAGGACAATAATGTATTTTATTTATTTATTTTTTTAACAGAATTGTGGCGTGCATTCATGTTCAATGCCCTTTACTCTGATAGCTCTAAATAAAATCCAGTGCAACCAAATCCCTCAATAAGTCACAGAGTCTACCTGCATGCAATCTAATTTCAGTATAAATGTTGTGAGTACAGACTCAGAGGTTTGTTAGAGAACATTAGTGAATATACAAAATCATGAAGACCGAGGAACACAGCAGGGATAAAGCTGTGGAGAAGTTCAAAGCAGGATTAAGTTATAAAACAGTATCCCAAGGAGCTAACAGACCCATGGTGACTCTGGTGGGGCTGCAGCGATTCACCACTCAGATGGGAGAATTTGTTGACAGGGTAACATTTTGTTTAGTTCTCCACAAATCTGGGCTTTATGAAAACACGTAAAGAAGAAAGCCATTGTTGAAAGACAGTCTTAAAATAATCTAATAAAAATTGCGCTGCATGCCATGTAGTGGACACAGCAAACATATGGAAGGAGCTGCTTTTGTAAGATGAGATCAAAACTGAACTTTTTAGATCTATGTGTGGCAGGAAATGGCATTCTGAAAAACCATGAAACAGGGTGGTGGCGGCATCATGCTATGGGGATACATTTGTTTGTAAAAAGAAAAAAGATCAGGTATCCTATTTTTTCCACTTACTTGTGTTAACTATCACAATAAACCAAGTAAAATGCATTGAAGTTTGTGGCTGTCGTGTGTCAAAATGTATGAGTTCATTGGATAATAAAACTTTTGCTCTGTATTTATGAGTTAATAATACTTGTTTATCCCAAGTAAAAAATGCCGCTTTCTGTACTTTTAGAGCAAGATTTCTTAGAAATATCTGAGAGAGAATTATCTTCCACATTTTAGTTTCTAGTGTATGTCATTTAAAATAAACACAGCTAGAATTCTGTGGAAAGACACTCATACCAATCAGTAGTTAAGTCATTGTGGCTGACAGAAGGTCCAATTTTAGAAAACAATCCTGCAAACTGTTTTGCTAAGAAATATTTCTTTGCCATCTCTCAGACTCTCAAACTCCTAATCCGCTTCACTACATCAACAGCTCAATATGCAATAAATAATTTGTTCCTTACCTGCAGCCCTGGTGATGCAAATGTCCCTGAGGGACAGTTACCATGGGGGCAAAAATATGATTAAGAGGCCCTTTGTGTGTTTGTCAAGTGAATTAGTTTTTGTGATTTAACTCCTGGTAATGCATGACTGTAAGAAGAAGCTCATCGGTTCACACCTGCTGCCCCTGAATGCCTGATCTGTTATCATTTAGTCCTCTCTTGCCTTCCGATTTTTTTCAGCAACACCTCTGTTTCCTCACTTGCCATCTGTCAGTCCCTTACTCTTTATTCATCAGCCCTGCGAATATGTTCTGTTCTCTCTCCCTCCTTCACCTGCTCCACCAACATCTGCCCAACAACAAGGCAATCTCTCTTTAAAAGAAAAACAAGCCAAAAAAAAAAAACTATAGCAAAGGTAGGAGTAAATAAGACGTATGTAATGTCAGTCTTTAATTTCAGTCAGTGTTGGTAAATAAGTGGCTGTCATGTCAGAGTTGCTTTCTAGATAACAGACTTGTAAACATGCCTTGTTCTGTCACAGGACCTCAGGTCAGTTTAGCCCACTATAAAAGTATTTCTTATTCTGTGAGCATAAATGTTTAAAATGCAGTTCACAAAAACAGTCAGACAGATATATGAGGTTATTTCCCTCCTTTTCTGGGGTCAAAATTTCTTTTGAGTCATCAAAAAAATGTTTATTTGTGAGTACCCAGCTTGTGTGTTTCTCTCTGTGTTATTTATTATGTGTATTCAGGTGATTGCGTCAGTTAAACCCTCCCCTGAGGGTAACCAGCCTCATATTTCCCATGGGCCTCACTTAAGCCAGTAAATTTCATATTGAAACAATTACGTCCCTCCTTACTTTCCTGTGAGGTGATGGAGATGCTGCCTCCTTCTGTCCGTCTTGGGAACAACAACAAAAATCCTCATTTGAATAATGAATTGAAGTTGTGTGACTGGTGAAACTGTACACGCTCTTCAAACCATGTGCAACTTATCAAGCTTTTCACAGAGATTGGGTGGCTTTGGGTTGTAAAATGCTGAAGCAACTGAAAAGATTAAGTCCATAATCTAATGTACAGTATACGGCCAAAGTTGAACTTGTTATAGCAGTTGAACTTGTTCATATTTTGTCCTATTACCACCAAAAACCTAAAGTATTTTATTTGGATTGCATAAGCAAAGTAAAATGTTTTTTTATTTTTTTTATGAATGTAATCTAAATCCTGCATTTTCAGTCAGCCCCCATTACTCTGACATCTCTGAATAAATGCCTTGCCTGTATGTAATTTAATCTCTGTATAACTCTGGCTGTTTATAAAGGCCTTGGAGGTTTGCTAGAAAACTTTAGAGAACAGTCAATATCACGAAGAGCAAAAACACACCAGAGAAGTCAGGGATGAAGTTGTAAAGACGTTTAAAGAAGGGTTAGATTTACAGCAATAACCCATGCTTTGAACATCACACAGAGAACAGTTTAATCTATTATCTGAAAATGGATAGAGTATGGCACAGCAGCAAAGCCACCAGGAAATGGCCGTCCAGATAAACTTAGAGGTCAGGAAGGATACATCTAATGAAGAAGCAAACAAGAAGCCAGTAGTTACTTTACTTTTGCTTTTAAAATGTAACTTTTGCTCTATACATGCAGAATTCTATGCATTGCAAAAAAAAATTGTGTATTCAGGATGATAAAAATCATAACACTGAACATACCATTCACACAGTGGAACGTGGTGATGGTAGTATCATGCTGTGGGGATGCTGTTCTGCAACAGGGACAGGTAAGCAGGTCAAAGCAAGTGGAAAAATGTTGGAGCTAAAAATAGGAAAATTCTGGAAGATTACCAGTCAGATACTACAAAAGACTTGAGACTGAAGAGTGGTTCACCTTCCTGCAGGCCAAAGACCCTAAACATACACCCAGAGGTACAATGAAATGGTTTAGATCAAACCATATTTATGTTAGAAAGATAAAGTCATAAATCCAATTAAAAATCTGTGGCTGAACTTAATTTTTTAAAGGTTTTGTGGCACTAGTGGCCTTTATTTTGTAAGTTGACTGACAGGAAATGGGGTGGAGAGAGAGAGGGGAAGACGTGCAGCAAAGGTTAACGGGCCAGGGCTCGAACCTGTGGCAGCTGGGTTGAGGGCTGTTGCCTCGTGCATGGGTCGCGTGCTTTTATTCCTGCACTACCGCCGCGCCCCTGAACTACACACACATTCCATCCAATCTGAATGGACAAAAACTTTACTTTCTAAAAAACTTTACTTTCTAAATGTGCAAAGCTGTTGGAGACACACCACAAAAGACTTGCTGCTCTATTTGTAGCAAGGGGAGGTTCTACAAACCATTGACTGAAGTGGGGCAAATACTGAAGCCACCTATGCTTTTTAGATTTTATTATATTTTTTTTATTGAAAACCATAGACACTTTTCCTACCATTTCACAATTATTTTCTACTTTGTGTTGGTCTATCACATAAAACTCCAATAAAATAAATTGAAGGTTGTGGTTATGAAATAACAAAATATGAAGAAGCTCGAGGTCCATGAATCATTTGGCAAGGTATTGTAAAGGAACAGCACCTTCATAATTTCTCTGTTGTCATGTCTTTATGTGCATCTATGGATCCAAGGTTGTAACATGCTTACTGTTCTATTTGTTACGCAGGTATGCCGGGAATACCAGCGAGGTAACTGCACGCGAGGGGAGAACGATTGCCGCTTTGCCCATCCGGCAGATAGCACTATGATTGACACCAATGACAACACAGTTACTGTGTGCATGGACTACATAAAGGGCCGCTGCTCAAGGGAGAAGTGCAAATACTTTCACCCTCCGGCTCACCTGCAGGCCAAAATCAAAGCTGCCCAACACCAAGTCAACCAGGCTGCGGCTGCTGCAGCCTTGGTAGGTATCTGTCCAAAGAATTACTCCACTAAGACTCCAAAAAGCAAAGAAACATTTGAAACAGTTCTGTTTTTCCCAAATCTCTTACATATGCAGCTACTCAATTTTCTATCCTAGTCATTTAAATCTCCAATACATCTGCTGGATGCAACTATAACTCACAATGCAACAAAATATACATAGTGTATGTGTGCTTACATGGCTGTTTTAGTATGTGACTGAGCCTCCTGCTCCTCTTTTTGCTCGCCTTTTTTTGCTGCTTCGTTAGCTGTGTATTTTGCTGTTCACAGTCAATAGTTAGCTTGTGCTAAATTTTTGCTGAGAAGACAACTGTGTAGAGACCACTGTTCAGTTTAATGTTGTTTCTGCAATGCAGAGATCCCTCTCTCTAGGGACACAAAAAGGTTTTTTGCTTAGCTAAGTGCTGTAGATGATATAGCGCAGGTAATCCAGAAAGGAGAATTAGCTTCACCTAAATCAGCCTTTCATACTTAGATGTTTCCATATAACTAAAGATAATGTTTACCTGCTTGTATTCTGTAAATATAGAGGAAGAATACAGGTATATCTAAAAATTAGAATACCATGAAAAGTTAAATATTATCTGTCACTGATTTCAGAAAGTAAAACTCATATTTTATAGATTGTTACACATAGAGTGACAATATTTCAAGCTTTTATTTCTTGTAATTTTAATCATTATGGCTTACATATGATGAAAAACCAAAATTCAGTGTCTTAGAAATATAGAATAGCACATGATCGAAAAAAAAAAAACATTTTTAATGTCTAAATGTTATACAATGGCCATATTATGGCCTACACAATCATGGGAAAAACTGCTGACTTGACAGATGTCTAGACACGACACTCTCCACAAGGAGAGTAAACCACAAAATGTCATTGCAAAAAGAAGCTGCTTGTTCACAGAGGGCTGTATCCCAGCAAGTTCATATGAAGATGAATCGAAGGAAATGTTTGGTAGGAAAAGGTGCCCCAGCATCAGTGAAAATTTCAGCCTTGAGAAGATTGTTACACAAAATCCATTTAACAATTTGGGGGAGCTTGACAAGGTTTGGAGTGAGGCTGGAGTCAGCGCATCTTAGTCTTGTAGAGGTAAGATTCCACTGTGCTATGCACAGTGGAATCTTACACATGGGCTACAAACGTTGCCTTCTTCGTAAGAAATAATTATTTCAATCTCTTTTCCCTGGCCTTTGATTGATTATGATATGCTAAATTGTTCATAAAAATCTTAGCTCTTCTATGTTTTATTTATTTTTATTACAGTTTTATTCTATTTGCTATTTTTTGATTATTGGTGTAATTGTGAAGCACTTTGGTCAACTGCTGTTGTTTTCAGATGTGCTATATAAAGAAAATTGACATTGACATAGAAATGAACACATTTATCAAAAGCCTGATATTTTTGTTTAAACTATCTTTTTTATTGATCCTATTTTATATTCTGATTTTCTCAAACACTGAATTTTGGGTTTTCGTTATCTGTAAGTCAAATATTTTTGTGCAATGAATTTATATAATACATAAGTTTCACTATATGAAATACAAAATATTGAAGATCTACATATATTTTATTGTTGTCTCTTTGCATTCTAAGTTGTTACTAGATTAATTATCTAAAATGCTCCTAAAATTATAATCAGCACCCTAATGTTTTAATTAGGTCTTAGATTTAAACATTAGGTTTTTTCTATATCACTATTAAGTATTTATGCGAAAAATAAAATCAAAAAAGACGATTCAGACAAACAAAACACAAATATGGTTGCAGTTTATGTAAAGCAATGCGGCCATCATGTGAAATCCACAGATTTCTTAAATTTACCTGTACATCCTCATCCATTGCTCAATCGGCTTTAATACATTGCAATAAATGAAATGTTCACCTCATCAGCAGATATATTGCAAGACTGTAAAAGCTGACCAAAGTTTGCATCCATTTACACTTTACACAAGATGTGTAAAAAGACTAAAACTATCTCACACTGAAACATTTAGAAAAATCCCACCTTTAAGTGCAGAAAATCCTGTATTATAAAATAGTTGTTTGACAAACTTACCAGTGTTCTGTGATGGACTGGAGACCTGTCCTGGTTGTCCCCGCAGAGATAGGCACCATCGCCCCCCCATGACCCCTCAAGGATAAGCAGGTATAGACAATGCATAGATGAAGGGAAACTTACTGGTGCCATTATTATTGGCACTCCTAATTCCATTGAAATAATTGTTACTTAAGTATTTTTGTAAGTTTTACTTCATGTTTTTATGTTGACCAGAATATCAAGAAAGTTAAGTATTATATAACTTTCTGTTCCTTTAATTTGACATAACACAGGGCTATTCATCTTAACCACTCTTTAAACATGTTTAGCGGGTTAATTACAAGAAACACTGTTGGTAGACAGTAAGGCAAAACAAAATACTTAGTTTATTGTTCAACAGAATTAAATAAACTGGCAATTACTTTCCACACTGGTATCTAAGCCCAATGCTGCAACATCTTAGCTAAAACAATGATCTGTGATTAGAGCTGGAAGCCATGGCTTTGAGGGATAACTGATTTTGAGGCTTAAACAGATAAATATTGACTCTTACTCCTGAAAGCCCAGTCAATAGGCTTCAGCCACTGAACTTCAAATACTATCATCAGAATATGTTGTAGATAAAGCTGCACTGATATTGATTAATTATTTCATGTATCCATTCATTAAACTAAAAAAAAGGTCAGCTAATCCTCCTCTCTGGAGCAGAACACCTTTTTAGCTGCAGTTATAATTTCTAAACATGAATTTTCTTCTAACAGTAAAAAGGCCTGTGTTCATTTCAGTAACCCTATGTGCATGCCATAGTCTTGTAAGTGGTGTATATTGCATTCCAATGATTTGTTTATTTATTTATTTATTTTTGTTTTGTTTTCCTACCCACACTGCACTGCTGTCCCCCATGATGCACCTCCGCTTGCTGGTTTATATTATTGCGCTTGAATCCCATTGGCCCATTACCACGTCATGTGCTCGCTGCCTGCTAATTAAGACTCAGTCGGCTGTCAAATCACTGAAGCGGCCCCTCGATGCAACTTTTTACCTGGTACTATGACCTTTCACCTTTCAGCTTGGCATGTAGCCATGGTGTTAAACATATAAATTTACACTTGGTAATTAACTAAGGAAACTGTGGGGACACTGAGGGTGATGAACTGATTGGGCACCTTAATTCAGTCTCTAGAAAACTGTTGCATTTCAATAATTGTTTAAAATATCAGAATCTTTGATTGACATGAAAAACCTCAGTTCATCACCTTTTGGTGTACCTTCAGTAACTCTTATATATAACAGTAACTGAATATCAGTGTCTTGTTAGTCTTTGCATTTTTATGTTACTTTTAATTTTGCATGGGTAATTGTTGAAGAGATGTCAAAACAATATTAACATGTCCCCTATGATTACCATGGAGTCCCCAGTGCAAATAGCTCTAAATATATCATTACTCTTGCCTGACCAACAATTAGATCAATATCTCTATAATATCACTGAACATTTATTCTCTTTACAGAAATTGTTTTATCTTATCCTTTAAATAAGGTATTTAAATTCTTTAGCTTTATTTTTTGATATTTTTATTGATTGTTTTGCTGGTCTATTTGGAAAGCACCACATTCTGTGCTGCTCTGATAGCTGTAGCCATCTGCTAATTTCTTTTATTTATAGTAGCTGTAGTAAAAGGAAACTTTACTTTCTAATGGAATTCTTTCTTTTCTGTCATCTGACTGTCACTGCCACCATTCTTTGTTTTCTCTTACTCCCATCCCTTTTATTTTGGCATCGTCCCCCTTATCAGGGGCTCCCTCCTGTCTTGCCTCCTTTACCAAAGAGACCTGCACTTGAAAAAGCCAACGGTGCCAACACTATGTTCAATGCTGGCGTTTTCCAGTACCAACAGGCCCTGGCCAACATGCAGTTTCAGCAGCAGGCTGCCTTCATACCATCAGGTAAGGCCTTGGTTCTCTTTTATTATGCAAATGTTGTCATTATACTGGCTCCTTAATTACACTTGGATTTATGCTTTGGCGTCACCAAAGAATGGCTGAATGTGTGTTTTTATGTATTAATGACTCCATAAAAAACTTGCATGATCTTTATTGCATGCAGTGCTTTAGTCAAATATTCATACCAATTGAACTTTTTCACATTTTGTCCTGTAACATTAAGAAACCTCAATGTGTTGTCTGAGATTGTACCGTATCTGGTAGACCAACACAAAGTAGTATATTATTGTGAAGTGGAATGAAATTCCGACAAAAACTTAACAATAAAAAAAACAGAAATGAGAGGTGTGCATTTGCATTCACTGCACTGAGACAATAATACAATTTGCTGCAGTTACAGCTGGAAGTCTTTTGGGGTATGATTCTTTCAGCTTTGTAAATCTAGACTGAACATTTTGCCCATTTTTCTTTGTAATACAGCATAAGCTCAGTCAGATTGAACAAAGAGAGCATCAATTTTCAAGTCGTGGCAGATTCCAGTCAGGATTTTTGCCTGGACCATTCTGACATATAAATAAAGTTGATCTAAACCCTTTAATTGTTGCTCTGGCTGTTTGTTTAGTGTAAATGTTCTGTTGGAAGGTGAATCTTAACCATAGAGTCAAGTTTTTTGCCGCCTCTAAGACTTTCTTTTAGGAATTTAGTACCATCCATCTTTGGCTTTCTCACTGCCTCTGTAGAAAAGCATTCCCACAGCATGATGCTGCCACCACCAGCACCATGTTTTACTGGATGGATGGTGTGTTCAGAGGGATGTGCAGTGTTTGTTTTCTATCACACGTAGAGTTTTGCTTATAGGTTAAAATGGGAGTTCATATGTATTTTATATACATATGTTTATGTGAATTTTGGAATTTAAAGGTTGCTTCTGGCAGGTAGCTTTCTTTCAATAGTGGCTTTCTTCTTAACACCTTTTCATAAAGGTCAGATTTGAGGATTGTCTAACAAATCACTGTCCTGTCAATATATTTTCCCACCTGAGCTGTGGATCTCTGCAGCTCCTCCAGAGTTATTGTGAGTGTCTTGGCTGTTTACTCCAGTTTCGGTTGACAGCCATGTCTTCTCTTGGTCGGTTTGCAGTTTTGCCATACTGCTAATGGACTGAACCGTGCTCTGTGAGATGTTCAAATGGCTGCCTGTGTGTTCCTTAGTGATGCTGTTTGTTCACTAATGTTTTCCTACAAGCATCTACGGCCTTTATAGAGGAGTTGTATTTATACAGTACTATGATCAAATACTGATGGACTCTATTTGTGAATTAGGTGTGGTTGGGTGCACCGGATTTTATTTGGGGGTATAAGAGTAAACAGGGCTGAATGGAAATGGATGGCACACTTTTAGATTTTAATTTGAAAGAACATTTGAAAACCATGGATAATTTTTCTTCCACTTCACAGTTATGCACTACTTTGTGTTTGTTTACCAAATAAAGTCCCAGTGAAATACATTAAAGTTTGTGGTTGTTACATGACAAAGTTGAAATAACTTAAAGGGTATGAATACCTTCGCAAGGCACTGTGTAGGCACAGCCGGAATTGAGGTTTGGTGGCAGAATGACCAACTTTTTTTTTTTTTTTTGCACAAACCAACCATTAGATATATCATCTTCTTTAAAAATTGTTTGTTGTTTAAAAGAAAGGTCCTGCAACCTCAACAATCTTCAACCATCATTTAATTAGGCCACTAAATTGACTTCTAGCCTAGTTAACCAGATCTCAACATTTGACAGAATGAAGGATACATTCTCTGCCAACAGAGTGAGCATTACTCCTCTGATGAATCCATATATGTCGTGTGATCAAGCACACACACACACACACACACACACACACACACACACACACAGTCAGCTTATTTGAAGTGTACTTCTTTAGGCATTGCAGAGTCATCTTACAGTGTGGCCAGTATTCTCAATTGACAGCCTAAGAATAGCTTGCCATTGATTCCCAGCAGTTTCTCATATGTCTCACTCCGTTGGCCTGTCAGGTCACTACAACCCACTTTGGGAATTCAAAAAGGAGGTCATTCAGATGTTTCATGGTGCAAACAGTTGCTGTGCAGCTGATGGCAAAATGAGGCCAGTGCTAGTATTTAATTTTAATTCAATGAATTTGTTTAATGTTAGTTTAATAGTCAGATCAAGCAATTAAATTTAGCACAGCACTTTAACCATATTGTGAGCATATTGTATTCATATCCAGGTTGAATCCAGTATTGTCTGATTCTAAAACACTTTTTTTGATGTCTTCTCCCCCCTTCCCATTCACTCCAATCCCTGTTGCAATGCATGATGGGCAGGCTCGATATTGTGCATGACACCTGCAACAAGTGTTGGTAGGTGCCAACTTTCCTTACTGATTATGTTTGAGTCCATTGTGGTCTCTCCTGTCGCTTTTAACTCATCATTTGATTTTAGCACATTTTTCACTTTGCAAACTCTAAATGGAGATATTGTACCTTAATCTCAGATTCAACATGAATTGCAATTTGTAAATTAAGGTTTGGAATATCAATTGGAAGGTTTATGTTTTATAGTACTGTTCAGTACATCTTTAAGAACTGAAATGTCATTCTTTTTAGCTCTGTAGGTCACCTAATGCTTGTTGCAGTTTAAAATCCCCTGCTTCATTATATCTCCATCTCAAGCATTAACCTTTCAAGCACTTCATTTTACTGTCAGCTTGTGAATGCCATTGAAACATGAGCGAATTGTTATTTGTAAATGATTTATTAGAGGGAACCACATTTGCTACAACAAATAGGGAAGCTGTAGCCATTTCTTAACTAACAATGTTCAAAAGCCATATGGACAGGTCACTTGGAGAACCTGATTCTAGAGATGCACAAATCTGAATTTGTGGATGGTTTTCTAGTTTTTGTTGAGCTCTAACCTGCTGATACTGATTGTATCCAATTTGATTTCCCTTTGAGATCTATATTGAAACAGCATTCAAAGTACCTCCTTCTAATCTTCCTGTCCTGACAGCTCTTTAATTATTTATGGCAGAAGCAGAGGCAATATCCTGCCATGTAAGATTTTAGCATCTTTAGCTTCTTAATATATTAACGATTAGCATGATTTTCTTATCTTATTTCGGGGATTTAAAAATCTAGCATGTTCCATTACAGTGGTTGAAAGCTGAAGTTGGTTCCACAACAATTTGCTCATTTTCCAATTAAACCAAAAATCCCTAAGGTGGGTAAGAATTAAATGTCTAGTGCCAAATGTTTTTTTTTTTTTATACCTGAAAAAGTCAGTTAAAAAATGACCTAAGACTATAAAAAGCTGTAGCAGACTGAGTGAACAGCCAAGCTGCCTCAGTAGAAAACTGTTTCCTTTCAATAAGTTTTTAAAACTATCTGCTTATTCCAACCTCATTTTTAAAGACCTCAATTACCCTTAAAAACTCTGTCTTTCTCCCTAAGTTGCTACTTCTGTGCCAAAGAGTGTTGTTTTTAGCTCAGCCTGGTAGGGCTTACATTTGGTTAATTTACTGTATAGGAAAAAAATCCTAATTATAGATAATTCTAACCTGACTGTGAGCTTAAGTGTGCATGATTGTTTGTTGAATCCAGTGACTTGGACAACATCTTTTCACCCCTTTATAACTGGAAGAGGCTACAATCGGTCCATGATTTTGAACAAGCTAAGTTCAGTAGATACAGTAAATACATTTAAGACTTCAAACTTGAAGCTTTAAATAAAAAGAGCTGGACACTTCTCTCATGTTTATTAGCAAGCTACAAACAGACATGAAAATGAGGTGCAAAGCCTGAGTAGCTTTAAATCTTCTCTGGTTCAACTGCCTGTGTGATCTTTCCCTCAAGTACCCATGATGCACGGTGCTTCTCCAGCCACTGTGTCTGCAGCCACCACATCTGCCACAAGTGTTCCCTTTGCAACAGCAACAGCCAATCAGGTTTGCTCCTCTCCTGCCTCCACTCACTCTGTTTCACGTCTGGTTTTATCAGCCCAGGCTATTCTGTTGTCCTTTAAATGATAGAATTCTGATATGCCTCTTTATAAAAAAAAATGCATGAACATCAAACAAGGCTCGTCTCTGATCTTTTGCTAGTTATTCTGACCATCTTTAGTTAAACACACAATCATCAAGCTTGTCTTTCTTAGTAAGTGCTATTTGTCTTTGTTTCATTTCATCCATTTGTTTTTCTCTCTGTTTTCATTGCCTATTCCTCTGTTTCTCTTCTCTCCTGTGTCAGATTCCAATAATATCTGCAGACCATCTGACTAGTCACAAGTATGTGACCCAGATGTAGGAGTTTCAGTCAGAACAGTATGTACTTCTTCCTGTTACAGTATCTTACACACATAAGTTTGCATATTTTAACCAAACAAAACAAAACTACCAAAGCGGGACTATAAGTAAGAACTTTAAGAAATGTTTACTAAAGGTTTTGAGAGTTTGTAAGGAAATTAAAAACATCATCGCACTGTACTTTACATTGTGTGCAGTGGTCACTACTTTATGTTTAATTCATGCCAAGAATGACATAGATTAATCGCTGCAGTTTTATACCTGTAGTAGTTATAATTTAGGTAAACTACATTTAATTTCTTAGATTTAAAAATGAATCACTTTCATGACCTCTCAGAACTCTCTCTGAAAGAGTGAATACTGTAATATCCAGGGAGCCATCTTTATCACCCAAAAAGAATAAACAGGTGATTTTCTTATAAATCTGAGGACTTAAGATTTATTTAGAATCAATAAAAAACAAAAGGGGATGAAAATACTAAAAAAGAAAGTCTGCACTCATTAGAATACACATCAAATTGTGTAAAAGGATTCATTTAACTAGGAGAGGAAAGTTCTATTTATATCTATCTATTATTATCTACGTTAGCAGGAGCTTATAGGGTTCTCAAAAAACCAGAAGGAAAGTTTTTTTAAGCCTTATTCCAATTCTAACCTTCATTTAACATCCTTCATCAAACATAATGAAATTGTTTGAGCACTCAATCTTATTTAAATCAAGTTGTGCCACAATTCACAGAACCGGCAGGATTCAGCCAGGTGGGCCGTCCCAAACCCCACTCTGTGTATCAGTAGGACAGGCTGGAGATCTTTGCAAATAGCTGTTTGAAACGGTTGAAGGTTCCTCAACAAATAGCAGACGGGAGAAGTGCTTTTCTGTCTGACCTAGGTGTTGGATGTTAAGATGGATGCATCTTTGGGTTAACACCCATTATAACACAAAAAAAAAACAAAAGAAAAAACTTAAATGAAAGAGTCTGTCAAGTGAAATTGGTGAAATACTTGCTGTAACGTTACACAACAATTGACAATTTTTCAACAGAATCAAACCTGAGCTCTTTAGTCACACCACTCCAGAGTTGGGATGACAGACGATGGTTCAAGTGAGAAAGTCTTTCTCAGCAGCCATCAGTGGCTGGACTACATGTTCTACAATTCTCTCTCAGATGGAAGTGAATTACAAGTCTTTTGCAGACTTGGAGAGCACACGGCAGTCTAACTCACAAAGTTATTACAAACATGTAATTATTCCACTAATTAAAAAACAGACTCACATTCTGAAACAAGTTTTATTCAGTACTGAGTATTTACAGCTACAATTAGTCATGAATAAATTTATAAATTCAAAGCTTTCTAAGTTTCTAAAACAGCAAACTAGAATTATTCGTATCAGAAGGACCATAATATTTATTGACAGGAACTCTATTAAGCAATTCTAGCCTGTAAGAGCACGTATTTTTCCCTGATTTAGGACCTGAATATGCTACCTGTGTGGATGGGAATTTGTTTGACCTGACTAGGACTGGAGACAGTTAAAGTGTTTATGTCCAAAAATTGCAGGACTTCAAAAAATAAAATAAAGTAAAAACAAAAACGCAAAATATAATAATAATAATAATAATAATAAAGCAGTTTTTTGATAAGCATGACTAATGTGCTGTATTTTTGTGAATGTGTCCAGATGGAACTGGAGCTGAAGTGTGCTGGTGTGAAGTCCAAGATTAACGGTCAACCTTCATACATGTGACAGCAAGAGCTAAACTGGTTTGGAGTAAATCTGCATGTTAGCATAGAAGGAACAAATTGTTAGAAAGGTTCTCATGTGAAGTTCATGCACACTGTCACACAACAACAGACAAAAAAGAGCGTCATTTGCATTTAAAGACTTGCTTCTCGTCTTGCAAAGGCCACTAACCTTTATTCACCAGACACATTTTGAATGTCAACATAAGGTAATGTGTGGAGCAGTCGCCGGGACTGAATTGGTACGTTCGCTGATCAAGGATCAGAACTTGTGTTGTCTGTTTATTCATTGGTTGTTGGTCTCTGAATTTTAATGTGTTCATTTGTTTACACTAAGGTGCACCTTGTATTTCAGTTAAGGTAAAGAAACAGATCATCTGACTGAACCACAAATGCATGCACAATGATTTTCTTTTTTTTCTGGTTTTATTCTTCTATCCGTATTAAGGGAATTCACCTGTGCAAACTCAGTCGGAGGCAAGAAAGCAACTGAATGTCTGTGAGGTGTCTTTCAAACCTTTGTAGCCTACCTTTTTATCTCTTAAGCACATGTCTTTAACCTTACAGGGATCCCTGTAAAGTGCCATACATCTCAAAATATACAGAAATTGTATTCAAGCAGAGTTATGAAGTTTTAAACTTAACAGTTCCCTTTAATACATATGTATATGTTTTGGTTTTTTTTAGGACAGCATGTAATGTCCAGCCTCATGACCTGTAATTCCTGTTAAGCACCACCGATTATTAGATCCAGTTCCCTAAATATTCTACTGATTGAAGTTAGCTTTTTTTTTACATTATTCCTTGATGTCTTGCTGATGTCAGTTGCTTAGATATGTAAAGGTTGGATCTGTACCCACAGATATCTGTCTGTCTGTGCAAACGTGTGTACAGTGCCTTGCTAAAGTATTTTTACTTTTTTCACATGTTGTCACGCTACAACCAGAAACTGAAATGTATTTTTTGGGCGTTTTTTTTTTTTTTTTTTTGTGGGATACCATAACAAAGTAGTGCATAATTTTATTTTCAAAAATAAAAATTTAAAAGGTTTTGCAAGCATATGCAAATAGCCCCCTGACTAAACACTTTGCTGCAATTAGAGCTGCAAGTCTTTTGTTGTATGTCTCTACCAGCTTTGCACATCTAGAGTCTAGAGTTTAGGTCTAAAGTATTTCAACACTTGAATATGCTTTAATCTGAAAGATTAGATCTTTGGCTGTATATTTTGGGTTGTTCTCCTGCAGAAATGTGAACCCGGTTTTAAGTCTACTACAGCATCCATTTTCCACATAAACTCTGACCAGCTTTCCTGTTCTGCTGAAGAAAAGCACCCCCAAAGCATGATGCTGCCTCCACCATGTTTCGGAATTTGGATGGTGTATACAGGGTAATATGAAAGTGTTAGCTTTTAGCCATACACCACATTTTGCCTGTAGGTGACTTCAGAAGGTTATTGGCTGCACTGGACTTTACATAATGGGAACTCTATATGGACACAAAACCTTTCAAAATTTATATCTCTTATAAAAAATACACACCACACTTTTCTGATATTTAGCTCAAAAAATGATTAAAACAATAGATCATTTTCATTTAAGTTTACAGTCATGCTTTACTTTGTGTAAGTCTATCACAAAAACAGCCCAGTAAAGCATTTAGAAGTTTGTGATTGCTATGTGACAAAATGTGAAAAACATTGAGGGGTTATCAGTACTTTTTCAAGGCAGTGCAAGTTGTATTTGGGCCTGAGTGAGAGACCAAAGATTCTCTCTAGGATAAAGATGTAACAATGAAATAACTGCTGTGAGGCCAAACGAAAAATCCTTAAAGCAACTGCTGATGGAAGTTTGATGATTTGTTTTTAAAAAAAATATTTGTTTTTCTTATATATGGTTATGCATATTCTAAGCCAGGTTGTCGAAGAAAAGTCAGTGTAGTGTGTGTTTGTATATATAGTCCAATATATTTAATAGTGTTTGTTTAATACCTGAGAACTGTTTTTCAAATAGTCAGCCAAAGTCTTTTTGTGTCACTGTTAATAGGTGGTATGAGTAGGCTAGAGCGGCTGACTTTTTAAGAAAGCACAGCCCAAAGAATGTTCGGGTGTTTAGAGTAGATCTCTGGAAGTGCTTGTTTGTTTGTTTGTTTGTTTGTTTTCTTGTGATTTGGGTGTTCTTCAGGCATATTTAATTGGTGGATAGGACAGGTTTAAAGTGGCAAGAAAATAAAAACTGATTGTATTACTCATCCAAAGCCTTAGAATGTACCATCGGGTCAGCACAATGCCACATGCCATTCTGAACCATGCAGCTGCCTAATTTACACCATAGTATAACACACAGAGCACTATGTGATTGTCACTTTTGTGCACATGTTTCCTTAACCCTTTCTTTCTTTCTTAGACAATGAGTGTTTATTTGGTTTGGAAAATAATTTGAAAATAGTTCTTACTTTTAGTTTTGCTGATGATATTTATCTTTATAATAATGAATATATTAGGTACATTGTGTGTGTTTGTGTGTCCTCCATCCAGAGTTTTCTCAAATTCCATGTAATGTTACTTTTAGTATGATTATGATTGTAAGCTCAATATTTTCTACATTATGCATATTGTTGAACTGTATGCATTGTGTTCATTTCTCTAGTCTTTTTTGTGTTCTTTGAACAAAGATGTTTTATATGAGTATCTAACAGTGTTGAAACAGTAGAAACAGAGAGGTTGAGTTGTCATTGTGGCAACAATCGTCAATAACTGGCTAATATTGCTAGGAAAAAAAATATTATCAAAAAGTCTAGTTCATAGATGTTTAGAGTAAAGATGTTATTTTCTACTGTATCAATTTCAAATAGTAACTATTGTTTTAATATTTCTACTCTCCCTGGAAATTGGGCCATGTTGGAAAACAAGCTGCATATTTAATCACTTTTACAGGCATTGCTGGCAGGGTGAAGGTGAACGTGGCGAGTGAGGGAACTGAGTCCACTGCACTCATCTCTAACTTTGCCAACTGCAAACAACAAGGGGATGGGGTGGGGAATACTGTGGCGATAAAGGTAATAAAGGTTGACTTTTTTGCACTTCTGTACATAGTCAAAAAAGAGAGAATCATGTATATTGAGATCTTATTTTGAATAAAAAAATATGTCTATGATGACAGGGAATTTTGCTAGGACAACAAAAAAAAAACATTCTTTTGAAAGGCTGAACAAAAATTGCTTGCATTTAAAGGGCGCTGAGTTTCACTCTCCTACCCCTTTCAGAAAAAAAGGCCAAGTGTTGCTCTTCTTTTTTGTCAGCAGCTTGTAGTTTGCCCGGTAACCTTCCGGAAAAAGGGCATCCACGGCCCTCCTGCAGCGCAAGAGCCTGACTGGGTTTGTCTGGTCCCCTTAACCTGCCTGTACTGACAGGCCTGCGCCATGACCACGCCCTCCCAGGCCCCACCTAACACAACATGTCCTGTCTGTTTACCTTACTCAAAGTGGAATGCATGTCAAAGAAAATACATATACAGTTACAAAAAACTTCACAACACAGTAAGATTGAATAAGAAATCATTTACACAGAAAGATGTATTTACACTATACAATAGTCTATCAATGTAATGGAGTAAATATATATATAAAATACAAAAAATAGAATAGTGGTTTATTTAAAAAAGATTCCAGAAGCTATACTCACTAATGTTTCACCACTTGGGGAGATAAAATACATGCAACACAACTCATAGCTGTAAGTATTTTCTTTATGTTTGTGTAAGCTGTGCTTGTGGTAGAGGAAACCGATCAAATGGAAATGTCAACGCAACATCAGACAGAAGCTTAAAGGAACCCAAATTAATTAAAGCATTTGGGCCACAAGATGTTTCAATAAATTTTTTAAAATATTTTTTTTTATTCTAAATACCTAAAAATTGTGGCATAGAGTCATTGTGATATCATTATGTGTTTGGATTAAGAATGAATGAAGTATAAAAACTTCTTCACTGCCAGGTGTATGTTTCAAAGTATCTGCAGGAAAGACTTCACCGCAAAAATTGCAAAAGTAAACCCTGCTGAAAATCTGATTCAAACAACAGGCTTTACTTTGTCAAAATTGATAGGCCAATTATTTCTCCATATTAATGTAGTTTTTAGAATGATACAGGCCTTTTTATCTGCAAACAAAAAATCCCCACCAAATAGTTTAGTAACCACCCATTCTGCCATATTTGAAAGACTTTTTGGATCAAAGACCCAAGGATGTCGCATTTCTGGTTCTGTCACAGAGGTCAAACAAAGTTCATCCCTTCACATGCATGTGAAATGTGCCAAGTTTTATGATAATGTAATGGTACTTTCTGCTTTGCATTCCCTTACACAGAGGAGTCCACAAAATGTTTAAACTCAGGTTAAACTCAGTTAATTTTACAGAAATGTTTTGTGATTATATTTGTGATTTATTTTGTGTCATTACTTAGCTGTCCTTGTGTTTATCTAAAACATAGCAGGAGTGGCTGAAAGGAGCTTAAAGTCTTACCTTTCTACATATACTCAGATGTGATAGACTGGCGACTTCGACTGAGTTCTGACTGCTGCAGATAGGTACCAACCCCTTTGCAAACATGCAAAGATTTAGCAAGTGTGGAAAATGAATAGATGGAACATGATGCTGGGGCTAAGTTTAGAGAGAGGTGTTATCAATTTATTTAATAACAAGATATGGGACAGGCTGATAAAGGATGCCAAAAAATGTAAAAAATCTTGGTTTAACAATGGATTTTATTACCTAAGAATTAGTCTGCTCAATTGTCTGCTTTCTGACTCCACTTGAATTATTAGGTATCTCTGTGGGATGAACTGTGAACTAGCCTGTGCATTGTCTGTCAGGATTGTCTGATGTTCCTTTCCTTAATGTCTTATGCGCAAATAACTATCATAATCTTGTGAAAAGAAGTGTTTCAAACAAAGAAAAACCTTCACCAATTTACTTTAGCAAATGCTCACTTTTCTGTGTTGCCAAAAAGTTTCTCCATTTCTCCATATTTTCATTACAAGGGTCTTTTTTGTCGACATACCCATCTGTTTTCTGTGTAGAGCAATAGATTATGCTTTAGACATTCTAGTCATCCCTCCATTATTACTCCATATAAAGAAGTGCACATTATATTTCATGAAAGCCTGCCTCCAATGGGTTGGAAATTTTAAAAGCATGTGTGGGTCTCTCTTGCTACTCTGGCTTTCTACCACAGTCCAAAAACACTGTGACTGTTAGGTTAGTTGGTCTCTTTAAATTGCCCTTAGGTATGCTTGGGTGTGTCTATGGTTGTTTGTCCTGTGTGTCACCGTGTTGACCTGTGATAGACTAGTGACCTGTCCAGGGTGTACCCCGCCTCTCACCCGTAGCCCGCTGCAGATAGGCACCAGCACCCCCGTGACCCTGTACTGAAGAAGTGGGTATAGATAATGGATGGATGAATGGATGGATTTAATTGTCCCCCGTGACCCTGTACTGAAGAAGTGGGTATAGATAATGGATGGATGAATGGATGGATTTAACTGTCCATTGAGACTCTGCAAAGCACAGCATGAATCTATGATCAGCTTAAGCATCTGCCCTCGTCATCTTGCTGCATTCACCTTGAACAGCAGAACAGAAGGCAAAGCCCTTCCTGCATCTGCTTTACATAAACTACAGACTTTGCTCCACAGTGCTTTTCCAACATGTTTCATCTTCTGAAATCTAGTCTACATTTGCAGTATTGTTATCATTGCTCAAACTGAATCACAGTTCTTAAATGTATCGTATTGTGGGTTTGAAAGGACAGGTGCCATTCTCTTTAATTTTACTATAGTGAATGACAGATTTCAAAAAGATAATTTTTTTCCTATCATATAAATATTTTTACAAAGCTAAAGCCAAATGTCTACTAAACCAATCAAGTCACATTGATCCGGGTTAGTTCAAAAAAGTAACCATGCACATTATTAAATGTTGCTCTGAACATTTCAGTTACCTTTCCTCTTCCACAAGCACTCTTAAATTTATGATATAATGTAAACTGCAGTTCTTTTTTTATTTGTTGTTTGATTTTTCTGCTTGTAGTGCTAAGATGATCTATTCTGTCCTCTGCTGCAATTTGTTTCTGCTTGTTTTACTGTTCCAGGCCCCTTGAAAGAATGCGTCATGTCTGCATGCTGGCCACCTTGTTAGAAAGTGCCCGCAGAGAATGATTTGCATAGATTGCAACAGTCTTAAGCCATAAACTTCAATCATCAGAAATAAATAAGAAATGAGCTCACGAACAGGTGGGGTGTGGTACTTTTTTGGAATTGGAAGAAGTATGTATGCCTCGGTTTTACTAACTACAACATCATGCACTAATTTAAGACATGAAGAGTATTTAATAGAACCTTTGGAGTGATGTTTAAACTTTACAGGTTGTGTGGAGTGAGAAAATTATTTTTTTCATGGGGCCTGTATTGCTATATATTCTTGCTGTTATGAATTTATAAAATGTAATAAAATTTACAACTGAAATAATGAATGTTTTGTTTCTGTTATTTCATCAACTTGCTTCATACACAGTACATTCATAGCTATTTGACATTTAATAGGAACAATGTTTTTTGTAAAGAATTTAAACTTTAATATATTAATGACACCATCAGTGAGATAGTTTCATTTTATGCTTGCAATTCTTGTTAAGTTTTATTTTCTCCTACCTAATATAGAGTGTATAAAAACATGGGATAACTTAATCATGACTTGCCATACCTACACCATATACATTTTTCCACAGTATCACCTGAAAGCCTTTCAACAAAAAGGGAGTTGCTGACTGATTCACACATAAAGCAACAGAAATATCCAGTGTTATTCAAGCTGAATAACAGTTTGATTCAAATAAATTATTCCTAAAAAAAACCCTACATATTTTTGTATTGTATTTTGGAAATTGGAAATTTACAAACATTTTAAAAACCTAATTTTTTAATTACATCACATCCTACCCCATATTGGCAATCTCTTACAGAAGATACAACTGCAATTTGTTCCTTATTTCCTATCTCTTTTTCTGTTTGTACTACTGTATCTCTCTGTCCGACCGACTGCCAGCTATACATTGCATTTTACAGCACCTGTCAGACATGTACCACCTACCCTGGATGCCTCATGTTGTAAAGTCTAAGGGCATTCCTAATTTAGAGGACACTGCAAGCATGTAAAAGAAGGTGCTCCGGTCAGACAAGGCCAAAATGACATTTATTGGCCTACATTTTGAACTCGCACTGCACATCATCACACACCATCCCTACCTTGAAACATGGTTGTGGCAGCATCATGCTGTGGGGATGATAAATATTTGGTGTATAAATCAAACAAGGCATTGCTGGAGCAGAAGTGATTCTGACATCCCCTGCCCTTCTAGCTTATTTGGCCACATTTTAAATGGATGCTGGGGAAAAGTAACATACAGAATTGTGGAAAAGTATTTGCCCCCTCACAGACTTCTGTTTTTTTTTTTTTCTTTTTTGTCACAATTAAAAGTTTTAGGTCATTGAATAAATTTTAATCTGACAAACATAACTGATTAAATACAAAATGTGTAAAGGCTTTTACATGATACATGTGGATTAAATTGCAAATCAAGACAGTAACATTTATGACTTCTAGAATTAACACAAAACCAAAGGCATTCATCATCTTTAATTATGTATAAGCAAATACACACCAATGCTGATGCTAAAAGCTGCGTTTAATTCAAAAACATTTAGGATGATTGATGCCATACATGGTAATTTCAATGTTTAGTTTTTTTCTGAAAAAACAAGTGCAATTGATTTTTAATTTTATTAGTCTAATATGTTTCAGACTTGTTTTTAATCTTCCCATGGTCCTCAGAGACCTCATTCTAATTGTGGTATTCATTAAAATCCTATTTGAGATAAGTCCATGCATGATGCATCATTTTGTCCTGACTTGCTTAGCTTCTCATTAGGAGCAAAGATTTTAATTGAGATAGAAATGCATGCCTCATTTAGCTGAGCAGAGTGGCAGTGTTTTGAATCTGAATGTGTGCTAAGAATGCACCAACATTCTTATTTTATGCAGGGTGAGCTTTTCACCATTCAATGTCAATATGTTTGCACAACTTAGTCTCCCATAGAGATGCATTGTGTTGCTTTTGCTCAAAGGAATCATAAAACATATCATCCAAAACATTTGCGTAAACTTCATTTATTTGTTTAGTCGGTTCGAAGCATTCATGTTAAGACATGCCTCTTGGTAAAAGAAGTGTCTCGAAGTACAGCCACTAGATGGCACCATCACTCTGTGAATTCCAGCAGCATGCTCAACAGTCAATGCTAAATGCAATAAACTATGATGACCCGGTAATCCTCCAAAAACCTTTGCTTGTATACATTTATATTTAGTGATAATTTTGAACGACTGGGTTTATTTTTCATTATAACTTTAAATGATCACACCTCTACCTGAACCTTAATGAACAGATTGATGGAAATGGAGTTTGTAGGAAATGTAGGAAATTATGATACTGAATGTATTTTCAAGACGTTGTATTTTCTTTACTGTCTTCAAATTCAGTATCTATTTAAAGGTAATTAATTATAAGACTTCTCATTGTAAGGTTTCAGTAATTCAATTTAAAAGGTGACACCCATGTATTACACACAAGGCAACACAATTCAAATGTTTATTTATGTTATGTTGTATCTTGTAGTTCATGAAAACCCAAAATTTGCTTTCTTTGAAAATTAGAAGATTACAAAATTATTCAACAATCCCAGGGAGGACTGCTGACTTGACAGTTTTCCAGTAGGGGGTCAAGGTCACAAGGTTTACAAAGTGTTGTATCCAAGCATAATGGAACGTTTGGAAATCAAGGTCTGAGAGTTTTAGGGAATGGTGGAGAGGCACAGAATCCAGGTTGCTTAATGTCTGGTGTGAAGTTTCCACAGTTACTTATCATTTCAGAAGCCATGTCATTTGCTGCTGTTGGTACATTTATGTTTTTATCGAGTTCAAAGTCTGCTGACAAGCTTTATGGAGATGCTGATGTATCAGGATTTGGGACATGTCCACACAGTCAAAAGGACCAACACAGTTTAATTACAATGGTATCACTCTCCTCGATTAGCCAGCAAACTTGCCCAACCTAAACCCCTTCAGAGAAGCTATGGGGCAGATGAAAAAGCAACCTGTGCTTCCTCAACACCTCACCAGTACCAAAGGGTGATTGCCTTGTCTCACTGTACTAATGCAGTAATTTTAGCAAAGGGAGCCCCAACCAAGCATTTAGTGCATATACCCTGCAATACATTTATTCAATTCAATTCAGTTTTATTCATATAATGCCAAGTCACAACACAAGTCGTCTCAAGGCACTTTACTAAGTCAATTCAGTCGATTCATACAAATTTCAAGTCATTGTCATGTATGTCCGTGTATTGTTATATGGTCATACTTTTCAGTAGGCTGATGTTTCTGTTTTTTAAATGCTATTTCTATCATTCTCATTTAACAGTCCAATTTTTAGAGAAAGATATTTTGGGGTTGTCATTAACTATAGGCCTTACTCATCCAAATCAGCACAAACTAATGCCTGAGTATGTACCTCTATGAGTAATAAATGTATCTATGCAAATAAAACGTTTCACTTTTTTAATTGAATTACCAAAATAAACAAACTTTTCAAAGATATCTAAATTTATTAGAATGAACCTGTATCTGCTAATAAGCTACATAAATTAGCATTCATTCATAAAAATCGTTGAAGACTACTTCCATTCACTAGATGGTTACTTTTTCACTCAGATTGTTTTTCATAAGAAACAAGCTAAATCATTTGTGAATGGGAATATTATTCTGTGAGGGCATAAAAACACTAAACTTCCCAGCTGAGTTGTCATGCAGCAAAAAGGGAAAAAAGATTAGTTGCATTGTAAACGGAACCCTTAAGTGCCATAAGTGTTGCTTAAGATACAATAAAACTAATTTAACGGATTACCTCTCAGGGGAGAAAAATGCTTCTATTTCTAAAATGACTGAAATGTGTTCCATTAGGTGGAAGGATTAGGAACAGATACTGTATGATGCTCTGACCTCATCTTAAATGTGATAATGAACACAGAAAATGAAAAAGGAGCATGAAACAACAAGAAAAACAGGTAAGGTGGCAAGCTGAGTCTTTAAATCATCTGTGGCACAACAAGCTGTGAAAAAATAATAAGGGTGATGTGTTTCCTTTGAGAATGAGGTAAACAACAGTTGATAGAAAAGTATGCATCAAATGGGCTTTTTACAAATGTGCAAAGAGAAACAGACTTTAGGGATGATGATCTAGCTAACACACTACTCTATTGGTCATTTTGACATTTTTATTATAAGATTATAATTTTATTACTCCTATGCACCACTCTGCTTCTTGCTTTCTTCTCTCTTGTTATCTGGCTGCTGAGTCACCACATGACTTTCCCTGAGTGGTACTTGAAACATGGCTCAAAGATCCAGTTTTCTTAGAGTGTGTGTTAGTGTGTGTGTGTGTATATATATGTGTATTATATCTGGATCCATCCAGGTATGTGCAGCTGCAATAAGTGTTTGTTTACAGTAAATGTTTGTAAGTGGTTTCCTGTATTGAATGGAACAGTAAGCGGAAGGGTTGCATAAGTTAGACTGATTACATTTCCTGTTGAAACAGGAGAATTATTGATCAGGCAGGTGGAATTTAACACCAGGCAGTTTGCTGCACTGCTGACAACAGGCGATGTGATTCAGTTTATTTTAATGGGTTCTTATAGCTGAAGTTGATCCAAAACTATTGAGATTTACTCTTCTGATAGAGAAGTTTATCCCAGCTAAAGTCTGTCTAACATGGTCTGTAAAGCTGTAGCATACACATATCATTCCTTTCCTAGCTTTCACTTTTCAACATTTAGTCTCATAAAAACCACAAACTGCAATGTATTGTAGTTTGCAAGCTTAAAGCAAACATATCTTTTCAAATCCCTCTTTTTCACACATAAATCATTCAGTTGTGGTCTATATAAAGTGGAACTACAATGCATTGGTCTAAATTCCTTGTTATTGTAGCTCTACATGCTCCTCTTTTAGTCCTGTTCTGAGGTGCGTCTGAAAGCACAACCCGCCGTGCCCGAGCTCACAGAGTGCTCCACTCCACCCCGTTCGATCAGTTTTGTAGTATGATAACAATTATCTAGGGACGCAGAAACAAGACAAAAACAGTAAAAACACTGCAAAACAATTTATGTAATAACAATATTCAAAACATGTAATACAGTTATGTCCTCAAGGAGCTAAGAGCAGCACACAGCACTAACATAAGCAGAAGGCACGATGCTACTAAAATCAAAACAATACCCAGGATGTCATATCAGTTTGCTGTCTTTGTCATTTCCATAGACAGAAGGAAATGAACCACTAACCCGATGAAGTATTTCGGCAAATCCTTCTTGATGCTGGTGGAGGTTGCTGAAGGCACTCCTCCTTGAAGTGCTTCACCCAAACATGGAGGAATATGTGGGTACATTTTCATGAAAAATAAAATTTAACCAGGCACTTCAAGAGGTTCTGATGCTGGGGGAGGTTGTAATAAATTGTGTTGGTTAATACACCCAACAACCGAACATTTAGACATATCCACTTGATGCTTCCGAATACTTGAACTCGGACTACAACATCGCAGGGAGAAATAAAAATGGCAAATTCATGAAAGTAGCCAGACGTCTGGTTAAGCAATTCCGCAGCGAATACTGTGACGTAATAGTTAAAAAAACGTAATAGAGAATAGAGAAAACTAAACGAATTGAAAAATATTACCCAAACAGAATATAAAGATATCTAAGTAGCACCTGGAGAGACTAAATTCAACTTCTCTGCACTCCTACAGTCTCCAAGTAAACAACAAAATGTATTTAAGGGATAAATGGGGGATTTTGTATGATACTGTATGTCTACTTTGAAGCAGCACTAGCTTTTAAAACTATATCCCGAACACCCGAAGTACTGTTCAATCCATGTTCCAAACAGAAAGAGTATTGCATAACTGGAAACGTACCAGAGCATGGCTACCTACCTAAACCAACTTTAATTGGAAAAGCAGGGGAGAGGCCCATGCTGCCCTGTCCTCACTGTGAAACACAGTTTCATGGAACCAAAAAGGAACTTTAGAGATCTATACCTTCTTACAAACTCACTTAAAAAGATACTGAGCATTTAAAGAGCAATTAACTGCCCACTGTCACCATATGCTTTCTCAGGAAGAGGAAAAACTCCAAAACCAATGAATTGATGCAAACTGTTGGGTTTTCTTAGACAGAAACCTTTTTACCCATTGGTATTATGAAGTGACTTTGAAAACACTGAATTATTACTTGGGACCAAATGATAAGTTTGTAACTGAATTTGAATCTGCCTGTATTATTTGATTGTATATGTCTGGATATGAAGTTGACCTGTGTGTCTTGACAAATGCCTTGAGGATGCCCTATATAAATAAACTAAATTGAATTGAAGTGACTGAAGAATTTTCTTGGTGCATTTTCCAACTCTGAAACTTTTTTCTAACTGCTTGACCTTTATCTGCCCCTTGAAGCCTTTGGGGTTTGTTATTCTTTGATAAAATGTGTCAGACAGACTTTCATTTCATGGCTGATGTGAAAAAACTGAAACTATTAACTTTTTTCCATAAAGTAAAAGTATTGTACATTGATAATTTGCATTTATTGCCACTGTAGGTAAACATCATAATTTTTTTTTTAAATATATGTATTCTGACCACAGGGGTTCACTGCAGTGTTTTTCAACCACTTATTTTCTAGAACTGTATTAAAATGCAATTTAAGGCAAGACAAGTGAATAATAGCTTTAAATATAAATTTCCAGTTTGAATCAATCTGTAATTTTCAGAAGTGGAGTACTGAATATCTTAATTCTCAGATAATGGAAGAAGGAGCACTTGTTAAGGACATTAACAAGTTGCCAGGCATGTTTCTGGTAGGATATGGGTCATATTGAGAGGGTAGTGAGGGCACAGCTGTACTCAGAGATGAACAGCCAGTATTCAGTTACTGACAGGATGTCCCTTGGCGCTACGCGTGGTACACAAAGGCAGGACCAAAGCAAAGAAAGAAGAGGTCAGAAGGAGCGTTATTAGCATACTGTGAGATTTTCCTGTATGTGAGCTAATTGGCCTGTCTTTTTCTTTTATGGAGCTGCAGTCAGGAGAACCTGGCAGAGAATGAAAGCTAGCCTGAGAGAATTAAACAGGGATCTCACTGTAGGATCAAAAAGAAGCAAGAAATAAATAGGAGAACAAAATTCAACAGCCTCAGCCTCACCAAAACTTCATCATTGTGACGGGGCTTTATATAGAGCTAGAGGGATGAAATGAAGAAATAGGAATAAATAAAATCAATTTAAGTCAGCTTTGTCATAGCGTGACGCTGAGGCTGCTAAAGGTTGGGAGGAGAGGAAAAGGTCAACAAAATCACACGATCAATCCTAAGACAAACTACTTGTAGCTCTACAAATTTGCTCTCTAAAATCAGTATTCTGCTTGTGTAAAACACAGTATTCATGTCTGTCATCATTCATTTTCCCTTATTTCATGTCCAGCAAGCACTATTAGCTCATACACTTTTACTGAGGCTATCTACATAGCCCATCTTCCCTGCAACAGTTGTTGACTAAATCAATGTGCTGCAATTAATTCTCTGTGATTTAAGGAGAAGGAGCTGGCTCACTGCTGAAACAGGCACATTGTTGAAAATAACCTACTTGACAATATTTTCCTTTAATGCTGATGTAATGCACAGCATTTCATTGGTTTCAAATAATTAATCTGCTGGTGCTTCTGTAACTGTAACTTTTTAGAAAGGCTGTTCTCTGATATGAATCAGCTTCATCATTTCTCAGTGGACTCTTTGTCAGGTTTTCTATAAGTATGACTTGATATGTCCTCAATTTCCTGTTGAGGAGATGAGCTGATTCAAGATGATTTTTAAGCCCTTATCTGCTTAGCAAAAAGACAAGGCCTTTTGTACACTGCCGGGCTAAATCTGTCTTTGGACATGTCTACTTGTATTCAGTGAGTTTAAAATGTGTGTTATTTCTGCAGATACAGACTCCCTGCTTATGTCTATAGTTGCAGTCCAGAAACCAGCAACCTTTAGTTTGGTAAGTTATCTTTGTTTCTTACACGCCTCTTTTGTGAATTATGTGCATATATGTTGGTTGTCAGTGTTAGTCTTTTCCCCTTATTAAGTAGTAGCTTTGCATTTCAGTTCAGCTCCCTCAGTGTTTTAAATAGTCTCCCTTCTTCAGCTTTGCTGCTTTCATTGTGCCACCGCTGTCCTACATCTCCTCCGTTCCTTACATCAGCTCTTCTGGTTCATTTTTGATTTTCCACTGCTGCCTAACTATTTAAGCTCCTGGTTTTTGTTAGTGGATCCTCACCTTAGATTCCCTGTGACTCAGTTCATCCTACATGTTGTTGTGATTATTAATATATTATTTATTATTTAATATCAATATTTAATATTTCATTAAATAATATTTTGCTCTGTTAAGGGTTGTCCTGTGAATACCAGCCCAATAAGGTGGTGGTATTAGGACAAAATTCAAAGAGATGTGCCAAGCTCTGACATTATTGAACAGCAAAACTCTGCACACACACAGAATGAATTCACACAATAATACAAGAATTTATTAACAAAAATAAGTCAACTCAAAGTCAAACATATTTCAATCAACAAACTCTTTACTATGCTAAAACAATCCAACTAAACTACCAAGCAAAATGAAAGAATAACGAAGACTAATGGGCTATGTACAATATAAACAAGTTGATTATAGATGGTTAAAAAACCATGACCGAAAGAGTGATGCAACATTACCATGCACTGTTTATGTTTGAGAACCAAGGATTATCTTGAAGAATCTAGTTAGTCTTGGAACCAACTTAGGCAATAATTGCTTTGCCTTCATACAACCATTTACAATGCAAGGTCAGATAAAACATTATTTTAATAAAATAAAATGACTGACTGACTGACTGACATTTTAAAGAATGATTTGCTGAATAAAACCAACCTTCTGAATGACTAATTCTCAACGGTGTTTAATTAGCTGCCTTTAATTATTAAAATAATATTTAAAGAAATATTTAAATAATATTTAAGGAAATATTATTTTGAATAAGAACCAAACCTTTTGGATAAATGGGTCTTAATGGTGTTTAATTAGTTATCACGTATAGTAAAATAATATTTAGGGAAAAATTACTTCCTAGATTGGAAACGAACACCCTTTCTGGGTAAATGATCTTCAGCTGACTCGTAAAGTGGGCAAACACTTGTTCTTAGCTGTTAATGGTTGGAGCTAACAAAAGAAGCCAATAGGTGGTTACCAAAATCAAACACATGCCCTTAAAATACCACTAATAAAAGTGTTGAAATGCATAAACGTGGACGGCACGTTATGGCCGCTCTTCTGTGTTTAAAAACCACCCTTTAAATAAAGTTTGTCTTAACTTTAAAAAAAAACACAACACAGAACACATTCTTAGCTGAGTGTTAGTCTGCAAGCACTTACAAACAAAAACAAACGTCATCAAACGAACATTATTTAGCTTAAAATAATCATCTCTGCCCAAACACTGCCTCTTACGTGAACCGGGCTAAGGTGAAGTTGTCCAGGGTGACGAAGTTGAGGAAAGCATCCACTGTGAACCAAGTTAGCTTGCAGCTAACCTCCGTAGCTGTGGGAAAAGCGTGGCTCGTTCTGCCGGCCCGGCCGAACTGCCCGTCCTGCCGCTGTGGCCAGCCCACTGCAAAGGCCTTCAATGTGACCTTCAGCTTGAATATATTAAGGTAGGCAGCCGAGCCTGGGGCAAACAGTTTCTTACGAACCTGAGTGTGAATAATTCTCAATAGCATTTTGAATCAGAAAGTTTAATACAGCAGGGCAAACAGCAGCTCAAGAAATGTTATTTTTATCAGAGCGACTGCTGGGCTGAGTGAGGCAGAGTTCTGTAAATACAAATGTTTGGACAAATCTCCTCACTTTGTTTGCCTAAATAAAAAGTTAGCAAATAAAATGACCAGTACCCATGGAGGAGGCAAAGTATGTAAAATATTACACACTCTTCCTGCAGTCCTCTCTGTCACCTTTTTAGGTTCGGAAAAGTCTGATCACCAGACCATTAAGCTGTTTGATGTGATGTGATATGAGTGGGAAAGTAAGAGGGCAACAAAGACAGAAAAAAAGACAGAAAAGGAGATATAGTTTAATGTTTTTTTTTAGAAATGGAATTATACATCATTAATGAGATATTTACTTAAAAATCTAGTAATCTTTGCATAACATGACTTTACGATTGATGCTGTGCAGCTTGTCATTCCACTTTAAAGAGCACCATTCTTAAATGATAAAACATGGCCAGCATTACTGTCGACCCTTTTAGCAAAAATAGCATTAGCATATTCTAAAACACCATCATTCAAACAACTTCTGATTTTCTCACACTATGAGCCAGATTTAGTTCTCACTTTTTGTTCCATTTGAAAAATTAAAGGAGACTCATTTCGGTATTTATAAATCCTCCGTTGTTATAGCAAAACAGGCCCTAACCATAATACTGCCACTTCACATTTCACAGATGGGATGGAGTTTGTACACTGTAATCCAGTGTATTGTAATTGTTATTTCATTTCATAATAAAAATTGAAATATTTATGTTTTATTGTCTGTACACAGTCCATTACACTGTGACTGACCTAATGATTAGTCAAATGAACACGTACTGACTAACAGTAAAGTACTGTTACATTGCTCCATTTTCTTTCATTTCTGATTTGTTTGAAGGATATGAAATTAACACTTTATAAAACGTAAACACTCCTCCTTTGTTTATTTTCTTATCTGCTTCCTTTAGCCCCAGTTAAATAAGCTAAAATTCCAGCATTTTGCATTTCTGTCTTCTTGTTTTTTTTTTCATTTTACTCCAATAAGAAAAAATAAAAGCATAATTTGTCTCAGTTTTGGAACTTCCTTCTCACCAGATGTAACTTACATGCTTTCTCTTTTCATAACTGTCAGTGTCCCCCTTTTACCCTCCTTTCCACCTCCTTCACTCTCACTCTCCTGCTCTTTTATTCAATCAACCTCTGGTGTGCCTCTGTCTCTAAACGTTTCTGTTGTAACATCGATTTCTCTCTCCCTGCTGTCCCTTCGTGTGTCCTTTCAAGTCCTCTTTTATTCTAGGCTTCAGTCATATCTTTATTTCTTACATTGTTATGCATAAAAATTGCATTCTGATGATGAATTACGCTGAACATCTACTCCTGTACATATTTGAAGGGGAAATTCGGATTGGTATTAATTAGAATTTAATTATGACATTTAAAGTGGGTAAAGCCTTCTTACTAAATATATTTCTAGTGGGACAATTAGATGTAACAACCCATGTAATCTACATATTCAAAGAAATCAAAAATTTGTATTAATAATTGCATTAGGCTGCCTAGACTGCTGGAGATAGGCACCAGCTTCCCCGTGATGCACTATGGAATAAGTGGCAAAGAAGATGAATGAATGAATGAATAAATTAATGAATGAATTACGTTAGACAGTAAATTTAAATATTTATAACAAAGTGGAACACCACAGGCAAGTGTTAAACACATTTAATGAATTGTGTTCAATAATTAACAGAAAACAAGACATCTCCTGTATAGAGAAATTATCTCACATTCATTGCTCAGATGTGATTTTGACCTGTTCGTCAACACAATCTATATTTAAATTCAATTCAATTCAATTCAATTCAGTTAATTTATATAGCACCAATTCACAACACATGTCGTCTCAAGGCACTTCACAAAAGTCAGGTACATACATTCCAATTAATCTTAATCATTGAACAGTGCAGTCAGATTCTGTTATTTATTCAAATTGGGTAAAATTTTTTTCTATCTAAGGAAACCCAGCAGATTGCATCCAGTTAGTGACTTGCAGCATTCACTCCTCCTGGATGAGCACGTAGAGACAGTGGACAGTCACTGGCGTTGACTTTGCAGCAATCCCTCATACTGAGCATGCATGTAGAGACAGTGGAGAGGAAAAACTCCCTTTAAACAGGAAGAAACCTCCAGCAGAACCAGGCTCAGTATGAGCGGCCCACCGACTGGGGGTTAGAGAGAACAGAGCAGAGACACAAAGAGAACAAAGAAGCACTGATCCAGGAGTACTTTCTATGGGAAGAGAAAGTAAATGTTAATGGATGTAGCTCCTTTAGTCGTTTCACCTAGAAAGAAGGAACAGATAAACTCTGAGCCAGTTTTCAAGTTTAGAGTCTGAAGAGTCTGCATATAGAGTTAGTTACAGTAAAAGCTCAGTCAGTAGCCATGTCTAGGAGAGAGAAAGGGTTAAACCCTGAAAGACAGGGCCATGTGGATCATTGGTAGAGGGTGAGCATTAAGTTGTTGCCAGCAGAAGCTTGGAGGATTCCCCTCTCCAGAAAGGTGTCACAGGTAGACACAGAGTCAGGCCAGGTGTAGCTTCTAGGAAGAGAAAAGAGAGAGAACAAAGTTAAAAGCTGAAATAACAGAAAATAATACAAAATTGAAGAGTAGTGTGAGAATGTAGCGAAGAGGGTGAAAGTGGTCATTATGTCCAACAGCAGCCTAAGCCTATAGCAGCATAACTACAGAGATAGCTCAGGATAACCTAAGCCACTCTAACTATAAGCTTTATCAAAAAGGAAAGTTTTAAGCCTATCCTTAAAAGTAGACAGGGTGTCTGCCTCACGGACTAAAACTGGGAGCTGGTTCCACAGGTGAGGAGCCTGATAACTAAAGGATCTGCCTCCTATTCTACTTCTAGAGACTCTAGGAACCACCAGTAAACCTGCAGTCTGAGAACGAAGTGCTCTGTTAGGAACATATAGAACAATCAGATCTTTAAATCTTGACAGAGTGAGATTCTATGCACAGTTCCTTCCCTACATTATCAATTGTATTCAGGTCAGTTTATTGAGTGGGCCACATTAGCAGCTTTGTTTTCTTTTTCTGACACTACTGAGATTTCCCTGGCTGTTCATATCATTGTCAACTAATCTGTATTTGGGATCATTGTCTTGTTGGAAAATGCACCCTGATCTCCAGAGTCCTATGCATTCATTACAGTTCAGTTCAGTTTATATATAAATGCCTACTCACAGCATATATTATCTCAAAGCAACTTCACAAACAATAGATCGAATTTATATATAGAAATACTGTATATAGTCCATTCAGTCCAATCAAATTGACTGATTCAAAATTGGTCATATGCAATATACATATTCCAATTTAATTCTATTTCTAAAGCAATGCAGCCAAGTTCAGTTTATTATTCCTATTGGTGATAAGTTCTCTATCAAAGGAAGCCCTCATACTGAGCATGGAAAAACTCCCTTTAAACAGGAAGAAACCTCCAACAGATCCTGGCTCAGTGTGAGCGGCCATGCGCTGCGAGCCAGTGGGGGGTTAAAAAGACAGCAGATACAAAAACAATAAACAAGAACTGGCCCAGAAAGCCTTTTGATATTAAAGAAAAAGTAATGAGTTCATTTCAATGGGTTCATCTAGTAGAGCAACACACCTTAATATATAAGCTCTGAGTAGTAAATTCTATGGGATGAAAAACTAAGTTTGCATAGTTAGTTGCAGCAACAGCTCCTCACATTGCTTTGCCTAGGGGAAAAAGAGGGAGTTAAACACAGACAGACAAGGTCAATTATATAATTTATATCAGGAGTGCCCTAAGTCCTGTCCTTGAGGAGGGCTACTACCCTGCAACTTTAAGATGTATCCCTTCTCTGTAAAAATTAGTAGATTTCAGCTTTTATTGCTTTTTGTACCTTTTCTTTGTGTTTTTTTTTCTTTTCTTATACGTTTAACAGCTGTCCCCTTTGGCATTTCATGTCACCATACACAACCTAATCTATGGGCTAATTTGTTTTCATTGCTTCACATTTGTGGATTACTTGGGTTTGTACGGAACTCTGGTGTGAATCTCATACTGTTGACCTCATTAGAAATATATGCCCTAGGAATAATTTTCATTGCATATTTCCCTAGTTGTAAATCAGGGATCACCAAAGTGCTGTGCTACCAGTTTGATCGGGGTCAACCTCAGGCTCGTTTACGTGGGCAAGCTGCCTTTTGGTTTTATGTAAACCGTCATTTTTGTTATTACTTTTTTTAAGTGCTACAACAACTTTAAACTGGTTTTATTGCATGATGTTGGTGAGGAAAAACCTGACACGTTAGCAAGGAAACAATTGAAAAAAAAAGTCTAACTTCGGAATTAATCTCATCATTAAATAATCTTACTGAGCACCAAAATGCATTAAAACATTCCTAAGTCCATGAATGTGCGTGAGAGAGAGACAGATTAGTTTTAGTTGGTAGGCATGTAAACTTGTTGCATCATGCCATTTTAACTTACCCTCTTTCCTTAACTCCTCTTCTATTCTTTCCTTTGTACAGAGTTATTGCTGAATGTGTAAAGAGACTCCATAGCATGTTTAGACAGGCTTATTAACAGACCAAACACTTGATCCTGTAGTTTGTCTCAAATTTATTAATACACTGTACTGAACACACTGATATGCAATGCACAGTACTCAGAATTTTTATTTTTATTACTATCTTTATTTTTATCTAACGTTGTTTCATTATTTTTTGGTTAATCAGTCTAGGATTCAGAAACATTTTCAATCAAGGGGACTAATGGAAATTAAATATAATACATACTTAATGAGCACCAAATATTTGTTCTTTATCCAAAACAGGACATTAGAATTGCTTAAATCTTCACAATCATTAGTAATGTTGTGCTTGTATAAACTAAGTACATCAATGAAAGCTTAGCTTTTTAATTCCCTTTGCTTGTATGGGTATACCAGCAGATGTCAGATTGATGTGGCTCTCTCCTGCAAGCATTTTAAACTATATCCAAGCTTGTTAGTGTTTATGGTTCAGCCTTAGTTCCAAAATATGGTCACAGAAAGCGATTTACACTTAAGTCACCCATCAGCATCTTTCTCTGCCACTTTGTGTGAAGCTTCTAAATCCCTATGTGGCGGTCATTATGGAGCAACAGATTGCCCATTAGACAACCTGAAAAGCTTTCCATCCTCACCATCCATCTAGCCTCAATAATCACACAAACCGCTCCACTTGGGAAATGTTCATCAACAGGCACTGCATTGGTTCAACTCGATTTTACAGCACAATCAGTTGCTTTTAAACTACATTCTTGTTTTCTCCTCTAAGTTGAATGGTAGCTCAAGATAAATGGCCTCGACACACTAAATAATGAAAATGAGGTTAAATTAGAGAGGTTCCATTTAAACCACTTTTAAATGATTGGCTTAGGATTCCCTGACTCAACTCCTGATACCTGTCACACATTAGCATATATGATTTTATGTCAACTGCACTTCCTGTTTTCATTAGCAAAACCTGCAAATTGTATTATTGGCAGTTCATAGTAATTTGTTTAGTTTTTAGTTTTTTAGTTTCCAAGCATATGCACTGCATTTATATACTATAGCATCCGACTAGGATTCTGTATCAGCTAATGTTCATTCATGACTCAGATCAGTATCGAGGACAAAACTCACTTTACTTGGGACATTTCTACCCTGGAGAAAACCCTAAAATCTAAATATTCTGTCTTCATCTAGGTTTAATAAAAAAATTTAAAAAAAACTTAATTAATTTACTTTTATTATCACTTCACACTTCAGGTCTCTGACTGTCGTTTCGGCCTACGGGCAGAGTGATAGTGCAGAGTACCCGGCCTTCTTGGTGTCCCTGTCAGGGGTGCTGGATAGTGCCGACTGGACCAGCTCTATACCTTCTACAGGGTACTCGAGGGTTCATGGGAGTTTGTCCAACCGCTCCACGTGTTTTGTGGACCTGGAGAAGGCATTCGACTGTGTCCCTCGTGGTGCCCTGTGGGGGGTGCTCCAGGAGTATGGAATCAGGGGCCCTTTATTAAGGGCCATCCGGTCCCTGTACAAGCAGAGCCGGTGTTTGTCCACATTGCCGGCACTAAATCAGACCTGTTCCCGATGCATGTTGGACTCCGGCAGGGCTGCCCTTTGTCACCAGTTCTGTTCAAAACTTTTATGGACAGGATTTCTAGGTGCAGCCAAGGGGCGGAGGGGGTCTGGTTTGCGGACCGGTGGATTTCGTCTCTTCTTTTTGCGGATGACGTGGTCCTGCTGGCCCCCTCTAGCCAAGACCTACAGCATGCGCTGGGGCGGTTCGCAGCCGAGTGTGAAGCGGCTGGGATGAGGATCAGCTCCTCCAAGTCCGAGGCCATGGTTCTCGACCGGAAAAGGATGGCTTGTCCTCTTCAGGTTGGAGGGGAGTTCCTGCCTCAAGTGGAGGAGTTTAAGTATCTCAGGGTCTTGTTCACGGGTCAGGGAAGAATGAAGCAGGAGATCGTCAGACGGATCGGTGCGGGTTGGAGGGGAATTCCTGCCTCAAGATTCCAAACAAAAACATTAAATTGTTTGTTAAATGTCTGGCCAAGGCCATCATTGACTTTTTAGTTTGACTCATTTAGCAGATTTGGTTGCTTAGTTATTTGCAACTTATTGAATATCAGAAAAATGGACAGCGTCTGTGTTCTTTAGCAGGTATGTCCATCTTTGTGCTTTGGCACAACTTACATTACAACGATACTGGTGGTTTTCCCAACCTCAGGACCAGAACCCTTATTCACAAGGAATCCTAAAACTAAAAGTCACTCCTAGTGACGTTGTTTTAAGAAAAAATATTTCTCTTAGAATTTTCCCTTGGTAAGATAAAAGTTGTTCACAAAGCACCTTAGGCCTTAGGAGAACTCCTGGAGGGAACAAATGTTAAGAGTTGTGAGGAGGACTTTTAGTGAGCCTAAGAGTGTCTTAAGCATAGTAGACAGCAAAAAGACAGAGAGAAAGGAGAGATGTTCTCCATACAGTTAACAACAGTGAAATAATAAAACGCTACCGGCTCGATCATGCAGGGATCCACTTCCTAAACATTTGAGTAAGTGAGCACATAAACTTCTATAACAATTATACAATTATTATTATTATAGAGATAAGATAAACTTTATCATCCCCCTAGGGGGAAATTAAATAGCTTCAGCAGCAGGACAGGATAAAGTTGCCTCTCTAGCATGGTAATAAAGGAAGGATAAATTAATTAATTAATTAATTAATAGAAACAATAATGGATAACTATTAATAAAGAGTGAAAAAAATTAGTACAGAAGGATTTTTATATTATTTTCAGACAGTAAAAATATTTTCAAAAATAAACATTTGAAAAACATTGAAAATGGTTGAAAAAAAATATATACATAAATGCACACTCTAAAAAAGATAAAGTACAATAATCTAAACACCACACAGAAGGAAGATGTAAGTCAGGTGAAAAAGTATTTGTTATATTGTACATGATGATGTCAGTAGCCTCAGCCTAAATGGTCATCAACACCGTCCTGTCTATGAAGAAGTTCTCTGGTGTGCTGCTATTTTCTCTCTAGCTTCTGATTGTAGTAGGTACCAGCACTACTCACATTCCAGGCTGGGCTGAAAGTAGAGAGAATAACGCATTGATCTGCTTAGCAATGCCCTTCCAAGTCTGTCTCTTTGTTCTTTGAGATCCTGGGACCAAATCTACCTTTCAACACTTTTTTTTATCCTCCATGAGCTGTGCCAACAACAGGCTCTGCTGCTCTGTCCAGTTAGGCTTTCTTAATCTTTTTTTCTCCATGTTGTTTTTGTTGTTTTACCAAATCAAACCTCTTTACACAAGAAGGTAATCACAATTAAATGCTGACAGCTGTGTGTCCACATTAACATCAAATATATGAAGTAGGAAAACAACTCACATGGCAAAGAAACATAACAATAAGCAAAACAAAACAATGAAGAGCGTGTAAATAAGGTTCAAACAGTTTGATGCTGTGTGACAATTCACTTAATTAAGCTAAGTTTCATCATTATGATTTACAGAATCCAGTCTAAATTCTATGAATAAATCCGCATTTGGTTTTAGTTTTATTTTATTTGTTTTTGTAGCAACCAATCACAGATCTTAGAAGACAGCGTCACACCTAGCAGTGGGGTCAACCACACCACTAAATGACTAAGATAGGAATTTCTGTCGTCTCCTTGCTTAGAGTCGCTCTCAGCAGTGAGCTGAATCACTCTTAAGCTAAAAATCTTGCCAGGAATTTTTAAGCTACGTTAGGAGCTTTCTGAGAGGACTCTGAGGGTCTTGGTTTATATTCTGATGTTTAACATCAAGTTTGTGGTTTTATAAGCGGTATGAAATTATTTCTTCATACGATATTTTTAGCATAAAATGCAAGGACATTTGAGCTTGGTAAAGCTTCTTATAAAAATGTTTCTTGGCAATAAATCCTTTCTTGGCAATAAAATCTTTTAATGTGCCACATTTGTAAGGTAAATACATTGGTGAGTTGAACAACATAGTTGAGTATTTGAGTTGCACCTAAGGAAAAATGTACTAATTTTCCTCTGCCAGTTCAAAATTATGAAGGGTCTAAGTAACAAAAATTAACTTGAAATGAACTGAAGGTGTGAAATACTGAACATGGTAAAATTGAGTCCCGAAAAAACCAACATGTGATTAATTTCGCCTCTGTGAAAATTAATATCCTAAATTTGGAGGTCATTAAAATGATAACATGGTAAATATTGATGTTATAAATATTAAGGTTATCAAATTTAACGTTGCCCATTTTCATTTACTGCCTTGATTTTAACGCCTCCATTTTTACCCCTTCAGTTTTAACATTCATCGCATTCACGGTGTAATTTTTGTTACTTGCGGTAGATCGGAATACGGCAGCAGCCACGCCGCGACAGCAGAGTACTTGTAGTCCATAGCCATTCGCATGCATTTTCAATAGTACGGCAGTGAAATCATTGGCCACGGGGGGAGTCACAAGCGAAAACCGCCCAGGTTGAGTCTCTTTGACCCTTTATACAAAACTGCTTTATCTGCTATTTATTCTTGTTTGGTCTCATTTATTGGATTGGATGATTAAAGTTTGAGGAAACAATATATATTGGCAATCCAATAATTAATTCATTTAACAAACAGGAGCCTCAGCAGTGCATGGGGTAACTGTGTACAACTACTAGAGCCTGGCAACTCCTTATGTTGGTCACTAGTTTGGTCGCACACTGCTGTGGCTTACAATTCCAGTTCTCTACACGCACTTGTTCCAACACAGCCATTTTAGTTGGTTTGGTCACTCTGGCATGAATAAGCTGATACCTGAAGTGTTCATTAGGGCTGAGGTCAGGACTGCCTGCAGTCTCTAAAATTATATTTCCTAACTTATTGAACTAAAAAAAGCTAGCTTTCTCAGCACAAGCACTGACATCTTGTAGGATAGAGTTTGGTCCCTTGGAGACATAGGATTACCACTGTTTATAAAATCTCCTCTTTATGTCTCTTACTGTATTAGCCTCCAATGATGACAAGCCTTGTTTTTTTCAGTGAGGAAGATGCGGTCCCAATCCATAATCCATAAGGCTTTCCAGTGGTATAAGCTTTATTGCCAAGAAAAACTAACACAAATTTACTTACTATTAAAACTAATTTAGTTGTTCAGCAGGTATTAGCCAGAGCTAAGATGGCCTTAAAACATATGCTTATAGTACTTTTTCCCTCTTTGTCCCGCTGGGATCAGTGTCGGTGCTTGAAAAAAATTGAAGTGAGACAGCACAGGATATGCAAATAAAAATTATTTTTGTTTACATTCATCCATTTGATACGTTTACATCACTTACAATCTGATACTCCAAACTGTTTTATAGGAAAATTGGCAAAATATTTATTTATGATAAACCTTTGCAAAACAGGCATCACACAGCCTAATGCATAAAGGCTTCCACAAAGATGTGTCACAATTTACTGAGTAAATCTGCCCAAAGCAATTCTCACCTCAATTAAATTTACCCGAGCTGCTCGCTCCATTAGAGTCTACATTTCCTTAACTGCCAGACTGACTATTCTCCTGGGAGCTACATTCATCACCTGCTGTTGAAGATGGCTCTGTGCTTTCTAAAAAATGAGAGAATTAGATTTAAAAGGGCAATCACAACCATAGCCCAAACCTTTCACCCAACTTTAGAAACCCCATCCTCCACTCTTATTGAAACACCCACTAAAAATGTGTAAAAGTATTAAAATAAGTATATCTTGTATTGCAGTCGCTTAACTAACTCTGAAAAATGTAGAATAAATGTAATTTCAGTCCACAGTCCAGGAACTGCCTCTTCCCTAGGGAGATACGTTTGACTTTTTGACTTTATGGTAATAACTATGGACCTAAAAGTGCACAAGTGAATGAGTTAAAGAATTCAATTTTTCCAACTGGGGCTCAGGTCGTTCAGCCCTAACATATTAAAATAAGTTAAATTTAGTCTGTAGTACAACTTTTCTTTGCTTTTCTTTAATTTATTTTATCAGGCCACTGCAATGTATTTTTTATGTTCTTTTGTTTGTCACTGAAAAAAATAAAACACTTTAAATTGTCTTGTTGCTGAAATGTGCTATATAAATAGTACATTTATATAGTACAAAAAAACCTCTATAAAGCTATAAGCTAAATATTTTTTATTTAAACTTGACTTTTCTAAATTGATCAAAATGACCTTTTAATGACTGTGCTGGTCCGTTGTGGTGAAAAGAGAGCTGAGCCGAAAAGCAAAGCTCTCGATTTACCATTCACTGGTCGGTCTACGTTCCTACCCTCACCTATGGCCATGAACTTTGGGTCATGACCGAAAGAACGAGATCCCGGATACAAGCGGCTGAAATTAGCTTCCCTCGTAGGGTGGCTGGGCACTCCCTTAGAGATCAGGTAAGGTGCTTGGCCATCCGGGAGGGGCTCAGAGTAGACCCGCTGCTTCTCCACATCGAGAGGAGCCAGTTGAGGTGGTTCGGGCATCTATACCGGATGCCTCCTGGACGCCTTCCTCGGGAGGTGTTCCAGGCACGTCCCACCGGGAGGAGGCCCAGGGGACGGCCCAGGAGACGCTGGAGGGACTTTGTCTCTCGGCTGGCCTGGGAACACCTTGGTCGTCTCTCCGGAGGAGCTGGAGGAGGTGTCTGGGAAGAGGGACGTCTGGGCGTCTCTGCTGAGTCTGCTGCCCTGGTGACCCGGTCCCAGATAAAGCGGAAGACGACGAGTACGAGTACGAATACAACCTTTTAATAAGTAATCCATACCTGTTTACCTTGCAAATAATTAGGTTGTAACATAGAGGCCTACTTCTCTAAGTTTAGGGACACTAGGCTAAAAGAGGACCCATATTAATTTTGCCACCATGCACAGTAAGAACAATGGTAAAGCAATTTGAAAAAATCTTCAAAGCTCACTGTCAGAGAGATCCTGCAAAGGTTCTCATCTTAAGGTCACACAGGCTCTGTAACAACCATCAGGTTCAAATGCCAATCGTTTGAGGCACAGCTGGAAAAAGATGTTTCTTTCCTTGATTCAAAAATGTCTCATTCAATTAAATTCAATTCAGTTTTATTTATATAACGCCAATTGTGCTTTGAGACACAAATTGTCTCAAAGCATTTCACAAAAGTCAGGTACATACATTCCAATTAGTCCTAACCATTGAACAGTGCAGTCAGAGTTAATTATTTATTCAAATTGGATAAAAAGTTTTTCTGTCAAAGGAAACCCAGCAGATTGCATCCAGTCAGTGACTTGCAGCATTCCCTTCTCCTGGATGAGCATGTAGAGACAGTGGACAGTCACTGCCGTTGACTTTGCAGCAATCCCTCATACTGAGCATGCATGTAGCGACAGTGAAGAGGAAAAACTCCACTTTAACAGGAAGAAACCTCCAGCAGAACCAGGCTCAGTGTGAGCGGCCATCTGCCACGACCGACTGGGGGTTAGAGAGAACAGAGCAGAGACACAAAGAAAACAAAGAAGCAGTGATCCAGGAGTACTTTCTATGGGAAGGAAAATTAGATGTTAATGGATGTAGCTCCTTTAGTCGTTTCACCTAGAAAGAAAGAACAGATAAACTCTGAGCCAGTTTTCAAGGTTAGAGTCTGAAAGATAGCACATATAATTAGTTACAGTAAAAGCTCAGTCAATCGCCATGTTTAGGAGAGAGAAAGGGTTAAACACTGAAAGACAGGGCCATGTGGATCATCGGTAGAGGGTGAGCATTAAGTCGTAGAAGCTCGGACGATGCCCCTCTCCAGAAAGATGTCACAGGTAGACACAGAGTCAGGCCAGGTGTAGCTTCTAGGAAGAGAAACGAGAGAGAACAAAGTTAAAAGCTGAAATAACAGCAAATAATGCAAAATTGGAGAGCAGTGTGAGAATGTAGCGAAGAGGGTGAAAGTGGTCATTATGTCCTCCAGCAGCCCAAGCCTATAGCAGCATAACTACACAGAAAGTTTCAGTTCAGATTATTTAGTTAAATGGCGCTTATTTTCAACAATGTCGTTTCAAGGCACCCCACAAAGGGTCCCACTGATGGTCATCGTTATACTAAAAAACACAAGAATTGGGATACCTCTCTCTGTCAGACTGATTATAACCATTGGAAAAGAGAAGGGGTCATACAGGTAGCAGAAATGGAGGGTGTGTTTGCACCTCAACCATAACTGAGCCGGTTTAGGCTAAACCTGACTCCATCCAACAGGAAGGGAGGAAGGCTCCCTCCCTGATAAACTAAGCCACTCTAACTATAAGCTTTATCAAAAAGGAAAGTTTTAAGCCTAGCCTTAAAAGTAGAAAGGGTGTCCGCCTCACGGACCAAAACCGGGAGCTGGTTCCACAGGAGAGGAGCCTGATAACTAAAGGATCTGCCTCCCATTCTACTTCTAGAGACTCTAGGAACCACCAGTAAACCTGCAGTCTGAGAACAAAGTGCTCTGTTAGGAACATATGGAACAATCACATATCTGATGTATGATGGAGCTAGATCATTAAGGGCTTTATATGTGAGGAGGAGAATTTTAAATTCTATTCTGGATTTAACAGGGAGCCAATGAAGGGAAGCTAAAATAGGAGAAATATGATCTCTCTTTTTAATTTTCATCAGAACTCTTGCTGCAGCATTTTGAATCAGCTGAAGGCTTTTAACTGCATTTTGTGGACATCCTGATAGTAAAGAATTACAATAGTCCAGCCTTGAAGTAACAAATGCATGGAATAGTTTTTCAGCGTCACTCCTGGATAGGATATTTCTAATTTTGGCAATGTTCCGGAGGTGAAAGAAGGAAATCCTAGAAACCTGTTTAATATGGGATTTAGATGACATGTCCTGGTCAAAAGTAACACCAATGGTTTTTATTTTATTACCGAAGGTCAACCTAATGCCATCCAGGTTAAGTGATTGACTAAGCAGTTTCTTTTTTAAAGACTCCGGTCCAAAGACGACTACTTCTGTTTTGTCTGAATTTAGAAGCAAAACATTTAAAGTCATCCAAGTTTTTATATCTTCAAGACATGCTTGTAGTCTATCTAACTGGTTGGGTTCATCAGGATTTATGGATAAATAAAGCTGAGTATCATCAGCGTAACAGTGAAAATTTATCTATACAGTACCTATGCTGCCTGATAATTTGACCTATTGGAAGCATATATATATAGTAAAGAGAATTGGCCCAAGTACTGAACCCTGTGGTCCTCCACAATTAACCCTGGAGTTTAAAGATGATATATCATTTACATGAACAAACTGGAATCTGTCAGACAGATAAGATTTGAGAATAATATTGAGCATTTTGCAGACACCAATAATTATAGAATTTTCTTTATATTATTTTAGCTTTGTGATAGCATGTAGTGAACATTATTAACCTTTTTCTTATTGTTCAAATAAAAAATATGGGATTGTAGAATGTTAAGAAAATATGTTAATTATGTCACGACATCTGAAAGATTTTCATTAGATTTGAATTTATATAAGTACAGGACGTGTTTTGATATTTTTGTCTGCACTTCTAACCCTCTGAGGTGAATTGCTAGCATAAACATCAGCTTTTTGCTCTGGAAGTTGGATGAAGAAAGATTGTTTGTGGTTTTAGGGATGAGGTAATAGATTAAGAATTATGGGGGAAAAGATAACGAAAACCTAACAGCATTTCTCTGGAGGCTAACACCATACTGACTCTGGTTCTTAAATATTATTTGTTCCAAAACTCAATTTCTGATTCATAGTTCAGTTTCTAAGACATTGACAAAACATTGAAAGTTTCAGGCAGTCAAAACAGATAGGAAGCTATAAGTGCATCATTAAATATGATCTCCAGTAACTTATGCAAAAACCTTTGTTTTATTAATCAACTCAATGTTTTTACTGTTATATTATATTCTCTGTACAAGCATACACAAATAGTATCCATTTTAAATGACTTCACTGGCAGGAAACAACATCTTTATGGCGTTCCCCTGCATTTACCATGTTAGAAAACATTCAGATTTTCAATGTGGTCTATCAGAAGTAAATTATATCCTGCTATTTAGGTAAGACACAACTGGACCTGTAGATTGCAGATAGAGTAATTGGAAAATGAGATTAAAGGAGAATGAAACCAAGTGGCGGAGGCCGCATGTAGGGTTGGTCATAAGGTTCAGCCAGTTGATCACAGCTGCAGTCAGAGGAACCCTGGGGAGCAGCTGACCTTTGTGTGATCGAGTGTGTGTGTGTCCAAACTGTTTACTGAAAAATAAATAGTTCATCTGATTTAACTGACCTTTCTTTTAAGGCCTTCTACCTGATGTGAATGTGGGCCAGGGATAACAGATGTCCATGAAAACCATTCTAGCTGTTGTAATAACCCATTTATAGTAAACACCCAGACCTCATTGTTAAATGTCAGTATCCTGTTACAGATACTAAAATCTTTTTCTTGTTTCTCCTGCTGGAAACTACACCCAAGACTCAATTCAGTGAGTGCGTGAAAAGACAACAACCTCTTTACTGATCTAAATTAAAGTAAAGGTTTAAAAACACACTGCCATAAAAAGTCTAATCTTGTGGTTTAATGTGGAAATGTTGTGTCCAGACTTTGTGAAAACACATTTATCAGTAAATCAAGTTTCAACTCAGAATTTTTAAGCAAGGTGACTTTCATATTTCTTTAGTATGCATAGTGTGTCCTTTGGACATTTTATGATGAGCTAAATTGAATAAAGTGACAAGAATTGGATGGCTAAGCTCAGTCTGAGCTCCAAAGATCTTGTGTGAAAAAGAATAAAAGTCAAATATGAAGCACAACATTACTGCTCTCCCCAAATTGCCAGTGAGGTAGAGTGTAAATGTGCCTTAAGTAAAAGCATACAAAACAAATGTTGACAGCTAGCACTATCAAGGGTCCTTCTCTCACAAATGGAGGGTTTTAGGCACAGATGTTCACACCTGGCATCATCTTTACCAGGTTACAGAGATAATAAAAAACTCAATAAGCTTTAATGTGTTGTAACGTGCAATGACAGAGAAGAAAGAACATAAAATTATCTGTGACAAAGCTCAGTGTCATTGCAAAGATGCTGATGATTTTAATTTGCATGACTCTTTTAAGGGTCAAACTTCTGGCAATTTTTATTTTTACAGAGAAAACATACAGTCCCTTAACAATGAACAATACGATCCGAACAAAATAATCCAATTACTACCAAGGATTTTTAAAGCTCAGGGTCCATATTCTCAAATATTCGCATACCCCTTTTCCACCAAAATGGTGTGTAGCCCATTCCAGTTCCCTAGCGTGATTTCGGACCAACGATGTGTGTTTCCATCAACAAAAAAAGGTTCCACTGCACAAACTGCATCAAATGGTTCAATTCGGGCACTGCACAATGCTTGGTTCCTCTGCGTGAACCGCAAGGTCACCCATGGGCAGGTCGAAGCTACAGTCAATAGAAGAGACAAGTACGGCGGCAAAGACAAAGAACATCCCGTATAAATATTATTTATATGTTAGCAAAAATACACTAAACTCGAACTGTATAACTACGCATCTTCACTACACTTGCACATGCCAAACATATGCCAATGAAAATATTGTACATACCATTGTTCTTGCACGGAGTCGCCCTCTCCTTTTTCGTATTAACTGTACTTTATGGATGCTCTCTTTTTGCAGTAAATGGAACATTGCGCGCAGCTCAGCAAGCTCTGCTGTCTCACTGACACGCTGTGTAATGCCCGCTGTTGATGAGTTATACTTGGTTCCCAAAACTGGTGGAAACACGTGTCGATGTCTAACAAAACACCAAAGCACGCGAACTGAACCGGTACAAGAACGAGAGTTCTTTCGGTGGAAAAACGTTAGTAGAGTCCTCTCAGAGAGCCCCTAACTTAGCCTAAAAATTCCTGCCAAGGAGTCTTAGCTTAAGAGTGACTCAGCTAACTGCTAAAAGCGACTCTGAGCGAGGAGACGACAGAGATTCTTATCTTATTGAGGAGGTGTGATGGACCCCATTGCTAGGTGTGATGCTGTCTTCTAAGAGCTGTGATTGGTTGTTACAAAAATAAAAACAAAAAACAAATGCGCTCGAAGTAATCAATGGAGATAAGACATGTGTAACTCATCATATTGAAAGTTATCAAAATTAAATGAATTGTCATACAGCAACAAATTGTTTGAACCTTATTTACACTCATCATTATTTTGATTTGCTTTTTGTTATTTGTTTACTCACCATGCGGGTCATTTTCCTACTTCACCTATTTCATACTAATGTGGACACACAGCTGTCAGCATTTTACTGTGATTACCTTCTTGTATAAAGAGGACTGATTTGGCAAAACATAAAAAAAAAAGTGGGGAAAAAAAGAAACTGGACAGAGGAGCAGAGCCTGCTGCTGGCACAGCTCATGGAGGAGGATAGAAGAATGTTGAAAGGTAGCTTTGGTCCCAGGATCACAAAGAGGGAACAAAAAGACAGACTCGGGAGCACATTGCTGAGCAGATCAATGTGATGTTCCCTCTGCTTTTACGTACCAGCCTGGAATGTGAAACACCATGCAAAAAGACCCCAGGCTGGGAAGCGAACACAGGACCTTCTTGCAGCAAGGTAACATTCCTACCAACTGCGCCACCGTGCAGCCCGTTAGCTATTTATCCTGCCTAATATTACCTTACTAGAGGTGCACCTTAACCTGTTCTGCTGCTGAAACTATTTAATTTCCCCCTATCTCTATATTAATAATACTATGATTGTTATAGAAGTTTATGTGCTCATTTACTCAACTGTTTAAGGGGTGGATCTTTGCCTGATCGAGCGGGTAGCATTTTATTAATTTACTGTTGTTCATCGCACGGAATACATCCTGCTTAAATCACTCTTAGGCTCACTAAAAGCCCTCCTCACTACTCTTGACCTGAAAAATGAGCTACATCCCAACCTTGACTTATTTGTACTGTTACATTCTAACTGTTTATAAAATACATAAACTGGGAGACATTCCAGTAATAATTCTGCTGCTTGCTGATTAGTAGGATTTCCTTTAGTGTTTCTTTGGAAGGAATGCAAACAAACTAAAATGCAAACGTAAATATGTTTCCTATACCATTTTGTATGAATAAAACCATCCTCAGTCTGGAGAATGGTCACACTTATGTTTAATAACCATCCAAGTGTCATCAGATTGACCCTGACCTTAGTGCCAGGTTCAAGTGCCACCAATCTGCTGAAATGTAAATTTACCTTAAACGCTTTGTAGGGCATCTTGTCTGGAGGGACATGCTTGACCTTATTACATGCCAAGTATCAGTCAGACTGAAAAGGAATGTAATTGGCAATTTTATGGAATATTATTGAAAAGTTCATTTATTTCAGTAACTCCATTCCATAAGTGAAACATATTATATAGATTAATTACACACATACTGATGGTCTCAAACCTTTATTTCTGTTAATTATGATGATCTTCTGCTTGCAGTTAATAGTACCAGACATTTAAGGTTAGAATATGACATCAGAGTAAATAAAAAATAAACATTTTTAATACAGAAATTTGGGGTCATTGAAGGTACGTTTTATACCAGCTTAGAGGTTATTTTCAAAATGTATTTTTAATCTGACCAACAAGCCTTATCAGAACACATATTCAATTTTTTTTAATATGGCTTTTAAGTGGGAAAGAAATAGGTAATTACATTTCACGCTGCTAGATTGTGACCAGGCTTCAAAGTAAAAGAGACGAAACAGGTACAAGAGAAAAAAGCATAAATAGCCGGGACATTTATAAACACTGCATTTAGGCTCAAATGTTTATCGGGTGACCCAAAGTTTAGGATCATAGTCTTAAAAGGTCAAAGTTTACATATACATCTGGCTGTCAAGTGTTTTTCAGTTACATCAGACTGGAATGACCCCGTGATGACAAAGAAAAAAGGCTTTCTGTCTTTCAACAGTTCTCCAATTTGCTCTGTTTTTCCACACCACTCCTGTCGGTTCAAAGTGGAGGTCCTGCTGTGGTCTTTCAAGACAATTACTCATGTAATCTGATAGACGATGGCTCCCCTGGTCATGCAGAAGAAACATATACCTTTAAATGAGATAATGAAAAATACTCCAGATCCGCATACTTTGCTCACCTTATTTTATTCCCTGTTGAGAAAATGTTTAGTCTGAAGAGGCCTGAGGGCTTCAAACATTACAGGCATGACAAGGAGATCCACCTGGAGATGACTTCTAGATAGCAGAGAGGGTGGCCATAAACACTTGGGAAGCTATTTGCTGCAATGGAGCTTCAGGTTGTGCAGGGATATCAAACTGTAGCTGGCTATGTGCAGGGCCCTTGTCTGTGTGGTGATGACTGGGTATTTCAAAAGGACAACACTGCTGTTCATAATGCTCGTCTGACATGGGAATAATCTCCCTCTTTTGGTGAACGTTTAGGTGTGGATGGCAAGGAAGGTTTACAGACTTCAGTTTTAGACCTTGGATGTCCTTCAGGAAGCCATCTTCAGCAAAAGAGGCAGCTTTGCCATCAGCCTGCTGCAAATGCATCAAGCATAAATGAATTTTTAAAGTCATCAACAAGAGCAGTCGGGCTATTCACTATTGAGGCCTCTTTTTGATACTTGAGGTTTTTTGAGCTTTGATTTTAATCTTTTAATGAGGGAATAAACAGCTTGTGTGAGTTTGAATGTTGATTTCAATAAATTACACTCTCTGCTTGCTTTGCCTCTTGCTCTTGTTTTTGTTGCATTGAGGCTCAACTTACAACTTGGTTATTATACAGCCGATCAAAATGTCAATGCGTATAACTTTTTTTCCTGGCATTGACATTTTGATCAGGTGTGTATGACCATGACCAAACAAACCAAATAAAGGGCCTGATCTTCAAAAGGTGTGCATGTACAAAACCACGTGCAAACTTGTATGGTTGAGCAAAGCTGATTTACATACCAGTTGCAAAAAAAATCATGTGTGTAAAATGAGCGGAATAGCGGGCGCAAACTTTTTAGTGTGGTTGCCTTCATAAATATGCAAAACATATAATATTGACCAACAAATTTTTGGGAGTTAGATATGCAAATGTAGTCCTTTACCACCCACTACGTGATTTTTCAAACCTGAAATGGATTGCAGGTGCTGTTTTTGCATCTAGATTTAGATTTGCTAATATGCGCGCAAAATGTCGAGCCATGTTATTTAACAAACAACACTGAACATTAACAGCCACCAGAGACCAAAATACCATCGCAGAGCTAAAGGAACATTGAAGGAAAAACAAATAACAAATCTGGCTTGTGCGCAAGACAGATCATTTATTTCTTTTGTTCTCTCTCAATGTTCCTTTACAGCTCTGTTCGAAGCACATTCATGTATAAAATCATTATGGGCCTACCTTGGTTTACAATGTTTGGGTCAAGCGAGTCATATTCCTCAATTCAAATGACTTCACGGAAAGAAGCTGAAAGGTCTTACAGAGGTGGGGGGCGTGCGGGTTGTTATTATTATTATTCTTTATTATATTTCTTACTGTTATTGTTATTGTTACCTTCAACTCCATGGCTTCAAACTTCATCTTTCTCTTACAGCCACTCTGCTCTCCAACACTCTCTATAGTGGCAGCCAATAATACACGCAATTTCCTCATTTAAATAGGATGGCCTGCACCTCATTTGCACCTGTTATCCATTACGTAAGCAATCTTTGTAGGTCGCTCGCAGCACACACAGTTATTGCACATGCAATTTGATTTTTTGTACAAGCAATTTAGCACTCCTTATTTGGGACCTTTGAAGATCAGGCCCATAGTTTTTCAGAGTGTTTGTCATATTGTCTGAGTATGTATAGTATGTTGCAGACAGACAACCTTGCACTTTCACAATCACAAATTAGTCAACGACATCAAGAAAAGGCCAATCCAAAAATAAAGTAGGAATTCAGAGAATAGTTGTGAGGGAACAGTACTAACTGCTGCTGCACAGTTGTTTTTAGGCTTTATTTGTTTCTGTGGACAGAGGCAGGAAATATGGAGCAAGACCAGGGGGAAGATAAGCATCAAATTGTCTGTGTGGGCTCAATTACCCTGGAAGTAAGACTGAGATTGAGGTTTATCCCTCCAGCCATAGTAGGAAACAATAACCCTTAATTTAAACAGTGCAGTGACTTACAAAGTTGAAATTCTCAAAGTGCTTTATCAAGAGATGAAACCACCGACACAACTTTGGAATGGGCAGAATTTTGCTGGGTATGGATGATCCCCAAACAGCCTTACAAATTTCAAGAGGATATGTGGCAAGTGATGACTAAAAAAAAAAATTTGTGTGAGCACAGCTTATTTAGTCCTACCCAGCAGTCTTTGATTAAGTACTTAAGAATAGATAAATGTTTAGCACATCTCAGTTTACTTGTTCTTGTATCAGTGTTATTTTAGATTTGCCTGGCAAAAGTCCAGTATCTACACAATCAGGAAATACCTGTCTGTTTAGGATCTCCGCTGTGTAAGCTGGTTTAGCATTAACTTTCTCTGACTTGCAGTGAGTTTTGTTTTGGTTTTTATTGAAATCTGCCAGTAACAGATGCAAAAACAATTTCCTTTGGGACTGACTTTAAATTGCTGTGCACTACGAAAAATCGTCATTTCATATCGAATCCCAGCTAATGATGTTCACTTTCATGGACAGATAGTTAATTGGAATTTCCTCTTAATATGAAATCAGTGGTTCAACATTTTAACACATATATTAGCCCTTAGTTTCTATATGATGCTTCCCACTTTTTAAACTGTTAGGATTTTCTACTCTGGAAGCACTGGCAAGAACATTTCAAAGGAGCATTGCCTTGCTGGTTTACTACTGGCTATGTGGGTTTGAAAAATCATTCTGTGAAATTGGCAGCTTAGTTAGCAATGTATGGAGTGATACACTGTAGTCTAATGAACACCTACACTCATGCAAGAAAATGTCTTTTTCAGGCCTGGGATGTCAGTTTTTTATGTTTATCTGTCAAAACATGTCTTTTAAATATCATACTTACATACTTACTTTGGAATTTGTAATAAATGTTCCCCAACTACAACCTTAGTATCCGTGATACTCCAATATTTTCGAGGACACCATTACCCTTTAGGTAAGGGAAGGGAAGGGAAGGGAAGGGAAGCAAAAGAAAACTTCATTATTTTCCATCCTAGTCTGCTGGAAAGCTGATAAGAGAGATCAAAACCAATGAAGATGCTTATCAGAAACGTTCATTGGTCTGGACGTGCGATGAGACTGGAACTGGTTAAAAAAATATATGTTTTTATAAACTTAATAAAGTAAAGGATATTCATTAAATGAGCAGAATGATAGACAAAGGTCCAAGCAGAAAAAAATTAGAAAAATAAATTAGGTTACATGCGTTGGAGCTCAGGAGATAAAAGGGACTTGAAAGCGCTGTGGAAAATTGTTTTCTCACAAATCCCCTAATTTGTCAAATTAGATTTCCCAATGAGAGAGATGCGTCTTCATCTTAATATGCTAATACACCTCAAGATCTGTGTTTTCGTTCAGAAGCCCAGTTTTCCCACAGTTAAGGAAAAAATTACCAAAAAGGAAGAAATGTTGCATGTCAGTTCTGAAGGGGAATGGATTTAAAAAGAGGCCAGAAACATAAAGTAAATTGCAATAAATTACAAATCGGACACTAAAAGTCAACCACTGAAAATCAACTGAAATACTTCCAGTCCAGATTTCTTAATGCTAAAGATGTGTCCACTGTCTCAGCTGTATCTCATGTCATGACTTCAGATCAAATTGGAGCAGCTGTGATGCTTTGTAATTGAAAGTGGATATCGATGAGTTACAGTGAGACCTGCAGAAGGTAATTTCAACTTCATTCTTATCTAAGTTCACACCTGGAAGCATGTGCAGGCCGGCGGTTCTCCAAATGACATGGATTAGTTCAGATAGACGGATCGGTGGGGCTGCCACAGTAATGGGGCCGCTGTGCCGGTCCGTTGTGGTGAAGAGAGAGCTGAGCCGCGAAGCTCTCGATTTACCGGTCGGTCTACGTTCCTACCCTCACCTATGGCCATGAACTTTGGGTCATGACTGAAAGAACGAGATCCCAGATACAAGCGGCTTGCCTGGCACTCCCTTAGAGATAGGGTGAGGAGCTCGGCCATCCGTAAGGGGCTCGGAGTAGAGCCGCTGCTCCTCCACATCGAGAGGAACCAGTTGAGGGGGCTCGGCCATCTATATCGGATGCCTCCTGGACGCCTTCCTCGGGAGGTGTTCCAGGCACGTCCCACCGGGAGGAGGCCCAGGGGACGGCTCAGGACACGCTGGAGGGACTATGTCTCTCGGCTAGCCTGGGAACGCCTTGGGCTCCCCCCGGAGGAGCTGGAGGAGGTGTCTGAGGAGAGGGACGTCTGGGCGTCTCTGCTGAGTCTGCTGACCCCGCGACCCGGTCCCGGATAAAGCGGAAGACGACGAGTACGAGTACGAGCACTTTACTCACAAAAATGTGCAAAAGTATGAGCTCAGTAAATAAGACTCACACAAGGTTCAAACATAAATAATGTCCAGCAGCAGTAGCACTATTGCAGTTATTTTTTATTGTATTATATTTTCCTTATGGAGTTTAAACAAAAATTCAACATGGAAGACTCACCATCACCTCCAGTTTCGTCTAATTACTCCTCCATGCGGCTCTGCTCCACCAATCAGCGTCAAGTCTGCATTTCTCCCCAGCCAATCATCCTTCAAGGCTCCGCTTTAAAAGATCTTCATCTATGGAACCCTCCGTTCTGCAGCTGAACTTTAACCCTCCTCCACCCCATCGCCACCATTTGGCTTCCAAACTCCTTCCAAATCTCCTCAGTCCTCCACTCCACCAACAGGATGTGATCCCAGAAGGGAAGACATCTCTAAATCTAACCCTAAGATGTTCATTCAAGCACATGTCATTCTCAGCATTCACGTCTTCCACTGGGGTCGGAGCACCAAAGAAATACACATTCACTAATAAACTTTTCTAATTGCATCCCTGTCTTCTCTTTGTGAGTCTTTCCAGGTTGAAATTACATTTATCATAAAAACATGACATTTTAAAATAAAACAGTGATGTAAAAGCAAATCTGCAATGTAACAACAACATATGCAGAGAGTTGATTCAATAGAAAACATTTTTAATTTTGTTGGCATTGACTCTTGAAAAATCTAAGAGCTACTTGTCACACTGAGGCTGTTGCTCGAAAAAGCCCCCTGATAAGCAAAAATGACAACAAAATAGTTTACTATAAAAATAATGTAAGAGTTTGGCTCATTTTGCCCCTGTAAACAAACCTTTTTATCCTCTTATACATTGCAATTAACCAAACGCTCAAATTCTATGTATAATTTTAATTATTTGTAAATTATTTTCAGAAGACTTTATTACAGCCTGTTTAAATTTGCTGTGGTTCTAATCTCTGTATAGATCAGTTGACTCTCATGAAATAAGTCAGGTTATGACTGCTCATCAGACTAAAATAACTGTGACTGACCTACTGCTAGTAAATCTACTTCATTTCCTTAGATAAAATTTATTGTCTTCATGCAATATAAATGATGAGGGTACACATTGGCACACAGACAGTAAGAAATTGCAAAAGTTTCATTTTAATACTAAAAAATTTGAGCAGAAAACTATTAAAACTGAAAAAGCACAAATTGGTTTTAAATAGATTCCTGTTTGATTTCACTACATTTTGTGTCTTAAGAGTTTTGTTCTTTGTGTTTTGTTTACTTTTCCCATTGGTTTCCCTCCTCTGTAAAGAACTAAGGGCCTGTCCATTGGGTACAATGCTTTGTCTAGTTCTCATATTTACTATGTTTGTCACCTGTAATGTTGCAAATGTCCCTCCTAGGTGTTGTTATACCCTTCATGCTAATGGTCAGTCCCTATTATATTACTTGTCTGTGGCCTGTTTGTATTTTGATGTGGATTTTCAGACTCTATTGTTAATTAAAGCCTTATTTTAAATCCTACTTACCTCCTGCATGCAAATGAGTTTTCACCAAAGGTTTCATAGAAAACTTGAAAAAACCTTTGGCCAAAAGGTGAAAAGCATTTGGATAATATGAACATTTTATGTCCTCTTAGCCACAAGTTTACTACAGCAGGGAGTTGTTCCTTTCCACTATCACCACATACTTGCTCAGGATGGGGAATAACTGGAAAGTTAACAACTTAATGCAAATAATTAACTACACATGCTTGCTAAGGAGGAGGGATTGCAGCAAATAACCGAATACAATCAGGTGGGTTTCGTGAGCTAGATAACTTTTCCCAATTGGAATTACTAACTAAATTTGACAGTTCTGAATTATAACTATAATTACATTTGAAACTGTCTATCTGACTAAATTGTATTGGCTTGAAGAAAATTAAATGAATGAAAATTAAAAAGAGAGATCATATTTCCCCTACTTTAGCTTCCCTTCATTGGCTCCCTGTTAAATCCAGAATGGAATTTAAAATTCTCCTTCTCACATATAAAGCCCTTAATGATTTAGCTCCATCATACATCAGAGATCTGATTGTTCCATACGTTCCTAACAGAGCACTTCGTTCTCAGACTGCAGGTTTACTGGTGGTTCCTAGAGTCTCTAGAAGTAGAATGGGAGGCAGATCCTTTAGTTATCAGGCTCCTCCCCCGTGGAACCAGCTCCCAGTTTTAGTCCGTGAGGCGGACACCCTGTCTACTTTTAAGGCTAGGCTAAAAACTTTCCTTTTTAATAAAGCTTATAGTTAGAGTGGCCTAGGTTATCCTGAGCTATCTTCCTTATTTTACCTCCTTTCTTCTCCCCTTGTTGGATGGAGTAAGGGGGAGTCAGGTTTAGCTTAAACTGTCTCAGTTATGGTTGAGGTGCAAACACACCCTCCATTTCTGCTACCTGTATGACCCCCTCTCTTTTCCAATGGTTATGGTCAATCTGACAGAGAGAGGTATCACAATCGTTGTGGTTTTTAGTATAACAATGGCCATCAGTGGGCTCTAGATGTCTACTTTTAAGGCTAGGCTTAAAACTTTCCTTTTTGATAAAACTTATAGTTAGAGTGGCTTAGGTTATCCTGAGCTATCTCTGTAGTTATGCTGCTATAGGCTTAGGCTGCTGGAGGACATAATGACCACTTTCACCCTCTTCGCTACTTTCTCACACTACTCTTCAATTTTGTATTATTTGCTGTTATTTCAGCTTGTAACTTTGTTCTCTCTCTTTTCTCTTCCTAGAAGCTACACCTGGCCTGACTCTGTGTCTACCTGTAACACCGTTCTGGAGAGGGGAATCCTCCAAGCTTCTGCTGGCAACAACTTAATGCTCACCCTCTACCGATGATCGACATGGCCCTGTCTTTCAGTGTTTAACCCTTTCTCTCTCCTAGACATAGCTACTGACTGAGCACTGTTCAATGATTAGGATTAATTGGAATGCATGTACCTGACTTTTGTGAAGTGCCTTAAGACGACATGTGTTGTGAATTGGCGCTATATAAATAAACTGAATTGAATTGAATTGAATTGATTGGTTAAAATATAGAAGTCTGGATATGAACTGGATCTGTTTGTTACATGACTTTGGGACGCTGTCTGTGGTGTTGATGAAAAACCCTTAAAGTATGTGAACTCCCAATCGACAAGGTCACTTAGTGGTCAACAACAGTTTGAGCTGATATGACATGTATATGATGCAATTTCCATCAGCTAAGGAAGAATTATCTAGTAAGAACTATGAAAAAAACAAACAAAAAAAACAACAACATGGACTTAGAGAAAAAGCTTGGAACTTTTACTTTAAATCTTTCAGGAAAATGTCTGCTTCGTACAACTACATTTCAGCAAAGACATATTGTACATAGACAAGACAGAACCAATACTCTGCAGCATGTCAAACCTGCTCATTATGCCTTCAAAAATCTGTTTTGATTAAAATCATGCATGAGTGCCAGGAACTTTACATTTGCTTTGTTTGCAATGTACAAAAATGATAATCACAAGTGGCATACTGTTTCTCTCAGCATTTTGGTGTGGTGCCCTGTTTGTTTTCTTGAACTGAAAACTGAGACTTGCTATTTTGTAAATTTCAGATTTGATCCTTACATAAGCCTGTACTCTAATTCGAAGCTGCGCAGTTGCAAATTAATTTTAGTGCACATTAATAGACAGATTTTGTTCTTCCAATTTAAATAAATACCAAATAATTACAGACACCATTTAGGAATGTAGCATCAAATGTGCAGGAAATGCAAAGTAGCTAGTAACAGTCTCTTACAGTGCGGTGGAGGAGTTTTGACCCACTGTTTTACAGAATTGTTGTAATTAAGCCACACTGGAGAATTTTCGAGTATCAACAACCTTTTAAAAGACATGCCACTGCATCTCAATTGGATTTTGACTAGGCTACTCAAAAATATGTTATTTGTTTATGTTTTTAAGGAATTTAGGGCTTGACTCACTGGTGTGCTTTGGATCACTGTCCTGCTCTTAACCCCATCAAGCTTGAGTTTAAGGCAATGAACTGATGGCCAGACATGCTCACTTGGAATTTGGAATTTCTGGATTCACTTTTAGAGAACAGAATTCATCAATTATAAAAAGTCATCAGGGTCTGAAAGCAGAAAAGCAGTCTCTGACAATCACACAAGAAGACCCATGTTTGTCTGAAATGATGTGTTAGTTTCACATCAAATGTAACCTTTGAAAAGTTCTACTTTTGTCTCATCAAAATATTTTCCCAAAAGTCTAGGTTATCATCAAGATGTTTTTGGAAAATATGAGGCATTCATTGCTCTCCTTTTTAGTCAGCTGTGCTTTTCACCATGGAATACTCCCACACCTGCCTTTTTGTCCACTTTTTCTCGTCTTTCTCTTTTTAAATCAATGCATCATGACCACTAATCGTAACTAAGACAAGTGAGCCCTGTGGGGCTTTAGATGTTTTTGTGGGTTATTTTGTAAATTCCTGAATGAGTTGCCAATTTACTCCTGGAGCAATTTTGGTAGACTTGTAAATCCTGGAAAGTTTTCTCCATTTCTAGATTATGGCTCTCACTGTGGTTTCCTGAAATCTCAAAGGCATGACAAATATCTTTGTAACACTTTCCAGATTTAGTTTCCTATCTGTTTGTTTATTTGTTTAAATGGTGCACAATAGGTTGCTTTTAAAGGACTTTTAGCCTTCTTCATGTCATATTGGTTTTCTTTAAGTGGTTCTTCATTCAGCAGGTCTGGAAGTAATCTAGCCTGGCTAGAGAAATAAAGAAGCATGGTTAATATATTAAACAATGAATTTAATCACAAATAATTCATGATTTAACAAGGTCAGTTACTTTTCACAGTCACTGTAGCTTTTTTTCCCGTAAGAAATGAAATTAATATTTCAAATTAATATTTTTTTCTTTACTGAAGTTATTCTTTGTTTTATATTGCATTTTTAATTATATGAACCATTTAGTTCTGGCAAACATTTCAAAATAAAAGATTTCTGATTGGGGTCTTTTATCTAAATTGACATGCTTCTTGGACCTTCTTGTTCAGAAGACACAGAAGTCACCAAAGCTGTCTGCAGGGGAGACATATTTTTTCACAATACTGTATACAGGGGTTTTGGGGTTGTACTGGCCAACTGAAAAGCTGCCACTATTTCTTATCTGGATGAGTTAATACTTTCATTAACATGTTCAAATTACAAAAGGGCAAGGACCCAATTGGTTACTGTGATGCAAGAATCCATGCATTTGTTGTTAAAGCAAAGACAGCTACTGCCTTAATCCATATAACCCGAGCGCCCCTGGTACCACGGGCAGCAGCACAGCAACAATAGCAACCCAAACGCATCGTATACATATAGCCCAGGCTTTCCTACAAAGCTTTTTTACATAACCACATAATTAATTTGCTTATTATCTGCTATGTGACTTATTTGGCATAGCCTAACATCAGCTCGTCTATGGTTTTTCCTGATTCCAGAGCAGCCAGCAAAGTGATGAAAAGCAGTGGGGGATGGGTATGGCCATGAAATTAAAGAGACAATATTTGTAGGTAGAACGATGTATCACCTGGAGGAAGGGATGATCTGTCAAACTGATCCAAGTATATTGTGTCATTAATCTTTTAGATAAATATGCCACCAAACATACACCAGTAATCACCTCTCAGTTATTGAGCAGCCTGAAATGCGACATATTCATTAATTCAGTGAGTTTATAATTTAATTCTTCAATGTTGTTTGGCATTGTAACAAGCTATTGGTGAGTACATTCACTTCATCAATTGCTGTGACTTAAGTTTTGTTTTACAAAGCAGATGCCGATACTGCTCTAAATTTCTAGAGTCATTCATGTATATGTGTTGCTCAAGGGACATGAGAAAGAATCTGCAAAAGTACCAAGTAAAGTCAATTAGGCTGTTCTTTGGCACTCTGTTTGTCAGCTGATGACAGTTTTTTGTGCAAATATTCCTAGCAGGCTAGTGGGCAGCGAAAATTGCCCCCAAGCGCACTTGGGCTGTTCTTGTTTACTTTACATCATATTAGTGATTTAGCAGATTTCTGCAGAATCGTTATTTTTCAGATTTATGCAAATGACAGTAATTTTTACACATGCACAAAAAATCAAGCACAAATCTTTTTTTTTATTCTTACATCAGCTCTAAATCAAGTACAGGATTGGCTTTTAAAATATTTTCTGTTGTTAAATATTAAAAACCTGTCTGTTTTCATCAACCAGATGCCATCTTTTATTCCAATGGGTTTCTAACAGGAGAGGAGCTTGATATTGCAAGTGAACTTTAAAATCTCAGTGTTATTCAAGATTCTGTTTCACCATTCGAAATAATTGTAAAAAGTTGCTCAAACTGTTTAACTTCATTTTGAAAATTTTAACGGGCAAGACGATATTCAACTGTTGATGCTGCAAGGATATACATCTCAGCAGTAAATGCATCAACAAACCAAATTTCACCTCCAGTAGAGTAATTCTGTGGAGTAAATGTGCGAGTTCAACAACCGCGTCTATGCCACGTACCAGGTGACGCTAGGCCAAATTGGTAATTGGAAAGAAATGTTAAACTGGGGTCAGGGGAAGTTACGTTCAAACAGGGCAACGACACTAAGCATACAGCTATAGTTTAAAAGCAAGGGTTTGGATAAAATATGTTAATCTCTGAGAATGGCTAAATCAGCATTCAAAGGTAAATCCACTTGGAAGTTTGTGAGATCTCCAGAAATCCGATGTTCACAGATACTATCACTCTAAATTCACTGAGCTTGAGCTATTTTGCGAAGAACTTCATGCAGAAGTTAGTATCTGGATTTCCAAGGCTGATAAACAAATTCTCCAAAATACTTGCAGATGTAGTTACTGCAAAAGGTGCTTGTACAAAGTATTGACTTAGAGGGGATTGAAAGCTAATGCACAAAACACATCTCAGTTTCCTTTGTAAAAGACATGGACAACCAAAAATGTTGACTCATTATTTCGTGTTAGTTGATCACACAGAATTCCATTAAAATATATTGAAGTTTGTGGTTGCAATGTGACAAAATGTGAAAAAGTTCAAGGATTACGAGTACTTTTGCAGAGCTCTGCATTAAAAGATCAAATATGTAAAGATAAGTATATCATTTTAGCTTTTTTGTATATTTATACATTTATGGCTATCTGAGTTAGTTATATTAAATGACTAATATATTTTTAGGTGGATAAAAGCATTTTTATTTTTCATAGAAAGCCAGTAAAAATTGGAGCAAATTATATGTTGGGTGACCATTACATAGCCTCAGGTCAATGCAAAATCCTCTGGCTGCATAGTGTCATCCATTAGAGTATTGCAACACTCTTGGCTCACTCTGCCAGCCACTATTTTAAGATGTTTGACCATAGCAGCATATCTGGACCCCTTTGGTATTCTCCATCACTCTCTGTCTGTGGACTGCTTGTGCAGGGTCACTTTGTCCTTGGCTGTGCCACACAGAGTCCAAGCTCTCTGTTTCAGCTTTCGAGAAGACATTCAAGCACCATCTTGATATTGAACGCACAGGAGTTTGAAGGATCCATGATTGCTTTCCACTGACACCATTTAACTCCCCATTTGAATGACAGTGAGATGTTAAATGGCAAAAATAGTAATTTAAAGTCTCCAGTCCTGCGGGATATGGGCAGTGTTGCTTCCTGCCCAGGGCACCTCGTATTATGGGGTGGCACCAACCACCAAGGACACGTACATTGTTTTTAAAGCTATCAGCCCTTTTTTCCCCAAGTGAATAACAGGTGTCACAAAATTTGACATAAAATTCTAAACAAGAAAGCTGATAGTCAGATCAGATTAGTGCATTGGAAAAACCACAACCACCTGAATACATTGCATATTATCTTGGATATGCAATGCACTGATTTGTAAATGGCTGTAAATGGCAGCAAATGGCTGCTCCTCATCTGAGAATAATATAAAACCTCAGTTGACTTACATTTATTACACCCACACAGTGGCAGTGAGAGAATGTCAGCATAGATAGATAGATAGATAGATAGATAGATAGATAGATAGATAGATAGATAGATAGATAGATAGATAGATAGATAGATAGATAGATAGATAGATAGATAGATAGATAGATAGATAGATAGATTTTACTGTCTTGTGTGCAGGAGGGACTCGCCCGGGGCGGCATTCATGTAGACACTGCCTCTGCTCCAATCGATTATTAACGAACGCACATACTGAACTTGCTCCTCCTGATTCAAAGTTGTTCATACGTCTTCAACAATAAAAGCATAGTCTACGTGACAAGATCAGATCTGGTAAGACTCGAGCCACGGGAGGGAGCCAAGGGAGGGACGGAACAGAAACGGCGCGCTTGGATACGGGAAGCTGCTGAGTGGATTTGAAAGTGAGCGCACCTCCCCTCTCCTTTCCTTTCCTTCCTTCTTCTCTTCTCATTGAGGCATTAACAGCCTCCGCTCTCTCTCTCTCTCTCTCTCTCTCTCTCTCTCTCTTACGGAGGCAGTTTGCAATTCCTGCTCTTCATGCCAGAGCCTGCAGCTGTCTCGATAGCTTCCCATTGCCGCTAGTGAGAGAAAGCTTCGTAACGCATGGAGGAACCAACGGGAAACTTAGTCTTTCCCCCGATCTAAGCCGAGGATTCTGTAACTTTTTTAACAATTTCCTGCATTGTTAAGGACACTGAATGGTAGTTTTTTGGCAGTCAAGCCTTTCCGTCCGCGTTTTGACTAAAATCTTTGCACATGTGAAAGATATAGGAATGAGGAATCCAAGTCTCTCTCAGCGGTAAGTGCTCTGATGCGTCCATCACTCCTCATATTTAATCTCTTGTGTCTCAAATCTTATCATGAATGAAGTAAAAGGTAAAAGCGTCCAAGGTTTTTTTATTGAATCCTTAAAATGTTTAAGACTGAATACTGCCCATTAGATTAAACATATGAAATGTTTCCTCTCATGTATTTAATAGGACCAGCTTCTGCCCCTGAAACCATGACCACTGACTTGAACCTGACCTCTCTGCTGAATGAAACCTCCCACAGAGGATGCAACCTCACCAAGACAGGTTTCCAGTTCTATTACCTGCCCACTGTTTACATCATGGTTTTCCTTACGGGGCTGGTGGGCAACAGTCTGGCAATCTGGATGTTCGTGTGCCACATGAGACCCTGGAGCAGCATCTCTGTCTACATGTTCAACCTGGCCCTGGCTGACTTCTGCTACGTCCTCTCTCTGCCTTTCCTTATCTTCTACTACTTCAACAAAACCAACTGGATATTTGGGGATAGCTTGTGCCGGTTGCAACGCTTTATATTCCACGTGAACCTCTATGGAAGTATTCTGTTTCTCACTTGCATCAGTGTTCACAGGTACACTGGCGTGGTGCACCCACTCAAATCGCTAGGCAGATTGAAGAAGAAAAGCGCTGTTATTACCAGTGCCTTGGTGTGGTTGATTGTTATCATAAGTATGTCCCCAATTCTTTATTATTCCAGGACAGGTTTGAAGCGTAATGCAACCACTTGTTATGACACAACTACTGAGGATGAGTTACCAGGTTATTTCATTTATAGCATGACTATGACTGTGTTTGGGTTCTGCATCCCGTTCATCATCATATTTTGCTGCTATGGCATGATTGTCAAGGCGTTGATCTACAACGACATGAACAATGCTCCCCTGCGTCAAAAATCCATCCATCTGGTCATCATCGTGCTTGCAGTCTTCGCTGTCTCCTATCTGCCCTTTCACGTCATGAAAAACCTCAACATGCGGGCTAGGCTGTACTTCCAGAGCCCCGATATGTGCGAGTTCAACAACCGCGTCTATGCCACGTACCAGGTGACGCGGGGCCTTGCCAGCCTCAACAGCTGCGTGGATCCTGTGCTTTATTTCCTGGCTGGAGATACCTTCAGGAGGAAGCTGTCACGGGCTACCAAGAAAACCTCTAGGAAGGGGGACACTGTCCTTCAGTCCAAGAGCGATGAGACGGCTCTCAACAGCCTTACTGAGTATGTGGAGAATGGGAACCGGAGGTCTAACTAACTTTGTGAGCCTGTCAGCTCCTGAAACAGATAGACTTGGAGTAAATAAATGCACTATGTGGACTGAGGAGTTTATGTAAAATTGATCAGATAATGGTTTGTAGAAATGTTGGATTATTACTCCATAACTCCTGTGTTGACCATTGATAAGTTATCGTACTGTACTGTTCTGTATCTTATTGTACTCAGAATATTAGAGCCATTACTTTTTATTCTTAATCAACTACTTGGTGTTGGTTACACTTCAAACAAAATGAGCACAATGAAGAGACCAGCTGAGGGAAATAGATTGTCAAACAGGTAATAATCCTTTGTTCTTCAATTTCTTCAGCTATGTAGGGCATAGTGAGGATTGCATCTCCTCAAGCCACAAGCTGATGTTTAATCAATATCTATTTAGCAGGTGAGAGATTACGCCTGAGAAGGTGCAGGAGGTTTGAATGGCTTTTAGAAGAAAAAGTGAATGCACTGAGCCTATGGTTGCTGAAAAATGTGCACAGCAGATGTTGTAATCCTATAAGCAGTATCTATCTGCTCTACCTGTTCATCTTAATTTTTTACCTTTGTGAGAGTAGAATGCGGTTGACTCAAAGTCTGCAAAGGCTCTTTCTTCCAATAATTTTTCACCTCTAACCTGTTTGTCACAGAAAATAAGAGTAATATTTGCAGTATTTTTGTGTATCTGATGCTACAGTTGTTTTTTCTATGTGTACTGTACAGGACGTTGTGACTGTTAGGATTAGTTTGCTTCATTCTGTGTAAGGTTTGTTTTGCTAAATTGGAGCTTAAAAGTGCATGAGTCCAGTATGAAACCAGTAACGATGAGAATGTGACTCACACCAGCAAGTTCTAACTACCCTTGCATTCATGGCAACATAGAAAATATTAGTCACAATGCTTTAGTTGCTTTGCAGCTCTATCGACATGTTGAAGATCTGTTTGTATGAGATACCTCAAAGTGAATTGTGCACTGTGTCTGTGTTCGGCAGATAATCATTTTTTTTATTTGTTTTGTATCTTTTGTTTGCCTTCTGGAGAAATGATTGTGTTACATGTTTTGTGTAGATGTTTGATGTTTGACGCCTACTAAGTCCTGTGTTGTGGCCTGTGTTCAGTATCAAAAAAGGAAGTAAATCTGCTGTGCAAGACATTTTTGGCAACTTGCATCTTTGTTAACTTTTTCTTTATCTAAGGTCAAGCTTCTCAAACTGAGGTACAATTACTGCTGGTGGTACTTGTAGGCTTCAGTATTTTTTTGTCTGGCATCAGCTTGCCAGTATGAGGTTGTAACTATAGAAACCATGAGTAAAATACCACAGCTTAATGGTTTCATTGTATTTACACAAAAGGTTTAAGCAAATATTTACATGGTATAATTGTTCATGATTATTTAAGATGTAACACTAACAATCACTGGTATAGCTGTCCAAATTTAGGTATTATTGGTTATTGCACTTATAATGTTATCTGTAAAATTAATTTAATATTTTGACTTTGGCTAAGCTAAAGCATAATTACAAGCGTCTTCTCAATTTTGTAGTTTTTAAGTGTTTTCTGGTCAGATTATTCTTCCTTTTCTATAATAGTCTTGTTTAAAGCATAACAACAGTATTATAAGCTTCTATTAGCTGGTTAATTCGTCAGACTGTCTGTTCTGCTAGAGCATACTGGTTACTTAACAAGTATGCTGCATAAAGCTTGTCAGCTGTGGATTTAAAACAGCGTTACATTAATATGAGCAATTGATAGCACTCCTTAAACTTCTTTTCCACAGCTTTCTGTGTTCACTGAAACTAAAAATCTAATTCACAGCTAAACTGTAACCTTCGGCAGAACATTGGTACGTGGATAAAAACTGTATTTTTACTCCTTTTTTTTTATTAGAAGTTGTGTTGTATTTCCGTATTACATTGTCTATCAGCATGGTGGTGCTTGGAAACTTTTGCATTTACCCAGGTACTTTCGGTCATTTTGTGCATGACTTTTTCAACTACAAAATACTGCTGTGTAACACAGGATGTTTGTATAAACCATATGTCAATTTTAACCATACCCCGTGAAGGTACAAAGTATTTTTCTGTGTTTTACACATAGGTAAATAATCCCAACTGGCAGGACGTTGCTTGTATTTATTTTGCTTTGATAATAGGTTCTAATTTTTCATGTTTCATAAGAGTCAAATGGCTCAAACAGAAATTTGATTGTAGATAAAAAACATATGCTGTAAAAGAGAAGTTTCCAAAAAATAATGAGCAATTAAATTAAATTATATTTGAGCTGTTTACATTTGCTATAAAATAAACTGAAACACATGGTTCATGAGTATGAAACGACTTGTTAGCAGGTATGACATGGAAGTATTAAGGTTACAAATTGGCAATATGTGTTAATGAAATGGGGCTATGAATTGGCGAAGGGGTTAGTTTACCTAGAACCATTTAAAGACAAGCTATCCGCAGCGAGAAGACTCACACAATATTTTAAAAATTGTAACTTTAAGCCTGATATTATAGTTTAAAAGTAATTTTATTAAATAAACAAGTCCCTGTATGTTACAGGCACACATTTGTGGAGTTTTGTCCACCTCTGAGCTCCTCCTCCAACTCTACCTCCACACTACCGTTGACTTTCCCTTTCAGCCAAGAGGAAGTAGGGGGATGAGGGCGGAATAAAGAGTGGCATCTTTTTGCTTTTGGCTTATACTTAGACAGCCTTTGTGACCGTCACAATGGTGTGGAGCTATTGATACAGACAGGGGTGTGAAGCTGTCGTCAGGAGCCCACGGCTGCACAGTCGTGAGCACAGGAAGCCAACAAACTCTCCTCTTGAGAAAAAAAAAACCATGACTACAAACAGCTTTTGATTTCCTGGCTTTGGGGTGCAAAACTGCATTGACTGCTTCAGTGAATGTGTATATGTGTGTTTGTCTCTGCGTTAAGAGTTCCTCAAGGCACTGTGGACCTCATTTTTGTAGGTGGCTGTTATCTCTATTAAAAAGCAGCCTCTGTGATATGCACGAGGACTGCATTTATTTGTGGAATGCCAATGCGCAGTGCTCTTTGCACAATTTATTAAATAAAAAGAAAGTGAGATCCAGGGAAACCAAATGTGCTTTTGAGTCTGGACTTGCAGAAAGTTGGGATGCTTGCCAGTGTCTCCTCCCCCCTTTCTCTGTCACCTTTCACCTCTTTTCTCTGACATGATCCTCTAACTATTCTGAATGAAACTTAAAAATGAGCTTTTGTTCACCGTACTTCGGAGAAAAAAAAGGTTCAGTTACACAGAGAGCACAATTGGGAAGATTAAGAGTGGTTGCAGCTGTAGAAAAAGTTAGTATACTCTTGGTTGTGGGGGACCTTCGTGGTGACTGCAGCCAGGACAGCTACATTAAAATGCTCTGCGTTGTTCTGTGAGATTTACAGTGGATTCCTTGGACCACATCCATATCGATCCCAGAGCAACGGTCTGCTAGAGCCAAAAACTCCATGTAATCAGAACTTTAATATGTGGTCTGGGTAAGTTCTCTGTGGTCCAAATAACCACAAGACCACTGTGACATAGTAATGAATCAAATTCTAATGCATCATTCAGCCGCATGCAACAAGGAACCAAATAAAGACTTTATACTGTGGTTTGATAATCATTTCAGCTGTAAGACAAAGTATAACAAAAACAGGGTAAATCAAGGTAAATATTTGCACATGTAGAATTGTAATAGCATATCAGTTTTGGAGATTTATATTGAAATTAGTTACTTAGGTACTGCACTGCAAGACACTTATCTGAAAATGGCTTTGTCTATATGGCAGCATATGTTGTTTATAAGCCTCTTCATCACAGATGGGCAGGTTACTTAGGCCAGTGTACGAATGCACCCGCATAGCATCAAGTTAAATAAATTTTTTAGGATGGATTTCATGCTTTTTATTCATGCATCTAAAATCTCCTTGATCTTATAAATGGATGTAAAATTTATATATATATATATATATATATATATATATATATATATATATATATATATATGTTCGTTATGGACAATCCGTGACTAGCACAGAAGTCCAATAACAAAAATTCGGATTCAGATCGGAGAGGCCATTCCTCCCAATCACGCCTCTCCAATTCAATTCAATTTAATTCAGTTTATTTATATAGCGCCAATTCACAACACATGTCGTCTCAAGGCACTTCACAAAAGTCAGGTACATGCATTACAATTAATCCGATAATCATTGAACAGTGCAGTCAGATTCTGTTATTTATTCAAATTGGATAAAAAGTTTGTCTATCTAAGGAAACCCAGCAGATTGCATCCAGTCAGTGACTTGCAGCATTCACTCCTCCCGGATGAGCATGTAGAGACAGTGGACAGTCACTGGCGTTGACTTTGCAGCAATCCCTCATACTGAGCATGCTTGTAGCGACAGTGGAGAGGAAAAACTCCCTTTTAACAGGAAAGAAACCTCCAGCAGAACCAGGCTCAGTGTGAGCGGCCATCTGCCACGACCGACTGGGGGTTAGAGAGAACAGAGCAGAGACACAAAGAAAACGCAGACGGGTTGGTGGTGACCTGTGGGTGACCTGTGGGGTGACCTATGCTTCCTATGTTCCGTCACCCAGCCGGCCTGAGAACCCGGCTGCACGGGTCTGCCGGAGGACTGCTACGGGGAGTTACCCTCGGTGGCTCCGCACTGGCTAAGGGGCCTCAGCTATCTGCTGGTTTTTTAACAGCGCGAAGCCGGGCCTCCAAATCCGACACCCTCGCCTCCAAAGCTACAAAAATGCTACATTTATTACACGTACCATTATCAAAAAAGGAGGCAGAGGAGTAACTGAACATCTGACACAGAGAGCAGGAGAGAGGAGACTCAGAGAGAGAAACAGCAGAGCGGGTAGCCATGGTGGAGCTAACGCTAAGCTAGCGACCCCTTACCACTACTAGAAAAAACTGTGTAAAACATGGAGAGTCCCCAAACGTTAAATACAGCAACAGAAAGTATGTGTTTTAACGTGCTTATGTATTATAACAAGTAAGAGATATCACAGTAGAGAGAAATTAGATCAAACGACAGAGCCTTCACACACCAAACAATCCACCAAGTGCAAAACAGGAAGTGACGAATACGCCTTACCACGCCTCCTCCACACCGGCTCCAAGTGTCACTGTCGTTTCCCACGTGGGCGTTGAAGTCCCCCAGCAGAATAATGGAGTCTCCGGGAGGGGCACTATGCAGCACCCCTGACAGGGACGCCAAGAAGGCCGGGTACTCCGCACTACTGCTCATCCCATAGGCCGACATGTCAGAGACCTGTCCCCAACCCGAAGGCGCAGGGATGCGACCCTCTCATCCACTGGGGTAAACCCCAACACAAGTCGGCTGAGCTGGGCGGCAATTAAGAAATTTTCTATTGCAAAATAGCTCTTGCTCAGTCAGACAAGATGGAGAGCATCGGTGTAGATACATTTTTAAATATTTTTACAGATCCTCAATGGCCAAGATTAGCATTCTTCAATTTGAATCAAAGAAGCAGGGTTGTATCATCAGCAAACATGATTGGGGAAGAAATATTGGAAACATTTGATAAGTCATGTATGTAAATCAGAAACAACAAAGGCCCAAGAACGGAGCCATGAGAAACTCCACAAAGTATCTTAGCTCTGTTAGAATTCCATCCCTTAAAGCTAACAAATTGCTGACTATTGCAAAGATAGCTACGTATTTCGCCATTTTTAAATGATACCATGAAATCCATACTTATAAATTTTTGTCCACTTTTGTCAGTGTGTTCCATGGTGGCTGTTGCTACAATGTAGTGAATGTGTGAATGAATGGGTGAATGACTGATTGTAGTGTAAAGCGCTTTGGAGTTTTGATAAAGCACTATACTGGTGCAGGCTATTTGCCATTTAAAGTGACCACATGGGTAAAAGTTTATGGGATGTGAATACTTTTGCTACATAAGATTTAGATTTCACCAGTGTTACATCATTGGATGGATGAATTTCAGTAGTTTTGAGGACGCAAAGTGCATTAGAAAGACTGATAGGCTCTTTTTGTGTTGTGTTTTTGTACCCAACAGAGTCACATTTATTAGGAAAAGTCACACAACCGGTTTGTGGTTTCCAGTTGCAGCAGCTTAGCAAACATGTTGTAAAAATATTTGGTTAAGTAACTTTTCGTTCCATTAATTCACTGTTGCACTGCTTTGATAATATTAACATATGTTTACTTGCCACTTGCAGAAATCAGCAGGAGTTCCAGCTGTTGCTGTTATATGGCAATGTTGGACTGAAGCAACACATTATGAACATTTTCGGAATTTATTTAACATGACATGTCAAATAAAACACCTGCAAATATAAATCAACAGCTTGTTTACGAGGGAGAGGATTCAGCCTCCAAAACAAGGTCCAATACTAGCTGTCAGGTAGGTGAGGCCCACACCTTATTGACTGTCAAAATGCAAAGAAATACAGGGGTTGGACAATGAAACTGAAACACCTGGTTTTAGACCACAATAATTTATTAGTATGGTGTAGGGCCTCCTTTTGCGGCCAATACAGCGTCAATTCGTCTTGGGAATGACATATACAAGTCCTGCACAGTGGTCAGAGGGATTTTAAGCCATTCTTCTTGCAGGATAGTGGCCAGATCACTACGTGATACTGGTGGAGGAAAACGTTTCCTGACTCGCTCCTCCAAAACACCCCATAGTGGTTCAATAATATTTAGATCTCGTGACTGTGCAGGCCATGGGAGATGTTCAACTTCACTTTCATGTTCATCACACCAATCTGTCACCAGTCTTGCTGTGTGTATTGGTGCATTGTCATCCTGATACACAGCACCGCCTTCAGGATACAATGTTTGAACCATTGGATGCACATGGTCCTCAAGAATGCTTCGGTAGTCCTTGGCAGTGACGTGCCCATCTAGCACAAGTATTGGGCCAAGGGAATGCCATGATATGGCAGCCCAAACCATCACTGATCCACCCCCCATGCTTCTGGGCATGCAACAGTCTGGGTGGTACGCTTCTTTGGGGCTTCTCCACACCGTAACTCTCCCGGATGTGGGGAAAACAGTAAAGGTGGACTCATCAGAGAACAATACATGTTTCACATTGTCCACAGCCCAAGATTTGCGCTCCTTGCACCATTGAAACCGACGTTTGGCATTGGCATGAGTGACCAAAGGTTTGGCTATAGCAGCCCGGCCGTGTATATTGACCCTGTGGAGCTCCCGATGGACAGTTCTGGTGGAAACAGGAGAGTTGAGGTGCACATTTATTTCTGCCGTGATTTGGGCAGCCGTGGTTTTATGTTTTTTGGATACAATCCGAGTTAGCACCCGAACATCCCTTTCAGACAGCTTCCTCCTGCGCCCACAGTTAATCCTGTTGGATGTGGTTCGTCCTTCTTGGTGGTATGCTGACATTACCCTGGATACCGTGGCTCTTGATACATCACAAAGACTTGCTGTCTTGGTCACAGATGCGCCAGCAAGACGTGCACCAACAATTGGTCCTCTTTTGAACTCTGGTATGTCACCCATAATGTTGTGTGCATTTCAATATTTTGAGCAAAACTGTGCTCTTACCCTGCTAATTGAACCTTCACACTCTGCTCTTACTGGTGCAATGTGCAATCAATGAAGACTGGCTACCAGGCTGGTCCAATTTAGCCATGAAACCTCCCACACTAAAATGACAGGTGTTTCAGTTTCATTGTCTAACCCCTGTATGTCCATGTAAGCGCGGATCTCTGTGGGAAGACGTCACAGATAATTCTCTGCAAGGAAGTTAATCAACTTGCCAGCTGATACACTGATTCTCAGCTCTGAAGGCAAATGTTAAATACTGCACCATAGTTGCTGTCAAAGCTGAAGAATGGCAAAGAGCAGAGAAGAGTCGGCTGTAAGAATGGAACGTTTAACTTTAAATCTGTCTTCTCTGTGCTCATACACTACCGCTCAAAAGTTTTAGAGACACTTTCCACTTATTGGGTCTCTTTATTTTTATGACTATTTATATTGTAGATTCTCACTAAAGGCATCAACGCTGTGAATGAATACACATGGAATTATACAGTAAACAAAAAGAGTTAAATAACTCTAAACATTTTTATATGTTAGATTCTTCAAAATTAAAACTTTTTGCTGATAGTGTGTGTCAAGAATTGTGTATTGAATTTATAAATAACAGTATATTCAAATTTAAAACCACTCAGAAGCGTTGGAGTGTGGACAAAGTTGACCCTCTGTGAAAAACTTGTGGAATCTTAAACCATTGTTTCCGCATAATTTCACCAGGAAAAAATAATGTAAGATATACATTGTCTTCCAAAAGTATTCACTTTATACCTTTACACATTTTATCATGTTAGAACTGCAAATATATCAGTATATCTTGTGAGAGTTTTATGTTCTAGACCAACAAAAGGTAGTGCATAGTTTTAGAGTGGAAGGAAATGATAAACGCTTTTTATTTATAATCTATTATTTATAATTAAAATATAAAGAATGTGGCATAAATTTGTATTTTGGTCCAGTTACTGAAAGTCATTAATAGTAAAAAGAGTTTACACAATATAGCTTCACCTGTTCTGTGAAGACCTCAGAGGTTTGTTAGAGAACATTAATAAACAAACAGCATCTTGAAGACCTAGGAACAGGCAGGTCAGGGATACAATTGTGGAGAGGTTTAAAGCAGGATATGGTAACAAAACAATATAGCAAGCTTTGAAAATATCACAGAGCTCTGTTCAATCCCTTCTCTGAAACTGGTGAGAGTGTGGCAAAACTGCAAACCTACAAAGACATTGTTATCCACCTAAAACTGACAGGATAATTATCAGTTATGCACTTTACAAATTTGGCCTTCATGGAAGAGTGGTAAGAGGAAAAAGAAAAAAAAAAGACAACTTTTTACAAATTTGCTGCAAGCCATGAGACACAGCATACATGTGGAATAAGGTCCCGTGATAAGATGGAACAGAAAACTGAACCTTTGTCATAAATATCAAATCTTGTGGTCACAAATTAAGACTGCATATCCCTCTAAACACAAAATACCTAGTTTGAAACCTTCTGCAGGGGCTGGGAAGCTACGGGTTAATGCAAAGATATATGCAGCTATATACTGGGCAGTTCTGGAAGAAAACGTATTGGGCTGCAAAACCATTAAAACTGGGGCACAGGTTGAACTCCACCAGGGCACATCCCGTAACATACAGCCAGAGCTACAATAATATTGTTTACATTCAATTCAATTCAATTCAATTCAATTCAGTTCAATTCAATTTATTTATATAGCACCAATTCACAACACATGTCGTCTCAAGGCACTTCACAAAAGTCAGGTACATACATTCCAATTAATCTTAATCATTGAACAGTGCAGTCAGATTCTGTTACTTATTCAAATTGGATAAAAAGTTTTTCTATCTAAGGAAACCTTGCAGATTGCATCCAGTCAGTGACTTGCAGCATTCACTCCTCCCGGATGAACATGTAGAGACAGTGGACAGTCACTGGCGTTGACTTTGCAGCAATCCCTCATACTGAGCATGCATGTAGCAACCGTGGAGAGGAAAAACTACCTTTTAACAGGAAGAAACCTCCAGCAGAACCAGGCTCAGTATGAGCGGCCATCTGCCACGACCGACTGGGGGTTAGAGAGAACAGAGCAGAGACACATAGAGAACAAAGAAGCACTGATCCAGGACTCCTTTCTATGGGAAGGAAAAGGTAAATGTTAATGGATGTAGCTCCTTTAGTCGTTTCACCTAGAAAGAAGGAACAGATAAACTCTGAGCAAGTTTTCAAGTTTAGAGTCTGAAAGAGAGCACAAAGAGTTAGTTACAGTAAAAGCTCAGTCAGTAGCTATGTCTAGGAGAGAGAAAGGGCTAAACACTAAAAGACAGGGCCATGTGGATCATCGGTAGAGGGTGAGCATTAAGTTGTTGCCAGCAGAAGCTTGGAGGATTCCCCTCTCCAGAAAGGTGTTACAGGTAGACACAGAGTCAGGCCAGGTGTAGCTTCTAGGAAGAGAAAAGAGAGAGAACAAAGTTACAAGCTGAAATAACAGCAAATAATACAAAATTGAAGAGTAGTGTGAGAAAGTAGCGAAGAGGGTGAAAGTGGTCATTATGTCCTCCAGCAGCCTAAGCCTATAGCAGCATAACTATAGAGATAGCTCACGATAACCTAAGCCACTCTAACTATAAGCTTTATCAAAAAGGAAAGTTTTAAGCCTAGCCTTAAAAGTAGACAGTTTGTCCATCTAGAGCCCACTGATGGCCATTGTTATACTAAAAACCACAACGATTGGAATACCTCTCTCTGTCAGATTGACCATAACCATTTGAAAAGAGAGGGGGGCATACAGGTAGCAGAAATGGAGGGTGTGTTTGTATTAAATTATGTCCATGTGATAGAATGACTTAAATCCAACTGAGAATCTGTGGAAAGACTTGAAAATTCCTTTTCATAGTCACCCTCCATCCAGTTTGACTGAGGTTGACCTATGTTGTCTAGAGAAATGTGCAACATTTTCAGTCTCTGCATGTGAAACCCCCAAAAAATGGCTGTTAAAATTACAGTGAAAGGTGGTTCTCCAAAGTATAGATTCAGGGGGACTAAATATGAATGTATACCACACATTTCAGATTTCCATTAGTAAAAATATTTGAAACCATGTATTATTTTCTTTCTACTACATACTTATGTGTTACTTTGTGTTGGTCCAGATAAAGTACATTGAAGTGTGGATGTATGCTGAGAAAACATAAAAAGCTCAAAAAAGTACTTTTGCAAGGCACTGGATGCCATGCATCAGATGAATTACTATTTTTTGCTTGCTTAACTATAATGTCTTAAAGAAAAACAATGTAAGCAGGGAGAATTTAATAGAATTAAAGTATAAATACTACATAAAACTTACAAAAACATGCAGCATCTGTATATATAAATGTTATTAAATAAATCTGATGATCAGCTTATTAAATTCACTAAAGGCTTGAGGCTTTTCACATTAAAAGCCTTTTGAAATCAAAACTTGGATATGCCTACTTATCATGCTTGCTTTTGCCTGTGGTGTAATCTGAAGTCATGAAATTATCTTTTTAATGTTGTTAGACAGGCATGGTCAGAATCTAGATTTGCATGAGCAAGCACAAACAGCTCCCCTTTTTCCTAGTAATGTGCCGAGACAACTAGTTTTGAACTCTGTTTTACTGTACTGTCACGCTTATGCCTTTTATCTAGGTCGGATACCGGAAACAATACCAGGAGGCCGTTGTTGTGTACAAGATGTGCATGAATTAAAATGGAAGTGGAAGAGCAACAGAAAGAGTGTGTGTGAGACTGAAAGGCTGTCATATTCTGGCTGTCACTCAGTTTATGATCAATGTTCCTGCAGCTGCTCTTGTCTGACTTCCTGACATCATCATCGATCAGCTTGAGCAAGTGGCTTCCTGGCTCACTTTCAGCAACCTAAATCTTTGATTCTGGGCAGTCGGGTCAAAAGTGATCCAATCCAGTTGTTTAAGCCCAACATTCAAACTGGCTTTGTTGGTGTTGGACTCAAACATGATTCTTTTTTTCTTTGATTTTCAAACTACATTACATTCATTCTGAAATTGCATTCAGTCTTACGAGACAAAGTAAAACTAGCTGAATTTCAAGGATACAGTTTACAAACAGCTTGGTAGGGTTTTGTAATGAAAGCGCAGATGAGCTAGACTGTATGATAAGAATTATGGGACGTTCCTGCTGCTTTGGAAAATAGGAAAGATAAAAGATAAGGCGTGACAAGAAGAAGCTGAAAATGAAAATTATATTAAATGAACGAAAGGCATTTACGAAATCTTCAGATGAAAGAAAAGGAAATTATACACAAACTTATTTGCAGCACTTTCTGATTCAGTTTCATCAATCCGCCTCCTTTGAGAAGTTTTTTCAGCATGCAGATAAATCTATGTATTATAGCTCCACTTTGCAAACATTCTGAAAATCTTTCAGATGATTTCACCATCTTTTGTCAACAACCCTCTTTAGGTGACCCCATAGGTGTTCTGTCAAGTTTATGTCCAAACTCTGTGTACGCATTCAACAAGCTTTATTTTATTCTGGTGAAGCCATTCTTTTGTTAATTTTGATGTATGCTTAGGGTGAATGTCATGCAAAAACACTCTAACCATCATATATAGCTTTCCAGCAGACATTTGAAGGATCAGGGACAAAATTTACTGATGTTTAGAGCTGCTTGTAATTTCATGCAAGCTGAAGAGAAGCAATCCCAAACATGCTGTTATGATGTCACTGTTGGCATGGTTGGAATTTGTTGACAGTTTTACTGTTGTTTGTTTTTCTTGTGGGTGAAGGGGGGGGGGGGGGGGGGGGGGGTCATTTTTGGTGCTAAATTGCCCTTCTTTGGCCTTATCAGACAAGGTTTTAGTAAATTTATGTGAGGCCTGGATGTTTTCTTTGGAAGAAAATGCTTCTGTAGTGCAATCCTAATCCTTTTTCCAGACATAGAGAATACAAGAAACCGTTGATACATGTAAAACATAATCAGCATTTGCAGAAGGAGCAGCAAAAATTCCTACAGCTCCGTCAGTTTTGCTGTTGGCCTCCTGGCAGCCGTTTCCGTTTCTTTCTTTCTTTTATTATAAGATTTGTTTTTGCAGCACTAGTGGCCTTTTATTTTTGTAATTTCTTGCAAGTAGGCAGACAAGATATCGGGTGAAGAGAGGGGGAAGACATGCAGCACAGGTTGCCATAGCTGGGACTCCAACCCAAGGACAGCCTCGTTGAGGGCTGAAGGTTCCTGGTTTCCTGTGCATGCGCCACGCCCCAGCCATTTTTTTTTTCTGTGGAAATTTTGTGTCCATATCCTGATTGAGCCTGCTCCAATAATATTAAGCAAGGCAAAGTAAGGCAAGGCAAGGCAAATTTATTTATATAGCACATTTCAGCAACAAGACAATCCAAAGTGCTTTACATGAAAAACGTACTTTCCAGTGACAAAAACAGGACACGAAAAGGTCTATATATGATTTGTAAACTTTCTGTACCTAAAGGGTTTAAATTAGTACATGAAATTGAATCAAAAGATGATTCAAGAAAGTATTAGTGAAAGGATGTGTACACTTATGCAAACAGCTTATTGGACCTTTTTGATATTTACAGTTCCCCCTAATAGGTTTGTTTGTTTTGCAGTTAAACAGTGGCTGGTGCATGCCATATCAAAGGTAAAAACAGTTTTAAAGTTGTTTTTACTGCCCATTTGCCAGATGGCTGATTATGTCTATGAGGAAAGAAGTATATGGGCAGTTTTCTCTGTTTCTTTATCCCTGCAGCGTGTTATTGGGTGCTGTTCCAGAAAATAGGCCTGTGTGGGGCTGCATGGATGTCCAGTTGGTAGCACTGCTGCCTTGCAGCAAGAAGGTTCTGGGTTCAACTCCTGCCCCTGGGGTCTTTCTGCATATAGTTTGCATGTTCTCACCATGCATGCGAGAATTCACTCCGAGTACTTTGGCTTCCTCCCACAGTTCAAAATAATAACTCTCTCTAAATTACCCTCAGGTATGACTGGGTTTGTGCATGGTTGTTTGTCCTGTGTGTCTCTATGTTGCCCTACAACGGACTGGCAACCTGTCCAGGGTGTACCCTGCTTCTCGCCTGTAGACCACTGGAGATAGACCCCAGCTCCCCTGCGACCCTGTATGGAAGAAGCAGGTATAGAAGATAGATGGCTGTACCATAATGCCTAGAGTTTAACTTCTCTTCACCACTTTTGATCAGCTGCGTGAACAACCTGCCATTCAAATGTGGAGGAGAGCTGTTGTTTGTGTGAAGGAATAGATCTTAGGTCCTCACTGAAAGATTAGCATAATTTTAGATCATATTCTAATTGAGTCACATCAACTTCTACAGTTATCAACACATTTCAAAATGGAATACCACTAGAAGTTTACAATAGGTTTCCTTCTCCATCTCAAGCTATCACTATCAGTTTCTCATTCACATTGGCCTCTCATATGAGAATGTTGAGTTCATGTAGTTGAACTTTGAAAGTCCATTAATGTCCATGTGAAATGCTTTGGAAAGTGTAAATTGCACATTTAAACTGCACATTTAAATGTTTCCTGTTGAAACAGAAAGAAAGTATTTCTGCTGGTCAGTTCCAGTGGTCTGACCGAGCAACACATTTCATATCGAGCATTTCATATCAACTCTGCAGAAATTAAAAAATCAGGATAGAACTTCAAGAAACTGTTTTATGTCCCCAGTTGAAAAGGATGTCCCCAGTATTTGATTTATTTTTTTTGCTAAAAAAAGAATAAAAGGAAAACACAGACACTGATATGTAGAGTAATTATTATAGTGTCATAAAGGTCACAGAAACTCATCATGTTTTAGTCTTTCACAAGCTGACTTCATATCCGAACTATCATCCAAACCAGTATCATCCAAAGTATCATATCTTGCCATTCTCTTGATGACCTTAACGAGGTAGTCATCTGAAATGGTTTTTCGACAGACATGAAAGAGTTCCTAGAGGTATTAAAAACAATAAAGACAAACCATTAAATGGGATATTGTGTCCAAACTTTTGACTGGTAGTAAAAATTAATAACAGAATATGCTCTAAAAGCACTTTAAAAGCCTTTTACAAAAACAGTCAGTCAGTCATTTTCTACCGCTTATTCCATAGTGGGTCGCAGCAAAGCCGGTGTCCGTCTCCAGCACTCTATGGGCGAGAGACTGGGTACACTCTGGACAGGTCGCCAGTCCATCACAGGGCAACACACAAACAACCATGCACACACTCATACACCTGAGGGCAATTTAGAGAGACCAATTAACCTAACAGGCATGTCTTTGGACTGTGGGAAGAAGCTGGAGTACCCGGTGAGAACCCACGCATGCACGCGGAGAACATGCAAACTCCATGCAGAAAGACCCCTGGCTCGGAATCAAACCCAGCACCACCTTGCTGCAAGGCAACAGTGCTACCAACCGCGCCACCGTGCAGCCCAACATGTATTGTATTTGTGAAAACTCTTACATGTATGGTGTTCTTCTTCATAAGATCAAATTAAGTTAATATCTCATTTGCTTTTCTTTTTACATACTAAATTGTGACCTGACATTCTTGGACTGAAAGTCTGAAACCCTTTATACATTTACTGAGCACCCCAAGTGGTCGAATGTATTAATTGGAAAATAGGTTGGGCTGCCCACAGATGGAGCCACTTTGAGCATTCGGCATGCTGAGGTGTATGAATCCTCGTCAGTGCAGAAAGAGATCTGCATTGTGTACAATGGGATTAGATTATTGGGTCATTGCTATTAAATTTGTAGAGCATTTGTGTGAATTCTCTAGCATTACAACATAATTGTAGGACATGTGGTCAATTTTTATAAAAGAAGATTATGTAATTGGTTTGATTTTTATCTGTTTTGATTCACCAGGGTCTTTTAATCTAATCGATATACCCAACTTTGAGATGTCTGATTCTCTTGAGCTGAGGCTAGTTTGCATTTTATTTGTAGTTTCTTTTTTATTTGCGTTTTGACACATCAACTCAAAAATGTCATTACATCAGTATCAATATTAGTTATTTTGACAATTTGCATTCTTTGAAATGTGTCCTGCTTAGCTGCATATATCACTGTGTATTCCTGATCCAGAGGCACAGTTAGTGCCCATTCTTGTACCCAGGCTCAAAGTGTTTAGTACTTTTACATCATGGTCTATAAGTGTTAATGATCCACCAGAGATAAAACGTGATTATCTGGAGCTAAGCCTCCTGAGGGAGATCTTTTTTTTGTTTACTCATTCAACAGATACAGTTTGCATGCTTACCCAGTGACTCTTTGGTGTGTAGAACCTTTATTACCACTGCTCTATTATTGGTTTAGGAGTGTTTAGAGGATAAAATGTACCAAGGGAAGGTCTTTCTATTGTCCATTAAATCCACATCAGGATACCATTTCGTCAGCTTCCTGGTGTCAAAACGGAGTCAGGTGGGGAATGGTTTGGATAACATAAAACCTGAACTTAAAAAAAGTCTTATCAGATTTCCTTCTTGCACTGTGTCTTTTCTTTATGAGTGTTTTACTTTCTTATATACATTGCTAACATTAAGAATCCCACACTGCAAAAGCACACTGGCCTCCATCCATTAGCAAAAGAGACAATTAGCTGCAGAGTGCTTTTGCCTGTTAAGAAAAAGCTGACACAACATTTTCTTTTCCAAATCTGCCTGACCACTGTCAACGCACACACAAGCACCCACAGACACACATTTGAGTAGCTAGTGTTAATCAAAGAAAGGCAAAAAAACGGCAACAAATATCACATTAATGATGGAACACCTGCATTTGTTTTGCTGAATTCAAAGCTGGCTTCTCCTCTTCCATTTCAAATTCTCTCCCCCTGTTTTTTCTAATTTCCTCCTTGATTAGTCGCTTAGTCTCTAGATGCCTCCTTTTTCTCCTTCCTTTCCTCCACTTTAGCCTTATTGTTTAGATTGTATTATGTTGTGCTGCTTCACTGCCTCCTTCCATGAATCTTAGCCGTGCTGTGTGTGTTTCGGAGCGTTCATAGTTGTCCATAAAAGCGGGTGTGTAGGAAATACGACAGCTTCAGGTGATTAATGGTCTGGGCTGGGCAAGGTGAAGAGTGGCTACACTCACGTATATGTGAACCAACTCTTATGTACATACACACACCCACACACACACACACACACACTCATTCACCTTATACAGGTGTCCTGTATATGTCTTGTCATAAGGAGGAGGAGGGTGTCTGTCTGGAAGGCTGTGTCTCACTCAGCCGATTGTTTCACATGGGAAACTGATAGGGAATGCAGCAAAAAAGAAGTGAAAGTGATGTAGTTTGAAAGAAGCTGTGTGTTGTTATAAAGAGGAATTAAATTTGGAACTACTACTACAGTTTCTTGAAAAAGCATTCATAACCTTTTAACCTTTTTCAATTTTTTTCTTGATACAAACAGTTTCTTTAATGTATGTTGTTGGGATTTTATAAAAAAAAAAAACAGCAACACAATTGTCCATAATTGTGAAAGGAAATCTGAAAAGTGTGGCTTGCATTTGTATTTAGCCCTCTTCCAAGCTCTTGTGTTTAGGGCATTCGTCCTGTTGGAAGGTGAACCTCTACCCCAGTCTCAAGTCTTCTGCATCCTCTAACAGGTTTTCAAATCAATTTAAAAACCATGTATCATTTTCCTACCACTTTACAAATAGGCATAACTTTGTGTTGGTCTGGCACATATAATCCATTAAAATGTGCATTTTAAGGTGACCAAATGTAAAACAAGTTCATAGGGCATGAATAACTTTGCAAAACACTGTAACTTCAAATTGCAGCTCCCCACTGACCTATTCTTAAACAACAAAAAAATTGTATTTCCTCTATGGCACCTCATGTGTGTGTTTCCAAGCATGACTGTGGGTGGGTGTAAGTTGATCCACTTGTCCTGGATTCCTTGCTAAACTTGGACAGGCCTCTGTGCTCATGACTGACTGGACATCACCAAGGTTCATTCAAATTTTTTTTTCCAGATTGGGCCAACCTGAGCACCTGGTGCTTTATCCCGCTGATCTGAAAGCATATGACCTCACCCATCAAGAGAGTATTGATCAAGCTGAAAACGTCAGTGGGAGGCTCTGATGTGAGTCACGGTCGGTGAGCAGACAGTCCGTTTAAGGTCACTTCAAAACTAATGCAGATGAATTCAGTTTCTACTTTGTGTCTTTGCAGGTAAACTTGTTCTGTTAAGACACAGAGGTATGACAAACCTTTCACTTGCCTTTGGAATCTCTTACATCATGTTTGCAGAGAATTTTCATGCAAAATGTTTCTCATTCCATTCCTCTTTCCACAAAAAAAGTGCAATAAATTTGTGACTTGACTTGCAGGTGAAACTCCTATTCTAATGTTGCAATAGAATAGAAACAATATCATTAAAATCCCGCATCAGTAACACTGTTTAAGATATAGTGATTTTATTAATATTAAAGGTTAGTAAGGCTATTATAAATTTGCAAAAAACTCAAAAAAGTAATTTGATTAGAATGGAAAAACTCAGCATTTTGAAAAAAAAGCAGTTATGTGACTTGTCATTTCAGATATGGTACGATACAAATTTTGTATACAGCCCCTTACAACTTTATGCTTTGCTACCAAGGACTCAGGATTTCTGATTTTAGAGTGCAAGTGATCAAGTGTTTTTATGCTTTCTCAAGATTTTTCTTAGAACCTTTACAGTCATTTTCTGTCTGGACTGCAGTCCTTGTATCTGACCATGACAGACAGTGAAACTACTGAACAAGGGAATGGAAAACAAAGAAGTGTCAGGCAATAAAACTTTCTACATTATATGAGCAGTATTTGGAAAATCTAATTATCAGCTGTATCATCTTCTGTAAACTAAGTTAAAGCTTTCAACTCTTTGGTAGTCACCGTGTTGGGGCTAAAAGACTTCCTCTATGAAATCGTGTTATCTTCAGTATTCTTCACAGATTCAGGCAAAGATGTAGGAACAAATTATCTTTGATATAAGCTGCTGGTACGAAGGGCCTAAAGATTGGATCTTTCATGTTGTCTGTTATGTGAAACTCAAAACTGACTCATCTATTGAGTTTAGGAGCATTATATGCCTTTAAGATTCAAAGGTCAAAGGTTTTCGGAATAAAACAAAATATTGCACTGACGATGTACTGGACAGAAAATATGTGAAAGAAAATGGATAATGTCCTGCAAGGAATCCTTTAAAAGCAAAGAGTAGTTCTGATCAGGACTACGTCAAACGCTAATAATGAGGCAAATTATAAATAAATAAGGGATGATTCATAGAAATCTGCATTGCATTACACTTGTTCAATTTTTGTCTCAAATGAACAGAATTTCTTTATCGACATATTTGTCACATTTGCTCCCCTACAGGCCTTGTGAAAAGCAAGGGAACTTCTAATCATTTCTCTCATCAATTCAACATGCTTTCCACTCTTCCATAGATGACAGATTTTTGGAGGGCACAACTCACAGTTGTACAGCCAACAGATTCTCCAACCTGCTGTTGATCTCTTCAGCTCCTCCAGAGTTACTATAGGCCTCTTGGTTGCTTCTCTGATTCATACTCTGCTTACCTGACCTGTTAGTTTAGTTTGACAACCTGTCTGCTGTGCTCCTTGGTCTTTATAATGCTGTTTGTGAAGTGTAAGTGTGGTAAAATTACTTTCTGTTATAATCTTGTAAAAATGAACTTAGAAAAAACCCTTCATTTCAACCTTTTTTTTTTTAATTTAAAGTATGTAACTTAACTTGGAAGTGCGAGAGAGAAGAAAAAATACTGTATGTTATATGTAACCAAATATAACAATATTAAAGTACATATGGAGATTCAGTATATGCAGGTTCATTTTTAATTGCTGTAGGCAGAATTGGGCAGGTCAGAAGTGATTTAATTCATCTTTTTCTTTCTTTCTTTTCTTAAAGAGTCCCTCCAGGACCAACTGCTAACAAAAACATAACGTCAGAGAGAGGAAGCGTGCACCCACATTCTGATGCCTTATTTTTGATAGATGGATTGCTACAATTGTATGAGCAGCAACAGTAATTGCATTGCTGTTGGCATTCAGTCATGTCCGTCTTGGCACAACAGTGAGCCATGCATTTACCATTCCCCACAATGACATCTGCTCATGACAAGAACATTCACTATCGCCCGTAGGACTTCACAAAAAATCTGCTGCAGCCTCCTTAGGCAACTTTGGAGCTCCAAACCGTGAAACTAATATGCTTGCTAGCAGCATTACTTAATGTGAAGAAGTTAGTGAGGATGTGAGAATGTCAGACTCGTCACTGTGATGATGGCTACTGTGACTCTCAACCCTAAACTTTAACCCCTGGCTCTCAGCTGTATTGAGCAGTCCACAGCTGTATGTATTATTAATGACTGCCAAATTCCACACATGAAAGGCTGGCTTTGTGGGCAGGATGAAAGACCCTGTGTCCACTCCCTCACTGTTCTGCTGTTTCTCTGTTTTCTGCTCTTGGACTTCCATTAGTTTTTTTTCTCTTGCTCTATGTTTTCTGCTTCAGCCAAGTCTAGACTTTCTATATTCCAGGTTTAGAACCTCTGTCAGTTTATCTCCACAGCATTATGCCTTTATTTGAGCTCACTCCTCCTGAATAATACTATCTTCTCATCCAGCAATACATAAATTAAAACCTTAAATTTGCTTCATTTTTACTCCATATTTTTGGTCAGAATGGAAAGACACCTAAAAAATAATCACAAATCACACTACAGCCCCCTCTTGTTTATACTTGATACTCTAGAAGTTTATATTCTGTGTGAGTACAATTATGTAAACACTTGACATTTCATGGCTCTTGCACCTCACTGTGGAGCCAGTAGCCTATGATCAACATCTGAAGGTATACAGGAAATGCCAACATCAGTAGGATGTAGGTCTGCTGCCCCCCACCGGACAAAAAGCCTTACTGCAAAATATTTATTGAGGTGTTTCGAAGTTAAAGTTTAGTTATACCATTGCATAGATCGTCTGAAGGCACTTTACAAAAAGTAAATAGATTCGAAAAAATTGTGCTTGTATTGTTGACCTTGCAGCAATCCCTCATAGTGAGCATGTATAGTGACAGCGGACAGGAAAACTCCCTTTTACTAGGAAGAAACCTCCAGCAGAACCTGGCTCAGTTATGCAGCCATACGCCAAGATCGGGGATTATGACTGGGGATTGGAGAAGACAGAACATACATACACAAAAAAAATACATGTTCAAGTTTATCAGTTTATTGTTCCACATAAATATTTAGTTATTACACACACAGTGCAAAACCTTTCACATTTTTGCATGTTAGAACCATAAACTTCAATGTACAGTATTTTTCCAGGGTTTTATGTGCTAGACCAACACATTGTAGCACACAGTTGTGAAGTGGGAGGAAAATGATACATGTGTTTCAAAACTGTTTACTAATAAACATCTGAAAAGTGTGGTATGCATTTCTATTCAGCCTCCTTTACTCTGTTACTGCTAAATAAAATCTAGTGCAGCTTACTGTAATCAGTAGCCACCTACTTAGTAAAACAGAGCCCGTCTGTGAGAATGCAATCTGAGTATAAATACAGCTGTTCTGTGAAGGCCTTGGAGGCCTCTTAGAGAATATTCGTCAACATACAGCATTATATAGACGGAAGTACCACAGCAGACAGGTAACCGAGACTAAAATTTAACTCTTGGTATACAAGGAAAGTGTGCATGGAATATCCATAGTGGTGGCAGCATCAGGCTGTGGGGAGGCTTGTCTTAACCAGGGACATGGAAGCTGATCAAAGTTCTTGGAAATATGTATGGAGCCATATACTGGGCAATGTGTTACAACAGTCCAGACCTCAATAGAACTCAAAATATGTGATAAGATTTAAACACTGTTAACAGATGTTGCCCATCCAGTCTGCTTGAGTTTTAGTTTTTTTCCCAAAGAAATCTGGATAAAAATTACCATCCTCTACATGTACAAATCTGAGACATATCGCAAAAAATTTGCATCTGTCAATGAAGGTAGTTGTGCAAAGTATTGATTCAAGGGGCTTTGATACAAATGCATGGCACAGTTTGGAATTTGCATGTATCATTACCTTTCCACATCACAATTATGCACTAATTTATGTTGGTCTATCTTATGGAATCCTGAGGGAATACATTGACGTTTGCAGCTGTAATGTGAAAAAATGTGGAGAAATTTATGGGAGTATTTATATTTTTACAAGGTATTGTATTTACTCCACTTTTTGTTGCTAGTGGCAATTTAAAATATAAAAAGAAAAGCTGTAAAATATGCATCTGCAATATTTTCTCAAAGTTGTATCTGTAGAGGGCTGCATGTTAGGGCAGTTGGTAGCATTGTTTCCTTTCAGCAAAAAGGTCCCAGGTATGAAACCTGGCATTTTCTCCCTGTGCATGCGTGGGTTTTTCCTCCCATAGTCCAAAAACATGACCGTTAGGTTAATTGGTCTCTCTAAATTACCTTTAGCTATGTGTTTGTCTGCATGCATAGTTGTTTGTCCAGTGTGTCTCTGTGTTGCCCTCTGATGAACTAACGAACTGTCCAGGGTGTACCTCGCCTCTCGCCCAGTGACTGGTGGAGATAAGCACCAACCCCCTCCTGCGAGGATAAACTGGTATAGACAAAGGATGAATGTAACCACAGAGTTCCTGTGAAGTCTAATGTCAAAATGGCTTTGTATTTCCTTGCTTTAGCACCTTATGCTGCTGCAATGATTAATGAGCCTGTCCTTGGAGCTGAAGTCTTAGCACAAAAGATGAGGAGCAAAACAAATGATTAAAGTAAAGTAATTAATTCAGAGTAAGGAAGAATATAAACAGCACATCACAATTTTTAAAAAAGTAACATTTACCAAGTCTTTCCTCACTTAAATTATAGCCGTAACGTTACATTCTAAATGTATCTGTGGGCTACAAACATTGGAAAGGACCTTTCCATCATTAATTAGCTCAGGGATGGCCAACATTTTAATTAGTCTGCTAGGAGTTTCACAGGAACAGGACTGAGGATTACAGAATTGTCTCTTTATATCTTATTGTGTTTGGTAAATAAATTCCCCTTTACCTATATACAAAGCACATGCTGTGAATGATATGAGATTAAAGCACAATTAGGATGAAGAGTAACAAACCTGGTCTCTGGTTTAGAAAAGAAAACAAAAGTTTAGACCATGCAAGCAAAGCTGAATAACCTTAGTGGGTGAACAAGTTAACTGGGTTGGATTACAACATACAAGCCGACAATGGACCTGCCCTGTGGTCAACCAGAAAATGTGAAATTAGGTGTGAAACAGCCTGTGATGCAGCTATGTGGTAAAATTAAGAGACTCGTATTCCCAAGAAAGGTCATACAGGGATGACTCCACAAGCTGTAGTAGTTATAGATTTATCAAGTAAATAAAACACTTTTCTAAAGGAAGTTTAGTGAATAATTATTTTCCATTCAAGAAACTTTTCTAAATTAGTGCCAAGTCTCTCTCAGGATTTCTTTCATCTTGTTTCTTTGAGAATTAAGGCTGTCCTTGGAGATTTTTCAAAGGGTATTAAAAAACACAGAGCTATCCCACCCTCAGCACTTAATTGCAAACATAACAAGTATGATTGCAATAACATAATATGAAAGTGTTTGTGCTAATTAAAGAAAAAAAAGTAACTTTTAACAGTTTAAAAACAATGAGTATTTTCAGTTCTTCAATCCGGTTTCTGCAGCACCAATCAAGTCATGTACCTCTAAAAAGTGTAAAAGTAAACTTTGCAGTAGAAAAGTTTTCAGTTTTTACCAAATATAGTTATTACATGAGAATCCCACAAAACTCACATCCCTGAGATTTCACTAAATTTTTACATGGGCAGAGAGTGTTGAATTCTATAAACTACAAAGGCACATCAGTCCCCATGTTGCTCCTTGGTCTTTACGATGCTGTTTGTTCTATAACTTGTTCACAGAGCAACTATATTTATGCTAAGATTAAATTACACATAGGTGGTCTCTTTTTACTTATTAAGTAACTTTTAAAGGCAATTGTTTGTACTGGAGTTTATTTCAGGGTACCAAAGAATACGAATGGAAGCCAAACATTTAAGATTTTTGATCATGTCCTTTTCCTTCTTCCTCACAAGTATGGACTACTTTGCATCTGTCTACCACCTGGAATTCCAGTTAAATACTCTGTTTGTAGTTGTAATGTGACAAAATATTTTAAAAAATTGAAGGAGTATGAATCTTAGCTCTGCATGTATAAATCTTTATGTTCCAAAAATAACAATAAGTAAAAACTGCTTTATTTTTGTTCTCTCTGAAGTCTTTCCTAACACTGGTTGACTTTTTTTTATTCTTTAAAAAAATCTCCCACAGATTTTTCTTTTGTTCATACAGACATTACAGTGAAGCCAGGGGCCTCATGGTCAAAGTATCTGTGTGAAAAGGAACACATCCCTATTATTCTACTCTTTGATAGTTAGTTGTTGAGTACTCACCCAGGGGGGGCTGCATACCCGTAATTGATAAGGTGACTGTGTCTATCTAATTATCGGCTGTATGTGAAAACAAACTCTTGTCTTTTCTGACGGGACAGGCTGGTCCGTAGATTTAGAGTGATCTCTCTCACAGATGTGACAGAACACATCACAAGGCTTTAGCTCACATTACCCATCACTCCCCATGGGGGCAGACTGCTGATTGTCCTCAGATAGGCTTTGGCTTGTTTCTTAATGGGATTTGGGGAGGGTCTAGCTCCAGGGCTCTTGGAAAGTCCACTGATGACCCAATCCACATGTTTCATCTTCTGTTACCCTTCCCAATCCAAAGACCTTTGAAAGAAATCCCCTGAATTCCTGTTTGGCATTTCCATATGCTTTCTACCTGTGTGTGGGTGTCCAAGCATGACGATCAGCTCAGAAAATCACGATGACACACTGTGACTCAGTGATTATGCCTGCATTCATATGACTGATCAACACTGCATGAGTGTGTACTTTATCATCGATTTCTTGTTAAATTAAGCTTCCAATATTGCAGTATTAACAGTTTCCACAGCCATCCCTTGAGGTGATGAAGTCAAGATTGCTATTTAATCATCACAGCTCTCTGCTTTCAGGCACTGATTGGAAACAGTAGTTGCTTTCTTATAAAGACTATATAATGATGAGCACACATCATAAACAAATAAATTGGATGATATGTGAAATGAGTTATATTTTAAGGTCATTGCATTTGTTTTCATGCTAAGCTTGAGCAACTTCTAATTCTGTGAAAAAGAAACACATTTCTATTCATGGAACCTGTCAAAAATAGCTCCTCAAGTCAACACAAAAAGAGGCTTAAAGTTAATGAGCAAGGTAATAAAGAACAGTCTGATTCTGGGTTACAGTGCAGAAACAAAACATTTACTTGGATGAAAGGTTTGCGTTAGATGTGGAGATTGTATTCACAGGAATGGTCATGCCTCACTGTTTTGTCTCATCAGTTCTAGTAATGTCAAATAGTACCTCACATCATCATACAAAATAACTTTTATATTGAAAGACAACTTGAATTATTAGTCAATCTGTCAGATTTTATCCGTGGAGAACTTTTGATATACTCTAATGTAACAAAAAAGAAGTAATAACAAAAGAATAAGTATAAAAACAATTTACGATCACACCAGAAAATGCTCATCTTAGAAAGTAGAAAAACAAATTTTGGAGAACTAAAATAAAATACCACAAAAAATGTAGAACTGAAGAAACATAATCACAATTCTATAGGTAAGACATCTCAAAATAATAAAGACAGAAAATTTACTTTTATTTATACATCCAGCCTTCCTATTACTAAAATCCTGCTCTCACTTGCTCTCTCATAGCCTAATGAACAGACATGCCTCAACATGACATTAAAAAAACAATTTTCTTTTAAATAGATTTTTACATCTTATTATTTCCTCTGACTGACTCTTAAACACCTCATTGTTATTGAAAGCTATTTTTGAGTCTTCTTAAGTCAGTAACAACATGCACACTGAAGAGTGTTGCTGGCTGGATGACCTACTAGCAGATATAGATATAGGTGGACTCCCTGATCAGAAAAAAATATCAGATTTTTAATTTTTGTACTAGTCACCAGACAGGGTAGATGAAGCTGAAAATCATCTAACTCCAGTCACCACTTTCTCATGACATGACATTCTTATTTTTTAAATGACCACTTTATAACACCTACTTTCATTAAATAAGTAATGTAAAATTATTTATTTTATTGTCTAACAAAATACAATCTGCGGTAAGTTCAATGTGTGTCAAGGTATGTTAAAGGCAGAATGTGAAAAGGGTCAGGTGTGGACAAATTAAGAAATGATAGTTATTCTGTGGTGGCTTAATGAAACAGGTTTTACTGGAAGTTTGCCCCCCCCCTAAATAATGCTTAGGTACCATCAAACTTTGAATGGCTATAATTAAAAATATAAATATTAAAGACATTTGGGTCAAGTAAAAAAAATACAACATAACAGAGCAGAAAGATGAAATAACATAAAACATATTTAGTAAAGTTCATTGAAAAGCCAGACGGAAAGGACAAAATTTGATCTGTTCCACAAATCATCTCAGGGTATAAAGTGGAAGAAAAAAAACACCCAACAAATAATTTTTATTATTACAACACGCAGACTGGAGATATCTCTCCAGACAGAATTTTCCGGTAAGCTGTATAATGACTCAAGCAATAGTAAGTCCAAGAAGTAATGATGTCGAAACTAAGGTGTGGCAGGTCTTCGAGCGGGCTGGGGGGCAGTTGCTGTGTTGACTGCGAGATAACAACCGCGCTGCACCTTTAACTGAGCCAGTCAGAATCGCTGTTCGGTGACGTAGGACGCAAGACGCGTAAAGTGAGGGCAGGAAGGGCTGAGACAAACTGCCGTCAAGGTAGCGGAAATAAGTAAGAATTGAACCAGAAGTTTAGACAACTAGCTCTTTGTATGTGGATGTTATTGCGGCGATATCATGCTAGTTACTCAAAAATAACAGTTTAATTGAAACACGTTTTAACTTACTTAATTCATCGAGGGACTGTGACGTAAACGAAATCATATTTTTTAATATAATTACTTATTCAATAGTTCAATGCTTTTATTTTGAAAGGCATCGACAGGGATATTGCTTAATGCTGAGGATGAATTGATTCTGCCAAAGAGAGCAACCAACGCACAGTGGCTGCGTGAAGGAAAACGGGGGAAGCTCGGACAAGAACCGGCTGGACTGTGGTCGGGATCTCAGCATGCCACAATATAAATGCTGAGCCTGGATCCGAAATATCTGAATTTACTTCCCGAGCGGCGATAGTTGACGGCCACACTCCATTTTCCAACCTTTTAGAGCTCGCAGAAAAGCGCTGGCGGCTGCGGTTTGAAAGCCAGCAGGGACAGCTAGCGGGTTCAACAGCAGATAGGAAGCAGGAGTGTCGGCTGCTTTAAAAGAGCCATGAGAGAGTACAAAGTAGTGGTTCTCGGGTCCGGCGGGGTCGGGAAATCCGCGCTGACCGTCCAGTTCGTGACCGGCTCATTCATAGAAAAATACGACCCTACGATAGAGGATTTCTACCGAAAGGAGATCGAAGTGGACTCGTCTCCGTCTGTGCTAGAGATCCTGGACACGGCAGGGACAGAGCAGTTCGCCTCCATGCGAGACCTCTACATCAAAAACGGACAGGGCTTCATCCTGGTCTACAGTCTGGTGAACCAGCAGAGCTTCCAGGACATCAAACCCATGAGGGATCAGATCATTCGGGTCAAAAGGTACGAGCGGGTACCGATGATCCTGGTCGGAAACAAAGTGGACCTGGAGGGCGAGAGGGAGGTCTCGTCCGGTGAGGGGAAAGCGCTGGCGGACGAGTGGAACTGCCCGTTCATGGAAACCTCTGCCAAAAATAAAACCTCGGTGGACGAACTGTTTGCAGAGATAGTCCGACAGATGAACTATGCCACAACACCAAATGGCGACGACCAATGCTGCTCGTCTTGTGCGATTCTTTAAGAAAAAAGACAATCATAAAGTTTTATTCTCTACTCAGTTTTAAGTTTGCAATGGTAAGTCTAAACATCATCAGTTGTCACGTTGCACTAGCATATGATTTTCGTGTTTTTTTTAAATGTTTTTGATCGTGTAAATGGTGTTATGCCATTTTACACTCAAATTATGAGTGTAACATGTTCAATTTGTGTAGCAAATATAGTTTAATGTATTGATCCTTGGAGCAATAATCGTTGGCGATGTACCCATCAGACTTGTCCTGGCGGACACTGATTGATGACAAGAAAGGGAAGCAATTACACGATCATCTCGATGTATACATCAAAAAATACTTTTCAAACCTTTATTAAATCTTTACTGACTCAGAAAATTGCATCAAAAACATGCAGTTGGATGATATGCTTAAAGACTGGAAATGGTGATAGATCTTGGTTTTAATGCATTTCATGAATATAAGGGAAAACATGATTTTTGAAAATTGAAAATTTGAAAATTGGAGGACTGATGGTATAAAGTATAATAGGTTGATATTAGCTGGATAATCATTTGAGCCATTGACTCATATAGCTAGCCTGCAGTCAGCTGCTTTTCAGAGATTAGAAATTAAAATTAGATAACAGGATCTAATTGATTTATTTAAAACTGCTGCAAAACTCCACCATTACATTTGTGGTAATGTTGTCTTTAATATTTATTTTTTTGAGTTTGATTCATAAGACTTGAGCATAAATGTAGAATAAACAGAAGTTTCCAACATGTCTGTTGTGCAGAATCATACAACTTTCTGCCAGTCTGCTGTTTATAGATTGAAAATAGGAATGTTCAGCCAGCTGGCTGGAGGTGTGCAGCTACAGGTGGGTGAGTGGGAGCACCATAACTTTTAAAACCTTTGTATCCCCTAATGCCTATTTCTGAAGGGAATCATGCCAAATGCATGCTGACTATGGGCTGATGGATTAAAACATTAGGTTAAAACATTTTTGTCAGTACTTGCTAATCCAATGCCAGGATACTTCTTACTGGAAACCTACAAGGGGTTACCTGTAGCCTATTGTTTTACAAAGAAGATTGGAGAAGTTTTGGACTAATTTGCAGAACTACAAGAGCAAGAACTTGCTGACCTAATTAGGTTTACAAACCTGTTTGTTGAATTTGTTTAACACAGAGCAGGGAGTTGCCTAACCACTTGAAGTGTACTTTCATGAATGAGGTTAAACACAGGCTTGGAGTTGGGTCACATTTAGGATTGTGTAAGTTTTACTTTTATCGAACAAACCTAGAAAGCAAAGTACTTTGTCAACATTTTATGTGAAGTTGTGAATTCACGACTTTTCATTTTGTGTCCTGTTTTGTGGCAGTGTGTTGCAGCGAGTCTGTACTGTCGAGCTCTTCTTCGTGTCTCACCCTGGCCTTGGAGGAAAATGAACGGAGGAATGCTGCAGGGGGACAGGAGGAGGAGGAGGGCAACTCAGACAGAGGGGAGGGTTCCACTCTTCAGGAATTCTGTTGGGTCGGAGTAAATGCACAATCAAGCGTCCACCGCCGATGTCAACGCAGAGTCGGATCAAGAGTTTCAGAAACCCCAACCCTCCTTTCCAGCCGGAACTAAACTCCAATGGAAAAGATACAGAGATTAACACTTAGAGGAACTCATAAATTGATATTTCTGTATGAGAAGAAGACAAGGAGGTAGAATATATTTTGTTAAATAACTGCACTGTCGGGAAGGACAAAGATTTTGGCACCCGTAACCAGTTTGGAGAATTGCTCCACAGCACTCCAAACCCTATTTTATCTTCCTTTCTAAAGTCAGAAGGAAGCCACATATTTGGTGGTGGAGTATATGTGATGAGTGCCACTTTTTCTTTTTTTTCTTCACCATAGCTGAAGCGATATGGAGACGCTGACCTGATCGCCCTTGTGTCGAGTGCCTTTCCGAAACAAATCAGCTGTTCAGATTTTGTGCCATACTACATGTATCACCAAAAGAACCCTTCAACATGGCCATTCACAAGCTTGTGAACTCCTCTCCAGGATAATCTTGTAAAATGGTTGAGGCTAAAAACTTGACTAACTACAACAGGTTTATTTTTGTTGCTAGTGAAAAGAGTAGATTTCTGTTTGTATTATGTTATCCTTTTTTTAACTAATGGCATTCTTCAGTGTCTGCTTGGTCTGGCCAGATCTCTTTCTGTTGAAATGCGCAGGTACTGAAACCAACCTCGGTGTGATAACAAAACACAATGCTTACCTTTCAGACCAGTTTATTCAAAGGAATCCAGTTTGTTTTTGTTATTTTTAAACAGGAAATGTGATGATGTTCCGCTGACGAATCTAAATTGATTGTAAGTTTAATTTCCGATCAACCACACAACAGTGGGCTGTTTTAAAGAGAATTCTTTTAATACAATTTGCATTTTTAAAAAAAGAAACCAGACTGCTTTTGTTTTGTCAATATCTTTCACTTTAATTTTCTTATCCTGGTCTGGACCAGTTGGCATAAATGCTCAAAAATATTTGGTTTTGACCAACATGGAAATTTTCAGTGTTTGGAGCTTAAGGCAATCTCACTTCGCCCCAAAACCACAGAATTCCATACATTGTAAATTTTGTTTTAAGTTAGTGTAGTAATCCACATGCTAACAGGAAATGGGCCATCAGGTAAAAATGCCACATCTTTGTTGTTGTTACGCTGCATTTTGTGTCCATAGATTCACTTTAAGCCTTCAAAAAAACTCCTAGCTTTAAGAGAAACCTCAAAGCCATTTTTTGGTAACTCAAAAATCCAATTTTTTCAATTTTCTTTCTCACACTGCTGAGCCACGCTGTCGTCTCTGTTACAACAACAAAACCCTCCTTGTGGCTAACGCTGAAACCACTGTAATGTAAAATGTCAATCTGAAGAAGAAAAAAAAGCACAGAGTTTGTTCAGACCAGTTTGAAAACAAGATTAGTAACTTGGCCTTGTTCGTTTTCACAGAATTTAGATAGCATGCCTTTTGTATGTGGTTATTTTCAGGATGCTCCATTACAGGTTTCAGATTTAGAAAACCTTGTAAAGATAACTAAAGTGCACAACAACCTTGTTTCCTATTGCCTCTGTTGTGTCCCTTAGCTGTTCTTAAGTTCAAAGTGTCTATCTACCCAGCATCTCCTGATGCATTACTAGGCAAGGCCAGGCACTGCAGCTCTGGGGTAAATGTCTCTTGTCTGTGTGGGTGTAGCACTGTAACAACCCAGACCTTCTTCCAGCTGCAGTAAAGGGATGCAGAGAGGTGGGCAGGACAGAGTAGCTCAATACTCAGCTTCTGTTTAGTTTCAAGCGCTACCTAAACCTGGCTGACTGAGCCAACCACGGTGTGTCTGGAGGGGTGCGGAGTAAACAAAAGTAAGATTAACTTGAAATAGAGTCCAGTCTTTCTGGAAGCAGATGTGTCTGCCTGTCAGTGTCCTGCCTTGACTCAGATTGCTGCGTGGGACTCTGCGTGCTTTGGGTATTTGTTAGCCAGTGTAAGCAACAGTATCATTTGTACCATGTGACTGCAGCTCTTGGTGAGGGTTGGGATAGGCTGGAGATAAACTCATCAGAATTTTGTGGGGAAAGTCTGATCTCTGGCTTTTGTGAAGCGTTGACCTACCCATACCTGTTTTGGCCAATTTCGATTTCTGTTTTAGAACTATAACATAAGAACCACGTTCAAAATATTTTTCCAGCCTGCCAGCTGTGAGCGGTCATTATTTATTTCATTTAGAAGCAGATGTAACACAGACAAAATCATTGCGGATTTTACATTTCAAACGGTCTTTAGCATCTTTTTTAGCAATTGTGGTTAGAATTACTAAAATAGCATTCTTGGTGTGTAAGGAAAATATAGTCTGGGATCTCCAGGAAACTGTCAACATTTCAAAATCCAGAATGTTCCAAAACATAAAGAGGTTGAAAGCCTAAAAATATGAAACATCAACTTTGCTGTACTTTAAGTTCCTGTTATCTACAGAAAGTCTTACTCTGTCCTGCTTTCTGGCAGCCTAAATAAACTGCAGACATGTCTCAACGCGTCATAGAAAGTACAGTTTCCTTATGTCTGCGCCCTATGGAACTTCACCTGACTGTGAGTCGTCTTCCCTCAATAACACCATCCAGAGATGTTATCAATCCAACCTGGCAGCACTTATGTATGGTGCATTCACTGGTCAGGAGAATGAACATAATGCAGCTGTGTGAGTTTTCTCCCTTCAGTAAGAACTTCCACCCATAAGAGTGTTGTTAGCATGACCAGGTAGTACTATTGTGCATTGATTGAGCAGAAACGTGACATTTGAACTTGCAACTGATCAGTCACCTGGTGAGTCTAGCTGATGTATTTGTCCATCTCAAAGGTACAGACTCACTGCTGTCATTGGCAGTAAAATTCAACAGGAGAAATAGTTTCATGTAATGCCGAAGCTGTTCTCTGCTGTTTTGCTAAAGGAGCAGTATTACATTCTTACACATCCATAATGTGTGCGCAAGGATCTTGTACATTATTTGCCAACCCTGTCAGAGAGAAAATAGAAACAGCGTGTGCATGTTCACACATGCAGCCTGATTTTTCTCTCGCTTCTTTAAGCCAGAAAGAAAGCCTCACCCCTTAATGTTCGGTTTCTGTACAGAGGATCGTTGTTTTTGTCCGACTATTGATAGCAGTTCACAGATCTCCCCCTCCCTTTAACATCCACTGGAAGCAGTGTCTACTTTCCAGCTGTGTTATCTCTGTGAAGCCAATGCTACTAGCATGTTTCCTTCAAGGCCTTGATAGAGATTGTGTGATCAGGCGAGAACAGCGCTGGAGTCAAAGTCTGCCTTAAAAAATTATAAAGCCAGTCAGACTGGTAAGTGGATGAAAAGGGGAAGTTTTCCGCAGCAATACCCCTGTTACGGTAAATGTTAGTCTCCCTCTCTGTTCTTCTGCTTCTGTTGCACAGTTTTAGTATCTTGCTGTGGTATAAACATCTGATAGCAGAAGAATTTGCCCCTTGGAAAAAGGGGGCCTGTTTGAGTTCCTGATTCTTTTTATCTGTCTTTTAGTAAAGAGGAAAGTGGCAAAGCTTTCACTTCCTGATGTCTTTGTTGCACAACAGTAAACAGTAAAGTTTTCTCTGGGTCATGTTTAATCCCTTTCAAACCCTTGAGTGACTTTTACTATTCATTTGTTGGTGGTTTTTTTCTGCATTTATGGATGACAGAAAATAAGTGATGCTAAGGTTCACAAGTGGCCCAGCATTTCGGTGGTTGTTGGGTCATGGGAGATGGTCATGTGATAGTGGTTGCTACGGTTTGTGGGGGTTGGGATGTGGTATGGGTGTTCATGGTGCCCTCATGACTTATGGTGGATCGGAGACTGCTGGAGCAGTGGCTGGTTTGTTTGATCACTGATTTCTCAGTTACTTCAAAATATATTGTCATATTATTATAACAGAAGGATTAAAGAAAAATGTTTAACAGTCAGGCCCATGCAAATAAATTTGAGGATTAAGTTTGAGTATTGTTGCCTCAAACCTAGTGTTCTGCCGTTGCTCTGACAGGAAGTGTAGCAACACAGACAGCGAGAGTGGGTGGTGTGTGTTTGCAATTTTTTAATGACTACACAAGCTCCTTGCTGAATTACAGGTTTCTCTTTCTCTCCAAGCGTCATGAAGCTATTTTTTAACGCTCTTTTGTTCAACAGATTGGTTTTGCCTTGCTTATTTTTATTGGCAGATGTTCTGATCGTGTGCTGCATTTGTCCCAGTGAGCATAATCTTTGAAATTCGTTTGATTCTAATGGTTTTGTTTTAACTTTTCCATCAGCGCCTCGTCAGATACCTACCTCAGCAATTTACCCAAGACTCCATATGCTGGTGCTTAGTTTTTGGTTTATAGGCGGCAGTGTTAGTTTTTTTTTAATTGTCTTCTGCCACTGTTGATTCTTGTTGCATCACCATAACAACACAGAAATATCCATTTGTGGTTTATTTGTCTTACCCTTTAAGGCTGGTTGAGCTTTCTTTTTACTCTCACACATGAACACACAGATGCGCACTGGAGTTAGGCAGCAGTGTGTACATCTGAACACAAGTGCAGTTTGGGTCACTGCAGCAATCCAACATCCAGTTGCAAGGAGCAAAGTCATCACTCATTTGTATTTAATAACTAGGTTCCTTTAGAGAAACAGTATGCTGGACTGGACCTGTATAGACTTGAAGCAATAGCTCCGGATGATTTTAAGTCGATCCCTTAAAAGGTTATAAGCAGTTTATTTTTTTCCTGCAGTAAATTGTTTGGCGTTAGTTGTTTCCAGAGGTTGAAGACACTGGCTGGCTGAAAAGGGAACATCTCCAATCTCAAAAACTTCATAGCAGTTTATGAGGACGCTCTTTTCTGAACCTTTGAATCATTGCCATGGTTGTATTGGGTGGCTGTTTACACTTCTGCGTCGCAGCATTGGCTTGGTTGCCCAATTAAAACAATATCAGCTCGTACAACGTATTGTGAGAGGCAAGTTCACCTTAGAAAACAACACAAATATGCTTTGAAATGGGGTTTTTATTTTAAAAATAGTAGTAAAAATTATGTTCAGCCATTTTAAGTAATTTGTTTCATATACAATGTTTATGTGGCGATCACTGAGACAAATAGGAACAATAGTTGCAAATTATGGATCACAACGTACATGAAATACACTTGAACTTACATACATTTAACTTAGTCTGCTGCAGCTTTTTTGCATGTGTGTTTCTTAAAGATGCCACCTACAATTTGGTGTCAGCATAGATGTATGATCCACGCGTTCATGGGGTGCCTACTTTTCTGTGTCCATGATTATTCACACAGGAAGTAGAGGTAGAAATGTGTGCAACAGCAATGATCTTTCAGAGAACAGAACACGTAAAGCATTTTCGGTCAGAGTAACTAACGAAAAGGCAGTGTAGAAATCAATAAAATGTCATCCACCTAAATCTAGACATACATGACTGTTTTTCCAACCCGATACTAAGTCTTGATGTTCTTTTAGAACCCGACCGGCTAATTCCAATTTTGTTTGATTTTATTATGAATAAACCATAAACAGACAAGAATTACACGATTTTTTCTATTCATGTATCATATACCTCTAAATTTGATCAGATTTTTATTAATATACATGCTGTTGTTTGATCTTTTTATCATCCAAAAATAGTGTGATTTTTTTCCACTATGAGCCATCTAATAGGGAAAAACTTCCCAATTTTTCAGTATTTGACCTATGGATTTTTGATCAAAGCCATTTCTAGCTCCACTTCCTATATAAGGAATTACCTGCATCTGTGCAAACAACAGCATAGTGCAAATGTGATGACTGTTTTAAAGTTCCAAAAACAGCATCTGCTAAACCGCTATGGTGATCATTAAAAAGGATAGCAGTTCACTTTGGTCCTGGCCCCTCTCTGATTCGTCGTTAGCTTTCGTCTTCTTGACCAACTAATCTGGATTAACATACACACAAAAAAGAGAACACCAAGAGGCAGAGAAGATATGTGCTTATAATATTTCAAAAGAGCCTTACTGCAGAAAACCTGAACTAGCCTTTTAAACCTAATATGCATTATAAGAATCCATTGTGAGAGATCGTGATTGACAGTTGCTTGGTTACTTCAGCCTGTGCGGTCAAAACCAGGGAGTGGCTTTCTCGCTCTGAGCTGACTGTGTCAAGATGTGAATGCCCCAGAATTCCTCTCATTCCTACCATTCCTTCAACTGTAATGTCTGGACATGTCTTTAGCCTTTTCTGCAGTAGAGATTGGAGATTGATGGAGAAAGTTAAGCTTGAAGGGCTGCACGGTGGCGCAGTTGGTAGCACTGTTGCCTTGCAGCAAGAAGGTCCTGGGTTCGATTCCCGGCTAGGGGTCTTTCTGCATGGAGTTTGCATGTTCTCCCTGTGCATGCGTGGGTTCTCACCGGGTACTCCGGCTTCCTCCCACAGTCCAAAGACATGCCTGTTAGGTTAATTGGTCACTCTAAATTGCCCTTAGGTGTATGAATGAGTGTGTGCATGGTTGTTTGTGTGTTGCCCTCTGATGGACTGGCACCCTGTCCAGGGTGCACCCTGCCTCTCGCCCATAGACTGCTGGAGATAGACACCAGCTCCCCCGCGACCCACTATGGAATAAGTGGTAGAAAATGACTGACTGACTGAAGTTAAGCTTGAAGTGATTTGTACATGACCACATGCTTTGGCCTTGCACCTGCCCTTCATGTGTTGAATTAACTTTTTCTTATGATCCCTTCTGTTCTTTGTTTTGATTGTCCCCATCATGTCCAAAGGGTATATCATCATAAAACTGCAAGAAAGTATAAGCAGCTGTGATAAAAGGATTAAATACAAAGCACATAGTTTGTCTACACAACCTCCAGACACCGTCTAACTGTCTCACAAGATTGATCCCACTGGGCTCCAGTGAAAACGCTTTTTATACCCATCTTTAGATAATCACCGGACAGTTGTCTTGGTTTACACCACAGCTGGATCTAATGGTAAACTAGGCCATAGAAGTCATTAAAACATACATTCTTAATAGCTTTTGTTCATCTGTGTCAGAGATGACCACTAATGCTTAAGTACCACACTTGTAATTGAGCTCTGTTACTATTAGTGTTTAAATCACGATGGAGGAAAACGGGTCGTTAAATGTGTTGGGTTCTGTTCACTGATAATTAATATTGTGTGTTTGTATCAATAGAATCTTGAACTTGCTACATAAACACACAGAATCATCTTTCTGAAGTCACACAATATGAAGGCAAGTAACGATGACAAAGAATCAGATCAGTGTTGGGTTTAGTCAACATGCCAAATGATTTCCCACAACAGGAGCAGCAGCACAAAGTTACGCACTACGATGTATTTTATCAGGTAAACCCTGACTTGATTTTTATCAGCCTGTCATCCAGACAAGTCTTTCTTCTTCCTGGTGATTCAGTCTGATTTTTTTCAGTCCCCTTTCCTATTCTAACCTGCTTCATTTAGTCCAACCAGTCCATTCGGCTCTTGTCAGCCTATTGGTAAAGCTGCTCCTGCATCTCAACAGCTGAAACACTAGTCATTACATTTTATGACGTTTAAAGCAAACCACTCAGCTCATAAGCAGAACAAATGACTTTTCGTGTAAAATTTGTTTGCACATGATTCATTGGAAGTGGACTGGAATTTGGGTCATACCAAAACAGAGAAAAATTGCAAGAATTAGCTCCCCTCTGCTCCCGCAGGAGCTCTGCAGGAACTATAGCTGAGTTTATTAAAGACCATAGCAATGCATGTTTCATGTTTCATTATAGTATCTTTCTTAATCTAGTTTAACTAGCTGGAGCAGCATTTTCAAGCCTGCAGAAACTCACAAAATTGGACCAAATATCAATCGCTGTCTTAAAAAATGTATTCTGAAGCCACCAAAACGTCATTTGTGGGTGAATTAAATTGTAAGCAATCACAGTTTTAACATAGACTTTGTAAAAACAATGAAATGTGGTGTGTTTTCTTTGCTAATACTGGTAAAGTTCCCATTTTTAGATGACACGGATCAGTATCAGGGATTTAAAAAAAAGTCCTGATTGGGCCAAGAAAAAGGTAGCATTACTGGTTACAGGAGAAATTCAATACATTATACAAGGTGAGAAAATGTGAGCTAGTGTGCGAGAACTTACAAAGTTACAGCTGCCTGTTGGAGGCATGTGTTCTTATATAACACTGTGGTGCAAGCTACGCTGGCGTTTTATCTAACGGGCTTTGCAGAAAGTAATTTGAAACATTTGAATCTTATAGCCATAGGAGCCATTTTCAGGCCACATGTTGCTGTTGTGCTGAAGATGAAGATCGTTTTTTTAACCAACAACTGCTTGTCCTAACAATCATACTGTAGCCTGTCACAGCACTTCACAAAAGTGAAGGCATCCCTAATTTCTTTAATACTGAAGTTCCAATCAGCCATTCAGCCTATTCTTCAAAGCAATGTTGATCAAAACTGGTTCAAGCTTTCTAAAGGTCTTAACTCTGAACTATAAATCACTTAGGCACAAGAAGCTTGCTTAGCGTATGGCTACAGATTTTTGAAAGCTCAGTCAGGACATAGTTTAGGCCCAAAAACTTCTTTTTATTGTGTTAAATTAAATTACAGATGTTAACCATCATATATCAGTCACTTAAGACTGTAATCTGAAGCAATAATTTATTGGAGGTTTAAACAGTAAGTGAATCAGTTGTTGATTTTTTTACAGCATAGCACTGCTGTTTCATTTATACAGTGTCATTTGACACGACAGCTGAAAGATTGTGTACTTACGTAATCCACTTTTACTGCTCAGTCTTAAAGCCATGTAGGGCACACAGCATTTCTTCTTTTGATTTGACTGTTTATTCTGTGTTTAATGTCCCACCACCATCTTGCTTTATGTAATTAATCAAGTTCGATTTTCTTTTAAAATTGTTGGCTTTTAACAATGTTCTGAGGGTGATGGAAGGAAAGTCTTTGATCAATACTTTTGTCATTGTGTCATTATTTGATCTAATTTATGGCTAGGCACACTGATCCAAACTCAGTGATGTTGTGCTGCTGCTTGTTTTTCTTCCATACAAACAAACAATTAAACAAATGAAAAAAAATCAGAAACGAAAAGAAAAACTCTTGTATCTCAATTTTGAACTTCAGGTTAACTTCATATTTTGAAATAAATTAAATGTAAATGAATCTCAAAGGTTTAATCCCAAAAAGCATGGAATCTTTATTTGAAAAACATGTATGAACCTTTGTGCTAAAAAGGAGAGAGGGCGACATAAATGTGTTGTTACTTTAATAGGAGTTTCAGCGGATAACAAGAAGGCTAAGTGAATTACACAGAGTTGCTAATGATGTGTGAAGCATTCTAAATATTTGCATTTTTAATCTAGAAAGTACTGTTACAAACTACCTTGACCATGCTAACCATGCTAATTGCTAATAAAAATAGTAGTTAATTCAAAAAATATATATTAACATCATATAAATTAGACTTAATTTTAGTAAAGTAGTAAACTCCTACATTATTGAGCTGTTTAGCGCTCTGTTCAATCTCTGGAGTACACACATAGTAAAACGATGCCTCTGCTTATGAATAATTAATGACTATTCACAGCAGACAGGTTTAACCAAGTCATTCTGTGTCTGTGAAAATTGCAACTTTTCAGAACATTTTACTAATGCTTTGTGTAAAAATTCATTTTGTAAATATAAAGACCGCTGAAGAAATGAAAAAAGAATTGTACAACTCACAGCTTATACAACTTCACACATGCAACTCCATATCTATATATATATATATATATATAATATATATATATATATATATATATTATATATATATATATATATATATATATATATGATATATAGATATTATATATATATATACTGTATATATATGAAAATATAAAAGAAAGGCAGGTTGTGATATGTGCAAAATATGCTTATTTTGTTTCCAGCAGAGTAACTGACTACTCAGGCTGTATGGTGTTTATTGTGCTCATCAGCATGACAGCCTGGGGGAAGAAACTGTCTCTATGGCAGCTGGGTTTTGCAAATAGCACTGTGTAGCGCCTAACTGAAGTTAAAGATCTAAACAGTTTGTGTCCAGAGATGCGTGGAGTCTGGCGAGATGTAGCTGCCATTTTCCTGACGGGGGAGGGGGGCATGATCAGCCCTGATGATTGTCTTTACAGACCTGATTGTTTGTTGCAGTTTTTGTGAATGAGTCAAACCACACAGTGATGGATGAGCACAAAACAGACTGAATGATGATAGTGTAGAACCTGATAAGCAGCTCCTGTGGAAGGTTGTGCTTCTTGAGTTGCCGCAAAAAGTACATTCTCTGCTGGGCTTTTCCCCTAACAGTGTCTATGTGTTAGAACCAGCTCAGGTCCCGGAAAAGGGTGGTTCCAAGGTACCGGAAGTGGTCCACAGTAGACACAGTGTTGTTGAGGATGGCGAGGGGAGGGGGTGTTTTCTGGAAGACCACCATCATCTCCACAGTGTTGAGCAGGTTAAGCTCCAGGTGGTTCTGATCACACCATTGGACCAGCCGATCCATCCCGTCTGTATGCAGACTTGTCATTGTCCTGGATCAGACCTCTAACAGTGGTGTCATCTGCAAACTTTAGAAGTTTCACAGAAGGTCTGGCTGATGTTCAGTCATTTGGACAGAGGAGTTGGGAGAGAACACACTCCTGGAGGGCACTGATGCTGATGGTTCTTCTTGGTGTTTGTGATTATCCATTCCGCCACCTAAATTTCCACCTCAACATGTCAAATGAAATATTTGTTAAAATTTATCTTTGCCAGTTTTTGTGCTACTGACTCCTTCAGGAAAAGTGGTATCTTGCTCTGGATGCTCCACCAGGACAGGGTGTCTTATGTCAGTAAGGCCATGAACCTTGCTCCCTCTGGTGAGAGAAATCTGTCTTCACTTATCATTCAGTCCCGGTTCTCCAGTTTTCAGGGCTTTTAAACAAATAGAGACTTTAATGTTTCTCATATAAGTAACTTATAAGCTTTCAGTTTCATTCTCCTGGCCTCATTTCCATGTCACCCCAACAAGTCTGGTGTAAATGTGGTCTAAGACAGAGGGTTAGTCGTGTCCTTCTCCAGGGCCTCACGCTGGATCACGACTGCTTCCCTTGCATTTCCCTCCTATCATCAAGGGTGACTTAGCTTTCTAACATGTCATGACATAAATGGCCTTCACTTCTCATTTATAATAATTTTTACTCATTATCTTCTCTTGAATACCTGCTGGTTTACTTTATTGCTTTATTGCTCTGGTGTTGCTCCAGGAGTTTCTTATTTTGATTCTTTATTTAGTTCAGAATGCTTGTGTTTACTCTCTTCTTCTGTTTCTTTACCTCAGCCCTTTTCCTTTACCCTAAGACTCCAGATTTATCATCAAACTGTCCTCCTGAGGCAGGTTTATACAACATTGCTTTTATAATCCAAAGCAACCAGGGAGCAGAAAAAGAACATTGCTAATACTTTCCTGTAAAGTCTTCAGGAGTATTCAGTGCTTTAAAAATCCACAATATTGATTGTGCTGAAACTAAAATGATGTTACTCAGTTTTCACAAGGTACTGCATTAAAAAAATCATGACCTGCCCCCACAAAAAAGCTTTAAATATTGCCATAACTTTATTTTTTAAATTGTATTATTTTCCCATTTCGAATCCAAAATGCTCTTTCTTTTTCTATACTTGGTCATGACAGGAAGTGTGTTCAGCTACATCAGCATGTGGCACAGCTGACCGGTTACATAGTTCACTCTGTAAAATTACACAACAGCCCCACCCAGAATGCCACAGTTTCTGACTCACTAACAAAATGCTTTTACAGGAAGTAAGCACGACAAAGCAGCAATCAGAATCATACTAGCACACATTTTCAGCCAAATTACTGTTGCCTCCTCTGGGGAATGATTGCATGACTCACGCAAGTTTCATTTTCACCAAAAATAGGGCGATGTTTTTGTGCTGACAAGATTTTTTGGAAATGTGTACAGTCAAAGACGGATTGTACTTTTTTCTTGTAGAACAGTGTTAACAAAAAGATGTTCCAGATGACCTACACGTGACCCTTGAAAATGTATAGTTTTCTCATAATTTTTTAAGGCCAGGCTTTGGGAAAATTGCTCATATCCTGCTTGGAGCTGGTGGAACAGGAAGTGTCCTGTGAGACACTAATTCTCCAGTTTACTGACCCACATTACACTCACATTGTGGACACCAACTTGCAGTGTAATGACGGGAAGTCGTAATTTTGATGACAAAAAGTGGAAAACATATTGTTTGTTGGTGTCTGTATACATAAAAGTGCCCCATGGAGTTTTCTTGTAAACATCCACCAGTTGTTTACTTTATTGTTACTTTACAATTCACATCATTTTTTATTCTTGAGGTCTTTCAGACAATGGCCTACTTCCTTATGCAAGTAGCCTCTGAATTTAAAACATTAAGCGCCATTGAATCAAGAATTTTTGGGAACAAAAAAATTTAAACTTCTGGATCATTTGCCTTTTCAACAATTCCCTTTTAGAGAAATTTCTATTACTTTCTTTTTATTTCAGAAGTTTACATCCATTAAGATAACAGTGCCTTTAAATAATTTTGTAAAACCCAGATGATGATGTCATGGCTTTGTAAGCTTCGGATTGGTTAATTCACAACATTCAAGTTAAACTGCACAAACACACTGCTTTAATACACTGCGTAACATGTGAAAATTAAAAGACACTCAGCACAGGAATCAGGAAGAGAATTGTGGTCCTCCAAAAGTCTGGGTCATCAGCAATATATAAGCCATTATTCCAAAAGATTTAAAAAAATGAAAATGTAATTGTTTGGCAATTAGGACCACTGTTAAATTTTGAGGAAAAAGGGGGAATGTTGTGGGTGTTTTTTTGAAGGAGGGATTGCTGAACTTCACAAATTAAATAGCATCACAAGGAAAAACCATTATGTGAAAATCTTATAGTAACATCTCAAGAGAGCAGCCAAGAAGATAAAGCTTGGGCATGAACTGGTCAACCAAGTAGACAAAGACCCTAAATATAGTTCCAAATTACCCAGTAACATAAGAGCTACTATGACATTGTCAGTTTTTTGGAGAGGCCATCACAAAGCCCTGATCTTAGTCCCATAGAAAGTGTTCGGGGCAGAGGTGAGGAGGTATGTGTGAGCAAGGTACCGACAAACTTGACTTAGTGACAACACCTCTGTAATGAGGAATGGGCCAAAATTCGAGCAAAACATTTTAAAAAAACTTGTGAGAGTATACCCAAAATGTTTAATGCAGTTTAAAGACAACACTAGCAAATATTAAGGACATTAAGGACAACTTCAGACTTTGAAGCAAACATTCAAAATTCCTCTTATTATTTTTAGAATTTAGCAAAGAGAAGTAATTTCTGTTATACTATCTGACCTAAATGATAGAACGGTTAGTCTGCCTAAATGTCAGACAATAAGGAAAAAAAAGATATGTTTTTAAACAGTATATGTATACATATGATCTTAACCCATGAACTGTCGCAATACAACCTCACACTACAATTTATTCTAATAGGATTTTATGTGATGTGCCAACTCAAGTAGTGGATAATTTTGAAGTGGAAGGCCAAATAGTTTTCAAAATTAATTTATTGGAGTCATATAACTACATTTTGCTGCAACTGACTAATAAATACTTGAATCCATTTGTTGTGAAAGTAGGTATGAAACAAACTCAAGGTAGGTACAAATTCAGACAACGCTGAAAAGACACATTCTGAGGCGAACAGCTTTATTTTGTACCCTAAAAAGTCAATGGTAAAGGCTGAAAATAACCAACACCCACACTTGGTGGTTCTAGTATTGTAGACTCTTGGTAATTTCTTTAAATACTAAACCAACAACAGAATTTTCAGCTTCATACATTTGAGGTTGTTCTGAGGAGATGAAATAATATTCCATTGTAGATTATTTGACCTCAAATACATCTTTTCTACATGTAGTCCAAATGTAATCTCTGGCAGCTCAAATAAAAATCCAAAAGCAAGATACTGGAGATCTTGAGTCAGTATTTTGTTGTGGGTGACATCAGTGTAGTTGTTTCATATGTTTATTGTGATTTGTGAGTTACAAAAGAACCAAACAGGGATAATATTTAATATAAAATATAATGATTCAATTTTCATTTTCCAATACTGATGTCTCTCTTTTCTTAAGAAATCTATCTTCGCCTTTTGGACCCTTGGAATTTGAGTTTTACTTAAATTGGCCACTTAAGCCCTCATCGTATCGTTACAGGAACAACCACAACTACAACACATAGTACTATGCACCATAATACTTGTCACATGTGTCATGTGATGTGAGACTGAATGGTGTCCAGTGTTTGTGATCAGGGTGCTGACAGGAAGGAAGGGTGTCTCCATCTAAGACTTCCTGTCCTGTCGTGTGACTCAGTGTTACTCCTTGTGCTGCTCTTGTCCTTTTCCCTTCACTTTTTCTCCATTCTGTCCTCCTCCCCCGTCTAGGGCATCTCTCAGCCTGTCCCCTTTTATTTCTCCCATTCACATTTTTCTTAATTTTCTTTATCAGCTATTCTTGGATTATTTGGCTGTGCTGTGATCAAATAGCCTCTTGTCAAGAATCAACTTTCTGCATTACGAAGTTTCAGTAATTTCTAGGCTTATTTTTATTTGATGAAACAACTGCTTCGGGTTAACAGGACTAAGAGGCAAGGACATTCTCAGCATACTTATAAGTTCTGTTTTTACTGAATAGAGTCATAATCAGCTTTATTCACCATGTTTGTGCACACGAACAAAGAATTTGACTTAGGTCATTTTTGCTCTCCATGAAGTCCAACAAAAAATTGTTGGACAAAAATGTTTTTTGTAAATATTTATATGTACAAAAGAGGAAGCCAAGGCTGAAATAGTGCAAATTTGCATGGTATCGATCTAGGAAGTATCACTGTAAAGTTTTCACCAGAGTAACACGCTAGGGGAAGTAACTGTCTCTGTGGTGCCTGGTTTTTGCAATAAGGGCTCTGTTATGCCCACCTGAAGGTAAAAGCCTAAACAGTTTGTGTTCAGGATGTGTGGAGTCTTTGGAGATGTTAGCTGCCCTTTTCCTGATCCTAGACCTGTTCAAGTCCTGGATGGTGGGAAGGTCAGTCCTAAAGACCCTTTCAGCAAACCTGATAGCTCATTGCAACAGACCTAATTCCTTGTTGAATAAAAAGCTAATATCTGTTTGATAGGGATTTAAACCAGCTTTCTGTTGTAGGCTGAGCATGCAGACAGGGAAGGAGAAACCAGGATGTTGTGCACTAATGAAATATTACTGATCATAAAAGGGCATAACTATTTTACTTGTTTTAAATAATACTTACAACTTAAAATAATATCTGATCTCAGCAGAACTGTTAATCCTTTTCAAAAGTGGACATTTATTGTCTGTTGCTTCTTCTTGATTCCTCCGCTGATGGTGACCGATGGACAATATTCCAGTGATCACAGGAATAATACAGTTTCTATCTGAGTGCACGATTACACACCTGCTGAAACCACATGTTAAATGTCTTCTGATTAACATGCACATGCAAAGGTCTGTAGTTATCAGATAAAAAAAAGAAAAAATTTAGCTAAACTACAAACCAGTTATTTAAAAAAATCTAGCCCATCAAAACTAATCACTTTACTGCAGCTGCTGCTATCATATCGGGGGTAACTGATACAATCCAGTTAAAAAAAAGATATTTCCCACTAAAATGCTCAAAGTGGATTACTCATGCTTGGCAATAAGCTGTACAAATAATCTTACAAATCAGACTTTTGTTCTCTCATTTGTAGCTATTATTACTTCTTTGATAAACTCTTAACTTGCTTATGTCAATACGTTTGCATATGGAGAAGTTTACAGAAGTGATAATGCTTAGCTTAGTTTCTGCTCTGTTTTGACTTCTGCTTTGTAATGACTTTTTTATGTTATAAAGTTAAATGACAAATGTCATTTTGAGAACAAAGGAAGTCAAGTAAAAAATAATCTATTCATTTTGGCCGCACATTTCACCACGGATTCTGTGTTAAACCAACTCATAAGCCTTGCACACTTGACTCATCTTCACAGGTATAGACTCTTGGAAATATCCAAACCACAACGTTTAACTATTAGACTGTAACCACCAGACTGATGTGAATCTTACATGGTTTCAATTGTGTACAAAGATTTGTTGCTCTCAGTAAGTAATATTCAAGCATCACCTTTCTACGCATCTGATACTGTAAAATTTTCATTTTTTTTCTTATTTTCCTTTTTTTTGTAATAGATGCAATATGTTCTCCAGTTGAACCAAGCTGTCATACAATTTCGGACATGTCAAAAAGGTACGTACCATACCATTGCAACTCAAAGACAGTCTATAGCATACATATGCCCCACTCCTAAAGAATTCACACAGGAGCAACTTAAATGTCTCATCAATGACCAAATAATGTTTGCACTGATGAAAGTTCGTTGGCATGTCGAATGCTTCAAGTGGCCATTACTGGAGGGCAGTCTGACCCATTTGCTGATCTATTCAATTTGCAATCATTAGACCAGTTAGGTGAACTTATAGTCTTTGTATACATATTAAGCATGGAGAAAAAAAATATGGCCATTGTAACTAACTCTGTTCTGATGCAGTTACAAACTGCACATTTTAAATAAATTTTCATAATTAGTTCTACTCTTTCACTTCAGACCCACATAAAATTCCTTTTGAGATATAACAAAATACAAGTCACTTAATACAAGTAAAGTCTCTTTTGATTCAGGGCAACTTCAATGCTTCTAAAAGCTGGAGTTAGAAGCTTTTAAATAAAGATTGTGTGGTACTGCTGTTCATAAAGGACACCCAGTATCCAAATTGTTCCTGTCTCTTGTGGCTTATAACCCAAAAACAACAAAGCCAAAGAATTTCTGTATGATGTTTATGGTTCAGACATTTATGGCATAATGAACAACTGCTGTGATTCAGTTTCAAGTAAGTTGGACATTTGTCACTTGTCATACCCCTTTCATATTTCTATCTGTATTGAGTGCAACTATCAATGCCCTAAACGCCTCAAGAGCGAGTTAGAAGAACATCCAGCTAATTATACACATACATATCATCTTTATTATGTTAATTGTCCCTTTTGAACATCTTTCGGTGTTGCGCTAAGTCCTTTCCAAACTTTAAGAATGTTTAACTGGAAGGGTTATCACTTAGTGTAAAGACTGGTAACTATTCCAAAGCCACCTGATTAAGGAGGCTGGATAGCTGAAAATGTATCTTAAGTCCATAACAAGATGTAACCAAATATTTCAACAGAAGACAAGGAGGAAGGAACAAATACAAAGAAAAGAAAGTGGCACAGCTAAAGGTTTCTCATTCATAATAACACCAGTTGTGTTAACACATAGAAGGGCACAGAGTCATTACAATGGTTTATTTATTTTTCCTGACTCATGTGCACACATAAATTCCATCATGTTGCCTATCTTGTAAAACTAGTCTGACCAGAAAAACCTCTTTAGCCTTGAATGCTAGCAAATAGCTATCTTATAGCTATCATGTGTGCACACAAACATTATTCTTCTGCAAGATTGTGCTCTTCATGAGAACGCATATCTGAATGCTCATTCAGTTTTCATTGTTCCTGTTTCTTCTCTGTGACTTTAGCCTTTGGGCTTGTTCTCTTGAGTCATTTTGGGGTGTGTAAGCCTGCAGACCATATGGGCTCTGGGGGCTTAGTGGACTCCTGGCCAGCCCCCCTTGGACTGCCTAATGTCTGTGGGGAATTCTCAGCCGGTTCAAACTTCATGTCTAAGAATAAAACTGAGCAGTTAGAGATGCTCATTTAATCAGATTTTATTGAAGCTGTTAGTACGGAGCTAGCCTGCTCGTTGTGTAATTTTAATGTGATTTGTGATTTTAGTGGATCTCAGCAATCCAACATGGACAGATGGCTCTATCTCACTTACCAGTGTCTGGGTTTCTCAACTTCCTCGCTGTCACATTTTCTGCATGTGAATGTGGCTGTGTGTATGAGTCCATGTGTGAGCCTTCATCTCTTTGTTTCAAAGTATGAGTGTTGTGTGTTTCCTTAGGAATATCTACTCTGTAGACCATATGGCATAACACTGCCTGCTGGGCAAAGATAAATCCTGCATGCAAAGACAGCAGTGCACACACACACACACGCACACACAAACACACCCAGCACACACACACACAGTTCCCACATTAGATCAACTTCAGGATTGTTTGCTTGTATTGTGCATTGTAATTAGTCTGCACCTTCTCGTCTCTTGTTGTATAACAGCAAGACCCACCATGACTGTGAAGTCGTCATATGTCTCTCTTCTCTTCTCTTTTCTTCTCTTCTCACTCTGCTCCAACTCCATCCTCCTCCTCTTTGGCTGATTTGATTTCTGCCTACCTGCCTATACTTGTCTACATCCAGGCAATGTGCCACTAGCCTACCTGAGTCATTGAGCCTCCCCTGAGCCATAACACAGAAATCAACTTTGTATATATTTCTGAGCTTTTTTTCTCTTCTCTCTATCTATTTTGCTGTCGGTATTTTGCCATTCAGTTAATTTCTAAAACTGTTTAGCATCTCATATAAATTTAGGAAACTAACAAGACAAACACATTGAGAGAGTGATGAAAATAAGGAAGAGAAGTATGTAGAATGGCTGTAATTGTCAAATTTTGCATGTTGTTCCATGGTGTGCATGTAATTTTCTGGACATTTTTGGTTTCCTCCCAGGCTCTTTGGTGCTCAATGCAAGAACGATAAGGGATATTTTAAAATTGTCTTCAAAAACAGAAGTTTGTAGATACTGAGATAATTCCTTTAATATGTATGGTAAAACTAGAATTATATTGTCATGGCTTGGCTTCTCATAGTTTTATCCACAACATTTGAGTCAACTGGAGGCCCAAATTTTAAGAGTTATATGCCAATTCAAACAGCTTCAAAATTCCCAGCCATCATCCTATGCAGGAAAGTATGATGGAGTATTAGGGCCAGACAAAGAGAATTATTTTGGGAGGAAATTGGGAGAAAAAAGTCATAATATTAGATCTACAAGAAAAAAAAATCATAATATTATAAGAAAAGGGCACTTTAATAAAAAAAGCTTTGATTGAGTTATCAAACGTCCTGATACTGAAACTAATTTGAAGCTTATCTGTCAAAAGATGAGGTATTTCCTTATTTGTGAAACCAATACCGAAGTATAACTTCACAATATGCTCATTCCTCATTTTAACGATATTTTTTTAGCAGTTCTCATAAATATACTACTTTATTTTCGTAATGTTATGACTTTATTTTATAATGTTACGAATACAAATGAACAGTCCAGTTTCCAAATGTTTGTAGAAGTAAAGATATTTTTTTCTTTGGTCTGGTGAAGCTAAAATTTAATTATTTGGACATAATTTTTGTTGCTAAATTTAAATAAAAAAAAGGGAAGCTTGCAAGCATGAGAACAGCATCCCATCTGTAAAGTACAACAATGGCAGCATCATGTTTTAGGGGGGTTTTGGTGCAGGAGGAACTGCTGAACATAGATTCCATCATGAATAAAGAACATTAAGTGTAGGTCTTGCAAGTATACAGTGATCCTCAGCATGCCGCCAAAAGTTACAAAGTAGTTTAGGGACAGCAAAGTCCTTGCACAAAACACATGGAGACGGCAAAACAGCAAAACGTTAATGACTTCAGTACACCTTTTAGATGATTGGATGATGGATGATTTCTTGAGTCTACCTCTGTGTCTGCCTCTCGGTTTTAGTTTAATACCTGCATAGCCGTGCCGCAGAGCCAGACTGTATAAAAAGGGAAGGTCAATGAAATCAAAACACTCCAAAGCTCCCACGCATCTCTAGTTAGGCATTCTCTCTCATATTAGGCAGATCACAAAAAAAATTTCACCTTGGTGTCTCTGAACACCAGGATAAACAATGCAGCACAGAGTTTTCTTTAGAAATGTGGGGGGAGACAGACTGTAAAATCCCTGTGGCACAAATCATCCACCCCCACTGCATCTTGTGCCACAATGTCTCCTAACTGTCTAACATGGTAACATGGATGAGGGCACAGCAGGGAGAGAAACAGAAAGAGACACACAGAGTGGTGGTGGTGCAAGAGAGAAGCTGGTTAACTGGTGCTGTTTTTGATGTTTTTACAGAAAGATTTAAAGCAGGGATAACACAAGAGACAGGTAACCTGAGGAGGGAGGTTAAGGATGCAGAGGCAGGCAAACTAACAAAAGCAGCAGCATTTAATATGAAACAGAATTTCAGAGCTTAGTCACCATGACAACAACACACTTAAACCACCATTTAATTGCTGCTGACTGCAACTGTCTGTTGTATCTCAATCCTCTAGCAACATGTAAAGCATATTATTATGCTGTAATTGGTGGGCAGTATAAACCAGAATAGACCTTCCCAGGTGTAATATATATATATATATATATATATATATATATATATATATATATATATATAATCCTGCCGGCCCCTCTAGCCAAGACCTACAGCATGCGCTGGGGCAGTTCGTCGCCGAGTGTGAAGCGGGTGGGTTGAAGATCAGCTCCTCCAAGTCCAAGGCCATGGTCCTCGACCGGAAAAGGGTGGCTTGTCCTCTTCAGGTCTGAGGGGAGTTCCTGCCTCAAGTGGAGGAGTTTAAGTATCTCGGGGTCTTGTTCACGAGTGAGGAAAGAATGGAGCGGGAGATCGACAGATGGATCGGTGCAGCTGCCGCAGTAATGGGGGCACTGTGGCGGTCCATTGTGGTGAAGAGAGAGCTGAGCCGAAAAGCGAAGCTCTTAATTTACCGGTCGGTCTACATTCCTACCCTCACCTTGGCTATGAACTTTGGGTCATGACCGAAACAACGAGATCCCGGATACAAGTGGCTGAAATGGGCTTCCTACGTAGGGTGGCCGCGCACTCCCTTAGAGATAGGGTGAGGCCGCTGCTCCTCTACATCGAGAGGAGCCAGTTGAGGTGGCTCAGGCATCTATACCGGATGCCTCCTGGACGCCTTCCCTCAGGAGGTGTTCCAGGCACGTCCCACCGGGGGGAGGCCCAGGGGACGGCCCAAGACACGCTGGAGGGACTATGTCTCTTGGCTGGCGTGGGAACGCCTTGGGCTTCCCCCGGAGGAGCTGGAGGAGGTGTCTGGGGAGAGGGACGTCTGGGCGTCTCTGCTGTGTCTGCTGCCCCCGCGATTTACATGGTTTACATAGTTGTCACTTTTTCCAGGAGTAGCTATTTAAGCTCCCCCTGGAAGCTGGAGCTCCTCATACTATGGCTGAGCCCAGCCACCTTATGGAGTAAACCTATTTCACTCGTTTGGATCTCCTTCTGCTCCATATCTCATTAACATAGATGAGGGCCCAGAATGTAGTTGGACCAGTTAACTGAAAGTTTCATTTTTGTTTGAAGTATTTCTTCACCACAATAGACCAGAGCAGTACCCGCATTACTATGTTGCCCCATTCGGTTATTCCAGCTGCAACCTACCATCACTTGCGAATGACTTAGCAAGCTAATTGAACTCCTTCACTTGAGGCAGAGACTGACCCCCATCCCAGAGGGAGTGATCCACCTTACAAAGATATGTGTACATTTCTTTCGAAGGAACTGAATATTAAATAGGATATCCTAGTTTTTTCACATGACTGTACATGAATTTTTATGCATTAACACAATTTTCTTGCGTCTTGATAAATGTTTGTTACTGTGGATGCCTTGGTCAGGGTTTCAGTAGAACACCCTGTTATAGGATCACTTTCAGTGATGTTTTCTTTGGAGCTTATTTTAAGCGTTAAAGTGAGAAATTGTACTCCAGTCTCCCTCTCAATTACATGTGGGTCGGAGGCAATTTTTGATCTGGGCCATATGGCTCACTGCCCAGACCGGCACCTGAAAAAGTTTTGAATTGTTTGTTTGCATATCCAGTCGGAGCTAAGCAGTTCCCCACCCTGCGTTGTGCATAGTGTAAGCGCTGTAAGAAGAGGTGGCTATAAGTGCTGAAAGTGCTGAAGTTGGTATTCGACAAGCAACTTCCAGTTCTATTAAATAGCTATTTGGTCGCAATTCGGTCAGCTGCTGCTGTTTTTAAATGTGCTATATAAAAAAAACTTACACTGGCATATTTTTGTGATATAGACTGCATTTTCAGAATCTAAAATACTGTTCAAACCTGAACTAGAGTGATCGAACCTGAACTAGATAATTTGACACTGAAAAGCTTTCCTTTACAGACAGATAGGGATAAATTGGACCAATTTTTTTGTTCAATAATTCAATAATTTGAAACAGCAGCTTCCCCAAGGCATCATTTATGGCAGGACCACCACTACATGGGGAAAAATCTTCTTGCAGATGGTAGATGCAATTATCTTCATTCTAGCCTGTAAGGGGTACTTTAAATATTCAGCCAGCCAATCCTTAATGGCAGAAAGTAAACTAATATTCGTCTGGACCACATCTTTTTTTGTCTCCCATCTACATTTCTGGCATGGATTGTCAATACAAATGCTTAGTTTAGATATTTTTAAAATCTATGGGGCCCAAGCAAAATTACAGAGTTTCTGTGTAAGTTAAGATACACCAATTAAAAATAGTCCCCTGTTCTTGACATGTAATATATTTACTTTCACCCTACAAAGCTAAAGGTATTTTGCTCCGGATATCCAGTCACTGATCTCACATAACCAACAAATTCATTGAATAAAAGAAAATGTATTACAAGTCACGACAATAAAGATGGTTTTCTTCTGCATCTCAGGCTGAGACTTGAACTGAGTGCAGATGAGGTAACATGACTGATAATTCTGGCTCGAGGCTTACGCACAACAATCATGACCGCCGAGCATTAAACTTAAAAGGCTGTGTGCTGCTTTAACACCCCGCTTTAACCATGTCTCATCTTTAGACTTGTGTCTCATAATATTCTTTAGGTTTCTGTGAAGTATATTATTGGCTGCACGTGGTCCAGAACATGTAGGTAAAGGAGCATAGTGAGCAAAATGGCATGATCGCAACACGCTTGGCAAAAGGCAATTTGCTGTTTCGAAAGGTGCAGAGTTCTGAATGTGTCTCATGTTCCCTGTGGGCTATTTGTCTATTTTCAGAGAACTGTAGGCGGTACGGGGAAAGTGTTCAAGCCAGGACAGGATGGAGATATTCTCCTAGGCTTGAAACAGCTGGAATTTGAAGCACATGTATCCTTGAAGATCATTGGAATGATAACAATCACATGTTGAATTGAATATTTAAAACAAGACAAGATAATCTCACAGGAAATGTCACATTTTTCTTCTAATCTCTGTATGCCCATGCAATAGATTTCAACAGAAAAGGGATAATGTCAACTTTTCACTAAAGATAAGGCGTGTTAAACACTAAAAAAGAATTTCAGCATATGTATGAACTTGCTAACAGAATCAAATATAATAGTCTGTTTGTAACAATGCTTGTGTGCATGATGATAAAAGAAATGTTGTACTAATGCTTTTAGTATTGAAAAAAACATCCCTGGGCCATGCAACAAAGAAGAACATTTGGCAAAAGCAAAAACACAAAACAAACAAACAAAAAAAAACGTAATATGCAGGTTAACAGAAAAATAAAAAGTTAGCATATTTTGTCAGAAAACACCAGCACTCAGCTGTGCATTCCTGTGGACTGAATTCATTCCCCTATACCCGCTGGGAAACACACACACTAGCACACACAACTCCTTTCTCTCACACAGAAATGCACCGCAAAGCTCTGGCCATGTCTGGGCCTGCACTCGATAAGATAGGTATGGGTTGCACAGCCTACCGGCTGATGCCATTGTGGCCGTTGACAGGAAACTGAAACAGGGTGGGATCGCTTTGAGCCACAAATTTGCATGCCTGTTTGTGCCACTATGTATATGGTGCATGTTTGGACATTTGCCCCCTTACCCTCCTGTCAAACACAAGCCAAATGCTTTCCCAAATTCAATGTTTTTTTTTCCTCTTTATGAATGCTGGTACTCACTCCTGAAATAACTAGCCTTTTGTGCGCTGCGTAAAGGCCTGTGTCTCCCAAGAAACAGAAAAAAAGGAAAAGAGAGAGACCATACTGTAGGACAGTCTGCATTCTGCGATTTGGCCACCAGACTGGACAGTGGGGTGACTGTACTGGGTAGCGTTATTGTATTCTGGTGAATAAAGAGCTTGTCATAGACACATAAACACAATGAGCTTGCTTTGTTCAGTAGCTGAGTATCTAGTTTCAAATGCTTTGTTGTTTATTAATAATAGATGCCTTTTTTGTACACCACATATGTGACTTACATATGACGTGTGTGAAAACTGAAATGTCCCTTGCTGAGTTGAGTGACAGTTTTATTCCTGCATTCAGATGCCACTTCAGCACTTGCAGTGGTGACCAGTGCTTCAAAAAGTGCTGCAAAACTAATCACATTCCTGTTGCTTTTTCACATTTTGTCATGTCACATCACATGCCACAACATACTATGATGTGGAAGGAAAATGACATAGCTTTTACAAATAAAACTCTGAAAAGTGTGGCATGAATATGTTTTCCCCAACCTTTAGTTAATATTGTGTCAAAACCAGCTTTTGCTGTCATTACAGCTGCAAGTCTTTTCGGATATGTCTCTACTGGCTTTGTCTAATCTACTAAATTTTGATTTTAGGATTTTGTTTTTCATATTACTGTTTTTCATATTACTGTAGTGACAAGCTTATGCTATATTTAGAGCTGAATTTGGCTGTCTGTAGTTAAAATTCCTGTTAAATACTTAAACTATACATTGATATAATTTAATAGACAGTAGTCTAGTAAAAACAAATAGTTTTTACTAGACTACTGTCACTGTCTCCTCAATAATACAGCTAAAAAGCCTTTCAGTTCATTATGCAGAAAACATCACACAATACCATATATGAATTTCAAGAATAAAATCTCCAATCAAACTAAATGAGCAAAGATAATGTCCTACAAAGGCCAAAAGCCTTTGACTTTTCGCTGTCACTTAATAAAGCTTATTTATGAGCGCTGCTCTCCTACAAACTTGACCCATTATTTAGTCAGCTGTCTTTATCTTAACCCCATTTTTCCTTTACTTTCCCCTAAATGTGAAATGTAACACTATATTTTAAAAACAAGGTGTTTTCTAAAAATCTGCCTAATATATCAACCAGGTGAAACTAAAAAAAGCCTCTTTCACCCTCCTCTCTATAATATTTATAGGTTTTGCAGTTTATAACCAAATGCAGTTTTCAGCAGGAAAAATGAATTTGGTTGCCTGTCTTGCTTTGGCAGGTTTCTGGCTGTGAAGGCAATCTAGCTTGTGTTGAAGAGCTCCATTAGCCTGTGTAGGTCACAGTCAAACAGCTTGTCTGGGAGTGGAGGATCTTTTCCAGTGCACCATCCTTAAGAGAGAGGTAGATAAGGGAGGGGTTGGCTTTGTGTGGATAGATGACTCACAATGTGTAGGAGCAGGAAAAATAGACCTGGACCCCCAGGCTTTTTATTTCATCTGGTATTGCACTACAGAGAAACATACAGAAATTAATATTAAAAAAACTATCTATCTATCTATCTATCTATCTATCTATCTATCTATCTATCTATCTATCTATCTATCTATCTATCTATCTATCTATCTATCTATCTATCTATCTATCTATCTATCTATCTATCTATCTATCTATCTATCTATCTATCTATCTATCTATCTATCTATCTATGCTGTCCTGACATTCTCTCACTGCCATTGTGTGGGTGTAAGAAATGTGAGTCAACAGAGGTTTTATATTGTTCTCAGATGAGGAGCAGCCATTTGCATTATGGCACAAATCAGTGCATTGCATATCCAAGATAATATGCAATGTACACATGAAAATGAATGTGGTGTATATTACAGTCCTCCTCCGCATCTCCATATAACGTCAAAAATTATTCATACCCCTGGCAGATTTATATTTAAAATATTATTATTATTATTATTTTTTAACCATGTCCTGTCCGGCGGAGTAGCACTCAGAATTGTTGTCTGAATGCTAAGAAAATGCCCAACAGATTTACTTTCACAAATGGAGCATTACTGCTAATGCTGTTCTTGATATTTTTCTAAAAGAAACTTTATTAGAAACTGCTTTGGAATTATTTCAATTGTTACGGACACGGAGACAGAAATGAAAAGGAAAAAAATAGGAAGCACGAAAGAGAGAGGTGGGGCAAAAAGGAAAATGGGAGAGAAGGAGAAAAGAATGGAGGAAAGAAGGATGAAGAGAATACAAGATAACACCCTGCTTGCTTCTACACCTGCAGAAACGTTCATATTAACAGCTTTTTTAGCAAAAAGTGCACGGTACTTATGAATGCAAAATGTAACTAGTGGTAAATGCGGCTCAATATATACATTTGTGTTAACACCTGAATATAAACGCCTGTGGGTCTGAGCGTGTTTGTGTATACAAGGTTTCTCCATAAAAATATGCAATAGTGAGTGTGAGGAGCCACAGACCCGCACTCCTGGACCTGGGACAGATACAGAGGAGATCCAAGCGACAGACATCCAAAGGCCCCCCAGAGCACAGGAACCTGTATGACCCCTTCTCTTTTCCAATGGTTATAATCAGTCTGACAGAGGGAGGTATCCCAATCCTTGTGGTTTTTAGTATAACAATGACCATCAGTGGGACCCTTTGTGGGGTGCCTTGAAACGACATTGTTGAAAATATGCACTGTTTAACTAAATAATCTGAACTGAAACTTTCTGTGTAGTTATGCTGCTATAGGCTTAGGCTGCTGGAGGACATAATGACCACTTTCACGCTCTTTGCTACATTCTCACACTACTCTCCAATTTTGCATTATTTGCTGTTATTTCAGCTTTTAACTTTGTTCTCTCTCTTTTCTCTTCCTAGAAGCTACACCTGGCCTGACTCTGTGTCTACCTGTAACACCTTTCTGGAGAGGGGAATCCTCCAAGCTTCTGCTGGCAACAACTTAATGCTCACCCTCTACTGATGATCCACATGGCCCTGTCTTTCAGTGTTTAACCCTTTCTCTCTCCTAGACATAGCTACTGACTGAGCTTCTACTGTGACTAACTCTATGTGCTCTTTTCAGACTCTAACCTTGAAAACTGGCTCAGAGTTTATCTGTTCTTTCTTTCTAGGTGAAACGACTAAAGGAGCTACATCCATTAACATCTAATTTTCCTTCCCATAGAAAGGACTCCTGGATCAGTGCTTCTTTGTTCTCTATGTGTCTCTGCTCTGTTCTCTCTAACCCCCAGTCGGTCGTGGCAGATGGCCGCTCACACTGAGCCTGGTTCTGCTGGAGGTTCCTTCCTGTTAAAAGGAGTTTTTCCTCTCCACTGTCGCTAGATGCATGCTCAGTATGATGGATTGCTGCAAAGTCAACGCCAGTGACTGTCCACTGTCTCTACATGCTCATCCGGGAGGAGGGAATGCTGCAAGTCACTGACTGGATCCAATCTGCTGGGTTTCCTTAGAGAGAAAAACTTTTTTATCCAATTTGAATAAATAACTAACTCTGACTGCACTGTTCAATGGTTAGGACTAATTGGAATGTATGTACCTGACTTTTGTGAAGTGCCTTGAGACAACATGTGTTGTGAATTGGCGCTATATAAATAAAACTGGATTTGAACCCCAAGAGAACCACCGCCGGGATTACCGCAACCCCCCCAGAGAAGAGCAGGGGAGAATCCCAGGGGAACCACCCAGCAGCCACAGTGCAGAAGCCCCGGGGAGCTGCAGAGACGAGCCCACAGGCAGATTTTATTTACGACCACTCCAAAACTCTAACATTACTTTCAGTGAAAAGAAGCATAAAATTCAAACATTACTTGAAATCTAAATCTACCAGTGGTATGAGTGATTTTGAGCTTAACTGTAATACTTAAGATTTTTGCTGGAAGTCTGCAGAGTGCTACCTACAGTCCCAGAAAGGCAAAGTTAAACAGTCTGTAATCTCTCCGTAGAACTTGAGCTGCATAATATATTATACTTCTACGGTCAAACTCAATCAGTTTACTAAATTGTGCAATTGCAAAGCACTGCTTGAATGCAATATTTGGTAGGCTAATATATTTACAGTACCATACAGTCACTCTCCTCCACAGCTAGAAAGCTTGAGAAGCTAGGTGGAGAAGCTATATGGTATGTTTTTCTCTAGGGAGGTCACTAAGCCAGGTTTGTCACCTCTTCTGGAGTGAGATTCAAGCTTTTCCTCCATTTGTAAATCTCTCATTCTGCCCAGATAAATCAGGCTTCAAATAGAAAAACTGATATGCTCAAAGTCAAAAAATCTTGTTCCACGCTGCCATTTGAAACAGTTTTTTCTTATGTGTAAACCACAAAGCCACTCAGGCTTAAAGGGTTCATGCCACTTTTGACCTCATATTCTTTATAAAAAATTTTCAAGCCACATGCAGGCCTGATTATTGGCTGAGCTGTCAAATTAAGGAATCACTCAAATATTACCTGTCTGACAACATGATGAATGCTAAAATATCTCAAAAAGCTACACATCATGCCCCAATCTAAGAAAAAGATTTCAATTTAATTCAATTTATATAGCGCCAATTCACAACACATGTTGTCTCAAGGCACTTCACAAAGGGTTTGGAATGATGCAGGGTTGTTGGGGAGGTTAGATTAAACTACTGAGTGTTAGAGATTGGCCATTTTAGAATGGGCTATGTGTAGGGGTACTAAGTAAAATAATAAACTGATAAAGTTTGTGTCATAGTTTTAGGGATTTTTCTGACCCACATGCGAAAACTCACTCAGGAGACCAGACAAGTTTCAAATATTTATTTTGTTTCACAAGAAGATTTCTACGGGAACAACGATAGGTTGGATCTTGAAGTCCACTAGAGAGAGAGTCGAGAGTTAGTTCAGGACTGAGGTGGAAAACATCCAAATTGGTTTCAGTAAAGTGGCTTACTTGATCTTCAGAACAACGAAGTTCAGGAGGGTTAATCCATTGGGTTTGGGAGTCCAGTAATCCAAGTAGCTTGTCCAGTCTTTGGTCCAGAGCTCACACAGAGTCAGGTGTTTTGGAGGGAACGGAGCCGTAACTCAGTTAGATATGATTTATCCAGGTTCACAAGCAGTCGGTGTAGGAGTTGTATATCCGAGTCCAGTTCTGTAGGTAACAGCCCACACCTCACAGGTTTCTAGCAGGAAGCAGGGGGAGACAAACAAGGTTATCAAATGCAAGGTTAGACTGGAAATATCTCTTTGGCTTGATGTTTACCACTTGGGCACAACACTCAGGCCCCGAAGCACTGGTGGGAGGCTCCTAAATACTCCTCCAAGGTGATGCCAATCAGCAGAGGATCAGGAACACCTGTAGGTGGAAGAAAAACTCTCCAGGGCGACCTCTGGTGGACAAGCACTAAATAAAAAACTCCAAATTCCCAACAGTACCCACCCTTAACGACCACCTCCAGGCGGTTCAGATGAAGTGGAAGGGCGAGAAGCCAGGAAGTCGGTGATCAATGAAGGGTGACATATGAAGAAACGGGGAGCCCAAGTGCGGTCCTCAGGACCATAACCCTCCCAATCCACGAGGTACTGCCATCCGCAACCCCGTCGCCGGGAATCCACAATGCGACGAACTGGATAGACAGGATGACCCCCAAGGTCCCAGGCGGGTGGAGGGGGCTCGGCTGGAGGGCAAAGGTCACTGGTCTGGACCGGCTTGATCTGAGAGACATGAAATGTCGGATGAATACGTAGGGAGGCTGGAAGGCGGAGACGAACAGCAGATGGATTAATGATGGATTCAATGACGTAGGGTCCGATGTCACGTGGTGCTAGTTTCTTGGATAAAGATTTGAGAGGTATGTCTCGAGCAGCTAACCATACCTCCTGTCCAGGCGCATAATCATAAGCCAGAACCCTTCGGCGATCAGCAAAACGGCGGTTTTGTTCAGCCGTGCGGTGAAGAGCGGCCACAGCATTGGTCCACACTCTTTTACAGTGACGGATGTGATGTTGAACAGATTGAACTGAGATCTCTCTCTCATCTTCAGGAAACAGAGGAGGTTGATAGCCAAGGGAAACCTCGAATGGGGACAAACCTGTAGCTGAGGACACATTATGAGCATTATGAGCATATTCTGTCCATGGGAGATACTCACTCCAGCTGGTGGGATTATTTGCATCTGAGCATGGATTCCATCTCTTGGTTCAGTCTTTCAGTCTGACCGTTAGTTTGAGGGTGATAACCTGAGGCGAGAGCAACCTTAGCATTTAATGCGTGAAAAAACTGCTTCCAAACCTGTGAGGTTTGAACTGGGCCCCCTCGGTCCGAAAGGATCTCTTTGGGATTCCATGTAGTTTGAAACACCATGACGGACCAAGAGTTTAGCTGTTTGATGTGCTGAAGGAATTTTTTTTTAGGGCGATTAGATGGCAAGCCTTTGGGGAATCTTTTCCACAATGGTCAAGAATAGCTGTCATTCCACGAGATGGAGGTAGTCCAGTGACAAAATCCAGTGCTATGTGTGACCATGGTCTCATAGGAATGGGTAGAGGTTGAAGGAGACCAGCTGGAGGACAATGAGATGGTTTGTTACGGGCGCAGGATGAACAAGCCCCCACATAGCTCCTAACATCCTTATGGATGGAGGGCCACCAGAAACGACGAGAGATCAAAGTAATGGTTCGGAACGAACCAGGATGCGCTGAAAACTTGGAGTGGAACCACAGAATGAGACGGGAACGAACGGACTCTGGAATGAAGGTTCTGCTGGGTGGACAGTTATCAGGAGCAGGGTTAGTGAGTAAGGCTTGCGAAACCATTTGTTCAATCTCCCAGGACACGGCGCCAATCTTGCAGCTAGGAGGCAGGATGGAGACTGGACCCTCGTCAGAGGTGTCAGGGGCATACTGTCTGGATAAGGTGTCGGGTTTAATGTTCTTGGTTCCGGGGCGATATGAGATGGTGAGATTGAATCGAGAGAAGAATAGTGACCATCGGGACTGACGTGGGTTCAGGCGCTTGGCTGACTGTAGATAGGAGAGGTTCTTGTGATCCGTCCAGACCAGTACCGGATGTTCCGTGCCCTCCAACCAGTGACGCCACTCCTCCAGGGCTAGTTTAATGGCTAATAGCTCTCGATCTCCCACGTCATAATTTCTCTCAGTGGGAGACAGTCTGCGGGAGAAATAAGCACATGGATGGAGTTTATTGTCATCACTTGAACGTTGAGAAAGCACAGCACCTACCCAGAATCTGAAGCGTCCACCTCTAAAACAAACTGTTTTGTCGGGTCAGGCTGTAACAGGATGGGGGCTTTAGCAAATCTCTCCTTTAAACTCTTGAAGGCAGCGTCCGCTTCAGGGGTCCAGGAAAAGGTTACTTTGGAAGAAGTGAGATTGGTAAGTGGAGCTGCTGTTCGGCTGAAGTCCCTTATGAAGCGGCGGTAGAAGTTGGCAAACCACAAAAAACGTTGAAGTTGTTTTCTGGATTCAGGTTCAGGCCATTCAAGCACTGCCTTGATCTTGTTAGGATCTGAGCATAACTGACCACTACGCAGTATGAAACCCAAAAAGGAAACAGTTGACTTGTGAAACTTGCATTTTTCGGCTTTAACAAACAACTTATTTTCAAGTAGCCTTTGGAGCACAAGTCGTACATGTTTCCGATGTTCTGTGTGATCTTTAGAAAAGATTAAGATGTCATCGAGATAAACGAAAACAAAAATGTTGAGGAAATCTCGCAGGACATCGTTAACAAGTGTTTGAAAAACAGCAGGGGCATTGCAAAGACCAAAAGGCATTACCAAATAGAATGGGCTATGTGTAGGGGTACTAAGTAAAATAATAAACTGATAAAGTTTGTGTCATAGTTTTAGGGATTTTTCTGACCCACATGCGAAAACTCACTCAGGAGACCAGACAAGTTTCAAATATTTATTTTGTTTCACAAGAAGATTTCTACGGGAACAACGATAGGTTGGATCTTGAAGTCCACTAGAGAGAGAGTCGAGAGTTAGTTCAGGACTGAGGTGGAAAACATCCAAATTGGTTTCAGTAAAGTGGCTAACTTGATCTTCAGAACAACGAAGTTCAGGAGGGTTAATCCATTGGGTTTGGGAGTCCAGTAATCTAAGTAGCTTGTCCAGTCTTTGGTCCAGAGTTCACACAGAGTCAGGTGTTTTGGAGGGAACGGAGCCGTAACTCAGTTAGATATGATTTATCCAGGTTCACAAGCAGTCGGTGTAGGAGTTGTATATCCGAGTCCAGTTCTGTAGGTAACAGCCCACACCTCACAGGTTTCTAGCAGGAAGCAGGGGGAGACAAACAAGGTTATCAAATGCAAGGTAAGGTTAGACTGGAAATATCTCTTTGGCTTGATGTTTACCACTTGGGCACAACACTCAGGTGCCGAAGTATTGGTGGCAGGCTCCTAAATACTCCTCCAAGGTGATGCCAATCAGCAGAGGATCAGGAACACCTGTAGGTGGAAGAAAAACTCTCCAGGGCGACCTCTGGTGGACAAGCACTAAATAAAAAACTCCCAATTTCCAACAGTTTGTCCATGTAGAGCCCACTGGTGGCCATTGTTATACTAAAAACCACAAGGATTGGGGGTACCTCTCTCTGCCAGACTGATTATAGCCATTGGAAAAGAGAAGAGGTCGCAAGAAATTATCAGGCAGCATAGGATAAATTTTCACTGTTACGCTCATGATACTCAGCTTTACATATCCATAAATCCTGATGAGCCCAACCAGTTAGACAGACTACAGGCATGTCTTGAAGACATAAAAACTTGGATGACTTTAAATTTTCTGCTTCTAAATTTAGAAAAGACAGAATTTGTCGTCTTTTGACCGGAGTCTTTGAAACAGAAACTGCTTAGTCAATGATTTAACTTGGATGGCATTAAATTGAACCAGAACCGATTAAAAAAAAACAAAAAAACAGAACTGATTAGACACAAAGTCATTCGAATCTATCAGTCTGGGAAAGCTTACAAAGTCATTTGGAAACAGTGGTGAACCTTCCAAGGATTAGCCAGACTAAGGTCACAAAACAACCAAGAAAAACATCTAAAGCACTGTAGTCCTTAGTTAAGGTCAATGTTCATGTCATGCTACAATAGGAAAGATACTGGGCAAAAGTTGTATCCATGCGAGATTTCCAAAGAAAAGCCATTGCAAACATCAAACAACGCAAAGACCTGTCTTATATTTTGGAGAAAAAAACATCCTGATGAGCGCCATGACTTTTGGGAGATATTTATTATACTGACAGGACTATGTGGAAGGTGTGTGTTTTGCTACATCTGGTTTAAAACTAACACAACCCTTCAGAAATAGAACTTTATTCTGACAACCGAGCATGGTAGTGTCAAGGTGATGTTCCAAGGTTGCTCTCCTGCTTTACCACCTGGAAGATTTGCCATATATGAAAGAACCATTAGTTTTACTCTACACAGGAAAATCATCAAGGAGAATGTCTGACCATCAGTTGGACTGAAGTGCCTTTGGGTTATGCAGCAGGACAATAATCCAAAGCTCACCAGTAAGTACACATCGTAATGGTACAGAAAAAAAAACAAAATGAAGGTTTTGAAGTAGCTTCATCAAAGTCTGGATTTAAATCTGATCGAGACACTGGGGCATGACTATAAACTATAAACAAACAGCTTATTCGTGTTTGAAAACCCATGAACACTTGATGGTAGTAGCTGCTGCAGTGAGTGGGACAACCAGTTATTAGGTTTGAAAGACAATTACTTCTTCATATTTGAAAACTGCATTTTGTAGTAAGAATCTGTTTGATGATCTGAACGATTAAAGTGTGACAAAACCATAACTAACTAACATGTAACACCTAAAATATGAGCTGAGTTATTATTACTTTATTAAGAGTCTTTGTGAGTTTATGGCCATGATTGCTTTTAAACAATTACATCTACATTTTCCGTACTGGCTGACTTGTAATTTTAACAATTCACAAGGTTTCTTTTGTTGTGTTTTTTTATTTGTTTGCCATGTGTGTAAATGCATTATTGATGTGGGTCATATCCTAAAGATATTGTTCTGATGAAAACACGGTATCTTTAATTATTCATTTTAAAATGTGTTCAGCAACTTGCAAAATAAGCTTATGTGTTAAGTTACTTCATGCTGCCTTAGCCTCAGAATGTCATTATGCCCCAGAGCGGATTTTGATCAAAATTCCCATTTAAACGGCAAATAAAAACATAAATTGTACTTTAGCGCTTTTTATAATGTCTCTGAGGTGCTGCACAGAGGTGAAAACATATTGACTGTTGCATGTCTCCAGCTTTTGCTTTGAATCAATTTTATGTCACGAGGTACAGGGGTTGGACAATGAAACTGAAACACCTGGTTTTAGACCACAATAATTTATTAGTATGGTGTAGGGCCTCCTTTTGCGGCCAATACAGTGTCAATTCGTCTTGGGAATGACATATACAAGTCCTGCACAGTGGTCAGAGGGATTTTAAGCCATTCTTCTTGCAGGATATGGCCAGGTCACTATGTGATACTGGAGGAGGAAAATGTTTCCTGACTCGCTCCTCCAAAACACCCCAAAGTGGCTCAATAATATTAAGATCTGGTGACTGTGCAGGCCATGGGAGATGTTCAACTTCACTTTCATGTTCATCAAACCAATCTTTCACCAGTCTTGCTATGTGTATTGGTGCATTGTCATCCTGATACACGGCACCGCCTTTAGGCTACAATGTTTGAACCATTGGATGCACATGGTCCTCAAGAATGCTTCGGTAGTCCTTTGCAGTGACGCGCCCATCTAGCACAAGTATTGGGCCAAGGGAATGCCATGATATGGCAGCCCAAACCATCACTGATCCACCCCCATGCTTCACTCTGGGCATGCAACAGTCTGGGTGGGTACGTTCTCTTTGGGGCTTCTCCACACCGTAACTCTCCCGGATGTGGGGAAAACAGTAAAGGTGGACTCATCAGAGAACAATACATGTTTCACATTGTCCACAGCCCAAGATTTGCGCTCCTTGCACCGTTGAAAACCGACGTTTGGCATTGGCATGAGTGACCAAAGGTTTAGCTATAGCAGCCCGGCCATGTATATTGACCCTGTGGAGCTCCCGACGACATTTCTGGGGAAACAGGAGAGTTGAGGTGCACATTTAATTTCTGCCGTGATTTGGGCAGCCCGTGGTTTTTTATGTTTTTGGATACAATCTGGTTAGCACCCGAACATCCCTTTCAGACAGCTTCCTCTTGCGTCCACAGTTAATCCTGTTGGATGTGGTTCGTCCTTCTTGGTGATATGCTGACATTACTCTGGATACCTTGGCTCTTGATACATCACAAAGACTTGCTGTCTTGGTCACAGATGCGCCAGCAAGACGTGCACCAACAATTCGTCCTCTTTTGAACTCTGGTATGTCACCCATAATGTTGTGTGCATTTCAATATTTTGAGCAAAACTGTGCTCTTACTGGTGCAATGTGCAATCAATGAAGACTGGCTACCAGGCTGATCCAATGTAGCCATGTAACCTCCCACACTAAAATGACATGTGTTTCAGTTTTATTGTCCAACCCCTGTAGACTGTGACTGTGATCAAGAATAAACATAAAGTCACAAAATAATCTCTCTCCATAAACCACGACTATACAAAAGGAAATACAGCAGCAACAATTTAATGTTTAAAGGTTTGCAGACAGAGAAATAGCTGAAACAGAAAGGGTCTAGCCTGAGAAGGAGATGATATTAGTAGATGATCATAAAGGGGACGCTGCCAGATTTGTCTGCAGCAGACATGGCGCGTTGGACACCACTGTCATTCAGATGTATTCTGGGAAACTCAGGAACAGTGGATCTTTGGCAGACTCTGAGGTGTGGGATGAAAAAAAATGACAAGGAGTGAGGTTTATATACAGAAAGCCTGTCTGTCCATAAATGACAGAGTGACAGGGAGATGAGGTGTGTGAGATTGATGGAGGTTTAAGTGATTTAACAGGGCCAATCAAGTTTGAGTATGATGCATGTATGTGTTAGACAGATCAGATGAGTCAAACTGGGTGATTTCCTTGCTTCTCTGTGGAAACATGTAGGTGCAGTTGTCAGAATGACAAAACAATTTTGTCTGTCCCTAAACATACAAACATTCATTGCTTTTTCAGCTTCTGCCAGTTTCTGTAGCTTCAGATTAGGCTCATGGAATGTAAACAATAATAATCTGCATCAGTAAACTTAATCACTAGCTTTTCACCAAGAAAAAAAGAGAAATGAAAAAATTGCCTGAGGGGATAGGGCTGGAATAGGGCTACAACAGCCATTGGTGTGGTATGACTAAGATTGCAAATTGTAGAAGGACATAGATGAGAAATGTTGTGTTTTGCCTGTCTGCAACATGTAGCTGTTTACCTTAGACTGCGAGACTGGAGAAAGTTTTTCCATGATTCTGTGTAATTTAATATATATACCATATTGGCAACAATATTGAGACACCCATTGAAATAATTACATTTAGTAGTTCCAATCACTTCAATAAACAAAGCTGTATAACATCAAGAACCTAGGCATATAGACTGCTTTTACAAATATTTGCTAAAGAATGGGCCATTCTGGAAAGCCCAGTCAATTCGTACAATAATACGATACCACCTGTGCCATTCATAAAATTTCCTTGCTAACCATTCCACAGTCCACTAAGAACAATAGCAACTCAGCCAGGGACTGGTAGGCTCTCTGTTGGATCCTGAGGAACAACAAATTGCCAACTTTCTGCAGGATCAGCAGCTACAAACCTCCAAACTTAGTTTGGTCTTCAGATTAGCTCAACAACAGTGTGTATTAAGCTTTATGGGGTGATTTTCCATGGCTGAGGAACTACTCCCAAGCCTTGTATCACTAAATGCAATGCAATGTGTCTGATGCAGTGGTGAAAAGCCCGCCATACCTGAAGACGTGTTCTGCCAAGCAACAACTTATCTCTGGCAATCTACTGGTAGAGAGTTTCATGGGGGTGGGGTTGTTTTTCAGGGGTTGGGGTTGGCCCATTAGATCCAGTGCACAAAGCAAGGCCCTTAAAGATCACAGAGCAGAGCACAGAGCAGGTTAGTGGGGTGCAACTTGACTGGCCTGAACAGATTCCTGACTTCACCCAGATGAAGCATGCTTAGGATGAATTAGAGAGGAGACTGTGTGCCAGGTTATCTCATCAAACATCAGTGTTTAATCCTATAAATGTCCCAAACGTATGTTCAAATATTCCCAAAAATATCTTAATTTTTCGGTGTCTATACATTTTTATAACCTAGTGTTTGAAAAAAAAAGACCTTGCTTGAAGAAAGAGTCTGTAACAGTTTTGTCTTTATATTTACCTACATTACACATCCATCAGGAAGTATATGTAAAGAACAACTAATGTTATTATACATTTATGATTTGATTTTTAGTACTCTTTTTTTGTGACATCAATAATGATAATAGTGTATTCAAATTCAAATTAATTATCATAATTCAACACAGTAAAATATTACAAAGTTTGCAAAAGCAAAAACAAACAAAACAACCCTCAAATGTTATTCATTCTTGTTGTTATAGCCTGCATGCTTTTCTTCTAGGAGACAGTAGCAATTACTGGATGTACTTTCTTTCTGTTTAGGTTTGTGAGCTTAGAACACTAAGGGTACTCACTAAAACTGGAAATGGGTGTACTGTTTGTAAAAATGTTTAGGGACGTTTCTTGTAGCAAATAAGGATAAATTCCTATTTGCTGACCTTTAGTCCAAACATACAGTCCCTTTACATCCAACATTCCTTCTTCCTTTGTCTCCTATAAATCCCAGAGCAGTCCTTTTATGACGTGATTAGCTCCATAAGCACACCGTCCTCTTCCCCCTTCCAGATCAGCATTTGTCCTGTTTGCTTCCTTCCAGTGGATGACTCAAACGGAAGCTGCAGGTTAGGTGGTAAGTGTGATACTGCTCCTTTGTATGCATCTGTTGCATGAAGAATAAAAAAGACAAATAAATACAATAAATTAAGGTGTGAGCCTTGAGATTTATGTCTTGGTTGTAAGAAATCCCCAAAATAAGCCATTATTTTAAATTAACACCAGGGTTTCTGCTCACACAGCTAATTCCCCAAAACATAATTACAAATCAGTAGCTGCATGGTAAAAACCTCAGATGTAAAACCCCAGAGATATTAGCCTTCATCAGATTTTGGACCTTCTTACTAAAAGTATTTTGTTTTGCAGTTCAGTAATCATTTTGTATTTCTTTACTAGTGTGAACCAACTGCAGCAAATAAGGAGACATACCCATACATTTGATAATCGCTTACCAGAGTCATAATTTTTTAGTCAGCCTCAGGAAGCAATGCCATCGCTTCTTCCTGTGGGGTTTGTTGGATTGTGTTTATCTGCACCGTGTTTACTTAAAGGCTTAAAGATCTGTGTCCCAGGGAGATTTAGATTAAATCCTGTTTGTTGTAATCTTGGTCAACAGAGGAATAATTGTAGAGTGATGGAAACGTGATCGATTAGAGAACTTAATGGTTTATTTAAGTAGTGAAGAGCCTTTATGCTCTCTCTAGCTTAGTTGGTGCATACACACTTGACACACAAGTGATGTCCGGGGTTCACAAACTCATCTCATGGAAAAACTTAACATAAGTACAACCTGAATATACAATTTTAGGGACTTTCGGGAGGTCTTGGGAATCCACCGAAGGACAACACTCGAAATAAGGACTATAACTTCGGTTGAATTTGCAACACAAATAGAAATGCTGATAGTAAAGTCTAATACTAATTGAACATGTCGGCTCAATAGTTCAACTTTTCTTTTTTAAAAGAACAAAATATCTTAAATGTTTTTTTATTATTATTATTTTGACTTGCTCAATTATAAACTAAAAATTCTATCGAAATAGGACCTGTAAATCATTGTAGATCCGAAACATTAAAAAAGGAAGAGCTGCGTCATATTAAACAGCAGAAAATAAATGGATTCTCTTTCTTTTTTTATTGAAATACAGTTCGACTCAGAAAGTCCTCCAAGATTTTCATTAACATCAACAATTTGTCATTGCAAACATGTTATTGCACTAAATAAAAGACAGGTGCACATTCACGACTTTACTTCGTCAATAATAATTATTTAAAGTCAACGATAAGTGATGAAATATTTAAATGGTTTCTGACTTTCAAAACTGTAAAAAAAATAGAACCTTTATATTAAACTTTGAATGCATCTGTTGTATTAACAGGGATTCAGACAACTTGTTCTAGCATTAATTGACAAGGTCACATACTTGTTATTTTACTTACAGTTACTTTGTAGACCTTGTGACGCCACCCGCATGGAATAAAAGGTTATTTTGACTAGACCTTTGGTTCTATTAGGATATCTTAAAAGGAAATGCAGGAATGCCACTCTCCTGCATGTCAAATTCAAGAAAGGCAGGCCTTAGTACACTGGAACTACAACATGTGAATGGAGAAAATAATCAACTTTAAATAGCTTTGTGAAATGCAATAGCCAAAAACATTACATAATGTGGGTGCAAAGTTGATTAGGTCAATTTACATATATAATACTGTGAAAAATGTACGACTTTCATGATTTTGAATTATCAAAATGATGCTTTCTTTGCATGACTAGAGTTAGTGCAAAGATAACAAGAACAAAGCAGAGACACCATGAGCAAGGGTATCAGATACACACATAAATAATGCTTGTATCAGCTACATGAAACAGAAATGATCATATTTTCACTAGCAGATTATTTCTATCAAAACTGTAGGATTGCTGCTGAAAATAAAACAAATTACAAAGTTAAAAAAGGCTTCAGATCAGCTGGTTTATCCTGTTGTGGGGCAATCATGTTAGAGCTATAATAGGCAAAAGAAAGTGTGTAAACATTTACATAATTGTGCTCAATTTAAAAGCCCCAATTTACGGTTTAGTTAAGCCAGACTACTTAGACCAAAAATGATTTAAGTGTTCGGAGACATAAGGTAGGGCAAAACTAAGATTTGGATGTGGAATATTTGTATTATCAGATAAGTGTTTTCATTAACACTATGCAATCACAGGGCTGCACAGTGGCGCAGTTGGTAGCCTTGTTGCCTTGCAGCAAGAAGGTCCTGGGTTCTACTACTGGCCGAGGGTCTTTCTGCATGGAGTTTGCATGTTCTCTCCGGGTACTCCTGCTTCCTCCCACAGTCCAAAGACATGCCTCTTAGGTTAATTGATCTCTCAAAATTGCCCTTAGGTGTGTGAATGAGTGTGTGCTTGGTTGTTTCTGTGTTGCCCTGCGATGGACTGGCGACCTGTCCAGGCCTCACAGGCCGCCCATATACTACTGGAGATAGGCACCAGCGAACCACTATGGAAGAAGTGGTATAGAAAATGACTGACTGACTGGGCAATCACAGCTTTAAGGAATATTAAACATTTCTGGGGTGGGATAAGCCCGCAGCACTTCAGGATCCTGACAATACTTCTGCTGGAGAGAGTGCAGATCACTGCACCAGTGTGAAGATGAAGACAAATTCCAGTTTTGTTTAAATAACTGGTTCATTGAGCAGCCTTTAGAAGAGTAATTAGATGCCATGATTTATTAAACTGGAGGCAGAAATCATGGGGGGTTTAGAAAGTGGACAAGACAGTGGGATTCAGGATGACTCAGCAGCAGGTGGAGAATGAGGAGGGGGTAATCCATTACTGTTAGTACATCTGGCTTTGCTGGTTAAAGTGATGATTTGTTTTATTTATTGATTTGACTTTGGGAGCATGTTTGCAGGAGTTACATTTATGATATTGCAATTTTTCTTACTCAAATGCATATTGTTATTCAAAAAGCTCTCTCTGTTCCATGTGAGTATGCATGAAAATAGCAGTATGTGTTTCTATAAGGGATTAAGAATACATTTTTTATGCACACTTGATTTCACAACCATTTCTCACTCTTTTCCTGTGGATAGATGCGTGATTGCTTCAATCTTGAAATTTTGTAAAGTGTCCTCCTAATTGCCTTCATAATTACTTTATCAACACCTTCTTTGCAGGCTATTGCTAAACCTATGGAGGCATAATAAGCCCAATAGGGCTTAAACTAATGCTGTCTTCTGACTGTTATTCATAAAATGCAGTGCGGTCCAGGAATTGTACTTGGTTTATAGTTTTCTTGTGAAGCATTTTATTTTATGTCAGAACAGAACAGAACGTGTAGGTTAATGAACATAGAATAAAATGAATGAAATAAATAGTGTGCAGAGCAGATCATGGTACTTACCAAATGCAGCAGATGTGCTGAACAATGCCCCCCCCCCCAACACCACTTAGTAACAATGATCAAATACATTTTTAATTTGGTACAAACTTAGATCAGAAATGGTTGTGTAACTGATAAGAGTTTGAATGGAACTGTCATGTCTTGAACAGGCACCAGAGGGCACAAGTGATGGAGTTCAAAATTGAACAGACAGGTCCCGTTAAGGGACTGGGTGAGAATGGGTTCTTAGATTGTAAAACTGCCAAGCATGTGGGGCATGAAGATATTACAGTGACATAGTAAGTGTAGGCACAGGCACATGTTGAAAATGTTTTAGTTATTCACTACAAACAACACAAGTGGAGAACTGTCATAATAACCTAAAAGTATTACAGAACTTGCGCCTGTCACCCAGACACCACCACTGATCTCTTAGCCCAATGTGGGATGACACACTGTGAGTACCCCTTAAAATGAGGCTTCCATGCCATAGTAAATGTAGTGCACCTGTGAACAATTTAAAAATCCCATCAAAAATCCCACACAGCAGCCAGGTCATATATAAAGCTGTGGAGATGTTTAAAGTGGAATCAGGTTAAACAACAATATCCCAAAATATGAACATCTTACAGAGCCCATTTCAATCCATCGTCCTAAAATGGAAAGATTATGGCATGACTTCAAATCTACCAAGACACAGCCATCCACCTTAACTAACAGGCTGAGCAACAAGAGCTCTAATCAGAGAAGGAGCCAATAAGCCTATAGTAGCTCTGGACGAGCTGCAGAAGTCCACAGCTCAGATGGGAGAATCTGTAAGTCCTTTCTTTATGGAAAGAAAGCTTGTTACAAGCCATGTAGGAGACACAATCATGTGACAGAACAGGCTCTGGTCAGATGAGACCAAAACTGAACTTTTAGTCCTACGTGCAAAAACACTTTGTATGGGGGAAAAATGACATGGTACATCACCCTGAACACATCATCTCAATAATGAAAGACGGTGGTGGCTGCATCATACTGTGGTTATGCTTTTCATCAACAGGGGCAGAGAAGCTGATTAGAGCCATAGGTGGGGCTAAATACAGATCAATGCTAAAGGACAACCTGCCAGAGGCTGTAAAGCACTTGAGTCTGGGGTGGTTGTTTACTTTCAAAGTCATAAAGTTATAGTATTATAGTTTAGATGAAAGCATTAAGTTAGAATGAAGTCAAGATCTAAATCCAGCTAATAATTTCTGTCAGTATGATTGACCTTTGACTTTTTTTCAAAAAAGAATGGGCACAAATTTTAGTCTCTAGATGGACAAAGCTGGTAAAGGCATTCACCCAAAAGACTTGCACCTGTACAAGCAGCAAAAGATGGCTCTAAAACTCCCAGGGCTGAATACATTTTCTGATTTTTATTGCCAAATGTTGAGAGCCGTATATTATTTTCCTTCCACTCTACAGTTATGCATTACTTTGTGTTGGTCTATTACATTAAGTCCCAGTAAAATATACAGAGGTTTATAGTTAACGTGACACAATTTTAAAAAGTTTAAGGGTTGGGAATACTTTTGTAAGCAATGTCTGCCTTTTGTTTTCTGTTTTACATGTGCCATCTCCTGCAAAGCAATTAATTTACACACTCATTACCAGTGTGAATCTCCCATGAATTAAGTCTAAATTGTTCCAATCTCTCTGAGTGCTGACATTTTCATTTAGTGAGCGTATAAATGGTCAACAGCAATTTGTAACTTTAACCATCAATATTGTGTAAATAGTTGGGGCCATGTTCTAATGGCCTTCCGTAATAAAGAGAGATCAAGATAAATAAATAGCCCATAACCAAATAAATTATTCAGTAACATTGTCATTGTTTATTACAGGCTCTTTAAGCCTAGACTTAAGGTGGAGGGTTTGAGCTCTGATTAATATTTCCCATAGGTTTTTTTTTTCTGTCATTTCCACTTTTTCTCCTGGTATTTAAATGTCCCCTGCATTTGTGGTGAATAGGAGTAGAACGGCTGGCTGGATAAGATTATTTCTTAACCATTTTGAAACAATTATGTTAATCTCACAGTAATTATCATTCAAACATAGGGACACACCATCAGATTTGAGAATCACCTGTTTTTGAGTATTGTTGAAACTTTAAGTTACTGAGACATTTGTATGTTTTATCTTTCATATAATTCTGCATTTCTTCATCATTCCCAGTTTAGTGCATATCTACATGCCAGATCTTAAAAGCCAATGACATCCCTGTCCTGGGGCAAACAGCCAATGAGAATCCACAGGGGAGAGTCAATCGGAGGTCATTGCGGCCCTGTTGGCCAATCAGGGCAAGCTAAAGGTCTGTAACCATGGTGATTAGCTTGGGTTCAAACGTGTATATTTGGCAGATGCCCCCTGTGTTGGTCCCATATGCGTTCATAGATAGGCAATGATGCAAAAGTTTGGACAGCCATGAAAGAGAGGGAGTTGTTTTTATCTTAGAAGAACTCTCTGATTTGTAACATGGACCTTAGTTATAACATAATTGATAAATAAATATTGCACATACTCATTCTATTTTGCACCAAATTTCCTGTTTGGTGCATTTTTCAGCCATTCTAAGTTATAGTAATTAAAGTCGTTAGCTCTGCTCTGTATTGTTCTCTGAGAGGATGGACTAAGAGACGTATGGGTGGAAGTAAAGACTGGAAGGGGGAAGCGGGGGGATGAGTACGGCAAGCAAACGGCACCGCTGAGTAGGAGAAGTACAATGAGCCGTAAGTCAGAGGAAAAGCAGAAGGGAGAAATAGAGAGAAGTATGCTGATAAAAGGTCAAAGTGTGAACGGCTTTTTTAAAATGCACTCAGGAATGTTGTGTATAATGCTGGCTCTGAAGTTTACAGTGTATTTTCAGGTAGTTATGTTTCTTTTTTTTCTTCTTCTTTTTTTCCTCTGTTTGAAAGGGCGTGTGAATTCTGAACCAGTACAGTGGAGATAACTGAGAGGGAGGAAAAAATCTTTGGATACTTCGCATCACACAACTCCCTCACTTGGAGTGAGATCTTCCTTGTGGTTACTCTAATTACTGTAATGAAATAAGAAAATTGTGCCTTGATCTATAAGTAAAGCAGAGTCTTGTTTTTATTCAATAAGTTAGCTGGTTTCTCTATGGATTTGCAACACAATCTTTTAGAGTTAACATGAGAAAATGGTTTTCAAGGCTCAGTTTTATGCAAATGCACATTACATGGATGAGCACTTTTGCTGAAACCCATAGATTAAGTAGCTTACTCATACAAAAGAATGAAGGCAAAGGCAGTAATCCTTGGCACTTTGAAGAACTAGATGGTATATCCTTTTTTATAATACCTGCTTTGTAAGCCTATTAAAGTATTTTATGCATACCTTTTGTTTGACATTTTTAAACAAGAATCTGGATCTAACTTTGCTTCCTTTGCTTAGAATGCCTTTAGACCAATACATGAATCTAAATATTCATATTTTATTGGGTTTTCTGTGTAGGGGTAATTTAGTGAAGGAAAGTTGGGTTAGGGAGAAAATAAACCCCCTATAAATAGTAGGTCAGCTACTTGGTGACCTTCTATGAATAGTGTTACAAGTGTGACCTTGTTACATTAACAGCAGACTGCTGGAACGACTAATTTGTTGGCAAGGTGCAATGCACTGAGATTCAACCTCATTACTGAAGAGAGATTTTTACTCCTATCACTCATTTTCAAACTAGAAGCTGATCATTTAACTAAGTAGGCAATGTGTCCCAAGTCAAAGAAGACTGGTGCTGATTCTCTATAAAAAACAGATTGTTTCATGTTTTTAATTAAGGTTTACTTAATTTAGTTCACCTATTTGTACAACAGACTTACAGGCCCTTTAAATCGCCTCTATATCTCACCAAACATCGAACTATTTGGGTGGAGGCCTGTGACCAGTCTGCAGCAGGTTCCATGCAGTCGTCTGTTGCTCTTCACCACTCAGTCTCCAGATGCATTTTGAGAAAAATCCTGCGAAGACTCTTTAAATGTGCTTCTAAAATCAGCCTATAACCGAGGTATACATTGAGGTCAAAGGCTTCACAGACTTGTAAGACTTGTATTGTTTGCCGTCTTCCGTTTTTTGACTCTGTCTTATGCTTTATTTAGTTTGCCTTAGAAGTCAGAAAGGCAGGGGAAATTACAAAAAGGCATAGCACTGCATTCTACTTGCAAGTCAGAAAGCAATGTCTTTCCCTCCATTTTATTTGTTTAAACATTAAAGGAGCATTTTCCTAGAGGCTGCCTGGCACTATCTGTAGCACTGGTTTCATAGGATACAAAGTATCAGAAGGGCTAATAAATAGCACAAAATATCAAATTTGACTTTAAATGTGGAGCAGTCATACTGGATATTGAGCCCAAGGTTGCAAAAGAGCTCATAGAGTATTGTTGTCCTCAGCTTTTTCTCCTCAACACATCTTTAGGTGTTCCAACTCTCTGTTACACTCTTCCTCTTATTCAATCTTGTTTCCATCCATCATTTTTGATGAATAAAGTAAATCCTAAAAGCTTATTTAGTCATGATCCACTGGTGTTAGTTTTCTTTTGTGTTTGTTTTCCAATAATTTCTGGGTTGTTTATTATTGTCATTAATCTTGCAATATTCAGTTCTTTTCTATTGTCATTAGTGCCTTTCAATATTAGTTCATTCCTTTGCGTTTAGTTTCTTACCTTTTTCTTGTGTTCCTTCATCTGTGCATTTTTGTTTGTTCTCCTATGTTACTGTTAGGCTTCCCTACTTTTGATTTGTAGATCATTTTGTATCTAAGTCCAGCTCCCTGTGTGTCATCTGTGTTAATTTGTCTCCTCATTTTCCCTACTCAGTACTCTCCCTCAGCTGTTAAGCATTCCGCTGAGACTCACCTGGTTCTGTCACTATCACACCTCCTATGTTTGTGAGCTCCCTGGTTATTATTATACTTCCAGGGCTGGGCTGCCCTGTTCTCCCTGTGCCATTTCGTAAGTTTGACTTGTTTTTTTTTTTTTTTTTCCTTTTCATCATACACGGCTCTTGGTCTGCCTGCATTTGGGTCCACATAGTCAGTCAGTCATTTTCCATACCGCTTCTTTCGTAGTGGGTCACGGGGGAGCTGGTGCCTATCTCCAGTAGTCTGTGGGCGGGAGGCGGGGTACACCCTGGACAGGTCACCAGTCCATCGCAGGGCAACACACAAACAACCATACACACACTCATTCACACACCTAAGGGGAAATTTAGAGAGACCAATTAACCTAACAGGCATGTCTTTGGACTGTGGGAGGAAGCCGGAGTACCCAGTGAGAACCCATGAATGCACAGGGAGAACATGCAAACTCCAAGCAGAAAGACCCAGAGTTGAACCCAGGATCTTCTTACGATTGCGATTCCATCCTATTTTGTTTTGCCAGTAAATGATCAAATATCCATATATCAGTCCTCTTTGAAAGGTATTTTGTAATCACAAAGACAATTTAAAACAATTGGGGGTTGTATATTGCAGTTAGACAACCCAAAGTTGTCAAGTTGTCAAAATGTTTACACAGGAGTACCCAGTGAGAACCCACGCATGCACGGGGAGAACGTGCAAACTCCATGCAGAAAGACCCCCGGCTGGGAATTGAACCCAGGACCTTCTTGCTGTAAGGCGACAGTGCTACCAAATGTAGTTCTTCTAAATCCCTCCACTCATCCTACATACACATAAGCATTTGCAAAGCAGCTATTTAAATAATTTTTGAAAATAACATTTTCCAAAAGTATTCAGAACCACTGAGCCAAGCTCGAATGAACATCCTCTTCTTCACCGACTCAACTCTGTGAATAAAGTTGTGCCTCTTGGCTATTACTTCAGTACCAGGAGGAAACAGATTGTTCTCATTCAGCCTCCCCTGCATCTTTGCTTGAAGAAACTCTTTTTGATATCAGTTTTGGGTAATGAAAACCTGATTACAATAATTCTTGGCAAATAGGAAATGTCTAATTTTTTCATTTATTTATTCCGGCCACAAAAGCAAAGGTGAGTCAATATCTAATATAAATGGCTGCTACTTTTTATTTTGTACATAGAAAGAGCATGCAATTGATTTTGAAGCTTCTGGAATTAGTGTACTTTGCTGCCTCAAGTCTGCATATGCAGTGTGCTGTTCGATCGATGTTTCTTCTGTTCCACCCTTGATGTCTGTGAACCGATGATATAATTTTGAGAGTTTATTCATTCTTGTGGATTCATTTTCAAAGTCAGGAATCCACATCGATAAGTCTGCGATTTGCATTTATGGTGTTGAAACATTCTCACAGATCAAATGCATATTTCCCAGTTATGTGTACTTTGATTGTAAGGTAAAAATACTAATCCTTATGCATGACTACTGACTTACTTTTACTTTCCTGCTTTAATTACTTTAATTAGTACTGTTTTTAAAGACAGATACCTTACCCTGTATTTTTGCAACGGTTTGTGAGTGAAAACAAAATTGTTTCACCTAAAAAATGTGAATCAATTTGTATTGATCTATCACATCAAATGCTAATACATTGAAGTTTATGGTGGGAACCTGTCAGAATGTCAAAAAGTTGAGAACAACTAAAAAGGAATTCTGGTGGGATGAAACATAAATACAATTTATTGCCCTAAAGTGAAAACGCTATATGTAAAGGGAAATTAACACAATACACCACCCTGAACACAATATCTAAGCTGATGCATTGTGGCATCATCCTACTGTGGGATTGTAACTAGGTCAAAATTGTAATTGATATGTAATTGAATTGTTATTGATTAAATTCAGGTTTGGTTTCTATGCTTTTATTTCTTATTTTTATTGTTTTAGCTGTGTGTCACTGCCACTATAAAATTTCTCTGAAAAGGACAATAAAATCTGTGAAAAGAAAAAATTTGATTTCTCTTTGAAATCATCAGGTTCCCTTGCTTTGTAAACAGGATCGACGCGCCCCTTAGTGGCCAAAAGTAGGTAATACAAGACATCTCATTGAGTAACTATATGACGTAATGGGGCTTACTATTACCGCAAAAACCTTTAAAAAAACAGTAAAATTTGGCATCTACTTTGACATTAAATGAGTAATCTGTTTACGAACATGAGGCATAGAGTCTTTGTCTTTAATTTAATAGCAAGATTTGTGTCGCACACAGAGTTGCACAATATAAATGTCATTTGCCAAGTTGCACAAGACATTTCATTGGAGTTGAAAATGAAAGGATTTCTTTGCGGAATTGTTTATATATTTATGTTGTGGCCATGAGATGCCTATGAGAAGGAAAGCACTAAGGTTGTTGTTGCACCTCATCATTAATGTACATAATGTAATGTACGTTTGGACAAAAGAAACGCTGTATACATTTATTTGTTTATTTGTTTATTTATTATTGTTATTATTATTATTATTATTATAGAGCGAATCTCAGGTACAATGTGGTTGTTGGACCTCATCATAACGTCATATAATGTGATATTTCGAGGAAATAAACATTTATTTATTCGTACTTACTTACTTTTAATTACAATAATTTTTGTTGATGGTGACGAATTTCCCGGAATTGAAAACTAGAATCTTTCTTTTCCATTGAACTACTAGCAATTACAATACAGAACAGAAGATGGTGTAAACCTGCAACAGGTCACTATATGCCCAACGCCGTTGTTTATTTATTTATTTATCTCGTTTTAAATAAATGTACTGGGATTGCCAGCTCAGATCTTTGTTTTCATATAAGCCTTTATCATCTGCAACGTTCTTTTCTGTAAATTATTTTTTTTTAATAATTGTAGAGTGCCTCAATATTAAAAATGTATATTTTCTCATCTTTTTTGGACGAATGCATTAATTGTGGGGAAATACAGCACACTCCCTGTTTTACACTCGTGTTTTATTAAATCAAATCTAATAAGGCTTCAAGCTTCGTTGCAGCTGGATTACACAACTCTTGTGTTCTCGGAAATCCACTTTAATACACAGGCGAGCAGATGTTACCAGAAGACACACCTAAGTTCAGTCCAGAACTTGAGTGCCATTATTTGCCATTTACACACTCCTACTTTCCCATTCCTCCTCCCATCATTCTGCTCCACCTCATTCTCCTCCTTTCGGTGATCAGAAAGTCCTCAGCCTTCAGTGGTGCACAGGCGCGTTGTGAGCGGCGCGCACTGGAGTTTTCGTCCGATCAGATAAACTTCTTTAACTTTTGCAAAATATCCCTTTTGGAAGAATACTCACTAGACGCTATTGGATTTCCCTCCTTGGTGTTTATTTAATGAGGCTGTTTGTTTCCCAGAGCGCAGGTACAATGAGCGCATTCTGCGCCAGATCGGCAGATTAGAGGTGAGTTAGACTTTAACCTGCTGGAAAACCTTAATGGATTTACCCGGTGATAGGAAACGGTCCGCTTTTTGCCTGTATGTGTTGATAGATTGTGTTTAGATTGAGACAGTTAGAAGCTCATTAAGTTAAAGATTCAAAGAGATTTAAGAAACATCTAAACTCTTACACTACAGTTTTTCTTGGTGGTATGACAGTAATTGTTTGGTGCTAACATTATCTTGGAAGCTTGGAGCTTGTAATTGGGGCATTTCCCCTCAGTGAGCAAACACAAAAGACTTGCCCTCACATACAGGCCTTCAGTTTCAAGCAGTTTTCCCACTTATGTGTCTTGACTGTAGTTGCTGCTGGTATCTGCCGTGAACCCTTGTTAATAAGTAATCCTGGTGAATTTGGACACTTCTGTGCTCTGTGATACTGATTAGTGTCCCTCTCTTTTGTTTATCTCAAGGGTGGAAGCCCTCTCACTGTGCTTGTTTTTTACACTGAGACCTCAACGTTTCACCACAGACTGTAAAAAGAAGATACAAATGCCATGGATTTGGGTAATGATGTAGATCTGTCCAACAACAACATCACACCTTTGTGGAAGCGGCGCACAGACAACAGTAAAGGTTCCCAGGATTTGAACAAACCCAAGCCACGACCCTTGATCTACCACGTAAACGGGGTCATGACTGCAGAGTTCCCTGTGGGAGATGACAAATGTTCCTTCACTTTGAACCAGCCAGCTGAGAGATTACTAGTCACACCCCAGGCTTTAAATGAAAACACTATGGTGTTTAGACATGTTTTACACAAACCCTCAAAGAAAAACCGGGTTGTTCGGAGCATTAGCATTGGGCGTCTCTACAATGGACGCTTCTCCTTGTCCAAGTTTAAGTCTGAGGATAACAGATCTTCACTGGATAACAGAGTGCATAATGGAGATAGCAGCAGAAGGATAACCAGGAATGGACAAACTGTATCCTCTGAAAATCCTCACCAGGACATGCAGAGATCCACCCCAAGTCTTCTTGGTCTGGACTTGGAGAAAGACCAGATCACTTCTGGGACAAATACACCCTCACCTGAAACTCCTACCCACAACTGTTCCTTACATGTCAATTCTCCACATACACCTAATAACAACCACTATGAACTGTCTTCACAATCATCCACATCCAGCTCCTCATCTTCATTGCAGGGTACCCTCACCCCCTCTCACAGCTCCACTTCAAGCATCCCCTCACTATCGTCATTAAGCTCCTCAGACCCTCCCACCCCTCGTTCCCCATCACCAGTTGACAAAGGGAATTCATTGCACAGACAGCCTCAGACAACCTCATCTCCATCCCCACAAGACACCAGGCTTGCATCTCCCTCTTCCTCCATCTGCTCCACTTCACCATTGCTTTCCCGAACTGCTTCTCCCTCTCCCTCCATCGTCCTTAGTACCAACAGTCCCGCTGCCCTGAAAATGGGCACCCAGCAGCTCATTCCCAAAGGACTGGTATCCGATACCCGGCAAACCAAGGCGCCACCTATGGGGACACAACGGCTGGGATTGGATCATCCCAAACGAGCTTTGAAAGTCCTTAGCATGGTGGAAGCAGGAGATTACTTTTCTACTGGAGCGGGGCACACTGAAGAAGCAGAGAGAGAGAAAGAAAGCCTAGGGACATTACGGAGAGGTTTGAGGAGTACGTCTTACAGGAGGGCACTTGTGAGTGGAGTTGACACAGACGTTTCCTCAGTTGATCCAAAGATTGATTGGTTGCCCCAGCCTGTCAGCTACGTTACAGCTGAAAAAAGAGATTTATCATGATCTCATTTTTTACATCTCAAAAACCTGGAATTTTAACAGGGTGTAAAGTATTTTGAGATCCCTTGTAATTTAAAAACCTTGTGGTTATAGTCTGACGAAACCAAACTTCACTACTTGGGACACGATTGCCAAATGTAATTTTGGCACAAAATCAATGCTGTGCATCTCCAAAAGAACAAAATGTCAACTGTAAAATGTCGTCATTGTAGTATCAGGATCTGGGGTTGCTTTTCTTTAAACGGAAACTGGGGTTTTGTCAAAGTGAATTTAATTATAAACATTTCCAAAAACCAGTCAATTTTGATACAAAAAAACTTTGAACTACAGAATGAGCAAATATTGCCAGGTAAATAAGTTGTATACTGATAGATACATGCCAAAGAAGGCTGAAAGCTGTTTTGGGCTCAAAAGATAGTTTAACAAGTATTGGTTTCAGGATATGCGCACACATGCAACCAGGTTATTGCAATTATTAATTAATGTATTATATATTTTGTTCGTGGTCTCATGTATGCAGCAAAAACAGTTGGTGTGAGTTTCCACACTTGTGTCTAGTTGGGTGTCTGCAGACCTTTCCTTGACTCTAGTCAATAAGCGGCTCATGTAAACTGTGGTAATCTGTTGAATTATTATTTTTTCTTTGTTGTAGCAGGGGGAGATTGATTGACTAATCACAATCCTCTAAGGGCTTTATATACTTTGTGCACAAAGATTGTTTTGACTCAAACTTTCCCAGTCAGGAGGGGATAAAGTCCAAATCATAAAACCACAACACAGACTGACCATTGTGGAGCAAACTTTCATTAGGACGAAGCCTTACGGGGAAACAATTAACTTGTTTGTTGGAGGTTATGATGTAACAAGACAATGTGTCCATACTTAAATATGCAAACACTCTGTAAATAGATGAGGGTCAGTAAAGGAGGTCACTAAAAAGTGGACAAATTGGTCATAGACAGGTGATAGTTGTTGATGCTGCTTAAAAGTATGTATACGCTTTCTAGGTACTCCGTAGGTTAAAGTCATTGTCCTTTGTTTCTCTTTCAGATTCCAGATAGAAGAAAATTGATATCTCAGCGGACCTTTGACAGTGAAGGTACCGCCTGACTTTTAGGTTATTTTGTTTTTCATACATTCAGCTCTTTAACTGTCTACTGTCCTGGAGTTTAAATTCTCTGTATCACAAAAACACATTTCAGAAGAGGAGCTTTACCAGAACTACCAGGAGAAGGCCCTTCATAATGACTCTGATGAGGATGCTGATTCAAGGGGACCTAAGCCCGATAAAGGCATCGTCGTCCAGTACAAACCAATACGTACCTCCTGGAGCCAACTCAGCGTGGTTAGATATAGCACACACACACACACACACACACACACACGAAGGGTTTTGTTAGCTTCAAGTCTTCTAATATCTTTCATACTCTTTCTCTACACCCTGACTAACTCACAATCTCACTGCTATGGCTGGAAAGTCTTGGAATTCTAGCGCTCCAAAGAATGCTGTCACAGCCAGTGTGGTCACACTTCATACCCATCCTCCCATTTGCCGCTGTTTGTCTCTGGCACTTACTGTTTATCAGGGAGCACACTCCTTTTTGGACACATGCAGCCTCAGAGGCAGACAGTCCGTCAGAGAAAGTCTTGGAAGCACTTCCGGGCTTAATGCCAATGTGTTGGCAAACCCTGAATATTCGTCAGACTGCAAATATGTTCAAAATGTTCTCCGTAGGGAGATGTGTTGCATAATATAGTTAAAGATTGGAATGAAGGGGCTGAAGAAGATATTAGAAGCAAATGGGCCAATTTACTTTCTTACTAAATCATTCCAAACTAATTTCATCATCTGTTTTTGGGATCAAAGATGGGTGATGGAGTTAATTAGCATCAGTTTCCAAACTACTGTGCAGACTCTAATGACTTGGATAAATTACTTGCAAACTAAAAAATATTCCTCAGATTGTTGTTGCTGGTATTTACAAAGCCATCAGAATGTTTTTGCCCCTCTTCTCTTTTTCCACATTTTTTAATGCGGCAGATATTTTCCAGAATAGATTTTAGAAAGAGCTTGTTAATCCAGGGTTCATCAGTATTCACATTCAAGGATTAATACGTGGTTGAAGCCCCACTGGCACCAAGCACAGCCTCAAGTCTGCACTATCTCTCCCTTCTCTCTGTCTTTCTGCCATCTTCTCTGTTTAAGACACTCTTAGACTCACTAAGAGTCCTCCTCACTACTCTTAATAGTTTTTCACCTTAGGAGCTCTCTTAAGGTGCTTTGTGAATAATTTTTATTTCACCAAGGGAAAATTCTAAGAGAACTCATAGAATTCAAGGAATTCTAAGATTTTTCTTAAAATTACGTCACTAGGAACTATTTTTATGTCCCTTTTAGACTGGCTCCCCTTAGCCTGGCTCCCCTCCACTCGGCCCACTTTGCAAGCATTTCCATTACTGTTTTTTTCCGTATCAGTACCTATTTCGTTCAGCCTTGCTCCTGAGCATGTACATTCGTGGCTGAGTAGGGACAACATGTAACGTGAACAGACTGCCGTTCACTGATTGACCATGGGACGAGGGGAAATTAGAAGGTTTTAACTGAGGTAGTGCAGGGAAAAGATAATAAAACTCAAGATTGACTACAATAATATTAAGGACCACAATGGCCAGAGTCGGCTAAATCGAAATACTCGTACTCGTCGTCTTCCGCTTATCCGGAAACGGGTCGCGGGGGCAGCAGACTCAGCAGAGACACACAGACGTCTCTCTCCCCAGACACCTCCTCCAGCTCCTCCAGGGGGAGCCCAAGGCGTTCCCAGGCCAGCCGAGACATAGTCCCTCCAGCGTGTCCTGGGCCGTCCCCTGGGCCTCCTCCCGGTGGGACGTGCCTGGAACACCTCCCGAGGAATGCGTCCAGGAGGCATCCGGTATAGATGCCCGAGCCACCTCAACTGGCTCCTCTTGATGTGGAGGAGCAGCGGCTCTACTCCGAGCCCCTCCTGAATGGCCGAGCTCCTCACCCTATCTCTAAGCGAGTGCCCGGGCACCCTACGGAGGAAGCTCATTTCAGCCGCTTGTATCCGGGATCTCGTTCGTAGACCGACCGGTAAATCGAGAGCTTCGCTTTTCGGCTCAGCTCTCTCTTCACCACAACGGACCGGCACAGCGCCCCCATTACTGGGGCAGCCGCACCGATCCGTCTGTCGATCTCCCGCTCCATTCTTCCCTCACTCGTGAACAAGACCCCGAGATACTTGAACTCCTCCACTTGAGGCAGGAACTCCCCTCCAACCTGAAGAGGACAAGCCACCCTTTTCCGGTCGAGTACCATGGCCTCTGACTTGGAGGAGCTGATCTTCATCCCAGCCGCTTCACACTCGGCTGTGAACCGCCCCAGCGCATGCTGTAGGTCTTGGCTAGAGGGGCCAGCAGGACCACGTCACCTGCAAAAAGAAGAGACGAAATCCACTGGTCCCCAAACCAGACCCCCCTCCGGCCCTTTGCTGCGTCTAGAAATCCTGTCCATAAAAGTTATTCGACTATCGGCCGGACTCTCCTCTCCAATACCCTGGCATAGGCCTTACCAGGGAGGCTGAGGAGTGTGATCCCCCTGTAGTTGGAACACACCCTCCGGTCCCCCTTCTTATAAAGGGGGACCACCATCCCGGTCTGCCAGTCCAGAGGCACTGTCCCCGACCGCCATGCAGTGTTGAAGAGGCGTGGCAACCATGACAGCCCCACAACATCCAGAGATTTGAGGTACTCAGGGCAGATCTCATCCACCCCCGAAGCCTTGCCACTGCGAAGCTTTTTAACCACCTCGGTGACTTCAGCCTGGGTGATGAAAGAGTCCAGCCCCGAGTCCCCAGCCTCTGTTTCCACCAGGGAATGCGTGATGGCAGGATTGAGGAGATCCTCGAAGTACTCCTTTCCACCGCCCGATAATGTCCCCAGTCAAGGTCAGCAGCCTCCCACCCCCACTACAGTGTTGGCGAAGCACTGCTTCCCCCTCCTAAGGCGCCGGACGGTTTGCCAGAATCGCTTCGAGGCCGACCGGTAGTCCTTCTCCATGGCCTCACCAAACTTGCCTCTGCCACAGCCGGGCCACAGCACGCTTGGCCTCACGGTACCCGTCAGCCGCCTCAGGAGTCCCACAAGCCAACCACAGCCGACAGGACTCCTTCTTCAGCTTGACAGCATCCCTTACTGCCGGTGTCCACCACCGGGTCCTGGGATTGCTGCCGCGACAGGCACCGCAGACCTTACGGCCGCAGCTACGGGCAGCAACATCGACAATAGATGCGGAGAACATGGTCCACTCGGACTCTATGTCTCCAACATCCCCCGGAATCTGGTCAAAGCTCTTCCGGAGGTGGGAGTTGAATACATCGAAATCGAAATATAATTTTACTATTGACAAATCATAAACCATGCCTGAAGGCAGAAAAAATGAAAAGGACAAATCAGCTTTCTGAATTACACGCAGGCCCTTTAATAAGATCCTAAATCAGCTGATCATACATAAAATCAGCTGTTCAGATACATCATCATAAAACCATCATACCATCATAAAACAGTGTGTTTGGTTCAGAAATTTGATGGTCCTTAAGCTAACCAGCGTCTGCAGGAGGAGGGAGCAGGCAGAGAGCCCCTGCATGTAATAAGACTGCCTGCATTGGGTCTAACAGGAGGAAGATCCCACTGAATTCGCAAAGCACGAATATCTAATATCCAACCTAAAACTAACTTCATCGCGGTCAAAAGTCCGCTGTTTTGTGCTTTAAAGACCTTGACCTCATTATTGCCATGGCCGAGACAAAAACTTCCTTATAAAGCCCAAAATGTTACCTTCTTCAGGCAAACTTTGGAGCTTCTCCTGCTCACATCAGATCCCTGAACCTTATTTGATAAGTTCTGGCTGGGCTGTGGTCCAGTTAGTAATCCCAGTGGATCATTTTATACATGAAAAAAAACAAAAAACATTCATAAGAACTTCTTGCATATACAATGGGACAAACATAATTTGTATTTAATTTATTTATGTTTTTATTTTCTATTTCTTTATTAACTATTTTTATCATTTTGCATAGATTACTTTAATGTAATAATGTCACACAGTAACATTAATAGCGGCACAGCGCACTGCACTGATGGCTGGAGGCGGGGCTTCAGCCGCCATAGCTCCACCAATCAGTGAGTCAGTGTAAAAACAACAGGTTCCGTAGAGTAGACTGGAGCAGAGCCAAGAAACCTAAATAGAGCCAGTGGAAAAGGGGCATTGGTCTAAGGATTCTTTGTGAATATGGGCCCTGATTGTGCATTAAAAAGGATTGACCTGATGAATGGTTTTTACACCAGAACTAGGGAGGGTACTGGTGGTTGCAGACCTTTTCCAGTGCTGAACAATGGGTGTTTGATGTGGACTATTCTTTCTCAGATTTTGCCTTCACACAATCTTGTGTTGGAAGTGTGCAGGCAATTATTTCAACTTTATTGCTTGCTTTCTGCTCTAATATGCTCTGTCAAATGTTGACACCATATCAACAAGTGCCCTCCATTCCAAATCACGTTCAGTCAACCAAAGTGACCACAGATAAACTCCAGTTAGGTTGCTGAAGCATCTCCAGTGTGATCACAGATGCACCTGTGCTCAATTTTGACTCCCAGCAAATAGTGTACTCAATTTTGTATAAGGTCTGTAATGTAACAAAATGTGTAAGAAGTGAAGGTTTATAAACTTTCTGATGCCCCTGTGTATTAATTAGTCCCAGATGTGAACTAAGCATAAACCAGCTTCACCAGACTCACCAGTACTCTGCTGAACTAAGCTTTTTTTTTTCATTACAGCTGGTGTACAGCAGTGGATATCGTGTTTGTTTGGTTTGTGTTTCTGTAAATCTCAAAATAGAGCGTCATTTTATTTTGTTGGGAATGGTGGAACGTTGCTGTTGTTGTCAAGGTGTGACTGGAAGCTTAGCTCCTTTTAAACTCAGTGATGCGAAAAACCAGACATACAGGTTGCCTTCAAGTGAGTCACACCTTATCGGCAATATCACTTAGCCCCGCGTTTGTCTTATAGGTATTTTGTTATTTTGAGTTTGATGGGACATCAAATCCCAGAAATGATGTTGTTCCTGGACCAACGGTGGAAGGTTTCAGAAGGTGGCGCTCACCAGAAGTTTTCAACCTCAGGTGCAACCATAAGCAAAGAAAAAGGTTACAGCTAATTGATTGTGTTCCTGTTAAAACTTGTTTAAACATTTCTTCTCTGTGGTGTTCTCCGGGGGCTCCCAGGCTTTGGGGGACCTTTGGATGTCTGTGGCTCCGAAATCTCATCTGTGTCTGCCTCAGGTCCTGGGGGGCAGGTCTGTCTAAATATTCTTATGTAAAAAACTTATATACACAAGCGAGCTCACACATACTCCCACAGGTGTTTGGATTCAGATGTTGCAGATGTTGCAACACAGACATACAGATATGTATATCTATGAATATCTTTCCGTAATGCTCCACTTGTTAAAGTAAATCAGTTGGGCTTCTTCTTGGTTCTAAGACAACAATTCTGAGTGCTACTTTACTGGACAGGACATGTAAAAAAATTAAACAGGGAAACGGGGAGTTTTCACAAAAGAGTGCAAAAATAATAAATCATAAAACTGATATCTGTACGTGTGAACGAAATTGAAAGATCACTAGAGATGTTTGATCAGCCTCAGGTTTGTTTGTTCTCAGTGTTTGCACAAAGCCTCACAGGACTGCAGGGCAGATACTAACACATAGGTGACATTGATCTCGAGGTGCAGTTTCTCTTCCATTCTCTTACCCAAACAGGCTGAGAAGGTGGTGGAAGTAAGGAAATACCTTGTCAGGAATGAAGCCTGAAAAATTTATTATACTCCTTTAAGTGTAATATTACCTATGTGGTATGAGGTGAAAGAAGGGAAAGAGCCAAGCTTTTTTTAGTCAACCGTACTCCACCCTAGGCATTTGCCGAGTGTTGACATCAAGGGTATAGTAATGCAACGTTGCCCCTCCTCCACCTGTTGCTGTATTCTGCCAGTGAGCTGTTTTTTTGTACAGAAAAGGCCAATGGGGTTGTTTGTAAATACTTCCCTTTGTGAAAAACAGACAATCTTGATCTGGAAATTATCCATCACCCTGACTGAGATAACTGATTTAAAACTAGAGTTGGCAAGCAACAAGCTGGTGGACAAGCTGTTTTAATTATAGCAACCACATCATGGTTATAAATCGTTGTGTTAATAATGAAACCATGGTGTTTTTGCTGAATTTTCTCATATAGGCTGATGCATACTTTAACCTAAGGCTGAGAAGTTGGTTTTTATTTCACTTCTAGTCCATTTCAAAACATTGGTTTGCTTCTGTTTTATTAATAACAAGAAAAACGACCAAGAAAGAAATTAAAAAAATGAATTAAATCACTGTGTTTTATTCATTTATTGTTGCATTTGTTGCCATGGTATCATTTTAGTTGAGCCATTTATTCATTTCTTTATTCTTGATTATGGCAGGTTTCATTTTCCATACCTGTTTTATTGTCGCTAAAACAAAAAAAGTCAAATAAATAAATAAATAGCTGTGCCAAAACAGTCAAACGGCTCTCTCAGGAATGCAATATGCAAAGTGTTGCTTTCTTTTTGTGAAGAGATAAAATATAAATACCAACTAACACCTAACCATTTGGCCAGAGAAGTCTTGATTAAAGAAAAACAACTTTTAATTCATGAATGTTATTTTTTGTTTAGGTAAAGAAAAGTGGCCTGTCTGAACAGCTGAGTCAGGAGGAACGCAAAAGACAAGAGGTAGGATTTGGGTTTTATTCACTGTTACAAAATAATTTTAAGTGTTCCTAAGAGCTGGGATAAGCTATCCATTAGTCCCTATAAATTGGATCACACTAATAAAAAAACCATTAAAGGGACACAAAAAGATATATGCAACATGGACTTTTGAGCTGACAGGGACAATTTGTATGGAGAAAGATGCACAACTGATGATGATGCAGGTTGTTTATAGCCAGACACGACTGGTTGTGGAAGTATTTTTGGGTGTATATGGTTATCTTTTACATTCCAGACATGACTGAAGCCTGCAGGTATGCAAGACATGTTGATGACAGTCCCCAGGGGATACTATGTGAATCTGAACCCGGTGTGTTCACTGAACCCTAATTTTTCATCCCATCAGGTTTCATCTCTGCTGCTTTTCTTTCTTTTTAAGGCCATCTTTGAAGTGATCTCATCGGAGCACTCCTACCTCCACAGTTTGGAGATTCTCATCCGTATGTTCAAGAACTCAACAGAGCTCAGTGAGGCGATGACCAAAACTGAACACCACCACCTCTTCTCCAACATTTCGGATGTCTGTGAGGCTAGCAAAAAGTATGTTTGTGGGTTTGCCATGATGTTATTAGCGAATTTGATCATTTACTTCATCCAGCGATTAGCATAATTAAATTTTTACTTAGCTGATAGAGTATTATATAATACTCTGGGTTGATGGAATTGCTTTGGCATTTTCTCTTTAAATCGGAACCAGACTTTCAATGTGAAATAGATTGTGTTAAAACAGCAGGTTACAGTGATTGACAGAAGACTGAGGATTCAAGCGAGCTGGGTTCAGCAGATGCCATGCTGACTTATCTGTCGCTTTTGCAAATTATTGTCAGAGCTGCTTGCACATGTGATTTCTCTCTCTTGTAGGTTCTAAAGATCTTTCAGAGAAAATATTGAAAAAGGCAAGGCATGCTTTTTTTGATAGTACATTTTTGTCATAATGAAGCGTTTCTTTTAACTCTGAGGAGAACACAACCACAAATTCAGGGTAGCGTTTTAACAGATTTATTTTGTGAAGTGAATGAATGGAGGCAAGACAGGAATCCAGAGGACAGCCAGGGACTGGCTCTTCTCTGGAAAGGAAGGCGGCAGGGTTATTGATATCCCAGAAGTATTGGAAGGTGTTTCTTTATGGAGGATTTATACAGGGACTTACAGCCAGAATGATAGTGGTTTTCTGCCTCTTCAGAGGCAGAAAACTGTCTGGACAAGGCATCAGGTTTTACATTCTTTGAACCTGTACGGTAGGTGATAGAAAATTGAAACGAGAAAAGAAAACTGACCAACTTGACTGGAGGGGGTTAAGGCGCTTGGCTTTGTGGATATAAGCCAGGTTTTTGTGGTCTGTCCAGATAATGATGGTCTGAGAAGTTCCCTCTAACCAATATCTCCATTCCTCAAGCGACATCTTTATGTCGAGTAGTTCTCTGTCGCCAACATCATAATTTCTTTCAGCGGGAGAGAACCGCCCAGAGAAAAAAACACATGGGTGCAACTTGCCATCAACCGGGGAGCGTTGAGAGAGGACTGCTCCAACCCTGTCTGATGCATCAACCTTCAGGAGAAGCAAAACGCCGCATGATGGTGGTGAAAACCTCTTCTGCCTGGGGAGACCATATAAAAGGTTGTTTAATGGATGTCAGGGCAGTAAGAGGAGAAGCAGTTAGGCTGTGGTCCTGGACAAAGTATCTGTAAAAATTGGAAAAACCTAGGAAACGTTGAAGCTGTTTACGGCTTGTTGGGGTTGGCCACTCCAGTACTGCAGAAATCTTGCTGGGGTCTGGCTTCACCTGTCCACCCTCAAAAATAAATCCCAGAAAGGTTACAGTGGGGACATGAAATTCACACTTCTCGGCTTTTAAGAACAAACTGTTCTCTAAAAGTCTCTGTAACACTGACCGGACATGATGGTGGTGATCCTTTGGGTTCTTTGAAAAAATGACGATTTCATCTAGATAGACGAAGACGTTCAGGAAATCCCTCAGGACGTTGTTTACGAGGGCCTGGAAGACAGCTGGAGCGTTTGTTAAACCAAAAGGCATAACTAAATACTCAAAATCTCCGATTGGGGTCTTAAAAGCTGTTTTCCATTCATCCCCCTCCCGAATACGAACAAGATGATAGGCGTTTCGCAGATCAAGTTTTGTGAAAATTGATGTTCCTTGAACTGCTTCAAAGGCTAAAGAGAGAAGGGGAAGAGAGTATTTGTTCTTGATGGTTATGTCATTTAAGCTGCGATAAGCGATGCAAGGCCTCAGAGACCGGTCCTTTTTGGACACAAAAGAAAAAAACGGCTCCTAAGGGAGAAGAAGGGCGGATTATGCCTGCCTTAAAGGAATCATTTATGTATTTTTCCATTGCCTCACGCTCAGCCTCAGCTAGCTGAAACAGACGACCGGAAGGGAGAGGAGCACCAGGAAGAAGGTCAATTGAGCAATCGTAGGGACGATGTGGAGGAAGTGACAGGGCAGAGACTTTACTGAACACACGTTGGAGGTCACGATACTCCTTTGGTACATTAGAAAGATCAGGTTCACAAGGTGGGTCAGTAGGTGAAGAGGAACAGATGGCCGAACGAAGGCAGGAGACATGACAATTTTGGCTCCAAGCTTCAGTACAGGAATATGTCCAGTTTATGTGGGGGTTATGAGTTTTGAGCCAAGGGTGGGCCAAAACCATGTGGATTTCCTTACTAGGAAAAACAAAAAATGCGACTGTCTCATGATGATTCCCAGAAGTGATTAACTCGAGGGTTTAAGTCTGATGAGTGATGGAGTGAATGGCTTGGCCATCTATAGCATTGACTTGGATGGGTTGACTTAGTTTACAAACGGGGAGATTGAATTCTTGTACTAACTCAGGACTTATTAGATTTTGTTCAGATCCGGAGTCTATCAATACCCTTAAAGGAATCTGAACCTGGGAAGCAATTAAAGAAGCAGGGAGAGTTAATCAAGAGTAATGACTATTATGAACAGCGCCCGCCAGCACCCCCTGTTTTACTGGCGGGCCTGATCTTTTGGGCAAACCGGGCACTGAAGAAGGAAATGACCGGAGCCCCCGCAATACAGACAAAGACCTGCACTGCGTCTCTGTTTCTCCTCCAACGTAAGACTGGCTCTGCCTATCTGCATGGGTTTGGGCTGCGGGTTATTTACATTTAGTGGCTTGTCCAAACTTGATGACGTCATGTTATGCGACTGGCTAGGGCGTCTGGGATATGGAGTGCTATACTCCTTCTTTATTCGATTTCTTTCTCCTCTCCGACTATCAATCCGAATGGATAGTTCAATAAGCTCTTCTAGAGAGCTCGTTTCATCTCGACATGCTAATTCATCTTTAAGGTTTTTATTTTTTTAAATTTAGAGAATTTAAGAAAGCAGTTTTCAGGGCCGGAGGATTCCATTCAGATTCTGTAGCAAGTGTACGGAATTCAATGGCCATGTCTGCTACTGACCTGGTGCCCTGTCTAAGAGCCAAAAGCTTCTTAGCTGCCTCTTCATTACTTGTTTTGGGGGAGAAGGTTAATTTGAATAAATCCAAAAACTCCTGAAACGAATAGCACTGTATGGTGTTTTCATCAATAAAAGCTTCAGCCCATTGTAACGCCCTGTCCCTGAGTAGCCCGACTATATATGATATTTTACTGGCGTACACTGAAGAAGAAATCCTCTACTCTTATTTAAATCTCCAGAAAAAGGCTCAGGAGGAGGTGGGAGAATCTCCTGGCTTACCAGTTGTGACTGGACAGGAGTGGGCGGCGCCGGAGCTGGAGGGAGAGCAGAGGGAGCACAGTTAGTGGAAAGCGAGGAAAACACTGCTTGAAGCTGATGAGCCATGAGATTTACAGTCTGTTGAATATCAGATTGTTGTTGGGATAATGATTTAAGTAGTGACTGATGCTGCCCTAAAAGAATGCCCTGGCAAGAAACAGCTGTTCGCAGTTGTGCCTCAGAGTTCTCTTGGTCAGCCCGTTCTGTCATAATGAAGCGTTTCTTTTAACTCTGAGGAAAACACAACCACAAATTCAGGGTAGTGTTTTAACAGATTTATTTTGTGAAGTGAATGAACAGAGGCAAGACAGGAATCCAGACAGCGACAGCAAGGGACTGGTTCTTCTCTGGAAAGGAAGGTGACAGGGTTATTGATATCCAAGGAGTATTGGAAGGTGTTTCTTTCTGGAGGATTTATATAGGGACTTACAGCCAGAATGATAGTGGTTTCACTGGGGAGGTAAGTCCTTCCTCTGTGAAGGAGGTTGGCAGGATGTGTGCGGTCAGCAGCAGTTTTTTCCCTTAGTTCTCTTGTATAGCTCGAGGTCTCAGTTTGAGCATTACCACGTAGGAGGGTGGACAGGCAGGTGACAACAGGAGAATGGTTCTGCGTAAGGCGTTCTGCGCCTGTCCCAAGGCGGGGCCAAAAGCTGAGGAGGCAGGGGGGCTCACAGTAGGAGAAGAGGGACAAACCTTGAAGCTCACTCGGAATCAGTTCACAGGACTAGGAACCTTAAAAAAACAACTGGCAAGGTCTAGGGAGAAAAAGACAAAACAATCCCGATGAGACTCAGGTTAAATGTATGCGAAAGCACTACACACCACGGTCAGTTACCACTCAAAATGAAGCAACAGGCTGACGTCTCCCTCCTAGTCTCAGCTCCTTAAGAAGCCCAGTAATTAGGCTCTGATCAGCAGCACCTGCCAGGGAATGCTCTAGAGCAGAGAGTAGAAAGAAACACGCACACACACAAACTGCGCACCAAAACAGAGACCTGACAATTTCATACACAAGGTATTATGAAGTGCTTAACAAGAAAACAAAGGGAAATTGGCAGGAGCATTGTAAAGGAGCTACAGCTGCCTTTTTTATACTGTAAGGACACCATTACAGTAATCTGTAAATTCTGGAATGCTCTGTTGATTTTGTAGCCTCATTGAGTCGAGCTAAGTGGTCATCTCTAATCTTTTTTAGGTAAAAAATAGACTTTTCTTCATTAAGCTTAAGCACATTCTGGACCATCCACTTATTCATACTATGGACCCACTAACTTAGTGACTCTAAGGGACTGTGGTCATATAGAGACAAAGAAATGTAAAGTTATTTGTCATCAACATAAAATTTAAACCAGGATGAGCAATTTGTTATTAAACAAAAGGGGCCTGAGAAATGAGCCTTGTGGAATCCCATGTGGGATTTTAATATCATTACTTACTTACTGACCTAGATATATACCAGCTGACTTTATGTGGCCCTTGAGTTAGCACAGAAAGATGATCACAGGAGTTTTGCTCTGTAACTTAGGTTGTCAGCTTTCCTCAGGATCCTAAGTCTAAAAAAGGCCATTTTAAAATTCATGGTGCAAACATTGCATTGCATCTCTCCTGAGACATCTTCTCAAGCAATTCAGGCCAGATCTGCAACCCACTTATCTTAAAGAATAAAGCTTCCTCTATACTTGAAAAATGAGAGCTAGAACTCTAATCTGAGGCAAATTTTATTTATTTGTTTATTATGTCTCATTATCACTCCATCTTGTGTTTAGACATGTTGCAACCCATCTCTCTTCTATTTCTCATGCACACAATAATGTTTGGCTGCACCCTGCAACACCGGTTAAACAACATGATTTATTTAGAACAGAGGTTTTGAATTTTGCTTTTCGAAACAAGAACTTATAATCTCTGCAGCCAGGATCCTGAGTAATCTTTATTATAGGGAGTAGGTGTTTTTATTTTAGTTTTTCCTTTCTTTACATGTAGGCGCGTTCCTGTTTGTGTTTTTATCTTTTGGTATGGCTTTCTTAATTTTAAGAGTGTCCCACGAAATCTGATCATTTAACTGTGGCAGAGCTGGTTGATGAGATTCAAGGCAGGATGTGGTTGAATTTGTATCCTTTGTTGATAGACATTCTGCACATTCTTTTGTTATCATGCTAATTTAACTCCAGCAATTTATTGGTGTCAAGTTTGTTTTGCCTGAGGACGAGATTCAGCCTGAAACTTTTCAACCTTGATCTTCTTGAAATCCTTAAATTCACATTTAGAACATGGGCCAAAGGGCAAGGGCTCATTAGCAGCAGGACAGCTTGAAAATGACAGAATCAGACAAGGGTTACATGGTCACTAGAAGCACTGTTTCCCATATACAGAAAAATCACAATGGGTTTGTTGAGTAATTAGAGATTGGGGGAACTGGTCTGGGCTCATCTGCTTTTCCAGATGAACTCGGACGTGGTCCAACTGGTCAAGGG